>JBAPLJ010002027.1:2095000-3333540 GCA_037832345.1 Rhizophora mangle
AATTAGTTGAAAATTTTCAAAAAAATACTTTAGTTTATTGTACCAAAAAATTGATTTATTTGACACCCTGGAAATGATAGAGAAAAAAATTTGAGTAAATAAAGTTCAAACAAATTGTTTCTCAAAAAAAAAAAAAAAAGTTCTTAAATTTTATAAGACCAACGAAATGACGAGAACACTTGCTTTTTATTCGTCCACTTACAGAGAACATACGATTAATTAGTTATATCATGAACTTTTTCACTTGACACTGTTTTTTTTTTCTCCGTGGATGAGATGGGAGACTTGAATTTTGAATTTTTTTTTTCTTTTTTATTTTTGTTGGTCTTAATTTTAACACGTTAGGGCAAAACTTAGGCCTCACAAATTAGCTCATTTTGTAATTCATCGAAAGGGCAATACGTCTTAGATTTTCGAGCACAAACGGCGAAAGAGCCGCAAAATCTTGAACGACGTGTAATAAAATTAGTCCTATTTTATTGCAAGCCATGCCCTCGTGATTCCCATTTGTTTTGTCCATTAGAAAAATCCTAATGATTTCCATTTGAGACAATCAACTCAAATTAATAATAAAAAAATGTTTTTGTTTGATTCAAAATAAAAAGTCACGTACAACCAATTAAGGTAATTTTCTTCAAAAATAAAAAGTAATTTTTTTAATGCACGAAGAAATGACTAGAAATAATATGTGATTTCTATGCTATTTATGTTACATGTCTTTATATCTCCTGTCACTTATTATTGCACCGCCAACTTTAATTGGTGGTGGAATTGCTTGGAGGAAGTAGTGATGGCTGTTAAGCTTGTTGTGACGAACGTTTATGGGTGGAGCTGTGGAATTATCCCTGGAATCGTTCTCCAGATCGGTAGAGGAACAATATCTTTACCAACAATTGAATAATAATTATCAACCATTCGACATCTTACTGTCGATTTAATGCATTTTTACTATTATATTAAATTTATTTTTCTTAATAAATATAAATTAATGTTAATAATATAATATTAAATTATAAATTTTTTATCGAATATAAATTAATTTTTTATAAAAAAAAGTTTTAAAAAATTAATTTTAAATTATAAATATAATAATTAATATTAAAAAAATATGATTTTTTATTGAAAAAAATAATTACAAAACTCATTAAAGAATCTATGAGGACTCCCAGCAGTTCTGTGCACTTTTGGATGATCAAGCAAAAGTACTTGGCGTTGCCATAAATATAATATTTTTTCAATAGGTCCAAAGCAGAACACGTGATAACGATGGAGTATATATATATATATATATATATATATTGTAAAAGATTAGGAAGGCCTTTTATATATTTTTATTATATCGTCAGGTCAGTCAGGACGATTTGTTTGAACTTATCCTACTTAACTTTGTATGAAGAATACGGAAGGAATCGTGGGGGCCCGGAGATATGGTTCGGCTGCTCCAGCCTATGCGCTCGCGTTGCCGACATTAATCATTAAAACAAAATAATAACACTATTGACAAGAAAAAAAATATAAAAATATAAATCATAATTTTTATTATTTTAAATTAAGTGTTATTGGTTAATATTTTGGTTTAATTTTTCTTAAAAAAAATTTACAGTCCAAACAATTATTGCTTTGAACAAATTTTTCTTATAATTGACTGCAATAAATTAAATTTAAAATTTATTAACATATTTGTCTATAAATTTTTATTTATTTAAAATTATTATTTTAAAAATTCTAATAAAATGAAAAAACACCAAATTATTAGTAAATTTTGTCATATGGTGCTATTATAACTTGTATTTTAATTACTGAAACTCATGGAACTGCCATCATTTATTTGACTATCTCCAAGAAAGATTTTTATAAACACCAATTTAGCATGTAAATAATTGTTTTGTGCCCAGTAATGACAAAATGTATTTCGGGCTGTTAACATTATGTTATTAAATCTCTTAATGATTAGTTGATTTTTTTATAAAAAAAATTTTGGTGCAAATTTGTGTTGCGTATAAATTGTTGAAAGATAAAAGATTTTTCTAATACAAAAAATAACACCATTTGAATTATTCTTAATTTTTCAACACATGATTGTAACTAAAATTATAAATATGTAGTTAATATAGTATAGTATAAATATTCGTTGGAAATACATAAAATTGATTATGTTTATATGATGAAACTTTAAGGATGTGACGATCTACAATTCAATTATTCCACGAGTGCACCAAGGGGTGCCTAGACATTATGCCAATTGAAGGAGAATCATGCTACCAAGATGGCATCCTTAATATTATGTTAAATTTCCACAAATTTGCAATTTTACTTCGCCAGCCTCTTTGTAGAATTGGACGTATTCTTTATGGAAAGAATTGCTATTAAGCCTATTCCAATTGCTGGTTCACTTTCGTACGATGTCTAAATTGCTGATCCCAAAATCCCAATTTATCATCTTAAATTAAGGGTCCCAAAAACCTCGAAGAAGACTGAAGCCGACGACCTATCCATCTCAAAATTCCTAACCCATTAACTATCTCTCAGAAACCATTCCTAAACGCACATTTTGTAGTAGAGAAATGGAATAGTTCAATCAATCAAAGCTTCCCTGGCAGCCTTTTTATGCTTCTGGGACAGAACTTCGTTGTTATTTAAGCATGTAGATATCGACATAAAGGCAACCGACGCCAATCCATTCTAAATAGGGAAAGGCCAGAAATTATAAGCTAAGTGGTTGCTTGTTTGGTATGTATTTTTTTTTCTCTTGTAACAGCAACAACTCAATATTTGTTTTGTCAACTAGGAAAGGTGAGAGACAACGAATGAGTGAAGGGGACCATCATAATTGATGATGATGATGATGATGGCAGCATCAGGCCCAGAAAAATGGCTTTGTGGTGGAAAAGGCAACGGCTTGTGGATTAGGAAACCCCGGATCTATGTGATGGACATATGCATACCCTTTCCCCCTTTCTTCGGTCATCCTATGCTTATCATGTCCAAAAATTCAACTATTATATCACATCTTATGATTGTCACTTGTGATATTGAAACCCCTTGTTAGGATTTTTCAAATTTTTTTTTTTTTTTTTTTGTTTCATTTTAATTGAAAAAAAAAAGTAAAAAATAACAAAAAATCCTTGTGATACACGAATTTTGGTTACTCATATACTTGATTCATACGAGGAAATCCAAGATGCTAAAAAATAAAAATAAAAGAGGAAAGAAATATTCTGTATGCTTAAACAAGAGTCACATGATGGGATGTGACTTGTTAAGGCAACTACCGTTTGATACCCAGAGCTTTCTTTTCTGTGTAAATTGCCAATAACAACCCTTACAAGAGAGCAAATTAACGACTCCATCTCCCAATCCATCTCCCAAAAAGTGTTTTTTTTTTTTTTTTTTTGTTCTTCTAAATTTCATCCAAGATTAGAAAAGGGCATCCTAAAAAGACTTATAAAATTCATGGAAGTGTTCAAAAGAATCAAAACGGTCGGGTATGAATGGAATTTTCTCGAGGGGTTCTCCATAAAAATATTCATGTTGTAGTAAGCTAAACCCTGACTCATTAGAAAAATTTATATTCGACATACCAAAATAAGCCAAATGGTACTGTTCAGTTTTCAAAGTTTCCCTTTATTTTTTACTCAGGATGCAAGCAAAAAGAATATTGGAGTTTACTTTCGTTGTCATATCAAAGATTTTACTGACATTAAAAATGGCTATAAGGACATTATGATCGTTGGGCTAATTATAATGATATTTTTGTTATTAAATCAATCTTAACTAACGGTTGTTTAAGGAGTATATTTTTTTATAATTTTCGATAATGTAATATAGTTTAATATGACAACTATAAATTTCCCGACTTACTTGCAATTGACGACACTATAGAGCGCTTTGATCGAGTAAAAACTTGTGATTAAAAGGCCAGGTTGCTTTCCATTGTATTGAATGGGAACACGATAGAACGGAGGGGTACCGCCGTACCGAGTGCAGCCCCGTTTCTGGAACTTCATGGAATTGTAAATACTACAACAGATGTCTCCCATTATTAAAATAATAATAATAATAATAATAATATTTTAATTGATAAATATAATTAATTTATATATCTCAAAAATAAATTTAAATGTATTTGTTATTAGTATTATTATGAACAATAATCTTATATAAAAAAAAATTAATAATACATGTCCAATTTATCAACTTCAAGTGGCTTTTTAGAAAAGGAAGAAAAGAAAATTAGCAACCTACCCAAATATCTGACAGGTGGAAGACTACCATTTAGTGGCGGAGGTGGGTTCTTTGTAAACAACAAATAATTATAAACAATGCACCTGCATTCGGTATGATTAACCACCCAATGCATCGTATGTAGACTTCGCTTTTCTTTCCCTCAAGTTGGATCTATAGACAAGAGGCAGCAGCCCATAAATTCGCAGGTTTGTCCAACATTGTTTTTTCCTGTGTTGCATAATTGACCGTCTCCATTTCCTATTGTCCAGTCCTTTTTTGTGTATATGGTCAAAAAGTGATTGTATAGAACATTTCAGAGAACAAGACCATGTCACTGTTATCAAGCTGCAATTTGTTTACTTTATTATAGCACCACGAGGCCAGGGGTGATGAATATCTGCCACGTATTCTCAATTCAGACGTGTATGAGCAGGCCAAAGCATAAACAACATTGGAAACTAGATTTATAATTGTATTTAAGAGGTATATTTATTTAGAAAACTTTGTACTGAGAATATACAGCATAAGTAAATTTTTTTTCATTATTTTCCAGCAAAAAAAATAAAAAGCATCACAAAGCCGTTTATTCCCCTGGGGCATCTCTCGTTAATAGACTGCCAAACCTGGGTCATGGCCCATTTAGAAAGCTAAAGTCAATACCCCATGCCCAGGGAATATAATTCAGTAGGATTAAAATCCTGGAAGGTCAACTTATTATATTTAACAAACAGTAACTACGGTTCCTTCTTGGCGTACTCTTAAAAATGTAATGTTGGAAGAGCATGCCTACTATATCTTTCCAATGACACTTGAATAACAAAAAATTTAAAATTTTACATTTGATGCTTCGGATCTTAACCTCTCTCTCTCTCTCTCTCTCTCTCTCTCTCTCTCTCTCTCTCTCTCTCTCTCTCTATATATATATATATATATATAAAATAAAAATGAAAATAATTAATTTTATTGTATAATTTATGATTTAATAATAAACTTATCAGTGAATTAAAGAAGAAATGCCAAAGATTCACCATCGGAAACACTTAAACTAAGAAAAGGCCCACGATGATCAGACTTTTAACTAAACAGGCGTCTCCACTTACATTTGTTTACTTTTGGCTTTTCTAAGATAATAAAGCGAAGTTAATGATGGATTCCTAAAAATGGCTTGTCATGTTGAGCACCATCTTTTGCTTCCACTTTCCCAATGAACGACCAAGCTTGGGGGTCCTGTCATTCCGTCTTACATAATGAAGCATTAACGATGAGAATGTGACAGACGCAAAAGAAATTAAGAATCCTCATCTCTACAACCATTGAGTGGCTCCAGGGGTTGATTTGATAGGAGGACTAATAGTTTTGGCTGTTTTTGCCGCATAGGACAAACAATTTCATACAACAATGCAATTGATTTACTCCAAAAAAAAATAATAATAAATAAATAATAATTGATGAGAAGATGCCATATCCCTATCAGTAGAGTGGTTCCGCCAAAAAACTGATAGCTGTTATTAGGGCTTGATCTTAAGCAGAGAATAAAGGGTGATTTAGCTGAGACACCCTAGCCTTAGCATCCCTAAAATGGGCTCGAGAACCCTGGTCCATGCGATCATTTCGGTAATGTTTTTACTTATTTGTAAACTGGGAGGGTGAGAGCTGAAACCCAATTCTTGTGATGTGAGTTGCATTTCTACTTGTCGTCTGTTTCTATACATACTATGGTCTACAATGCACCTCAAGCAAGTCAAACATTAGTATAGGAAATTTCTTTGTAGAAACACATCTTCTTCTTCAACTCACTATATTTGATGTAAGGAGTATTACTCACTTTAAAATCTAAAGAATGAAAACATCAGATATGTACAACCTTACCCATAATTTTACAAATATCATTTTTAAGACTTGAGCCTATTTATGAAGTCACCGGTATCGGAGAGGCAAGACAATTTGATCATCTGCCTAGGAAAAGGATGATGGATAACAAGCGATGTTAATCAGTTGCAACATGCAGAACAAACATAAACTCTGATAATGAAGCTTCATAAACCCACGAAACGAGACCAACATTTTGTTTTGAAATGTAGTCTCTGTGTTTTAAAAAGTCAACTCCCAACGGTAGCCATACCCAGGCTTAAGAAACATGTTTATCATTAAGAGACAGTAAGGCCACCCGATAAGTTGGTCTTATTGCTTTGCTGCTTCTGCGGTTGAACATTTCTCGAAACCTCCATTGCCTCGGCAACTTAGGCTTTTAGGGCTTCTGGAACCTAGCTAGTGCAGAACCTCGGTCTCATCCATCTCTAGAAGCATACCAGTAAACTTTGCAGCATTCTGCATGTTGCACCCATCAGGATATCAATAGACTTGTCCCCTGGGAACCATCTGGAGCCACACACCCAAAAAAACTTATTTTAGAAATTCCGCATAGTAATTAGATGGCTAACAGAAATTTGACAAGTAAGACCATCCACCTGTGGTGGCATCACTGGAAGTGGTTGCTGAGTTTGCTGCACTGTTCCTCCACCAGACTGTCTGCCTCCAGGATGCCGAGTGTGCTGACCTGGTTGCACCATTGGAACAAAAAAGTTGGGTCTCATACCAGGAACCAGTTGCTGCTGATATCCAGCTCCAGGCTGTCATATTCACAGAAACTGATCAGTTGCTGTCTTCCAATGTTACTTGCAAAAGCTAAAGTAGATTACAACCTAAGCTCTAAACTTGGAATAGTAAAATAACGGATAACAATGGATGTAAAATTCACATTCAATCGCATAAAACGAATCTCATCCCTAAAGGCACAGACCATCTGCAACATGAAACACAAAAGTTGAAGTGCATTGATGTTGTCAAGGCCTGAACTAAAGATCCTTAGCACATAAGGCTAAAGAGAAGCCAAATTTAGTTGTTAGCTTTATTTATGCAAAGAAAAATGATCCAACCCACCAGTTTGAAAACATTTCAAACAAATGGAGTAACAAATAATCAACTAAAATGCAGCGAAGTGCAGATCAAAAGAGAGGTGCTAGAAAAGTGAGAAGCACTCACATGGGGAGGAATGATAGCAGGCAGCCCTTGACTGTAGAATAGTTGCTGTGGAAGACCAGGAGTGCCAGAAGAATAGGCAGGCATGCAAGGGCTAAATGCAGGTGATATTGCCGCAGGACGCATTTGTGAAAATTGTGCCTGCACCAAGGCTATAAATAAGCAAGGACATACTATCACCAGATTAGTTTTCCCAGTTTTTTCTTTTTCTTGGAAAAGGGAGTGTCAGGGTACAGGCAACGTGAGGCACTCATGGTACAGCACATATAATTGAAAATATTACCTGAAGCCTTGCCCATCTCTCTTCCTTCTTTTGTGCAAGTGCAACATAAAGTGGTTTGCCAACTACCATTTTACCGTTCATCTCTGCAAGCTGCATGAAAGACAACAGGTAAGTAATTTTATTTTAGAAAAAAGCAATAAACACAAAAGAAGAATAATAGTGCACAAGAACACCAGCTTACAGCTTGAGAGGCTTCTTCAGCAGCTAAGAAGGCAACAAAGCCTGATCCTCTGCTTATACCATGAGGATCACGCATAACCTGTCAATTCAGAAGAAGAGAAGCAGTATAAGAGAACTTGAGAGATAAGCTACAAACTCAAGTGAAAATTCAAAACAATTTTTGCAACTAGGAATTGGAATGGAAAAATAAAATTACACACCTTGGATGAGGTAATTGTACCAAATCCAGCAAATAATTCCTTCAGCTTTTCGTCATCAACGCTATCAACTAGATTTTTAACATATAGATTCAAACCCTCGTACTTTTCAGCCATCTCCTTCAAAGTTTGATCAAAACGACCTTTCAGTTCAATCTCTCTCTCAGACTTTTTCTGCGCTTTCCCAACATACCATTCCTTTTCATCAAATGTCTTCCCATTAAGACCCTCAACAGCATGAACAGCATCATCTGGATTCCCAAAATTAACAAATCCAAAGCATTTGGATTTTCCCTCTCCATCCCTCATAACTACAGCGCTGGTAATAGTTCCATATTCCCCAAAAATTTTCTTTAAATCATCTTCAGTTGTTGAGTCTGAAAAGTTCTTTACATAAACATTGTTGAATTTAGTTTTGATTGTGGCAGAATCTCTTTCCTGTTTACGAAGAAAAGGTCCAACAAAAACCTGTTTATCATTCAATAACTTCCCATTGAGCTTCTCAATTGCATATTTAGCAGAGTCCTCGTTATCAAATTGCACAAAACCATATCCTTTAGACTGACCCAATGAGTCAGTTGCTATCTTGCAGGATAAAATATTTCCAAAAGTTGAAAAGGTGTCATGTAGAGCTTTGTTGTCAATTGTCTTGTCCAAATTCTACCACAACAAAGAATCAAAACAAGTATGCCACTTAGTGAAGAGGTAAAGAAAAAAAGGAAGCAATCAAGTAAGGAATATGAACAAAACATTCTAGAGCCTTTGAACCTTGATAAATATATTTCCTGCACCACTTCTACGGTTAGCAGGATCGCGATGAGAATACATTATCCTAATAGGTTTTCCATTCACAGGAGTGAAATTTAGTTCATCCAAGGCCCATGCCGCTGTTATCAACAACAATATGAAAAATTATTTGCACCACATGAGGTCAATTTGAATGTTCAATGAACACACATCATGCAAAATGTTTGTCAAAGACTAATTAATATGCTGTTAGCATTAGCTGAATTTCTGGAAATCTTAAACAACAGAAGGTTTTTGGGCTCTTAGCCATTTACAAATTATTGACAATTGAAGCCTTTTGGTGAAGTGTCAAGCAATAAAGTTTTACACAACCAAGACATAATGCAAACTTGCAAAGGTCCAAACTGTACTGAATTAAACTTCATGGCACAAACCTAACGCAGCCCAGATATGGACAAAAAGTTATCCCATAGTGTTAGTCCTAACCAAGAGTTTACCACAAAGAACTTGACTTTCTAATCCAATCCCAATGCAGATATCGGCAAACCCAGTAGGTTAATACTAGTTCTTACTAATGTCATCTACACAATTTTAGGATAAAAGAGAAAATTAATCATCGTAGACCAAAAAAAACGAATAAATAACCATGATGATGACATCAGACATAACAGCATTCAAGGGTAGCTTCACTCCACCGTAGTTAAACCATTATAATGCAGTTAACGATTACAGCTTCACTCTACTGTATGTGCATCAGGCTGTTTATGAAAGGTGTTAATGCAGATAAAACAATCTAAGAGGATCAAGACCAAAAAATCAAGAGAAACCACCGAATTACAATAATGCAACCGCCACCTAAATGTAGTGACTTCTCTACTAATGACAAAAGGCTTTTAAAACATGTTTTTCAATTTTTCTCGCATGAACGACCGAATAAAGTCCCCATTTCAACAGTATGTTACACGCAGTCAGGCAAACATGAATTTCAATTATGCAGCATTATGGACGCGACGAAACAAACTGAAAATTTTGTGCAAAGATAAATAACACCAAGCATGAAACGAATGCGGTGAAAGTAGATTAATAACCATCATTGGAGTTGGTATAATTGACATAGCCATAGCCGAGAGAACGCCTGGTGCTCAAGTCCCGACAGACCCGAACCGACCTGACCTGACCCAACCCGTTAAACAAATCGTAGAGCTGGGCGTCGGTGACATTCGGGTCAAGGTCCCCAACGTACAAAGCCGTCGACGCCGCCAAAGAGTTCACTCCGTTGCTTGCCACCCCACCATTGGGCGTAGGAACCGGTGGCTGTGGCTGAACCTGCACTTGAGCCTGCGCCATTACAAACAAACAAACAGACAAACAGACCCAACAAGTCAAAAACCCGACTTCCGTTGTAACTGGCAAACCTAAAGAAGGGAAAAAGTGTCTGAAATGTTTTGTGTCTGGGATTTTTTTTTTATTGTCTTTCTTTCTTTTCGTTTTGTTCCGATTCTTTTTTCTTTCCTTGGTAAGTGATAGGTTGGCCGAAAAATAAAGGCCGTTATGGAAAAGTAGAAAAAGGTGGCGGTGCGGCGCTGATGACGGAAAGTGAACTCGGAGGAGAATAGGGAACACCTCGGCAGGAGGCTTGTTGGGAAGCCTTTGTTTACATATAAGGGGGAACCTTTTCGGGATAATGACAGCTGCCCTAAACACTCGAAAATTTGAACTTGCATTGTTAACCGTTCGATCCTTGCACGTGGACACCGTGAAATACTTTCAGCCTTTCATTTGTCGTTTGTGGGGATGGGGGGAGTGGGGAGCACCCCGCACGGCCTCGTGGGTCGTCATTACGTCTAATCGAGCTAGATTGTGTTATTGATTATGCCTAATCATCTTCTTAATCGCCAAAACTGGGGTAATAACAAGATGAATGCCCGCGTTACTATAAAATAGCCCGCTTGTCTCCAATTTTACCGGAAAAAAAAAAAAAACAAAGATTTAGTTAACAGCGAGCTGACCTATTGGTAATTGTAGGTGATATTTACATATATTGAGGGTCTCATTTCAGTTAAAATCATTGTTGGTTTGCTACTGTAAAATTAACGTCTCATTTTATTAATTTCACTACATGCTCTTAGTTCTCTCTCAGTCAATGTTTATACTATATCATTATAGAATACATCTATATTATATAAAATATAATTCATATAATATAAATTTTAGGGTATTTAAATATCTATAAAATTCGTATTTAAGAAAGATTCCCAACTAATATTTGTTGACATAGCCACACGATGGTAGAATTATGAACTTTTATTTTCAATAATAAGGAATCAAATCCGCACAGTCAACCCCCGAAAGAAAAGAGAAACTACAACTTGTTTAATTGATGATTTTTAAAGTTATAATGGATTAAATACTTTTTTTTATTTGGTACATGTAAAAGAGAGAAAATTAAATAACCAACAGAGAGAATTTACTTCCTAAGAAATACAACACGCCATGATTGTTTCCGTTTAGCAAAAGCTTCAAACTCGTTGGAGGTAAAAGCACGGAAGACTTTACCATCAACAAAAGTGACGTTCAATTTTATGCTTTCCACCCCCCCCCCTTTTGAGCAAAGTTAAAACAATTCAGCATAATCTGTTAAATTTGATTTTCTTGATAACTGTAACATGAAAATTAGTGTATTTCTTAAGTGAAAAATATAATTACGACAAAGATACACAAATTTATCTGTCGGCTCTGTAACTGGACTTTAACCGTTTCGCAGTAAAAAAAAGAAAAAATATATATATAGATAGAGCGGTTAAAAAGAAATGTGGGGGCAACATTGCCAATTGTGATTTCACAGGCCAGGCGAGCGCTGGTCTCTATAACGGAGGTCCGTTGACAGACGAGACGGCAGGGCACTTTAATATCCAATCCCATCATTTTAATTCCGACCTCTCTTCTCCCGGCCGCCACCAGAATCCATTCTCTGACGGCCCTGAACGTCGGGAGTATGAAATCGATTATCCACTACGACTCGCTTTCCCTCACGCGCCTGTGCGCCACTAGCTCCATCACCTCCACCGCTGCCGCCGTTTCCTTCGTCCACCAGCTTCCGTCATGTCTTCTCATCTGCCGCCCCGCTCAGATGCTACTCTCTCAGGCGGCAATCTCTTCCTTGCTGCCCCCGCCGCGTAGGTCCTCTGCTATCGCTGCCAGCGGCACCTTGATGGCCAATTCTGTGCCGGTTAGTCTTCTTTCACTTCTTCGTACTATTTAACTACAGTTGTGAATTTTGATGGCCAATTTCTAGATTGATTGATTGAGTCAAGTTGATTTTGCCTATGTTACTTATATATTTTCTTCGTTTTTTTCAATTCTTACTGACCTGCAGCCAAACAGTGGAGTATATAGAGTGGGTGACTTTATGACAAAGAAAGAGGAATTGCAGGTAGTAAAACCAACCACAACTGTGGAAGAAGGTACTTATTTTACTTAGGTAATCTGTTGGACTTTACCAAATTAAGTAACGTGAACAATGACATGTTGTTCATTGTACCGACAGCATTGGAAAGCCTCGTAGAACACAGAATCACTGGCTTTCCTGTGATTGATGATGATTGGAAATTGGTAATATTCCTTTGCCCTTTCTTCCTTGAGCTAGTCTGATTAGGAGGTGAATTTAGCATATATGCATCTAAATAAATGTATGTTTTCCAACCACTTGGTAATATCTAACATTGGGATTCAATGTTTTTGTTAAGTAGTTTTTCTCTAATTTGCAAAGGAGAGCCATGAAATCAGCACTATTTAGGGGTTATTTCGGGCAGTTTTTGGTCTAGTCGTTTGTTTTAATTTTCACTGACCATTGACCCATGGCATTGTTCTTCACCTTGAATTTTGTTGTCTTATATGGTTTTGTTGGCTCAAACTGAACTCTAAGTTTGTTACAAATATTAGACAGCTGACTGTGATAGAAAAGGGCAAAACCGCAGGAGATTTGTGAATGGTTAGGGGCTTCTATAAGAGCAGTTCTAACCATCTCTTTTGTTACAATGCATAAGATCTGGTTGAGCATGTTGTCATTATTTTTATCAACTAACGTAATCAACTAACCATCTCTTTTCTTTTGCAGGTTGGCCTTGTATCAGATTATGACTTGTTAGCATTGGACTCCATTTCAGGTGATGTAAAATCATTAAGTCAAAAGAAATCATTCAGCTCTACCAAAAAAAAAAAAAAGAAAGAAAGAAAGTTTTATCATTGTACGAGGTTTCTTCCACATGAATTTCTCTTCCACATGAATTTCTGTTGATATTTCAAATAGGTGGTGGAAGGGCTGAAAACAATATGTTCCCTGAAGTTGATAGCACTTGGAAAGTACGTGAGGACTCTCTCTGTTGAAACACAAGTGCATACCCCTGATACAAATGCAATATACGTTCATGCATATTTCTTAGGCTCCTTTGGCCACTGTTCATTCTGCTCAACTGTTTGTTTATCAGTGTACCCCTTTGTCCATCCCGTATGATATTCATCAACAATGGGTTTAGATTTCATTGGGCTCCTTTGTTTCTACATAACCCAATACAGAGACAAATACAAGGTTCTGAGGTTTCTGTTAAAAATTTTTTGATGGAGTGGGGGTAAGGTACAAGTCACTGGTTTTATGGAAATTGCAACCATAGAACTTGAGATTTTTGGAGCAGACACCTGACTCGAGTACATTAGGCTACTGATAATTGTAGACAAGTAACCCAATGGTGAAGGACATACGATTGGCTTCAGGGCTGTTGAGGAATTTATCCCTTGGTAGAGATTTATCTTGCTCCCTACACTTGAACACTTGTATTGTTTTCAGTGTCCTGAAGAATGTCCTGAGACATAATGAATATGAGTCTCACAGAGTTTCAATGATGACTGAATGTTTTCATGGGAAGGCTAACATAATGTTAGCTTGTTTTTGAGATTTGTCATCATTCCTTCTCTGGCCCTTATCCTCTCACTATTAGTTGGACCTTTGGCTAATGGACCATTGCCTTACTCAGGATCAGCTGCATTCTTCTTTATTTCTGTTTAATACTATAGCACAAATACTTTCCTTTTACATATGATGAATTGGTTTTGGCCTTTCTTTTACATCTTTTAGTTTCTTGTTGTGACTAAATTTAATGATCTATCTTCATTGTTGCATAAGTGGGCTTCATTGCACAACATTAGACCATCTTGGATATACTTCTCTCCACTTGATACTCATAATCTAATAGCTTGATCTGTTTGATCTTTCCTTCCCTAGTTTATCCACCCCATAATTGTTGGGCCCCCGGTGCTTCAACTGAGGGGCCCCTAATCAAGATTATCTTTGATTAACACCAAAGCCAGCGAAAGCCACTTTTTGGATTGCAATTTTAGTTGTAGAATGACTTGGTAACAGAATTCTCTTAGTCACTTCAAACAGTAAACTACTAATTGTAAAAGCAATGTGGTTCATGACCCTATTATTTATAATGTAATTCAACTACACTATCTAGATGCCCCATTTCAGAGATATGGCAGCTTTGGTTGTGCAGCAGTTGCTAAGGGGTTAAAATTTCTTTTAAATGCTAAGATGCCAAATGACTATCTGATGACTGCAGACTTTCAATGAGGTACAAAAGTTGCTCAGTAAAACCAATGGGAAGGTTGTTGGTGATTTGATGACGCCAGCCCCAGTTGTTGTTCATGAAAACACAAATCTTGAGGATGCTGCAAGGTTTGCGGCAGATAATTTTTCTGGGACAATTTTGCTTTGTTTGTTCTCTTGTTATCTGTACTTCTATTGGCTAGCTTGTGATTTTATTTATCTGTTATCAGGCTGTTGCTCAAGACAAAATATCGTCGACTTCCAGTTGTAGATGCTGATGGCAAGCTGGTAAGATTTGCCCATCTCGGTCATTAATCTTGTCTTTGTGTAATTGATCTGGTGGGTTCTTTTAAGAAGCCACTTTCCCTGTTCTTCAAGGTTGGAATAATCACAAGAGGAAATGTTGTAAGAGCGGCTCTTCAAATAAAACGTGCCACTGAAATGAAAGCATAGCATCGGTGTATTCATCAAGGAGTTGAAGCAGCCAATAAGGGAAGCGTGGCTGCGTCATGCATTCAATTTTGGCTTCTGTTAGTGTAACTTATTATTTATACCGTTCATAGAATGAAATCTGGTGCACCATCCGTTGTTACTATCTAGTTTCATGATTTGGACGACAGTTACCCATTTTCTAATGTGCCCTTAAAAGGAAATAAACGATCAGGAAAAGCTAATAAATCGACTATCCAGTGGATGTTCCTTGTGTCTTGTACCTGGTTGGAGAATGGATGTAATATTTGCTTGATAGATTGCAGCAGAATTCCAGTGAAATATTAGAGCAAAATACGACGTTGGACGCTCGCGTAAACAAGTTTGTCCCTGGAATTGCCATTGAATGAGGAGGTTAGGTGTTGGTTGACTGCGAAGTGGTGGCCGTTGGCTGCTTTATTTGCTAATTGCCTTAAAGGTTGTTGAACCAAACGGTCGAAGAGCATCTAAAACTAGAAATTCTAGGCCACCAACCATTGATGAACGGGCTAGTGGGGTTCAATCTAAGAACATAATCCAAACATTATTGTATGTAAAGACGAAAGAAATCAGGTGAAAGCAAACCCAAGAAATTTGGAATTCTTTTGCTTCTTTTCTTCTTTTCTTATTTTTTTTTTTAAATTTTTTTCTCTCCGCAAACAGGCTTCAGATATTTTAAGCTATATAGGAACCCTTGTAACGCTGTCATCATGTGTTTTCCAGTGCGGAAGTTTGGACCAATTTAAGCAGCATTATTTGTCCGCTAATCATGGGGTAACTATTTGTCTTCTGCCATTTAAAAAATGGCATTCGAGCTGTAAACTCGACCTGGGGAGCAACACAAGTCGGGACTTCTTTGAGAAAGAGAATCACAATGTGAATAGGGCCTAGCGAAGTGGCTAAGCCCTCCCGTATTGTTAAATTAAGAATTGGCAATTTGGACTTCTCTCGTTTTAACGGAAGGATAAAAAAAAAAAAAAAAAAAAAAATCACCATCTCAGGTAACAAAACCGACCAAAGTCGGCCCACCCTCAATCGTCACGATCATCATGCACTTCCAAGATATCAACCTCTCTCTCCCACTCTCTCACATGCCAACAAGGACACAATTAACAAGCAAGCAACAGTGGCCAGTGGAGAAGCCAAAAATACCTAACTCAAAATCTTATCACTTTAGCAGTTATAACTTTAGTTGTTAGTAAGGCTATTTGCACCAACTGCTGGGCTGTAGGCCACTGCCTGTTCCGCCTTGACATCCCTTCATCTTACATTTCTCTCTCTGAAAAAAGTGAGGGACAATACAAGGAACGATAACATAAAGACGGGGAGGCTAAATAAATAAATAAATATATATATATATCATAGCAAGAAAGAAAACAAGAGAGCCAAACAAGGGACTGGCCTCTGGCAAGTGGCAAGTGCCTCTCTTTTTTATCTGTTACATCCCTGATTTCCCTTCAGCATAGCGACTTACAGGAGAGAATAAAGCGATTACAGAAAAATTAAAGAAACATTAATTAATAAAAAAATGAAAATTCAGAAAAACTAAAATCTTGAAACATTAAACATTCTCATAATTCATGATTGACCGAGACCGACTAATATACAATTACCTATTTTACAAGGCCAAAATTTAATTATCAAAATAAGAAAAACAAATGAAAAAAGAAGAAGAAGTTGAAGAAGATAAAGAAGACCTAAACTAAATTAGAGAAATAATACTACAAATTACTGACTAGTATTAAGTAATCAACATATTAAGGCCTCATCACTTCATCAGCCATAACGTACCTCCTTGGCGCATGTTAGCAACCGCCACCACCCTCATACCCGCCGCCGCCGTGGAACAAAGACTTCTTTCCTCTATTTATTTTCTTTTTTTCGTGTTTTTTTTTTTTTTTTTAATAAGGAGTGAAGACTTTTATATATATGACTCTTAATTTGTTTCCCACTCCACATCCGAATCCTCCGGGTCGGGCACTTTGTTCAAATCAACCCGGTCCAAGAACGACTTTAAGTCTGAACTATCAGCCACCGATTCGTTGCTACTACTGTTATTATTACTGCCTCGGTGATGGTGATGGTGGCGGCGTTGATTCGAGGCAGTCTCGTGAGCGTCAACTCTGGCTCCGACCTCCGTCGCTTTCTTTCTTATGGAAGCCGCCGACATGTCTTCGCATCCTCCGCTGATGCTCTCTCCGGCCAAGAATTCCGGGAAATTAAGCCTCGCCGACGGGCCTCTGAGATAGAAAACTGCCGTGTCATAGGCTCGAGCAGCCGCCACAGGAGACGAGTAGGATCCAAGCCAAATCCTCGAGCGCTTGTTCGGCTCTCGTATCTCAGCCACCCACTTTCCCCACTTCCTCATCCTTATGCCCTTGTACAGCCTCTCGCCGCCCTCTCCTCCTCGCTTCCTTACAGCGACTTCCATCTCCTTCTCCATGAAAAAAAATAAATAAATAAAATCGAGCCACCCCACCAAAATTTGCTAATTCCCTTTTGATCTTCTCTCAAAAGGGTGTCGAAAGATTGAATCTTTCTGCAAGTTTTGATGTACAGAGAGGAAAGGCTTTCATGCCTTTACCTTGCTATGGTTGAGAAATACCGGGTGTGTCATCAAGGTAAGCTTTCTTTAGTGATTTTTGTTGTTTCTTTTTTTTTTTTTTTTTTTTTTAACTTAAAAGGAGGCGAAAATAAAAAGAAAGAAAATCCAAATTCACCGACACAATCTTTGCGAATGTGCAAGCTGCCTTATGCGTGTATTTATATGAGCAACAAAGAAAAGGCAGGCAATACAAGATGCTTTCCCTCTTTTGCATCCCACGCTTTCTTTGTAATATAATTGCCTAATTTCTTTTCTTTCTTCCTTTTTATTTAAACAAATTGGGGCGGGTTATATAATAGTGGGCTTGACATGACAATACTTTAAGATATTACTTTTTTTTTTTAATATGTAAAATAAAAAAATATAAATAATAATCTATAATTTTGCGATGAAAAATTTTTTTGTACGTCCCACTAAAGTTCAAATTAATGGCCATTACAGCGGCGGGGTGATGTTAAAAAAACAATAATTAAATTTGGTGGTGTCGCTCGTGTGCAAGTGGAGTAAAATAAAAATGTTTGCGCGGAAATGCATTGTCAATTTGGCATGGGGAGACAGAGACGATTGGGAGGTGCAATTAATGGTCTTTTATAGCGAGAATCCTGACGCAGATGTCAGATAGGCGTGAAGTTATTGATTATATTATTATTTTAATTCACAGTAAATTTTTAATTTTTTTTATGAGGATTTTAATTATTGATAAAAAAATAAATATAATTAATAATAATTATAAGAATTTACGTCAAATTTTTTTGTATTATATTTTTTAGAATTTCTATTTTAAAAAATAAAACTAATGATTATTTGTAAATAATTTTGTTGACTATTAAACTTGATTTATTTTATATTTTTGAAATTATGAAAAATAATATTTTTTATTTTAAAAATAATTATATAAAAAAAAAAACAAATTCTCTTGCCCATCTATTTTGTGCAAATAGCAAAGTTGTTTTCAGCATTTTTGGGGGCTTTGGATTTTCGTTTTCGATTTTTGGCATTTTGTAATTTATATTTCTCTGAGAAGAGGAAGGAGAGGGTAGGTCGTGGTCGGTGGCTGGATACCGTTAGGAATTGACTTTCCCACCACGCAATAACGATTTGAATGGATGGACATTTTTGTCCTTCAAAGAAGCTTGTTTTTGGCGAAAGATTAGAGGACAATGTTGGTAATCAACCTGTCATGGCCCCACTGAGTGAGGGTGGGCCATACCCTGTTTGTTATTATATAATGGACGGATTAATTAAAGATTACTTAAGTTTTTCTCTTGCATTTCAGCTCTCTTAACTAAAAATTCGTTTTCCACGCGAGATTTAAAGCAACTTTCGAATTGTTAATACAGTCTCACGACCACATTTCCACTAAATTCTCTTTAATTCGAATGCCTATAAAGTCGTGAGTTATGGGGGTAAATTTTATATTTTTAATTATTAAAGTGTTAAAAAAAAAAAACCTAAAACTCTCTTTTTGATTGCTTATAATTGGTAAATGACTCATTTGCGCTTGTATCTCAATAAAAAGGAAAGTCAAGTAAATAATTTTTTTTTTTTCTAACTTTCATATAATTTCCAGTGGACCAAAGCAGTTGTTCGAGTAGCACTCTTTCATACTTGATTAAGAAGTGTCTAAATACATACAATTATGATTAGTCTTTTGCAAGTTATATAAAGGAGTTGATGCTATGTCTTGTAGAATTGTAACCTCCCACATCTTTGTTAAACAACCCACTTGGTCTGCTGTGCATTTTTATTCTGATGATCAGAATTCAACAACCCATACTTGATTGCCTTTTTTAATTTTATTCTTTTGTTCCTCGGTGTTGGTTTTAAAATTTAGTTACAAAAATTATGAATTTAACAACTTTATCATTAGACCACTTGGTGTTGAGCTGGTTGAAATTTAAATATTATAAGTCTTTGTAATTTATAGATTATTAATAAATAATTTCTTATCCTTATTGAATTATACAAGTGTGCAGCGCAATTTCTTTTTCTTTTTTTTTTTTTAAAAAAAAATTTCATTGACCTAAAATAAAAAGAAAAATGTGCAAAGTCGTAAGAAAGTGTAAAGAACACTTAATCCGTACAATTATAGGGTGTCAACCACTGGTTGTCATCAATTACATTCAAGTTCAAGTAAAAATTCACCATGGGCACATCCTGACATTCAAACAAAAGAACCCCAAAAGCCGCATTAAGATTTAAGACAAAAATGAAACAAAACAAAGTCGTCTATTTAGTAGCTAATTAACTTGTACATTGTAATATCATTAATACGGTCAAATTTCAGCATATTGCTTCAATATTCTCAAGAAAACCAACCACGTTCTCGTGTAGTCTGAGAATATACATACCTCTTTCTAGATTTTGTCGATGTATAAGACTCCAACTGCGCTATGAACCCACCACCGTTACCTGGTTATTCGATCTGTATTTTAAGGCAATGTCTGACAAGACCAGATGGTCCAGACCAACTGATACATACAAGTGAGAAGCTGTGCGACCCAATTTTTTTTTTATAGCGGCACCGTAATTATTATTGTTATTTATTATCTTTCTTTTCTTTTTTTTTTTTTTTTTCCTTTTTATTTTTGGTGGAATTTTAACTGGTCTAAAAACGCTCATATGAAAAGTTTGCTCATATATGCAAAAACGCTTAGAGGGTGCCAGGATCGTTGCCGGGCCGACTTGCTTTCCATTTTATATTTTATACAGAGCTTTGAACCGTCTTGTCTTCATTTCACGTGCACTGAGACCAAGTCTTTGTTCTACAATTGAATTTTGTAACTTTTTCTAGCTAGCTTAAATATAAATACAATTTTCAATTATATTTCAAATTATAAACTACTATACCCTTAATTTCCTTTTCTTGTATTTAATGTCCGGTGGCTAAGTTCAAATAATTGCAACGAATTATATATTAACAAAAAAAACTAGGCCAACTTGAATTTTGCAAGTTAGGCCCTTTGCCTGCACATAGTTACTATAAAATTGAAGAGGTCCTCTTCCCGCGGTTGTTGCCATGAGAGGTGTCATTGGAATAGGAGAGAAATACAACGGATTGAAAAGTCATCCAAAGTGTGCTTTTTCACGGTGTCATGCTTCAAGGTTCTCTTATATATATATATATATATATATATATATATATATATTGTGGGTCACTACACTACACAACAAGGGTGGTGCCCATGGAGAGCTTTGAGCTGTAAACAAGTTGGCATATACAAATGATTCCAAATTATTATTCAGGCCTAAGAGCACTTTGTGTCAAAAGAAGCCACTACTAAATAATAGAGTAAGATAAGTGTCTTGTTAATTAGACAAATAGTTTAAATATTGGTTTCAATCAAAGGTGATCCATAAAATATCCAAGTGTCGTGTAACGCAACGAAGGACAATCGGTAATGAGAGGCTCTTTATTATGGTTTGGCATGTGAGCATTGACTATAAAAGCCCGCTGAATTAAACAATAAACAACTTTAAAAAGTTTTACAATTACAAAAATTTGGTGAATTAGGGACGGGCCTGCAGGCTGAACAGCGAGCTAAAAGACTTCCTTTTTTTTTTTTTTTTTGTTTTTGGCCACATCATTGATAATTAATTACCGACAATAAGGAAAGATTTGACTGTTAAAAAAATAGCCAGTGTCCGAGTAGGCCAAGCCCGATAAACATGAACCCCAGTTCATGTGCGCAAGACAACCCAATGGGTTTTTTTTGCGAATTAATCTAAAAGCGTTGACGATCGACATATCTGCTTGCGTTGGTAATTGCCTTATTGGCCACATATTTAGTCTTTGCAGACGCTGCGGTCCCAAATGTCCATTCTCGTACATCGCTTTATTAATGAACTCGTTTCTAACATTGAATAATAATAATAATAATAATGAGTTGAATCCTTTAGTATTTGCAAATCTGTGGAAGCAAACTTTTTTTTTAAAAAAAAAAAAAAAATTTCCTTGGAAGCAAAAATCTTACCCCCAAATTGGCGATTATGATATTAATAGGTGCTTGATGCTAATTTTGCTAACTTTAATTTAAAAAAGAAAAAAAAAAGAACAAATCATGATCTCCAGGAAACCAGATTTCCAGGAAATTTTAGCCAGAACGTAGGATGGAGACATTTGGCGCACCCGGCCATGAAGTTACGTGAGGACATTATATATTTGACATTTGTATGGTCATCCCCATGGTCCATGGGAGTTGATGGGCTTCTCTTCAAAGGGATATGGTCATATATCATGCCATTAACCGGATGATAAATATTCGGCACGTGGCAATTTTTTACTTTGTTGATCAAATGAATCGGGTCGCATCTGACTAGAAAGTCAATAGGTTCGTTGTGAGGGAAAAATAAAATTCTAGGTATCAACGCCACAAGACCATTACATTTGGAAAATGTTCTTTGAATACGACGTGTAATATTTATGTTGCTTGCCGTCCAATTATTCAAAGCAAAAAAGTCAGACCTTAGGTGAAGTGTGCTAAGACAAATGAAGAAACATTGTACTTAAAAATTATGGTTGGATGTATGGGTGACGCTATTATGGTGCATGCAATTTTGTTTTTTTTTTTTTTTCCTCGCCTTTTAATCCCGAGAAAATGTTTAGAGGATACATAATAAGCAGACACGGTAAATAAAATGAAATCCATATTATTAATTATAATATATTATAATAATTTTTTTTATTTTTTTCATTTAGAATCGATAGTTATCATCTTATCTCATCCACCCATATTCCCCCAATTGGATACTTAATTCTGCAATGTTAGCTTTTACTAAAAGAATTGGACATTTGTGGAGATATATGAAGTGAATTATGTGGGGTTGCCTTACTTTTATCCCGAACTCATTTGCAATAATTCCATTATTGGGTCGTTTTTCATTAAATTGTATGGATCAATGTAGCAATGTTATAATTTTTCTTTTTTTTTATATATATATATTTTATGTGTGGTTCTCTTTTTTGTGTTTTTGAGCATAATGCTTTGTTCGTAGTTATCAGAATGACATAAAATTTTAGGACTCTATAAGTTATAAAATAAGCATGAACGGTGGAACAAATGAATTTTAAACTCAAATCGGCTTCTAGGTGATTAAAAACATTAAGTTTCAAATTATGGACACCAAATTTGAAGTCCAAAATCCGCCGTATGAGACGTGAGACATTATATAGCACACACACACACACACACACACAAGGGGGGGGGGGGGGGGGGGGGGGGGGGGGCTCACGGTCCAAGAAAGGTGCGGTTCCTTTTTAAATGCGTTCGAAAGATTTGCAGGATACGGTGATCTGCCCTTCGTCAATCTGGAAGATTATTCTTGTTGTGTTGTTCCACGGCACGATGAACCCGAGCAGTTCTGAAGATTGTCCATCTTTTAACCCCAAATGCAGAAGTCAGATGCGAGACCAATTAAATTCTACTTTATTCCCATATAGCCTTCCACATTAAGGTCAAATGTTGTGAGCAAATGGATAAGGCTATCAAATGATAACGAAGTTGAAGTAATGAATTTTATTTCTTAGGGTTGCCGGCAAGTTTAAGGAGCAAAAGTAATGTGGGGGGTTGAACAAGCAAGACGACTTCAACTCTAAATGATAAAAATCGGCTTAAAAATGTAAGAGATTGTCCAGTTTAGAAGGAAACACAGATATAAGGAGACAACCAAAAATGCAGATTCTTGCTAGGCCGAACTTCCGGGTGGCGTTAGGAGCGGGAATTGGTCTATTGTGTTCCCTCTATGCCCCCCCCCTAAAGCACTCTCAAGTTCAATACATTTTAAACGTCCCCAATATCCGTATAAGATTCTTAAATCAAATAAACCGTTATATTCATATTTATTCCATTAATTTCTTAATATAAAATTTTGATATTATTAAATATTTATATTTTCATGTTAAAAAAGAATTTTAGAGAACTAACATTACCCTTCTATTAACATCATCATGAACATCATCTTTGTTTGTTGTTGTATTAGACTTGCTATGAGTCATCCAATTCCAATTGCCCAAATAAATATAGGAGCAACGTCATAAACAAATGAACGAGAAACTATAAAATGCTACAAGAAATCGCTATTTGATTTGATAAATGAAATTGCGTTTCATCTCGGAACTGTGCACCAATTGAGCAACCAAAAAAAACCCTTATTATTTTTGTGCAAGCTGCTTTTGCCTTTCTCCGCATTACAACTGGTGACCTAGCATATGTATCGATTCTTCCATAATGAACAGGAAGTAAATGATAGAAAATTTGCATTGAAGTCCATCCCCAAAATTCTAAAGGATGCTCCATCCGCATGCCCTCACTTTAGATGACCAAGTGCCTCAGTTGAACAAGCGCTGTCCTGCAATTGGAAAAATTGTTTGGTTGGACCTGCATTATTCTCCTTAGCGGACAAAGGTAGTTGAAACATGCCATGCGACATTCAATGCTCGAGTGGCAGACAACAAACGGCTCAAAATTGACATGTTTAATTGAGTAGACCTAGTCTATCTTATAATGGCTCCCTGTATGCTTTTGTCAAAAGTGAAACCTCGAAGAGATAGGTTGCCACCGTCCTGGGTCTGCGCAGCCGTGCACGACGAGAAAGCTCATTGGCCGGGTGGCGGCGGTGATGGCAGCGCTAGTAAATGGTTTTCTGGAATTAAAAGAATGGGAGACTGTCCAAATGGGTCTATAATTGTTTTACGTGTCGGCCCGTTTTACAAACCATGGCCCAGTTGGACGACCACCAACCATCTACTTTACCCATGAATTTACCGGCTGCAAGAGTCCATTCTTTTTTCTCCTCGTCCCAAAAATGGGAAACTCCACCATCTCAAGGGATACTCGGCTAGAGTTAATAGCCGCTTCCAAAACAGTGCAATATTAAATATAAATTTAATTTCATCAAAAATATCTCGACAAAAATTTTAATTTATAAAATACATAAAATAAAAAAATTTCTTATCCCGGTATCATTACGAGGAGTTTATTCAATTTTAATTTTTTCTCAGCTGGGCACCCATAAAAGTACCATATCTTAATATTGGTGGGATGTTACTATGGGGCAAATGTGCCGTGCACAATTGTTATCGGCCGTCATGCCAATCCAACAATCGAGTGGAGTTCCTTTGAAAGTGATTCAGGCTACGACAGTTAGTGAAACTGACACAAGCAGAAAATTTTGTTACCAACACTCCAGAGTGCTTGTTCTTTCATCGGCCAATGTATCCTTGATCCTGCGGTCGACATTTATTTGATCCCGAGTCCCGTCCGCATTAAAATGTACCCCCCACTATACGCAGCCATAAAATTGTTCCTTACCTTTTTACCCCCCAAAAAAAAAAAAAATAATTTTACCTTTCACGTTTAATGTCATTTAATTGTTACTTGCAACTTTTTTTTTTTTTTTTGGGTTAAATTTGATCTCAAATTCCCTCTATCAATTATTTTGGTCAATTTTTTTTAATATTGATTTAAATATAACGTCATTATTTTTATGATGTAATAATTTTAAAAAATTATAAAAATTTTCAAAATAATAAGAAAATAATTTTAAATTAAAAATAAAATTTTAAAATTCTTTAAAATTTTAAAATATTCTAAAAATTTTTGAAAATTTTAAAAAATACTTATAAATAAAGACTCCAAAACTAAAAAAAAAAACTAAAATTGAATATTTCAAAAAAAAAATTTAAAATTTTTGAATTTTTGCAATTTTACTTCTACTTTCTTTAATGTTTTGGAGTTTTTCTTTATGAGTTAATTTTAAGAATTTTTAATTTTTAAAACATCTCAAAATGTTTTTTAGATTTTAATAAATTTTTAGATTTTATTTTGAATTTTATAGATTTTTTAAAAAAAGATGAGATTTTTTTTGAATTTATATGTTTTTTTTTTGCAATTTTTAAAAATTTTCAGAAATTTTTAAAAATATCACATCAACTCAACCAATATTAAGCAACTCAATGACATGCTAACATAGTAAAAAAAAAAAAAAAGGCAAAATAATAGAAAAAGACTAAAATTATTGAGGTGGAAATTACGAAGCACCAAATTGATAAAAATTTAAAAAAAAAAAACAAAATATATGAGTCAAATTAAGTTATTTTTGTCTTTTTGCAAAAACGTATTTCTGTTCTACCAATTGAAACCTCTTGCTTTTATTCAGTGGGCGCATGGTGGCGTGGATCTCACGCCAATAAAAAAAATGCATTGAAAAACTATAAATTTATTTGACTTTGCATTCCATTTGCAGTGGTTCACTTTATTTTTGGTTGATGGGATCGAATTTTAGACTTAAAAGCAATCATTTAGATAACTCTTATGGGGTCGTGGTTGGTGGCGTAGGGGTCCATCTTTATTATCAAGAAAACATAAAACGCCAAAAAACGTAGCTGGCTCCCCATCAAATCCTGACCGTACAATCTTCAAGCAAGTCGGCCGACGCGAGGGCCATTATTGGAATAACACAAAAGGGGACTCCATGAAAAGAAGAAAGAGAGAGAGAGAAAATTCCTCTTTTCTTTCTTCTCTGTCCTTTTCTTCCAAAAAAAAAAAAAAAATCCTTTCATTTACGATATTGGTTTGTAGGAGCGAGAGGGAGGGGGAAATTGTTGGTTAGCAATGTCGGGAGGCATAGCGCGTGGTCGTCTCGCCGAGGAGCGCAAGTCTTGGCGCAAAAACCATCCCCATGTCCGTCCGTCGTACACCTCCTTTACTTTCTTGTAGTGGTGTTTTGCGCTTTTTTTTTTTTTTTTTTTGAATAAATTGTTGTGTTTCTGTGCGTTCTGTTTTGTGGTTGTTTCTTTTTTCTTTTTTGAGGGGTCTTGGGTAAGTTGTGTTAAGGTTTAATTTAACTGTCGATGGAATTTATTTTCTTTTTTTTAGGGTTTTGTAGCGAAGCCGGAGACGTTGCCAGATGGAACAGTAAATTTGATGGTGTGGCATTGCACAATCCCTGGAAAGACTGGGGTAAAATACTTGTGTTTCAGTTCTTACTGTCACGACATCTCCAATTTTACTGGGTTTAACGTTATTGGTCTATTTGATTTGCTTGGGTCTCTTTCGATTTAAACTATGTTACGGTTGTCCTAATTTCAAGCTTCTTGCTTGTTAAACTACTTAGATGTTGTGTGAAATTATGGGAATGGATGCAAATTACTCAGAACGATTTTTATTTTTTTTTTTTACCAATTTGTACCTATTAGTTGTTTCCTGGAAAAGAAAGCCAGCACATCTATATTGAACTGTGCTTTTAATTTTTCATGGTGTTGTTTCCTCTGGCTCTTGTTGGTGCAGCATTTGCTTGTTACCCTGGATACTATTGCCTCTGTATTCATTTCCTTAATCATTTTTCCTTATAGTTAGTTCTGAGTCTATCCTTCTTGAGTCCTCGACTTGATTCTTTTTTTGTTTTGGTTTCCTTTTTTCTTCGATAAAATGCTTTGCTTGTCAGGATTGGACTTAAATGGTAATTAGCTTTTTCAGGGATCTGATCCTATTTTGTGTGCAGTTGTTGCAAATTTTCTGGGAGAACTTTTAACTCTAAAAGCCAGACTTAATAAGATCAGATGCCCACCAGCATATGGCCTCTTTATATTTACAGGGCAGATGACAGAATTGTGGTGGTGCTATTTTCATCTTGCTGATATCGATTAGATTCAATGTTGTTAGTGACATGGAAAAAGTGATAAGATTTTCCTGGGTTTGTCTTGGGAAACCGATCTCTACTGAATTTGTACTAATGGAATTCAATGAAGACTTGCGGGTTGCATACGTTCTTTTCAACTCATTTAAATAGTTTTAATTTGGTTTGGCTGCGAACACTTGGTTAAGACATTTTGTGTTCAGCAATTGAAACTCTAAGACATATTATTTGATTTGTAATAATATTTTGTCGCCAATCTGAAAGTTTGATTATTTCATTTCCATTGTAGACTGACTGGGAAGGTGGTTACTTCCCACTTACACTGCACTTTAGTGAAGATTATCCAAGCAAGCCGCCAAAGTGCAAATTTCCTCAAGGCTTCTTCCACCCTAATGTCTACCCATCTGGAACTGTTTGTTTGTCTATCCTTAATGAAGACAGTGTAAGTACTTTCTGTTGCTTTTGATAGATTTTAGTAAATTAAGTTGGCCTTACTGATGTCAGTGGACATGGTTGTGGTTGATGCAGGGGTGGAGACCAGCCATTACAGTGAAGCAAATTCTGGTAGGAATTCAGGACTTACTGGACCAGCCAAATCCTGCTGATCCTGCACAAACTGAAGGTTATCATCTCTTTATCCAGGTATGCTGAGATACCCAGGTATCCTGGCTTAAATAGGATTGTTATAAGCTTTCTTGCTCTCTCAATACTCTAATTGTGAACCAACTTATTTATGATGCAGGATGCTGCTGAGTATAAGAAAAGGGTTCGCCAGCAAGCTAAACAATACCCTCCTATTGTTTAGCGCAATATTTACTATCTATAGGAACTGCTTGGTCTTGGTAAATTGTCAAATGAATGCACTTGTTTATCTTAGACTCTCTTTTGATGGAAGTTTGCACTTTGTAATTGCTGATGGCCTTCATGCGTGGTGCAGTGGTTAAACTGACATTTTGTCTGTCTTCTGAAATATGGATTAAGCTTTTGTCTACATACATCGTACCTGTCAGCCAATGCTGCTCATTGGTGTTAATATTAGTGGAAAATCTAATGCTTGCCTTGAATTTTGGAGTTCCTGTCTTTATATTTCAATTGATTATGATAATGCATCTGCAGTTCAGACTCATGAAATTGAATGATTGTGAGTGCAGCAACTATAGTCAGAAAAAGTAAGGAATTTCAAGTGATACCAATAGCACCTTATGTAGTTGGAAACCTTGGGACATGGTGAGTGTAGATTGTTTGCCCATGAGACCATGCTCAAAAGGTCACCTGCAAATGGTGATGTCTTTGGGATATGTCAGCGAATTTGCTGTTGGTGCCACAATCCTAAGGCCATTGCAAGTTTGCGTTGGTATGTGGTGTGCCTGGTTAAAGAATTGGTAGACACTCTGAATGAAAATTTCTACATATTGAGCTCGAAACGATGTCTTCTTGATGAACTGTAATGTTGCTATGGTTTGAATGGTTCTCGGGAGTGATTTACACCAATGGAAAACAGTGGTTCTTCTCGGGGAATTGCGAGGGATTAACTTGCTTTCTCAATTAATAACACAAGGGACATAATTGTCATTGGAAAATATAATATTTTAATTTTAAAATCTTTTTCATTATATTGAAACAAAAGGTTAGGCTTTTTATTTTTATTTTTTAAAGTTTTTCCCTTTAATTTCTAACTTATTTGAACTATTAACATAAAAAAAAAAAAAAGTATTTTCTTTTTGGTCATTTTCTTTTTCATAACTATTATTATTATTATTATTATTATTATTATTATATCTTACTTTAAACTCAAACGCAGTATAGAGTCCTGAAAAATTATGAAAAGGTTGATTAATAAAAAGCATCATCGGATGTGGTAGACGACGGCTTGTGATTGTACCATTTACGTAGAATGACGTGTTCGTGGATTGCGTTGGCCGGTTTAGAAGCATAGTTTACTCAAATCGTCAACAATTGTTTTTTTTTTTTATGTTTATCCCTAAGCTAAATTTATAACTAATCCACATCAGTAGCTCCATCGATTGTTCTAAAAATTCTAAAATGATATGGGGTTGCAGATGGATTGAGGTCTAGAACTTCTAGAGCCTGTCAAAATCATTGAGTATGATACAAATCGACAATGGCGATTCCGTAATGAACTATAAATTTCAGGCATCCAACAAATGATTCAGTATTCAGTAGCATCTCTACACAAAAACATGACTGAATGTCTCGAGTACAAATCGATTCAAGTTAGTAAATGAAAACAGGTGCTCTTAGCCCTATGTTAAGATTCATCTCGTCACCACAAGCCACAACTGCAAGCAAAAGTAAAACTCTTGCATTTGATTTGGTTTCAAATACCAAAGGCATGATAAGAAATCAAAAATTAGTCATCACAGCTATTTAAGGAAAGGACATTTGATAAAAAGAGATGCATTGTAAAAATGCAGACACGCATAAAAGATGGGACCAGGCAATTCAGCAAATTTCAGGAACCCAAATGAAGTATACATATATTTTTAAAAATAATTACTTTTGGCAGATGGGTTCGGTTTTTAGCAGTTTGTAAAATCTCTGATTTGCCTTTAATCCGCTGAGGGCGGTTTTCAAAAAATAAAAACCGTTAAAAGTCTTCTTTTTTCTTTTTGATTTTGGTGGGTGCGGGCTTGACGGTTCGGAATGGGCAGGCTTTTCGGGTTGGACAGTTTTGGGAACACCGTTATGTAGAATTTATTTTCGAAAACTTTGCGGTTCATTGCATACAGTAAGACGGGAAGTTGTTACAGTCAGGTACACAAGCAATTTGGTATACGTATCATTAGTAGTTTCGAAATGTTGTGCCACTTTTTCTTTTCCATCCAAATTGGGTGTGAGTTCAAATTGAAATAAGACAGCACTACAATCTGGATTACAGAAGAAATCCTGTGCTATCAAATCATTTTCTTGCCTGGAGAATTGAAAAAAACTTTAAAAAAAAAAAAAAGAAAGTCTAAACATACTACGATAAATGTGCTTTAAGAACTAGATTAAAAGTAGAAACAGTCAATGAATTCAGAGTGGCGGTGTCAAAAGGCTTTCATTGATTCTTGCCTTGAGTACAAGTTCCTGGGGTGCAGCTGCGCACCAAAATTTTACCTTTGGATTTGCTAATGACAAACGGGTCTAGATCCAGCAGGTGCAGAGCCCAAATTAGTGCGCAAATCATCCTTCCAAGTCAGATGGACACTAGATTAGACAATGTTGTAGCGTGGTCGAGGAACATTTATTTCACCCAGCGCAAAATTTCTTGATTTCACACCATCCTCGTACCAGTTGCTACACCCTCATTGCATGGATCACCTCTGCTGATCCGAGTTTTTGTTTTGTAGCAGTGTATGACATTTGTGTTGCGATTTACTCCAAGACACAAGAGAGCTTTGTGTTCTACCAAAGAGAATGCAAATGCACACACAAAAATGCGTATATATTCGATTGTATCTTGATCTTCAAGTACATTTGGCAAAGCAGGGCAGGCACAGCCAACCATGAAGAAGCAAAACTCAACAAGGTGTCACTTCACTGGAAAAATTAAAAAATAAAAAAAGAACATAAGAAACTTCTACAAAATTTGGGTCTACATGCAATATGGAGGTGACATCAAAATGGGATTTCAATAACTTCTCAGGTTCCATCTTGACCATTACCTTTGACATTCTCATGGGGCCAGCTAAAGTGTTACTCTGACATGCATTTAATCAGGCAAATGTAGAACAAAAAGTCACAAATATCCAGCTGGGGAATTTTCCTCTACCATGGCGCTTTCCTTTATCTCCTGTACCATCTTCAACACTTGCCAAATTGCTGGCCTCTGTTCTGGTGATGTCAAGCTACAGACACTAGCAAGTTCAGTAAGCATACCAAGCTGGTTTTCATTTCCACCACCATCTTCCCTCACCACTCTGACCCAATCAAACATATCAGCCGGTGCAAGATATGGATGCTGTGATGGATGTTTCCCAGTCAAAAGCTCTAACAATAGAACACCAAATGCATAGACATCAGACTTGACAGTAGCTTGCCGGTTAAAATTGCGAGTCTCAGGTGCTTTGTATGCTGCAGAATCAGGTTCTTCACTTGAAGTATCCGCAAGGATGGCAAGACAGTAATCTGTAATGCAGGCTTCAAAATCGGCCCCAAGGAGGACATTGGAGGATTTCAAGTTGCCATGGACAAGCTTCGATGTTTGGTGGAGGTAGGCAAGACCCTGGACAACATCTTCTGCTATCTTTAAGCATGATGTCCAGTGAAGAGGCCTTGCCCTCGTGGATCTTGAGCCTGTCAATATTGTCAGTCATCAGTGGCGAGGAATAATCAGGATGAAGGACCAACTGTTGCAATGGGAGAAAAAAATAACAAAGAAAGGACCATAATTTTGACATCATAAGATAGCTACATAGCAAATCACCAATAGGAAATGGCCAAGCCAAGCATGTGAATCACTTGGACAGACACACCTGGAAAGGGCTCCCTATGACTTGAACGAGAACAACATAAACAGCTATTCTATGGAATTTTATAAAGTGTCAATTTTTGACAATACACACATACACATATCTAAGTGGCATTAACAGAATAATAAAATCATAACAAAAATTTGTGCAATTGATCAATCTTTGGTCTGTGTTGAATAGTTTTCTCTAGTTTATTGTCTTATCTGGTTATTTAACGAAACTGGATCAGACCTATAATCGGTTCACTGATCTTCTCTTCCCACCATCCAGTACCGTCCTCACCCTTTATAATTTGAACAGCCTAGCCTAACGACCCCTTAGCCTTATCAATCAGGAAGAGTCAAGTGTGTAGTTCTAGTAGTACAAAGCAAAGTCAGGATCACCCCATTATTATTTAAAAATGCGGGCAACACAGGTAGTAACTATATCAATCAGAATGGTTAAAATGACTCGCAGAGGCAAGTATCAAGTTTCTGCACCAACCATGCCTTTAGAATCCAGATTTCTTCACACGGTGACCATACCGTTAATTTTGTCCAAGGGAATCTCTTCAATAATTGCCAACGCCAAAACAACACCAAGCGATTGTCAGCAGGATTTTAAAGAAGTCAGTACAGTGATCACTCTCAAAAGTTGCGGAAGTTTACAGAAGGAAATGCCAAAAACCATTCAATGCCAAGCGGCACCACAGAAATAGACGACGACAAAACACGAAAGCAACATTCCATAAAAAGAGGCTACACACCCGAAGTACACACAAGACTTAAGAATCACAACATACACTTGTTTATGTCAATATTTTCTATAGCATACATAGTACAGAATTGAACCATTTGATGCTTGCATGGGTATGTGTAATTAAAACTAAAGAAGCTAAAAAATGAAAAAAAAAAAAAACTCGTAAATCAAAATTTCTGGGAATTGAAGCCAACCCAGCAAGCATTAATCATCTTTGAGATAAGAAGCTGCATATAAAGTAACAATCTTTAGCGGGAAAAGGCGGGAGAAAAAGAGTACCGTACCGTGAATGAGACTGAAGAGGCTGCCATTGGGTTGATACTCGTAGATAACAAGCCTCTCTCCCTTGGTCTGAAAATAAGCCAACATTGGCACTAAATTGGGATGTCTTACGTCACCCACCACGTCCATATGCCTCTCAAACGCATCGCTGCTCGTAATCCAAGTCTTGTTCGCGTCTAGCCTCTTCACCGTCACAATCAGCTGGTTGTCCAGCACCGCCTTGTAAGTGGTCCCAATCGTACCCCTTCCAAGCAGCTCCGCCGAAGCCCTCATCAGCTGGTCCAATGTGTACGGCCAAGGCGCCTCCCCGACATTACCTCCTCTGCAGAACACCAATTTCCCGCTCTTCTCCGCCCTTTTAGCCTGGACTTCTTTAGCCGCTGTCTCCGTCGTCTTGGCGTGCATGACTCCTCTGGGAGCTTCCATTGGAATTGAACGACTCACTGCTTGGCGATCGGCAGAAGATACGGCCGCGAGTTGTTTCTCCGGCGACTCTGTATTTTGCTTCCTCTGTTTCTTGACCAAAGTGAAGAAAGTCAAAACAAGAGCCAGAATCAAAAACGAAACGCCGATAATGGACTCGATAATGATTCCAATTCTCTTGTGCTTTGGCGGCATCGACGGCGGATAAGATACGATCACTGTTCCTCCGCCTTTCGCTTTGGCGCTTTGGCCGAGCGGCTCCATCGGGGAGGTGGCATTGCCGGAGGACGACGAGGCAAAGAACGGAGAGTGCGACTTGCAAACCTTATTGATTATCTCGCCGCAAAGATCGGGATTCAAAGAAAACGACGTCGTGCCGAACCGCGAAAGCGTAGGCGTTATCGGTATCTGCCCGGTGAGATTGTTGCCCGAAACATTGAAGCATATCAGGAATCGCTGGTTCAAGGCCGGAACGGTGCCGTTGAATCGATTCCACTGGAGCCGTAGCAAGTAGAGCCGGTTAAGGGAAGACAGCTGAACTGGAACCGGACCGGAGAGATTGTTGTACGACAGGTCGAGCACCGTCAGCCTGTGAAGCGACAAGACGGAAGGCGGGAAGGTTCCGGAGAAGGAGTTATGATCTAAAGAGAGGGACTCCAAGTTCAAAAGCGCCGACAGGTCGGGTACGGGGCCAGAAAGGGAGTTGTTAGAAAGACTGAGGACGCGGAGCTGGTCGAGGCGAGACAGGGTGTCGGGCGGGAAGGTGCCCCGTAGGCCGAAGCCTTGGACCAGGAAGCGCACCACGCGGCCCTGCGCACACTTCACGCCTTGCCATTGGCAGTAGTCGAAACGCTCGGTGAGCGTGTAGAGAAGCTTGCTGTCCGAGTCGGCTTTGGACTTAAACGAGAGCAACGAAACGGCGTCGGATGGTAGAATGTATGTTGTTTCGTAGGGAGGAGGAGCTGTGAGACAGCGTGTGAATGTGGGGAGGATTAGAAAGAGGAGAACCGAGTGGGTTGGAGTTGGACGCATTGTGAAAAAATGGGATAAAACTAGAATCTTGTTTTTGGGTTTTGTTGCTTTGAGCTGAGTTTTGGCTTTGGCCTCATTTTGAGTGCGGAGGGTGGCCGTGATGGTGGTGAACACGGTGGAAATTTTATGTTGCGGAGCAGCTGGACTTCTCCTGCTGGGGAATCACAAAAGCCACGTCGGAGTGTAAGGAAAGACAGAGAAAGAGAGATTGGTGGGTGGGGGGTGTGGGAAGGGTGGAGAAATTTGTATTGTATACAGTTTGGAGATCGTTCACTGTCAATGTCTCTGATTTCATTTGCCTGCTTCCAAAATTTGATAATTCCGAGGGCCACTCGTCATTGTGCGGAGAGCAGAGGAGGTCACTGTGTTAAGGAAAAAAAAAAAAAAAAAAAAACTCCGATGGGATTAAAGGCTGGTAATTTTTTTTTTTTATTTTCTCGTATTGTCTTTAATTAAAAAAAAAAAAAAAGACAAATGACAAGGCTTCTTTGTTTCACACAAATGTATGTCTAAACAGAGAGAGAAGAGCCCAACATTAGGTTGTTTCTTGTGTTTATGCGTGCGAATTTAGTCGCCTTGTGTTGCGTAGTCACTCGGCGAATGGTGGAACTCGTAGAATCTCCCTGCTACAGCTCCAGGTAGCGCAGTAATATATTATATTTTAACAAATCAATCCTCATTTCGAGGTTGGCATATGGTGCTCGCTGCGACTGCACCCGCTGCAACAAATCACTGGGCCATCATGGCTGAATTAACGGGTCACACCCTATGACCCAAGAAAAAACAAAAAAAAAATAAATAAATAAAGTGTCACACCCGTGACCATGAAAGCATGGAGCTTCGAGCCCATTACCCACCCACATCGTATTTCACAGAGGTGCGTGGGGCAACCGACGTTCATTGTTGATTTTTATAGCTTTAACTAGAGCAAGAAAAAAAAAAAAAAAATGGAAAAATATCTAATGCAAAGCCAAGCCAAATGACAGCCAGTTCTATTCTGGACGGGGAGGGGGGAGGTATAACGGTGAGACCTTCAAAAGATGCAGCGACAAATTATTCATTTTTTTTATGGTTTTGGGAGCTTTAAGTGTATTTCAAGGCTAAATTCAGTAGTAAAATAAAAGAGGTATCAACAGCATTTTCTCCTGAATTCGGAAATCATGCGTTTGTATTTCTTTTTTCCCCTGTGGTTCATCTATCACATTGTAAAATTTTTTTTCTTGGATATTGGGGAATTGCTACTAAAATGTTGTTATCGTCAATTTTCGTGCCTGATTCAAAAATTCTTAATTTCATCTTCCTAAAAATTACTTATGTCGAAACTATAAAATGCATAAAAAATAATAATAATAATAATAATAAAAGATAATAGATACATGATCATTGTATTAGATATATGTTATTATGCATGTTATTATAAATTAGTTATAAATATCTACTATTATGTCACAAAAATTTAATAATAAAATCACTTAAATTTTTAATTTGTGGTATAGAATTCGATCATTGCTAACAAATAAGGTGGGTCATCAAACAACTCCCCCCAAGAAAGCAAAAGTATGTGTAAACAGCTTATTTTACCGACTAGACAGGTTCCATAAAAAAAATTTTGAAGTAACTATCTCGACAGCCGCATGTAACGGCGAGGGAATCGCCTGTGAATAGAATCTCCAAATTCAACGAACGTTCATGGACTTGTAATCTGTCTTGCTGCTCTACTACAGCTTTGCTAACGGCAATTTCTTGGGGTAGCTATCAAATTGAAGAAAGCATCATGTGACCTTTTTGAAAAGCAGAGTTCATCGTCCTCGTCTTTCTACGCTAAAACATCGTGCCATCCAATCCGTATGACCAAAAGATTGCGTAATTCTTGCTTTTGTCGTGTTCTTGTGCCATTTTGTCGAACTTAATGTGCAAAGTTGTAGCTTTTTCTTGACTAAAAAGAGGCTAATAATGCACCGCCAAGGCCACCTCAGGGGCGTCTTCTAGGAAAATTATGACGATGGGCGATTAACACACAACAAAATGACAGTGAAAACGTGCAATGGAAGTGAATGCCTCTGCAACCAAAAAAAAAACAGCGTGCTATAGCAAACAAAAAACACACGGGATATATACCCAATGCGTTGGTAGTTCACAATTAGTGTGTGCTTCAGAGCAAACGCACGCAACCAATTTCGTGATGACATTGCCGTCTTCCTTGTTCCCCTTTTTCGGTTTTTTTTTTTGGTTAACTCAAATGCTGGGCAGCTTTTGGGAATCATTTAAAGGGGGGCCAGGTTAAATCCAATTGGGCTTATCACGCGAACAGAGCCATGCTCTCTTGGGGCCCTTCTTCTGCAGATTTCACGTGGCGACATTAGATTAAAATCTAGTAACAGATTCATTATCGAGTCCAGTGGGCTATCTGCTTCAATCATATTCTGACCCATTTAATTTCTCTCCCATCTATGAGATGCGTTGCGATTCATCATGATTTTGCAGTCTGAAGAATTACCCTGTTCGCATTAGACACCGGGAGAAAAATGCCATCTTGTGGTGTGAACAATTTCCTAACAATGCTTAATTCTGAAGGAGTATGTTGAGGACACGATTACATCAAATCCTTGAGGTTAAATGCTTCCAAAATGCAATCACCCATGAGAAAACCCTTGTTTTGTTTCCTAGAGAGCTGTAAGTACAGAGCAGTATATACAATGAAATTCATCAGCGGACGTCCAAGTGCCCTCCCATTAAGATCTTAATAGGAACATATTTCACTTTGCTGAAATTCATTTCAACGATGATTGGCAATCCCTGATTTATTTTCTAGAGTCTAATTTAGCGTGATTATGTTATCTATCATTGCAGCAAATGTAACCACCCGTATTGACTTCTCTGTTCCTAAACTCCCCGTGTTTTTTTTTTTTTTTAATTTTATTATTTTTATTTTTATATGGCTTTAGCAATTGTAATACAATGACCGCTTTGGAATTAGATTCCGTTGCAGGTAGATTTCCCCTCTCACAGGGTAACTACTTTTTTAAGAAACGCCAGATATATTTCAATATAATATGTGGTTGCTTGAGAAATAGGAACTAAAATGAAGAAGGAAAAGGGACCTTCGGCTTGTAATTGGTTGCTGAGTCGCTGGACTCGTACCAGCTACCGTCTCTCCACTACCTCCAATGCACCCACTCTGTTCTGCTCCTTTGCTCCCATTGACAGCAAATCGGAGCAAAATCTTCAAAATTTAAAGTAATAAGGAAAATGGAAAGATTATAATTATTTCGACCAATAACAATTGCATGGGAACAACCCCAACTAATAACAAAAGAGACATTAACTTCAGTTGAGGTCTAGTTGTAATTAGGTTTCTAGAATAATTGTCACATTCACAATTGCTAATACCCCATTGCTTCAAACAACTGTTTCCCCTAGAGCAAACCCATCTTTAAATCATTCTCTCTTTTCTCAACTTGTTCAATCAAGATCCATAGTCTTGACCAGTATTGCAGAAAGAAAAAGAGGGAGATTTTACATTTTCCCCCCCCTCTCTCTCTGTCTCTCTTTTGTACGAGAAAAAAATAATGAAGAACAACAACAATAACAACACAAAGCTCATTCTTCTTCACCCTTACATCCAAAAACAAGGCAGCTCAAGCCGCTTATGGCTGCTTGCGTTTGTATCGTTCTTCACCATTGCATTCCTTCTCACTCTAATTTATACAAGAGAGTCCTTGCCCATCAAAACCGCCACCGCCACCGCCACCACCACAACCACCGCCGTGGCTTCCGCCAATTCCGTCTTTGGCAACAATCCGGCGCTGCCCACCACAGTTATTAGTACTCTTCTCCACTACGCCACAAGATCCAATGACAGCTTCCACATGTCCTATGCTGAACTCAAGCCAATCTCTGACGTCCTCAGGAAGTGCTCATCTCCATGTAACTTCCTCGTTTTCGGGCTAACCCACGAGACCCTTCTCTGGAAAGCACTCAACTACAATGGCCGAACCGTTTTCATCGAAGAAAACCGCTACTACGCCGCCTATTTCGAAGAATTGCATCCGGAAATCGACGTCTTTGACGTGCAATACACGACCAAAACAAGTGAAATGAGAGACCTGTTGGCATCCGCAAAGGAGCAAATCCGTAATGAGTGCAAGCCAGTTCAGAATTTGCTCTTCTCGGAGTGTAAGCTCGGCATCAATGATTTGCCTAATCATGTCTACGAGGTTGATTGGGATGTGATATTGATCGACGGTCCTCGCGGGGACGGACCGGAAGGGCCCGGGAGGATGACCCCAATTTTCACGGCCGGCGTGCTAGCTAGAAGCAAGAAGGGTGCCAATGCCAAGACTCATGTGTTTGTGCATGATTATTACAGAGAGGTGGAGAGAATTTATGGGGATGAATTCTTGTGTAGAGAGAACTTGGTGGAGTCCAATGACATGCTTGCGCATTTTGTGGTTGAGAAAATGGACGAGAATGGCTTCCAGTTCTGTCGGAATCACGCATCAAAACCAGCTTCATCCTCGTCTTAATTGTATTTGATCATCAAAGATAATAGTCCTTGCCGGTCAATGACATAAGGAGGTAAAATACAACACTGCAAAGTGGGTTATTTATGTTGAATTGCAAATTTTTAGAGTTTTTCTTTCCTTTCTTGCTTGGCGTTGTAAAAAAAAAAAAACAAAAATCAATTTTTGGCAATGAAATTCCAAATTTGTCATGTTGGTTCTCTTGGGGAGACCGCAAATTTTCTGCACGAGTCCATATCCGCATTGAAAGTCTTGTGCCCAGTGATATGTTACGACTGTCATCGAGTACGAAAACTAACCCCATCAATCAGCAAGGGCTCGCTGATATATGCCTCGTCATGGAAGAAAAGTGGAGCAATATCCAGCAGTCAATCGAAAGTAGTTCCTTACATCAGACAGGAGTTAGTGGCAACAACAACAAACAGCAACTGGGGAAAAGACAAAATCGTCCGTTGCTGCCGGCTTTAAGTCTACCCCAATTAATCGGTATACGGAATACGAGGAACCCTTCCCCTCCTTCATTCAGTTACCTCAATAATCGTTTTTTTTTTTTTATCAAATCATTTGGTTTTTCAGCTTCTAACCGGGACGGGCTTTTGTTAACTCAAGCTTTTCGGTAGTTCATTAGATTAGAATTGAATTTAAGGCTGTTTTGGCCGGAAAAATCTTTTCTTGCATTGCGATCGACCCAGGAATTGTTCAGCGCTGCTTGTCGTTTAAAAACTAGTTTCTCGAAGCCTTAGTTAACAGAGATTTTGTCTACCCTCCTTCTTTCACTGTCTGGGGATGTGCAGATATTAGTCCTTTTCTGGCCAAGTGCGATGATCCGAAAATGGCTCGTGACCCTGGAGTATGCGAAGTTGTTGACCAATTAGACTAGGCTCATTGAGAAGCAAGACTCTTCCATGTGGTAGTTTATTCTTCCTTTCTCTTTAACTGAAAAAGAAAGCAAATAGAATTTTATCGTTTCAATTGAATGCCAGGTGTATAGTAGGTGATGGTAGATACAAACTTTGATTTCTTCTGTTTTTAAATTGCTTACTCAATCTCAAAGGGGAAAAACTTGGTAGCGACGTATTATCCGAAATTGAGCTCGTGAGAGTCATGTGGAAGGAGATGCTTTTGTTTAGTTATTAGGTAACAGATGTCCTATTTGACTAATTCTTTGGCTCGTATCCTCTGGTCAATTGATTTCCGTGGAGCTCACGCAGACTATGCTACCCAGTGAAATCTCGTTTATAAATCCCAACAGTCATCTAATAATGTTTGCTTACAGGTTTGTTGATAATGGCTAATAAATGATGATATAACTGCGCTGCAGGTATAACTCCACTGTTATGGCCATACGTTGGCTTTTAAGCAGAATTGTGTTCTTCATAAAAACAGCAGATTCAAAGCTCCTACGGAGTGTCTGGCAGTGCACTTACTATTGCTACAGCATAAACCATAATCAGCGAATTTCTGCACCCCCACTTGCCCGGACTTTTGTATGCAACATTGGGGACATGCTGAAGATACATGACTTTTAGTGGAAAAGGAATTGGGATTGCTTTGTATCTTCTAGCTTCATCTAGTGGTAAATACTCACGAAAACCTTTGTAAACTGTAGAACAAATAGGGATCAGGAGTCTTCACATTTTGGCAAAAGATTGATAGGCTTCCATACTATAAAAATGAGGTAAGCAAAACAGAGTAATTTACTCCTAGTAGGGTACATGTGAAGTTGTGCCAAATCCATTTTGCTGACCGAAGTCCCCAGTGATTATCCATTACCAAAAATCAATAACTCAAAAACAATGTGTAAATTAAATTTCAGCTGTTTGTGGATAGTCGTTTTGCCACAAGTACAATCGTTGTGACCCTGCAATCCAATTAACATGCATGATGCATTGCAAAATTTAATGGGCCAAACCATCTACAGTCCTGCAGAATGTGTATCCATGTTCTTCAAATAAAGGGGAATTCTCACACCCAGTTCTCTGAGCTGATTCACCATGCTATAAAGAAATTCAAAGGTCAATCTAGATTGTGCATTGAGTTCCTCTCTTACCTGAGGATGAATTCTGAACCACTCTCCCAACATCTTGTGCACATGAGCACGAATCATTCTCCATGGAACAGGGTATTTTTCACAGAGCTTCAAATACTCCACAAGTAAATCAGCCTGATCAAGTTTGCTGTCCCTATTGCTTTCTTTGCCATTCACAGCACATTCAGCAGTCCTAAATCCAGCAAACAGGGCTGGATTCTCAAGAAGAGACTCCGCTGAAAGCACTCCATCAGCACTAGTCTCCTCCAAACATTGCCAAACATCATCCATGTGGCGTATGTTCCCATTGGCAAGAACTGGAATTCTTACAGCACATTTCACAGCCTTGATTGCTTTCCAGTCAGCTCGGAATTTCTTTCCATCTTTCTCATCTCTTGTTCGACCATGAACAGCTAAAAGTGAGCAACCGGCTTCCTCTAGCATCCTAGCATAACTGATTGTATCCTCCAATTTTGGGAAGACCCGAATTTTACACGAAACTGGAACATGCAGGTTAACAGCTAAATTTTCAACTAAAGATTTCACTATTGGAAGTTTATCCATTAAGAATGCTCCGTAGTTCCCTCGCCTGGCAATTCGCTGAGGACAGCTACATGGAAAAACAAATAAGCAAATAGTATGCATACAGTCTCTTAATCCATAGTAACACACAAGCAGGTTCCAAATCTCCTTATAATTATGATCAACTACTACTCTTTCTTAACAGAGATACTACTAATAAAGTGCTCTAGAATGCTTGGAAGGAGACTGAGCAGACATTTTTTTTTTCCTTTTTGTCTCTTCCACATTCAAATTAACTATAATGTTCATGAATTTAAAAGAAAAATCCAATGGACTTTATACCCTTTAATTCGTTTCTTGCTTAGCAACTTATAATTCAGAAAGTGGCAGCTATATCTAGTTGATCCAAAGATTACCCCAGATTGATGTCAACGTAATCACAATAAGATTCAACCCTCCGTGCAGCCTCTAACAAAATCTCTGGATCATTGGCACAAAATTGGACAAACAATGGTCGGTCCTCCTGCAATTATTACCAAACATATCATCTATCTCAATACCGGAAACTAAGCAATAATACATAAAATATATATATATATAATAAGCAAGCATTATTGCACTAACTCAATAGATGATTAAAAACATAAATTCAAGCTACCAAATTCAATTACCTTACAAGTAGTGAATTCTTGATTTCTGTACTTCTCGTTCTCGGTAAAAATCCTGGAATGCAACATGGGAGTGTAAGCAGCCTCGGCACCGTACTTTCTGCAAAGCAATCGAAACGGAAGCTCCGAGTTGTCCACCATCGGGGCAACGATCAGCCTGGGCCGACCCAGCTTGGTCCAGTGAGCCCATGCCCTCTCCACCCTTGACTCTCTGTTTAGGTAGCGGCCCGGCGAGGCCGAACAAGTGGACGACGCCGTTTCAACCAGAGAAGACGCGTAATTGTCCACCTGGGTTCCTCCCTCTTCTCGTTGTGCAGTGATACAGAGGATATCATCCGGGTCTGGAGCCGTATCTTGGGGTTGGATTCTGGTTTGGGTGAGAGAAGAGGCCATTAAGGGATTAATTGGGTTTGAGAGGAGAGGTTTAAGAGACGGGTTTTGATAAGAGAAAAGGGATTTCATGAGCGGGATCCGGCGGCGGAGAGGCAACCCATCGCCGCCGCACCCGGTAGTGGCCGTTAAAGACAGAACAGTGCGGTGCCTTATGCTTCCAGCCCTGCAGAGTTTAAGGTTAGTTTTCGCATAGATTTAATGTTTGTGCTTTCTATATTCGGAGAATTGGGCCTTCCACCTTTGGGCTCACACATTGGGGCCGGCTTGGTAAATTTTATAATTGAAAAAAGTATATATAATAAATAAATAAATAAATAAATGTTATAATTAAGGACTTATATTTTAAGATTTCAAGTTGTAATTTTAAGAAAAAGGATGTGACTTATATATTAAGATTTCAGGTTGTAATTAAGAAAAAAAAATGTGAAGTTTCTGGAAGGAGAATTATTTTATTTTATTTTATAATGTACGATTTAATAAATAAATAAATTCCAAAAAAATAAAGTTCAAGAAATGAGAAAAAAATTCCCGTGATTAAAACATATGCTGGGAGTTCGTTTTTTGATCGTAACAAAATTGTCAAGTACATTTTCTCATTTTATAAACAAAAAGATGATAAAAAATTTTTATATTTTAGTTGTCCTTTGATTATATAGGAAGGGAATAAAATGTGGACATAATAACTTTTTATTTTTTCCAATTTTCATTTGTAGTAAAAAGGTATTGATTGATCTAAAAAAATTAATAATTAGAATTTTTAAAATTAAATAAATATTTAATTAGGCAAACGCAAGAAGATAATCATGTAAAATACATATAATCTTTTATTTGAAGAAGCCTTTTAAATTTTTTTTTTTTTAACTTGACACTTAACTTTCTACGACTCTTTAATGACAATTTTTTTTTAATGGTCAACAATCCTTATTATTTAAATAAATGAGAAATTACTATGTTATTAGACTCGAAAAGTGGAGATATGATTTGACTAGTGACTGCGGGCTTGAATCCATGGGCGTTACCTAGTGAGGTGGGCATGAAGAAACTGAAAAATCTCACAAAGTGCTGCTCTATAATGGAAAAGAAACACCATTCAAAAAGAAAATGCAGGTATTTTGGAAATAAATCTTATTTTTCATGTTTTTTTTTTTTTAAAAAAAAAAATTCTGGTACATATTTTTGAGGTTTTTGTTCAAGGCTAGTTGGCTTTGTTCTCGTTAATTGTTTAACAATGACCGAGCCCTGGCCTTGAAAAGTCAAGTGAGTAAGAAACCATTAAGGCAACAAACTCAACATGACTTTTTTAACATAGTGCTTCCCTCCCAGAGTTCCCATCCTCTGGTTTTGGTCATATTTACACGTGAAGAACAGCGTAGTGAAAACGCCAAGTCTTAATAGCCGTCGGCTTTGTACTTTGGGCCGTTGCAGCAAACCAATGGCCACCGATTTGCAACATTTTCCCTTTTCTCTTTTACCAACCACGTTTCAATGCATTACCTTCATTGTACAGATTTAGAAGCATGGAGGCACCCAACGTGTGTGAATGACGGAATTGGCATTAATTAATGGGGCGACTTTTATGGTACCAATTTTTAAGTGGCAACGTTGACGTTAAGGCAAAGGCAAAGGAGGCAGGAACCTACTTGAGTAAAAACACCGGGGGGGGGGCCCTGTCCGACCAGAAAAACTTGATCAACTCGTCCGCCAACCCATTTTGACTTTTGTTATTTCGGTTTTCCACAACAATGAACTTCCAAGTCTTTTTGTACCAGCTAAGTAGCCATTTGAGCCAACTGTTGATAAAACTAAAAACAGCCGCTAATTATGAAAAGAAATTTAACGCGCAGTCTCTCTGTCTCTCTTTCTACAAATGGGGAATTGTGACCTACTTGGAATAAATGGCCGACCCAACTGGCAACTGCCAACCCCTTTAATTTCATATGGTCAACCTTCTCGAACACGACACGCTGGTCCACTTCTGCGTTATTGTTTGACTAAGTCGTTTTCTTTTCTTTGTCTTCTTTCGTTTTTTCTGCTGGCACTCAACTTTAATCAGAGGACCCAGGGAGAAAAGTATTCATAGAGAGGGGCATCCACAGAAACAAGAAGAGAATCCAATGAAAAGCAAATATTAATAAACAAATGACAGATTGGAAAACCCACTTTGCTATCTTTGAAGCTTGAATCTAAATCCAAATACCAAATCCACCATCTTTCCAATCTTTTGGATTTTCAAATTAATTAACAACAAATGGCCAAATGGACTGCACAGTAGTTCAACAAAAGAACGGAAGAAAAAAGAAAGCTTGAGCGAATAAGGTTATTTTTACAGGGAAACGAACCAACCCCACTAATCGTCTCCTTCGAGATTGAAGAAAAGTGGACCAGTTTCTTCATTACACAGCTCAAGCTAAGATACTTTAATTTTACCACCATTACTAGTCTAGTTGGCCTGCCCTATTTTCAGTGGTAACGATCTATGAGGATTCTAGTATGAGATTTGTTGTCTCTACAACAGATAAGCTGTGATTGTGTTCTCCTTCATAAGTGACTATCAGCATGGATGGATCGTCTAGAGCTCTCTCCACATGCTTGCGTGCTGGACAACCTCTCACGCTACTGCACTTGTAATAACCTCTGCAAAACATAACCGAAGGAGTTAGTTTGTCGATTTGCTGTTGAACAAGTCAAAACTAAGTCCAAGCGTCTACTGCTTCAAATTGGAACCATTTCTAACGAGAAAATTAAAAGAAAACAAAACTTGGCGCACCTTGGATGCGGGGACCCTTTAATTGGCTTCTGTCCGTACTTTCTCCATGAGTAGTCGTCCGGTGGAATATCAGCCATTTTCAAGCTGATTGCTGGAACTCTCACCACTCTCTTAGATCTCAATTTCCTGCTACAGAACAGATGTCGCCAATCTCAGTCATTTTAATATCCACTTTAACCAAATATTAAGCCTTGAAATAGAAAGCAAATGAATAATAATAATAATAACAATAATAAATTGACATAGGCAAGAGAGAGAGAGAGAGTTACGTCTTCTTGGAGCAATGGCATCGACCAGAAGAGCCACCGCATTTGGCAGAACCGCCCAAATTTTCAGAGCTGCACTTTCTCTTCACAGAAGAAGAAGAAAGCGGAGGCTTTCCAGCAGAAGAAACCTGAGAGAAATTCGAAAGCTGAAACGCAGACGAAGACGATGGCTGCTTACTATCAGTCTCTCCCGTCAACGAAGACAAAATGGAGTTCCCAGCAGAAGAGTACGAAATATTAACAGTAGCTAGGGAATCTTTCCTCTCGATTCCCCCATTAGCCATTGGCCTAACCATGGAGTATTCATGGTATTGATTAAGAACCTGTGGTGGAATCTGCTGGATCGGAGTAGCATAATAAACTTTAGTTCCAAGAATTCGACTTTCTTGACTTTCGTTTACAGTAGCAATAGGAGGAGGAGGAGGCGGAGGAGGAGGAGCCACGGGAGCTCTTCTGAAGCGAGCGTGGCCAGTTCTGGTCCGACCCAGAAGCGAAATAGCCCTCTTGAACTTGGAAACGGCGGCATCGGCAACGGCCTTGCAGTCCCTATTGATGTCCATGGACGATGATCTTGTTAATGACGATGATTGATTATTCTTTTCTTGGTTTTGCTGGGATATCAATCTTATAAGCTTGTTGACACTCTCCAGCCCTGAGGCTGCTTCTTGGACTGCGTTCTCTTCCATTTTGGCTGCAAAATCATCATTTCTGCAGCCCATTATGAGTTCCACAGCCATGATTAAAATTTCAAAAAAAAAAAAAAACAAAAAGAAACAGAGGAGCTACAGAGAGAGAAATAGAAAATACAAAGGGTAAGAGAAGACCGAGGTGTGTGAAAGGAAAATGAAGCGAGGTTGGCCGTTGATAAAGGCCTGGAGTGGTGGGACTCTTTGTCGTCTGGTCAAACCGATGTCATCGGCTATTGGTTGAGTTGGTCACTTACGTGTCACTCTAGCAATTTCCGTCAAAGTGCTGGAATTTGGTTGGACCAGCAAATTATCAGGAAAAAAATTCTGCAAACACCCAATTATGTTTTTTTTTTTTTTGTTGAGAAACACAATCATTAATTTAAAAATGATGTTAAATTTAAATTTAAATTTATTTATGAATTTTATGATTTCAATGATTTTATTTTATTTTTAAAAATATCTTATCATCATATTTTTGTTAGTCTATATTCTTATATTTGTATGCTAGAGGCTATAGCTATTTTTTTTAATGAAAATGTATGCGGATTTTGGTGAATTTTCGAGATAAATACATTTACACCTTGTATTATTATAAATTATAAATTATATATTTTTAAATTAATATAATAATTATAATTAATGATATTATTATAAATATAAAACAAAATATCGTGATAAATCGCCTAATAATGATATGTGGAATATTGACTGCCACTGATGCGTGGGTTCATTATGACATCGTAATCACCGGGTCAAAGAGAGCATCTTTTCAGCAGTCCGACACGAAGGTAGACATTTGTGGAGGAGACATTGCCATTTGCGAGCTGCCAAATGTCGCCCAGCATGATATAGTTGACATTTATTTTTTTTTGGTTGAAAAAATAAAAACAAAGATAAAGATAATAATTCACGATTTCATTAAAAAAATTACAATTCTATATAATACAGTAAATTGATTCTCAAACTTCAACTCACGCGTGAAGTATTTTCCTTAATGCCTAACAAAATAATCTAATAATTTTCAAAGTTGTGCATATCGATAATATGGATAATGTACATTTAATCCAACCAACCCTCCAGCTAAATATTGCGATGATCATTGAATTTGTGGCTGCACACACGCGCCTGAATGAATTTAAATATCATGAATGTCATCAATTTCAAAATTAGATAAATGGGATTGGTTTTTCTTTTTCTTTTTTTTTTTTTTATGAATTTAAATACAGTTACACCGTTATTTAGCGATCAACATTATTAATTCGTTACACTCCTATGCTTTTCTATTGCATTATAATTCTTAATAGGCATATTATAATTTTATATAAAATAATTATACCCATTTACCATATGTATGTAAGCTTAGGTTCAATTAAGAATTCCTCATGTTTCTTTCAAATAAACTGAATTGCAAGAGTTGAACCTTTCTATCTTATTATTTCTTACAACTAATTTCATCTTATTTCTTTTTCTTTTTTGAGGATATTTAATTTGTTGTAACTTAAGGCTTCTGTGTGTTTGTACAATTTTTCGCCAAACGGGACTTTATTATGTTTATAAGCCAAATTTCTTCTTCTCCTCCTCCTTTTTGAACTGTATTTCATTTTCTTTGTTTTTCATCACTTTTTTTTAACGAAGAGAGTGATGGGGTAATAGGCACGGGACGAATGATACATCTATACAGTGTAAGTGTAACTGTAGTTATTTCCTCTCTCAAAAAAAAAAAAAAAAAAAAAAAAGAAAGAAAAAAGAAGAAAATGAGAGGAGAATACTTACTTGGACACTATGTATGTCTTGGGGTAGTAATTCATCTTTTTTGATTTGACCTTGCTGAATTGATGAAATTCTTTTCCGGAAATGGTGAGTTAGACTATATAAGGATGTGAAAAGCGATGAAATTTCTGAAATACATGCTCACAAATTTTTCATAAATTACAAACCAAACGGGTTTTACGCAACCGGGGATTCTTTCACGAAATTCGTGTTTGGCCCCCATTTTTCAAAATTAGATATTGTCAAAAGAATTCCCGATAGCCAGTGAGTATCAAATCAAAAATAAAATAGTCTCAATTTGCCCATCCAATCCAATCATGCATACGTAGTCAAGCCTAAACAGTGCATACGGATACAGCCGACCGACAACGCGGCGGGCTACCCTTTTAAATGGAAGATCTGTAAACCTGGATGGGTTGGAAAATTCACAACCAGATCACACATCCAATCACACTAAATGTTGAAATTAAAATTCAATAATACATCTTAACTTAAATTCTTATATGACGGATGCACTGCAAATATTTGAACTTAAATTAAACGTAAGGAAATCACACAAAATTACGAGAAAATTATGAGATTGAATGGTATAAATTGACCATAAACAACGCATTGTTGTCATTTGTCTTTCAAATCATGTTCTACTTTTCCGACAAACACATCCCCTCACCGATCGATACACGACAGATGGTGCTCTGATTACTGCAATATAGGCCTTATGCACATGGCTAGGATATAATATCATAGTATTTATAAGCCTAATTGTTTGGAATGTGAAAGGATGTGCTAAATATTAAATGTTACGGATAAATTTTGATTATAATTTTTAAAGATAATTAAAAAAATAATTAAAATTTAAAAATTAAATTTTTTTTAGGTTTTAATTTTTAGAGATAACAATAAAAAACTAAAAAAAAAAAAGAAAACTAAATTTTATGGTTCCATCATCAGTTGAGAGTCCTCAAAGTTAAGACACAATGATACAATTATCAAAACTTATTGATAAGTGAGAATAAAAGTAAATGTTTTAATAAATAGAGAATATAAAAATTTTAAATTTAAATTATAAAAATTCAAATAAAAGATAAAATATTTTTAAAATTTTTTATTCTTTTAATAATTTTTAATATAATAAATTATTATTTCTTATTTATAAGAATTAAAATTATTTAATTATATTTAATTTTTTAAAATGAAATTTTAGTAATTAACTTAATAATAAATATAATATAAATAAAATTGAGTAAAAAAAAATTTTGATATGTGATATGTGTTTGGTATTATTTTTGACAATAATTTTAGTTTTTTAAATAATATATCAGTATAGTAAGTTATAATAATTATATTTTTTAAAATATAATAAATTTTTCTATTAATATGTATTTCAAACAAGATCTTAAGAGTTGAACAAGTCATTGAATTGAAAAGTTGACTAATTCATAATTCAATCGGTTCAACCAATTTAATTATATTTAAACTAATAAAATTAGTATTTAATATTAAATATATAAAAAAACTTTTAATATATATTTTTTATTTTAAAAAAAATTAAATTTATTTTTTTTTTCATTTTTTTATTACAATTCAACTGGTTGATTTATTAATTTAATTATTAATTTCTAGAATTAACATTTTTAAAGTAAACCTAACCAAATCACAACATAATTCTCAATTTTATCAATTTAGTTTAGTTTTTTAAAACATTGATTTCAAATAATGAGACAATATAATAATATTGATTTGATTAATTTAATAAATTTTAAAAAAATAACGAAATGAATTAAGAAGACTAATATACACTTAGAATAATGAGGCAACGAAACAATATTAACAGAATCAATCTAATAAATTTTAGAAAATAATAAAATAAAATAAGAAAAATATAATTTTTTTTATTTAAAAATGAAGTAAAAATTTCAAAAAATAACAAAATAAAATAAAAAGAATGTGATATAAGACTTTTGAAATATTCTCTTTTTTTTTTTAAGAAAAAATTATAAGCTCAATTTACAATTTTATTGTAATGTGGAAATAAAATTTTAGAGTTAAAATAAATACAAATAATTTATTTTTTACTTCGTCATAACAATATATATATATATATATATATATATATATATATATATATTATTTCACTTTATTAAAAAAGTTATACCATTGAAATTAATTAGATCTATTGAATAATTTTTTTATATCTAATGATAGAATATTATTTGTCAACAAGTATAGATGATATATCATATGTTTTTCTCTTATTATTTATAGCTATAGTATAAATTTAATATGTTGTAATTATAACATTTGAAATGTTATTTTCTTTGGCTAAATTTTAAAATAGAAAATTAATATTTAAGTTTTTTTTTATAAAAAAAAAAAAAAAAAAAAAAAAAACCCTTCATGTTTAAATCTTAAGGTCATACTATGAGTTTTGAGTTAGGGAAGAACTGCTAACATTCATGCTAGGGACACTCCGTGAAAAAGTTGACTATATCTTCCAGTCTTCGACCGTGACTTTGCTTGGCTCTAAATTTTTGTTAGCGCACCACAACAAGTCGAATCTTTCTACATGCCATTGTTGATTTACAAAAAGTGAAATGACGTACGGGATGTGACTAATTTGCTACATGACCATATTAAATTATTGATGTAGTAATTGATAGAAAGAAGATAATCTTAACGACGGACTATTAATTCAATGCATCTTTCTTTTCTGGTGACTTTATATTTGTCGAATTCACGCAGACGATAACATGTGAGACTTTTCCTTTTTTGTGTTGGAGACTATAACATTATGCATCAAATTCGTCTGTACTGGTCATGATTTCGATTTGTCATGCGTACAGATTCTCAGTACCACACAACTAAAGGCGGATTGGGAATTTTTATATTTGGCACGTGCATGAATTGTTGGACCTGTGGCTTCGCCGATGCAAAATAGTCAAAATGCAAGCAATTTTATTGGAGTTCGGTTGCCTAAACACTGACTCTGCACTCTGCAGCACCGAAAGTAAGTGGATTATACAGTAATGTCTATAGGATTCCCTCATCATATATCTATACAAGTTTTCTTTTATTCGTTTGTCTTTGTCCCCTATTCATTTCTATTCGAGATGTGTCAAGAAGTCAACAATGGCTTAACATAAATTAAAGTTAGGAAGTTGAAATATGTGTACTGAGTCTATGACCACCGATTGTGGACGAGGATTTTTTTTTAAAAAAAAAAAAAAAAAATTTTATAAAAAAAGAGGCAAAAATATTTCAGAGAAAATAAAAAAAGGTTTTAAAGGATCTAAATCCCTCATCTAACAAAATCGTAATATTTGGGTTTGAGGCTCCTCCTCTCCTGTGTTGAATGCGTCAACGTTCGGCTACTCATAGATGGCGTTATCTAATGCAATAAAAGTACTGTAAACGAGAGAAAATATTCTCGTTTGGGGGCCAAGAGCTTTGAGTAGTTTGAGCAAACAAAAATATTTGGGAGAAAAGATGAAGTGACAGTAAAAGAAAAATTTTCGTACAGACAAATATATAAGATAGTCAGAAAGTCGTATCAAATTCTGATATTCAGTTGGACTTTTGCCCCATTCCTAACGCTGTGACTCTGCTAATGCACAAAGCCCCCTTTTTTAAGTCAGTCAAAAGATAGCTCTTACACAGCCGAACGAAGATGTTCCAAAAGGTTTACATAATAATTGAAGTGTTTTGAAAACGATGAAATATTACATTTAAATTTTCGTTAAAGTATTTGATTAAGTCAAATATATATTCACAAAATTTACATTTTTGATAATGCATAATTTAAATTGTGAGGTATTACTTTGTTTTTTTTTTTTTCATTTTATGAAAAAAAATATTATAAAAGTAAATTTTATTTGATACAGAAAAATTAATCGGCTTTTATTAGTATATTTCATGGGACGAGTCTTTAACAAGAAAAAAAAAAAAAAAGAGTGGATTCTTGTTTGTCTTCCATTGCTAGCCATGTTCAGCTTGAACTTAAAATTAACAACTAACATATGTTGAAAAATAGCCAAATGGTTTGAATTATGGTTAAAGTTATGTAATTGTTCAGAGCAATATATTTTTATGTAATAAATCAAGATTGATGTGAACCGTCCGAGCCTTCGGGGATCCGGGCTTTTATCTAGGGTCGGATGGATGGGCCTTGGGCATCTTTAACTAAGTCTGCAGCCTATTTTCTTCGGCTATTACTTTGCAAAAGGGCTCAAATTTTCAGAACTTTGCCCCCTTCTTTTTGACCACCCCCACACCCCCCCCCCCCAAAAAAAAAATCAGAACTTCCCGTTATTATTATTTTTATATGCGGGGAGAAACAATATATAGACAGGCGAAAATATAGATCAATTGGCCACCCCAAGGAGTAAGTGCTCCAACCATATTCGCTTGAAGCAAAGCACAAATGCCATTTGAAGCAAATTTTCAGAACTTTTTTTTTCTTCACCTCAGTGGTATATAATAATTATTTATTTCATTGAAACGGTCGTCAGGGAAAGAGAATGTGTACAGCCAAGCATTCTGTGGTAAACTAATTAAAAAAAATGTTACGCTGTTTCAGTTGGATTTCATTTTCAGGATTTAATCAGTACTCACTAGAGCCATGAATATGACTGGCGACCACGCTCATTACCTATGAGACTCTATAACCTTAAGGGGAAAATGCAGGAAGAAAAAAAAAAAAAAAAAAACAGAGAGAGAGAATATCAACGGTACGTCAATTTAATTTGTCGTGATCCCATTGAATTCTATTAATTAGGGTTATGAAAATACTAAATATAACAATAAGATTTTCTTTTTCTTGATCGATGCAGTAAATTTATCTCCCCTTTTTTTTTTTTTTTCAAAAATTTATTATTCATAAATTCAGATGGATATAACATGTCTTCCATCACATATTACATAAATTTTAATCCTAAAATTTTGTAAGACTGTCAACATTAGTATTCTGGTAATGATTTGACATGCCGCGCCCGTCGTGCACCATAAGAAATGGATGGAACAACACATTGCATTATGTTCAGCTAGGAGACATGTCTTCACTTTCGACCCCATCAGGAAATGAAACCCCATTTAATTTAGGTTGGTACCCAGCCCATCAATTACTTTTACCTACCCACCAAACCTTTTCTCTCCTTCTTACTCTATCCATTACACCAGCCATTGGTCGGAAAGGCCTCACGTTCTCTCGTGTGGAAGAAATGGGGATGCTTTTTACCGGACGTTGTCTTATTGATTTCGATTACACGAAGTAAAGAGTTTTCCAACCAATAAAGCACCGTGTGACCTCAGGTCTCTGGTTGTAAGGAGTGATATTTTCTGCTTGGGTCTGCATTTTTGAGGTAAAATAGGTAACAATGATCTATGAATGGCTGGAGTAGATTGAGATAATGCATATCTATCTCATTTTGTTACGGATCTAATTAAGATATTGCGGTTTAGCTTTAGATAGCAGGACACCAATCATTAGTGAGAAATGCCTAATTAACATTGCAATCTTTGCGCCAGTAATTGAGATCGTTGTTTATAATAACGTCCCCACCTTAAAAAAGCCAAAAATAAGTTGCATTATTATATAATGATAATTGCAGGTTAAGAAAGAGGCCCATGTAGAGGCAGGGGTAGCAACATCAGAGCGGTCCCCGAACCCCAACCGGCCCACCATATATCAGAAGAACCCCAAAAAAAAAAAAAGTAATTGTATAATATAATCTAAATTTAATGCACCCGAATCCAAAATGATTCGAATTTAAGTTGAATATAATTCAGTTTAGCTCGATTATTTGAGCTAACAACAGTTTACAATTGAATGGTTGGTTTCTTCGGCCGGTTGACAGCCCCATTGCGAGTCCGATGCCTTTCCAATTCAATCGACGGCCCACCTTCCTGACTGACCATTGACCTAAATCTCACATCACCTCAGGTGAATCTATTATCTTTTTTCATATTTTTTTAATAGTTAATTAGGTCATTTATTACACTACAAAATTGTGATATGTGTTGTTTAATTTTCTTCCTTAATTAGGAGCCTTCAATTAACGCAGATAACTCATTGAAACGATACTGTGGGCTAATTGACTGGGGTGAAAAGTAAAAAAATTTTCAAACCCATAGATTTTCTCTCTTGCAGGACGTCCAAAACAAAAGGAGAATATATGACCATGATCCTTTAAAAAAAAAAAAAAAAAATTTAAAAAATCTGTCTTAAATCTAACAATTAAATTAACGGAGACACCTGTATCCCACCTAAATCATTGCGGAACTGTCTCCTGCGTCGTTCCGTGTGTTTTTGTCAACAACCAGGAAAGGACAATGGAAGCCATTCTTGAAATCGAAGAAATGGATTAGTTGATATCAAAAATAAATAATAACAATAATAATAAATTAAATTAAAGAAATGAATTTGTTGTAACAAATTCTAACAAGTGGCCCTCCGTCTTCTTGCACTTCCATTGCTTTCTCTCTCTAAAATTTCAAGTAAAAGAGAGGGATAGAGAGAGAAAGAGACGAATGAAGCTCTCGGCGCTGCAGCAGAGCTACATGAGCCGCAGGAGCAACAGCTTCAGAGGATCGGCGCCGCTGGATTCGTCCGCGGACGGCGCGATCAAGTCTCCTGCCGCTGTCTTCTGGCTTGTCCTACATGGCATTTGCTGCCTTATCAGTCTCGTCCTCGGCTTCCGCTTCTCTCGCCTCGTCTTCTTTTTCCTCTTCTCCACTTCTGCCACCACCAACACCAACTTCTACTCCGCGCCGTTTCGTCAGCTCGCCACCACTTCCTCCGCCGCGGCGGGCCTCGCCAATACGCTCGACGTCCCGGCAAATCTGAACTCAAACCTCGAAGTGCTCGCAATTAACAAGACGGTTAGCTCTAGAGTTGTGGTTGGGCGTCACGGGATTCGGATCCGGCCGTGGCCCCACCCGAACCCGACCGAGGTCATGAAGGCGCATCAGATAATCGAGAGGGTGCAGAGAGAGCAGAGGATTCAGTTTGGCGTGAAGAGCCCGAGGACGGTCATCGCGGTCACGCCTACCTATGTACGAACTTTCCAGACGCTGCACATAACTGGCGTTATGCATTCGCTGATGGTGGTCCCGTACGACATCGTCTGGATCGTGGTGGAGGCCGGCGGAGTCAGTAATGAAACTGCTTCGATTATTGCAAAATCGGGAGTCAAGACTATCCATATAGGATTCGGTCAGAAAATGCCGAATTCTTGGGAGGGAAGAAATGCGTTGGAGGCTAAAATGCGGCTTCGTGCTCTGAGGTGAAATTTCTATGACATTTCTTACTTAATTACTTTCGTTGAACTTATTGAGGATAGAGTTGTCTATACTGTTGCTGGATTCTGTGCTTGATTTGTTGGCTATGTATATGGCGGAGCAGAGTTGTGAGAGAGAAGAAGCTGGATGGGATAGTCATCTTTGCCGACGACAGTAATATGCATAGTATGGAGCTTTTTGATGAGATCCAGAATGTCAAGTGGTTTGGTGCTGTTTCAGTTGGTATTCTCGCTCATTCCGGAGGTGCCGATGAATCGTCGATGGCTTTGATTGATCACAAGGAAGTGCAGGAGAAGTCGAGAATGCCTGTTCAAGGTCCGGCTTGTAATGCATCTAATAAGTTTGCTGGTTGGCATACCTTTAACACCCTGCCATTTGAAGGAAAGAGTGCAGTTTATCTTGATGATAGGGCAACTGTGTTGCCGAGGAAATTTGAATGGGCTGGGTTTGTTTTGAACTCAAGGTTGCTTTTTAAAGGAGCTGAAGATAAGCCAGAATGGTTTAGGGATTTAGATTATGTTGATGAGGATATAGAGAGTCCTCTGTTGCTGCTCAAGGATCCTTCTATGGTGGAGCCACTTGGCAGCTGTGGCCGACAAGTTCTGCTTTGGTGGCTGCGAGTTGAAGCTCGCACTGATAGCAAATTCCCTCCAGGGTGAGCTTCTTTTTCTTGGCTATTGCTATTTTCATTATCATGTACTGTTGCCTATTCCCATTTTCATGGTGATGTTAGTAATTGCTGTTCATTTTTCATAGGATATTCATTCATATTGTTTGTTGTCTTATCATGATGGATAGGAGGTTCATATTTAAATCCTAAAACTGATGGGATCAGCTCGATCTTTGAGTTAACTACTCCTTGAGTTCTTTAGTCAACGGGTTCATGGTTTTTCAGGTTGTTATCATATTGGAAAGAATCTGTAGAATAACTAGTCTCACTGTGATACAACATGCTCAATGTAAATGGTGCATGATTGCAATTTGTTGCAGCAATACCATATATTGGGTGGTGTAATTGAAAATTCATGCACCAATTGTGCTTCTTCATGCTATTTTTAGTTAATGCATATGAACTCTTACTTCCCTTTAATGCTAAAGATACAGTTAGGATGAAATTCACAATTTTTATGACTTATGGGCCTATACAGAAATATAATTAACTTTCTGCTGCATAACCGTCATGCTGATCTTCAAGAATTGCTTCATAACTCTATAACTAATTTATTTTTACTTAAAGAAGTTTTTTAATGTCTTATACATGCCCAAGACTTGACATTCAATGATTACAAGCCTAACTGAGTTGAGGATGTGAGCAATGAGGCTTTATATATTACATTATTCAGATTGATAAGTGACCAGCTTGGACAAGGTTCTAGAATAGGCTTCCCATGCTGTTTTCTTATTTTGCATAGCAGCATACTAGCTTGTTGGATTAGTACCAAGTAACCTTTGTCTGCAGCTATCTGGATCATTTGTTTGATAAGCACCCGGTGAATCTGGGTAATGCATTCTTATTTGAAATAAGAGTCAACACCAATCAGTGCCTTATTTCTGACTTTGATTGCTTCAAAAGAACCACATAGTTGATCATGATTAACAGTTCTGGGTCATTACATGTCTTCCTCCTGTTACTAAGAATTTAATTGTTTGTGTGTATTGCTATATACGGTCATGCAGCCTTAGTCTTGTCTACTAAAATTAGTTGCATCTACTAAAGCAATAGGAGAGATCCTTCTGTGTCAACCCTCACCATCCATCAATTTTATACCCCTTCCCTAAATGTCCCTAAAATAATTGTTTTCTGGTAGCTATTTTGACACCCTTCAGAAATGCTAACAATTTTGACATGCTCTTCTGATTCCGAGAGATGAAATATAGAAATCTGAGGCTCCTTAATTATCTCCTTTGTTCCTATCCATGTATTCCTATTTGGATGAAATTTTTTTCAAGGCTTAAAATTGCTACATTATGCTACCTACAGATGGGTAATTGACCCGCCTTTGGAAGTTACTGTCCCATCCAAACGAACGCCTTGGCCGGATGCTCCTCCTGAACTCCACTCTCATGAAAAGTTAGAAATTACCATCTATGAATCCACTGCCAAGCATTCTACAAAGACTCGATCATCCAGATCAAAACGAAGAAGCAAAAGAAAGCATGAAGTGAAAGTAGTGGATACACAGGTTTCTGCGAGGCAAACTGTACACTGAAATTCCAGTCACTGATCCGAGATCACATACTATTGTGTGAATTTGAGACTTCAGACACTCATTGTCGAGGGAAGCTGGAGGTAAGGCAAAAGGTACATGTGCTTTCTGGATAGAAGTTACATCCAAAACAGTGCCTGTTACGACTATAACAATTAATATTTGGGTCTGAGTTCCAGTTCCTCTTAAAGTCTCCCATTATTATTTTTTTTTCTATTTTACATGCGTGGGGTGAGTGATATTCTGGCTTCATGAAAAGCTTATATTAGGGTTGTCCATCTGCTGCGAGGAAATGAGGTGGTCTTGTATCGCATATGCATTAAAGCTTATACAGAGATCTTCTTGACTTAGAAATACTGAGTTGTGTGCAGCCGTCCGATTCAATAGAAATGAAACCCATTACTATTTTACCATTTATTGCAAAGCGATGTCGGTGGTTATAATAAGTTCATAGCTGAACGTGCAGAACAAAGTATTTGCATTATAGATGGAATAACATTAAGTTAAAGATAGCGCAATTTTTGTCTAAATTGCACTCCAATTCAAAATTATGTGGATTCAAGTGAATTTGTGTACTTTAGAACTTATGATATTAGACAAACAAACTGAATTAAACTCTACAAACTTTTTTAATTACAAACAAGCTGTAAATAATTCCATGATTGATTCATAGGTCATTATGGGATGACGTATACCATAAAGAGAGATAATCCACCCAATTCATTGTTTTATTATCGTTGATAGTGAGATCAAAAGACAGGTCCATACCGTAAACCGCTTTGGAAAGTTTACGGGCATAAGTAATATTTCTAGGTCATAAGATAATTATATGGACTGTTTGTTCCAACCAACCATCACCAACCACGGAGAAATACATGTTATAATATTTAAGGAAAGAGATTGGAGAAAATTTTGTTAATAAACAGCTAGCGCCATTAATGAATCAACATGATGATTGTGGAAGTGTAAAACACTGGAGTCATTCTCAAGTTAGTAAAACAGTGACCGGGCTTGACAAATAGAGTGCCATTTTATTAAGCATTCTATTCCTAGATGGAACCGTTACGCCTCCAGTTTCATTCTCCAGTTCAGGGAATATGGATAGCCTATTGGGGTCCATCGATGCTACTGTGGCAGTGCCCAATTTAGTTTCCTAATCCCAGCTCGGACAGCAGCCCATCCATGGAAATATGCTTTCAGCTACCGCTTTTCGGTGCTTTCAGTAGAGGTGACAAACGGATACCGGTTCCTTTTTCTGCTTTTGTGCAGTGCAATCACCTATATTAGGTAATTCCCTTGCTGCCACAACATTGAATCTGTATGCTTCATTCTTGCTGAAATTTTGTCGAGCCAACATGACATTTTCACACATTTTCAAATATGAACCAATCACATAAAATCTAAGTATCTGCAAAACTACAGTTTACTCGTGCTCTATTGAACTCAGAATGGAATGCATCCTTGCAAAGTTGCTTCATAAAGAGAAGCGAGGACGGCTCACATAACAATCAATATGCTGGAAAAATGGATTGTTGGAGAGATTTAGCATTTTCAACTGAGAGGAAGGAACAATTGTAACTAAACTTAACAGAGTCCTACCGTACCCTCATCCGGTATTCCCTACAGTGAACTACAAGTTTATGTAACTAAGCAACTAGAAATAGCGCGTGCCCTGCTCTGTACGGCATACACTGTCACGAGGAAAGACTACCACTCCCTTTATTAGCATCAATTTTCATCTGGGAAAAGTAAACTCTGGGGAATTTGAGGTGGCAAAATAATCGACAAAAGTCAGTCGCCAAAATGACATTTACCTGCCAAATAAAATAGCCAACAAGAGTCTATGAATGGATGAATGACTAGAAAGAGACCAGTAAGAGATGTGTACGATTTAAACTACCCGAGGAATTTAATCCCTGGGAAGGACACTGCTGTCTGTAGAAAGAGCCTTCTTCCCATCATATCGCTGTAGAGTGGGTGACCAAAATCAACATCAGACGATCATCTTAAAATCACAACATCAATGAGTAAAAGAATAATGAGAAACGTGATGCCACTGACAGTGAGTTGGCGACACATCTAAGGTGTTGCTCCTAATGTTATAGTGCAATTCTATTCGTTGATGTAAACATGTCACGTCAGTGATGAAGCTTAACATATAGCACGGCTCACGAGTTTACATCTGATATTCTTGCTAAAAAAACAATAAAAAGTATATGATGAATACCTGTTTACCGATGGAGAATGGAACATATTTGTACTTGATCATGTGCCTTATTCGCTTCTTCATAGTGAGACAAAAAAGAAACACCCAATAGAACAGTAGCATTGGCCAAAACGTCGGGAAATCAAACACTTTGAAGAATGTCATGACAAAAGCAACGCAGGTAGTAACTGTGATACCGTACCTTTTTATGGAAAAAAAAAAAAAAAAAAAAAAACAATAGAGGTGCTTCAGTGACCGGAATTCAGCCAAAGAAAAACACAGTAGCATGCTAAAGGACTTGAAAATTTCCACGTAAGAAAGAAACATTGAAGGATACAATAAACCACTCAATTGTACCATATTATAACTGGTAATTCTCTAATTACTTGTTCTTTAACTGCAAATTTTCTTTACGGTTGGCACAGATTAATACTTCAAACCTCAAATATTACTCCTCTAGATAGATTTTATTAGTTTGAACGTCATCACATTCCTTGGAAACAGATATTACTCCTTCAGAATTCCTACAACTCGGAAACCCACTGCAGCCTGTCCAGAGAGTCACCGCCTAATCGAGTTTCCAAGAGCATAGGGGGATCTATGTACTATAACCCCCCCCCCCCCCAAAAAAAAAAAAAATAATAAAATACAATTTAAGCTCCTTGAAACTGAAGTTTTACGAATATAAACTTTCAATTCTTATTTGAAAACCCACATCCAATTTATGTTCCCTCCACTGCAATCGTCTCAATTTCATAGGTTAAGAGCAGCCGAAAAAAAAATGTGATCGGGGATGTGGAAGGCGGCGACGAATGTACCAGAACTTGAATTCGGGAACGCGGCGGGCGAAGGGGCGGAACTCATCGGATGCACGGGTGGGGAGAGTGGGCCCGTCCTGGCGGCGGATCTTCATGTCAACCTGCGGCGAGAGGAAGCCTATCAAGAGTAAAAGCAGAAAGAGGGCGAGTCCGTAGGTGATCAGGTAGAAACCCTGGACAAGATACACTCGCAGCGCGTAGATGAGCGCCAGCACCAGAAAACCGATCCAACGGTACAGGACGTAGGGGACCGACTTGTCCAGAAGGTGCTGGCACCGCTGCCACACCGAGAAGGTCCACCGGGAAAAGACGGTGGCCTGCGTGGACGATGGGGAGGAGAGATCATCGTCGCCGCCGAGTGTTCCGCTGCCACTTGCCTGTCCTGTCTCCAATTCCATCGGTGTTCTACTAATTTTCTTCCTTTCGCGCGATTTTTTTGGGTTTGAGATTTCACTTGTAGGTAAATATTTAAAAACGGCTCTGGTGAGTCCCACCCCGTCTCAAACTGTAAAGCCTTTCGCGCTAAAATTGCGTAAATCTAAAATTATTCTACACGGAAAATAGTCGGAAATTTTTTTTTAAAAAAATTGATAAATATAATAATAATTATTATTATTATTTAAATTATTAATTTTTATTTTTTGAACGCTATTAATAATAAAACTTATAAAAAAGTTTAAAATTTTTGGTAAGATAATAAGGCATAATATTATAGATGGGGAAAAATATGATTCGTATCACAATGTTTTTTATTTTAGAAATATTTATATTTATATTTATATTATATATTAACAAATTAAAAAAAAATTTCAATTTTTTTTATGGTAATTTTTCATAAATTTTTAAGTAGATAATATTAAAATATTTTATAATTATAAAAATTTAATTATACTCAAAGTAAAATTTTGTAAATCAATTAATATAAATTTAATTATAATTAGATAAGAGTTTTATTAATTTATATAATATTATTTTAATTATAATTAAATATTTATAATTATAATATTTTTTGAAAAAAAATAAAAGATAACAAAATTATTTTCTAAAAAAAAAAAAAAACAAAAATTTTCAAATTCACAAAAGGAACTACTTTCAGTTTTCTCAAAATAAAAAAAAATCTAAAACCTTTTTTTTTCTAAAAAAAAAAAATTTAAAATTTAATTTAATATAATTAACTATTTTTAAAAAATTTAATTAAATATAAAAATAAATATAACTTAAATTATATTTTAAAAAATTACCTTTAAAATTTTTTAAAATAATAATTAATATTTAATTTTTTTATAAAATATTAATAATATGATTAAATACGTGTATTGTATGAGTTTTAATACTAATATATAATTTAATCACAAAAATTGAGAAAATTTTGTGAAATAATTATATAATATCGTTTAGGGTTTAGGGTTCACTTAATTTTGTAAATTTTTTTAAAAAAGTTATAGCGCTTAATATTTAATATTATTTTAATAATTAATTTAAAATTTTTTAGTAATATAATAAAATTAAAAATTAAAATTTATTTAATCATCTTCCTCGTATGTATAAAATCAAAAATATATTAGATTTATATTATTATTATTTTTTTCAGTTTTTTCTCTAATAGATTCAATCAAGTTTTTTTTTTTTTTAAATTAGTGTCATTTTAGTTAAGTTTTACTTATTACATAACTTATTGTACAAATTTAATAAATATGGTAAATATACATATTATATAAATTTAATATTAATATAATATTATATTGATTATATTTTACAACATATTCAGTTAGTATTAGTATTTCTAGCATTTTTTTTTGGGGGGGGGGGGACATTTAAAGAAGAAACACTCCCAAGTTAAACTTGTGTTCCCAGTCTAAACAATGTCATAATTCTAAATTTATAAATCATGAGGCCTCACCTTACCCAGATCCAGTTCACCCCAAGCCTATCAGGCCCTTTCCAAGTCCAACGCGAATCCAAGAACCTGAGACGCTCCTCCAGTCATGCCACGTCGTCATAGGGAACCACACTTGCTGCCCTATAAAAGACCGTCTCCTCCGAAAGGTCGTTTACATATTTACTTGAGTCCGTAAAAATAATTAGACCAAAAGCCTCGCGGGCACCACTCGGGTAGAACATATGGTTAACTAAAAATCAAGAGTCCATCAGATTGAAGACCCCTCCTGAGAGTTTTTTTTTTTTTTCTCTTTTGGTAGAGAGAAGATGTCGATTAGGATTTAAATATGAACACTTGATTCATGGTATGTCGTCCCAGACACAATCTACTCAATCTCTTCGAGTTAGAGGGCCGCTGCCTTTTTCCCCGATCCGTATGAGGTACACGCATTGTCATTTGGCAGTCTAAACTAAATGGTACATTGGATAAAATTTAAAACTGAAACATGTATTAACCTAAATGTAAGAAAACATCCGAGACCCACCTTCAAAATGTAAAATGATGACATTACATCTACAGATTCTACACGGCGTTCAGAATTACAGGAGTTCCGAACACATCCTCTGCAATGGTTACTGGCAAATATCCCGGCCGTGCTTTTGTGCCGCATTAATGGTGCAAAAAATTTTGCGGAGCAAAGTTTACCAACCCCGTTTCTTACTCCTTTTCTGTTCTGTCAACTTCTTTTTTAGTTCTGCTATGATCTTGTCTTGTGTTGAGACTTGAAAATCCTTTGCCGTTAGTTCTTTCTTCAGACTTTCAATCTCTTTTAAATAGTCATCGCATTGATTATCCTTCTCTCCAAGTTCTTGCTTCAATTTTTCAATCTCTTGCAAGTGATCATCACAAGGATTCATCTTTTGCTTCTTGGAATGACCTGAACTCTCATCTTGAATGTCTTTCCTTTTCAGCGAAACTTGATGAAGTGAATAGTCTTCTGCCATCTTACGAACATAAAGGCCAACAATTTCTCCTGAACTGAGTTTAAATCTGATTAGTTTCTGTGGCAGTCCAGATTTATCCTGGCACAAGAGAAAATATTAGATTTGCATATTAGATAGCTGTAACATGCCCACAACACAAGTATGCAAGCCATATATGCAATCTCATCCATGCATGCATGGCAGGCCTGGTTACATGGCTGAAGCAGACAATGGTAATCTGTCTATTGTGGATTGTAGATCAAATTGACTGTTAATGCAGATAAACTGCCACTTGGTGAGAAAATCATAGGAAAAATAGAACCATGCACACCTTTTCTAGGTGACCCTGCACATTTTCAAATGCCTTATGTGCTTCTTGTGGACTGTTGAAGATGGCATGAGCAGAGTGTTGTATACTTTGACCTTTCTTGGGTGGCTGCAACAAAGTTGTTTGTCAAATGCATTAGACCTCAGCTTAGAGATGAAAACATAAGGTCATTATCCTCTTCAGGCATGAGGACTTCAAGGTAATCATGCATGATGCCAATCTTTGGAATTTTGAAAACACAGGGATAGGGGGAAGGGGAAGGGGAAGGGGAAGGGAGGGATACTGCAGATTTCTACCTTCTGTTCAAAGATAAAATTCCCAGGAAGTATTCCATATAACTCTTCAGTAGGGACACTAATCGGTATCCTGTGCACAAGTAGCTTTGCCATTTCACTTTCTGGCACCTATAGTTCACAAAACACACTAATTTCCTTACAAGGATCCCTCCAATCAAAAATTCAGATCCCTACCAACTATATCTCTCAACTTACATTTTTTGTGTTCTCTTGAATCAATGGCATGTTATTGCCAACTCCTTGCTCCATCTTAGCAAGAACAAGTTTCATTGCAGCAACTGCATCATCGTAGCAGCTGTGTGCAGTAGCTTCCTTGCGGAGTTCATACCCTAGCAGAGACTGTCAGAAGATAACATGTAAGAATTACTGAAAGCAAATCAATTTTAAAGTTACCCAAAGATAAACCACATATTATGATAAATATCACAGGGTATAATGACTAAAATTGACCAAAGAAGCCACAGCTCAGATTAAGCCAGACAAACAAGTGGGATTCTTCAGTCTCAAAAAAGAGATCAGGAAACTACAGTAACCAGCCCATCTTAACCAGACATGTGCAGGACAATTCAAAGTAACCAAATTTAGGACAGTAAAAATGCTCCAAATGAAAAAGTTCAGTCACTTGCAAAGGTGCCCCTCATATTGATTACATAGAATGTAGAATAAGCTTACCTTACACAGATAATTCAAAGAAGGTGATAGCCCATCTGGGGTTCTGAAAACAAATGAGGTGTCAATAACTCGTGCATGATCTAACCTTAATGCTGTCAACGAGAAAAGAAATCCCAACAGGTATGAGATAAAACAGTATGGATCCATTCAAGGATAATCATATAGTATATTCTATAAATAATGCATGACAAACCTCGTAGGTCATTGTACAAACTGTGACCAACCAAAATAGTCGTCTTTGATAGCAGCTTCTTCACATTTTTCTAAACAAACAAAATAGCTTCAGAAAAATAGCTCCAAGTGTACAATGGAACATTTGTGAACCATTAAAGTAGTACCTGTATATCTGCTAAAGAGCAACATGCTTTGTTAAAATCATCTGCGGTAACTCCAGTAATTTCAGTTCTGTAATCTGCTATTGGTTTCCACGGATTTACTAGTTCATCAAGTTTGACCTGAAAACAAAAGCCCACAAGTTACCATGCTCAGTTGCCAAATAGCTATTTACCTCATTAACTAAAGAATTATAAGTCTATCTCTGGTGGAAGTGGACCTAAGTGATCCTAGCAAGCACATGCATAATGGCTATTAGTTACCTGCAAATCTTGATCAACAATACAGACCCTCACCAGAGCATCAGTGCCATCTTCACAAAGTACCATCTCACAGTCAATAGCAAGCATTGAATTCGAACAAGTCAACTTGATTTTTTTTCTAACCTTTGTTACCAGCCACTCCTGCCACATCATTTTCCATTGTTAACAAGAAGGCTGATCAAATTGATGGAAAAGCATTACAGCCATGCAACATTGTGTGAACCACTGAGAGAGAGAAAAATACAAAAGTCCACGTTTTATATTTTTCATGGCCATAACTGTAAACCGGTTACAGGTGAAACTAAGCACCATGTTCCATCTTCTTTGCTTTGTTCAGACCTTGAAACACTGATACAGAAGAAGATAGATGGAGCATCTTACAGTTGTAATAGAGATGTCAACAACAATCAGATGCCAAATTCTGAGAACATCATGATGGATTACAGGGCAAGAAAATTAGAAAGTATGAGTGCAACTGAAATGGCATCACTGGATATAACTAAAGCATAGATTTTGTGGTCTTGGGTAAATTTGAAGCCTCAACTACAGTAGGAACAGGCCATTATAAATTTCAAAGTAATGCAATTGGTTGCAGTTTAATAAAAACTAAAGCAATTTCAAGAAGAAAAATTAAAATATCTTATACATGGTTAAAACCAAAAAAGGGAGGGAAGCAAACCTTATCATACGATGGGAAAGAATACTTCAACATGTAATATGGGTCTTCCACAGTTAAACGGACCAGCCTCTGCACTGCCACAATTGCCAATTGGCTATGATTACAGTATCACTTCAGAAGCACTATAATCATAAAATATTAAACTGCAGCTATCAAACCGCACACCTGTTCTGGGGATTCCTTATCGGAAGATTCCTTTCCAACCTTCTCCATTGCCTCCCAAATCGAATGCTTTCGAAGAATGTGAGCGAAAAACTTCCAAAACATTTTTAAGAGAAACAAAAATCAATAATTTTGACAGAACAACGACACGCCATTGAACAATTACTTCCTTAAAACAATTGCTCACCTTCACATGTGCCTTCTCCGTGAATGTTTGAAGAAAAGAAACCAAAGCTTCCCGCGGCCTCCTCGCCGGATCACTCAAGGAAGACCCGAACTTGCGGTCATATACATTTAGAAACTGCTTCCAGCTTCCGTTTCCGCCTTGCAGCCCTTCCTTCTGAGCTAATTTCACCATGTCAACAAGCACCTGCTCATGTCGTTCCATTTATTTGTCAAGGACTGCTCGTGAGATTGAAGTTCCAAGGAACTTTAATGATAACAAAAAAAAAAAAAAAAAAAAAAGAGAAGCTAGAAGCCGATGAGATTGAAAGGCCTACCTTCGTCGGCGCGGCGGAGATTGCGGCAGCGAGTTTATTGTCCATCTGGGGATTTGATGAAGGATGGATAAACAGAAACAAAGGAGACGGATGCGGACAGCGGCTGAGGGCCCAAAAACCCCGAGGCGCGGCAAGGGTTTTATGATATGGTGTTTTGTTGATTTCTATCAAGGTATTACCGTTTTGAGGGTATAATGGGTAATTCACTTGACCATCGATTTCACTCTCTCTCTCTATATATATATATATATACACACACACACGCGCACATATACATATTGCATAAAATGAGAAAATGGGAAAACATGGGAGGGTGTCCTATAATTGTACTAGAAAGAATCTATATGTACAGTTTCATTGATCATCTTAACAAAAAATTTAAACCTACTTATTACATGTTTCGAATAAAATTCTTTAATCACTTAGGATAAACAAGTGGTGGTCTATAAATATATTTTCTACTTAAAGAATTTTTCTTCTCTCCCCTCAAAATTTAGAGGAACGAGTCTGGTGTGTTACGAATGTAAATTTTAAAATTACTATCTTTTTATTCCTGCGTTCTTTGTTTTTATCTTTAAGAAGGGGAGGGAGATGCCCTTTGCTTTTCATACGAGAGATGTCTTGATTGATCAATAAAATGAAAACGAAACTACAATCTTTTTATCTTGCGTCCTTCGCTCAATCTATTCTTCCCAGACTACATACCATTGCTGAAATTATGCTCAGCAAAAATCTCAGGAAAAAGTACAGAGTAACGGGGTCCAAAATTTAAAGAACAAAGCACCATACAAGCTGAAAATGCTGTAGTCAGTAGAACAAACCAGTAGACTTTCGGTTTGAATTGAAAGATTGCCACCCACCGCAGCAAATGTCCACGCGAAGTTCCGAAGGAAAAGGACAGGATCGAATTGTCAATTGCCGGCGGACAATCGAAAAAATAAAAATCAACTTCACTTCCAGATGCTGGATATCAAAATTGGGTAGGAGCAATCACCCCAATGCGGAAGAGTGAGAAGAGCTTTGGAGCAGGCTGCATGGCGCAGAGAGCAGTTTACCAGGAAAGATTGCTCATTCATTCTAATTTTCAGGAAGGCAGAATCGGAATCCAAATGTCAAATTCAAAACAAAACTGAAGAAGTTGCATAATAACAACAAAATTAACTTTTTCAATGCTTTTGCGTTCGAATAGCTGAACAATTCAGAAAGACATAAACTCGTAAAAGGGCGAAAACATTGAAGAACAAATTCCCAGAAAATGTAAGAATGACGAGATCACGTCAATCATAAGTTGCTACTTGAACCATCCCCATTGCTCGACCACCTGTTGAAGGCACCAGGCACCAATCTCCTGCTAGAAAAGAGCCCGAACTTTGCCAACAACGCCAACCTTCCTGTACTTCTTGACGAACCGTCTGCCAAACCTACTTCAGCATCCATCACAGGCAAGTCCAAGCCACTTTCCTGGCCTATGTCACTGGCACTAGCATCCAAACCTTCTATTTCACAGGGATCAAAATTAACAATAAAAGAGGATTTTCGTTCCCGCAACCAGCCCACGACGTCACTGGTCACACCCCTGCACTTCTTCACCTTTACCTTAACCAAATTGGGGCATCCATGGGCAAGTGCTACAATTCCATCATTAGAAACAGCGCATCCCTTGATACAAAGCTTCTTCAGTGCCAAACATTTCGCGGCAATGCACATAATCTCCGAATCACCAATAGTTGCACTGCCACAAAGAGCTAATCGTTCCAATTTTTGGCAATCGGCAGCAATCGCTGCCAAGCTCAAATGGGTAGCATTTACACCAATTAAAATCAGTTCTAGAAGGTTTTTGCAGTGCTTGGCAATGGCAATTAAACCGTCATCCCCAATCCTATTAATCCTCCATCCATCAATGTGAAGCTTTCTTAGAAGCTTGCAATTCTCAGCCACGCTAATAAGCCCTGAATCTGAGCACTCTGGGGTTTTTCCTATATGCAAAATCTCGACATTTACGCATTTCGAAATTGCTGCGAGGCCAAAATCGCTCACTTGAAGCCTCTCCAGGTGGACCTCAATCAGAAAACTGCTTCCATTTCCATTTCCGATATCTTCGAGTACCTTGTCCCAATCGCCCAAACAACGAATGATCTTCAAGGTCTTAAGCTTTTTACATCCGATCACAAGTGGCTCTAAACAATATCCGTTGACCAGCTCCTTCAAGCAGATTGATTTCAAAGACGATGAAGCGGCTCCCGGGCCGATCGGCTCGGCTCTGTCATGAATGCCCCTGAGCCGCTTGATTGAAAGCTCCTCGAGAGCCGTGCAATGATCCAGCACAGCGTTCAAGCCCTTGGCGCCGAAAGCGCACGAGCCGCAGGACAGCTTCTTCAAGCTCTTACAGTTCTGCGCGAGTGCGGCCATACCGACATCTGTGATTTCGCGGCAGCCACGGAGCTTCAGGCGCGTGAGGTTCGAGCAACGGATCGAGACATTGACCAAACCGTCGTCTTAGACTAACTGACTTGCGGTCGCAACGAAGGGCGAGCTTGGTGACCGAGTCAAACCGCGAGAAGAGACAAGGAAGAAACGCGAGAATCTCCGACTGCGCGTTCAGCGAGAGGCGGTACCGACTCTGACCTTCCACGCGCAACCAACGCCGACAAACCAAAGAGCACCGCTTCCGGTCTCCTCCGCCGAGGAACTGGAAAATGTGAGCTACACACTCGTCGGGAATATCCTGCGTGTGGTCTTCATCGGCACCCATTTCCTCCTCAAAATCCAACGACGCTCTACTGGTAACAACCGGCGGAACTAAATATCGAGCACCATCACTCGCACTGGAAATTGACTGGCCCATTAAGCCAGGTGAAACAAACGCGCCGCCCCGCAGATAATCGAAGACCGAGTTTATAACCACAAGCCTCGCGTTTGTTGGCGCTTTGAGGTAGGGCCTATGGCATACGTGACCCTCTGCTTTCCTTGGTTTATGAGGAATGGAAAAGAAAACTCAAACACTGGGGTTCATATTTGACTAATAATAATAATAATAAAATGAAAATCGGTGTAGAATAATAAATAATAATAAATTTTATTATTAAAATTCACACTATTTAATTATAATTATATATAAAAAATACGTTAATTATAATAAATTATTATAATTATATATTTAAAAATTTATATTTACCTCTATATTTATTTTTGATGTTTTAGTTTCCATTTTTAATTATCAATGGAAAGAGTCTGACACAGCCAATACGATAGCAACCACGCAACAACTCCCAAGTTCAACCATATCCAAGTCACCTATTATTAAAGCTGGGGACACCGTTTGAGTTGCGTGTTTGAGAAACTGCTTGTTTATACTTTACATCATAGGTTTGGTCCAGAAGGCCGGCAATTCAGCGTCATCAGGCACAAATGAAGAGATCAGGTAACTTCATGTAGAGAGAGATGGACTCGCATGGGACAAACCCACCTTGGTAAATCATTTGTTTGATAAAAAAATATCTGCGCAAGAAAAGAAAAATCAACCGTCGTACTTCAACAAATGAACAATTGCGTTAAAGTGCATTTGACCATTCGTTAAAGCAAAAGTTTCATTGAAAGGGGATTCCCCAAGATTCAACGGTCCTTGGTTTCTACGGTTTTGAGAGGATCAACCTTGCGACCACGTCGATGTCGTCCAAAAAACACTAATGATAAATGGGAGTTTGCGCCATCTTGAGGTGTATGGTATAAGTTCTGGATGGTTGTTCAATTTCATGGGCCGATGTCCACATTAAGGCAACGATTTTAAAGATGCTCATTGCTTGTCTGAGCCCATTAAACAAGAGTTGGGCCTACTCGTAATGATAGGCTCTCGACATCTGCTAGGCCCATTATTAATAACTGGCTGCACACAGCTCTAAAACGAATAATTTTATTACAGTGATCATTGGTCAGGTCCATATATTTTTTCTTTGGTTAAGGTGAGATTCAAAGCTAAGCGGTGGATGCCATTGGTCATAAATTTTAAATATTAAAATCAAATGACCTTTAATTTTAAGTCTATGGTTGGATTTCTAGTCTTTACAAATAAAAAAAAAAGGGGGGGGGGGGGTGGGGGGAAAATGTCCTACTTTCCATCCTGTAATGATTTTGTCCGTTGCCAATTGATTCGAGAATAGCAAGGAATATTTAGTCAAACTGGGCACCGTCTCCGCTTTGGCGTGCCTTTGTTAAGCTTTGGTCAAAGCCAATGGTGCTATGATTAGACGTGCACATTTCTGGCTTCAAATAAAATGACGTTGCTCGAGTGGATGCCGATCATTGTGCATTTTCGTGCTTGATTATGCAACATGGGCGGGCAAGTGTTGAGATATTAAGGGTGAAGGTGCGATAAAAAAATCTTTTGAGTTGGAAAAATGAACAATAAACTCAGTTCTTTAATATTTTTCAATTGAGATATTATGTGAAATTCATAAATTGTCATCTAGTTAAGTTACCTATCCAGTAGCCAGAATATAGGTGGAGCACCAGTTAATTATTATTTATTAGAACTCTCAAGTTCCACCTGATAACGTTAATGTATAAGACAAATATCAAATAATTATCATATGTCTACGCGCGATGTGCCAACAATTCTTCGCTAATGTCTCTGCGCACTGCGCGGAGCCAAGTTCAAAGAAGGAAATTGACTTTGGGCTATAATCATTCGTAACTAGGGGCCGGGGAAGAGAGAAGGCGAGAGAACCAATTGCCTAGCGTAGTTGGTCACCAGCCAGTCGTTGACATTTAATTAAAGGATGTAACAGCTGCTATAATTTCGTGTTGGTGTTAGTTGCAGCTAAGAAATCAAGATGAGGTAAAAAGTTGCACCATCCCACTGGAAAAGAAGAGACGTGCATAAGAGAAAAGGAATGCACGGAAAAGGAGCATAATAATAGTACAAGCCTAGCATCAACTTCCATTAAACTCCATCTATGTCTCTCTACCTTGATGTTAATAAATAATGGGAACGAGTTTTGGATTGTAAAATAATAATAAAAGTATTAAAAATAATTAAAAATAAAAAATAATAAATTTTATATAATTCGATCAATATGACTTATGTTGACAGGTAAAAGTGGAAGTAAATATTATTAAAGTGAAGAATATAAAAGAAATTTAAGAGTTTAGTTAACAAAATTCAAATACTATAAGTTCATGGAAATAGAGTTTTGACTCCCTTAATTTTTCTTTATTATTTTTTATATAATTCATTATATGACTTTTATTTATAAAGAGTAAAGATAACCAACCATACTCTTATTCCCGATGTGAGATTTTGACATTTACCCTCAAAAGTTCCAATGTGAGACGAGCTAAAAACTAATAAATCTCCACCTTGACTCAAGTTTCACATGCAACCATAGTAACAATACTTCACCTTCTTCATAAGTTCCTAAATCACCATAACACGTTAATTAAGTCCAAATATTACTTGAACTTAACAACTGAAAGAAACATTGTACGTATATCTATAGGATTATTTCTAATACTAATTTTCTGAATTGACACCTTCCTCTCGGTAATTGTTTTTATAGAAATTGCAGTAGTACTACAACTGTAATTCCCTGTAAAATATACAAATTTCATATTCTGCAAGCTTTCATGACAACGATAGTACCTTTACTGACTTTCAGAACTCCACCTTCACCAGTATACCTGTAGCCAAAAGTCTCAAGTGTTCCCAAAGAAATGAGATTCTTCTTTAATTCTAGAATATGTCTGACCCGTGTAAGTGTTCTTATAATATCATTATGAGTCTTGATTTTAACCGTACCAATCCCAGTAATTTTGCAAATTATATAATTGCACATCATGACAACTCCACCTTTAACAGATTTATAAATGGAAAACCAATTTTTATTAGGACACATATGATACGTACAACCAGAATCTAAGATCCACTCATGAGCTAACCTTGATTTATCATTAGCAAAGAAGATAATTTCATCACTCTCATATTCTACAACACTGGCTTGAATTGACTTATTACCTTTGTACTTCTCCTTATCCTTGGCTTTCAGCTTCAAACAATCAGCTTTAATGTGCTTTTTTCCTTTTACAATAATTACACACCAAATTTCTATGTTTAGATTTAAATCTACTAGACCTCTGACCATCTATATCATTCTTATCTGATCTACCCTGAATCACTAAACTCTTAACTTAACAGTTACTATTATTCTTCCTAGTTAAATCCTTGTCTATCTGTTCTTTCGACTTAAAAATGGACTTAATTTCTTTACCATAAAGTATTATTTCTCTGAAATACTTAAACGAATAGGAAAAGAATACAATAATAATAGGACTTGATCCTCATACTCAATATGAATATCTATATTACTTAAATCTATAAACAAAGAATCAAATTTATCCAAATGTGACAATATAGATGATCCTTCAGGCATGCAATGTATATACAAACTTTGCTTTAAATAAAGTTTATTCTACACTTTATTCTTCATATATAAAGACTTTAATTTCTCCCACAAATCTTTAGTAGTAACCTTAATAGTTATTTCTTTTAAAACTTCATCAGAAAGATTTAAGATGATACCTGATCTATCCCTTTTGTTAATACCGACAAACTATTTATCTGATATCTTCTCTGTCTTTTTCTGCCTCCCTAATAGCACTACGTTAACTCCATCTTGAACTAGTATGACCTCCATTTGCCACATACCAAAGTTGACACTCCAGTTGAATTTTTCAAAATAATATTTAGTTATTATCATAATGGAAGAACCCAAAGAACCAAACTAAAACTCTAATATCAGTTTGTTGGAGAATAGATTTCGGGTTGTAAGAAAATAATAAAAATAATAAAAATAACTGAATGGGCTTCGGGTTGTAAGACAATAAGAAAAGTAATAAAAATAATTGAAAACATGAGACATTAAATTTTACGTGGTTTGGTCAATGTTCGGTTAATATGACCTAAGTTTATAGATAAAAGTGAGAACAAATATTACTAAAGTGAGAAAATATTATTAAAATAGATAATACAGAAGAGACTTAAAAATTTAGTTAACAAAACTCAAATAATGGAACTATAAGTTTATAAAAATGAAGTTTGGACTCTTTTAATTTTCTTATATTTTTTTATAATTTATTAAATAATTTTTACTTATAAAAGGTAAAGATAATTAATTATACTTTTATTAGCAATGTGAAATTTTAGTTTTTATCCTTAAAAGTCCCGACGTGGGACTTAAGCAAAAAATTAACAAGAGTCATTCAGTTCAAAAGCAACCTTACATGCGTCTCTTTGGACACAGAGGAAATACGAATTTTTCCTATCTTCATCGTGGCTCGCATGCATTCTGGCAGCGCATTTCCTTTATCGTGCAAATACATTGAGATGGTCAAAAAATGTGCAAAGAGATTGATACACAAAATGATGTAAAACAAAAAAAAAAAAGGGTGGAAAGAGACTGAGAGATAGCTTTCATCGACATGGACTTTAGAACCCAGGTTTGAGTGGATAGGAAAGCCATTGGAAACGATGGAAAGCGTATACGCATGTATCCCTTTAATCTGAAAAGTGAAACTTGTACATTTCAACAGAAATAGATTGCAAAGGAAAAACATTTGGGCTTTTGCTTTTTGTAATAACGAAGTACGTATCTCTGAACCTGGCAGTTTTCAGAAACTCTCCCAGCTGAAATTCATAGGGAAAATTACAAACAAGGGACATCACTTGTATCTAAAAGTTTACTAGACAGTATCAACATAACTCATCAAAATTTTAACCCAACCCATCCTTCTCGTCTTCGTCTTTCCAATTCCCTCAATAGTCTATGCAAGTGGCTCCCCTCGTTGGAAAGTCGTGTCACAGTTGGTCACTCTGGCACCCGTACTGCGCAGTGGTGGCAGCATTTGGAGATGACGGACAGAGATGTCGTAAAGGATAAAAACGAAATGTCATTTGCTGCTTTAAGATATATAACGATGGTTTACCTTTCACCATGAACACCCGTCATCATTAGAAAATCCGAAATTAAACCTGACATCCCGCGGTTGCCACAAATATTCTACACAAAGAAAACGAAGCTGCCAACAATGATAATAAAATCTACCCTCCAAGTGTCAAGGTGAAAATTTTGTCATTTTTTCAGAACTTTTAAGCGATGGATTTTCCTATATCTTATATGTGAAATGGGAAATCGGTTATAGAATTAGACTTAATCATGACAAATGTAAAGGCTTCTTTGGGAGATTGAAACTCCTTTCTTCTGTGCTTGTGTGTTCTATAGCAGGGAGGTCTAAGAAATAATTACTGACAAGGCGAAAGTATATCCATTGAATATTTGAAAAGTCTAAATTTTTAGTTTTGAGTTGCATGATAAATTTTTATTTTTTCCATTCTTTAAATTTTGATTCTTCACAAAATTTATGTCAAGAGAAAAAAGATTGATGAACAGAAAAAATGAGACAGAAGGGAGACAGAGTGAGTTAGCATGTCAGTCCTATAAATTAAAAAAATATATATTGTTTTTTCAAAGTTTATTTATTTTTTGGCAAAAATTAAATTTAAATTTAAAAAATATATTATATTTTGATATGTGAAGTGCACATCCTGACCTCCATATGTATTTTCAGCTTGAAAATCTGGAGATATTAAAAAGTTCACAGTTAATCTCCCTAATAAGGTATGCTGTGCAGCGGTGGAGCGGTGGTGCATATTTGTTTGTACATATACTTTCTGACCATCAATTTATAGGGTAAGGCACTCCACAGTCTACACTGTATAAAAAAGTATACAGTTACATTTCGTCGTAGGTTAAATCAAGTTCCCTCTTTATTTTTGGGTATACGTAGAAGAATTCCGTATATATAGTTCGTTTACTGAGATTCGGTAAGGGCAGGTAGCGTGTAAATAAATGACCACACGGTTTTTAATTGAGAGTAACCAGTACGTATCAATAATAATAAAATAAAGACTGATGGTAACCAGTGAGAAAAGCGAGGGTCGGATGGGCAGTGGAATGGGAAGGAGCTCGGCTACATTGGATGGAGAGACATCATTGGAATACGTACGGCGTGTGTTTCTGGCAGACAAGACAGCTTCAACGGAAATGATAAGTGGACATGGGATCGGTTCCCAGGATAAACGCAGTAAAATTTAAATCTTTAATTGATTATCGCAATTTTTAATTTTTTACCCTAAAATCGATCGTTAAAATTTATTCTATCTATTTTATCTGCCAATTTTTTGTTTCGGTAATCAGACCCCGATAACAATTATGATCACTTTGAAAAGTGAAGAGAGCGATACAATGACCTAATTAATTATTATCTGAGATATGGTTATTCTTAACAAATTACACAATTATGTCATAATCGTCAAAATTATTATATATATAAATATATATTAATTATAATTAATAATTATAATAATTAATATTTAATTATACAACTATTTTTCTGTTCTTATAATAATTTTTTTTTTTTTTTCTTTTATGAGTTGTGTTGTGTCTCTCAAGGACTGGCTACCTGTTACCAATGGGAAATGGCATGTTTCTCGTTTTCGGGAATTATCACAAGTTGGGCCATCTTCCCACCCTTTTTCGTTTCGATTCCCGCCTCTCCACCTTTCCCTTTCCTTTTATTTTTTTCCTCTTTATTTCTCAAAATGACTAATCTTAGCTTAAAGTTCTCGATATCTATATATATATATATATATATTGATTATTAACATTCATTTCTATTTTTTCAAAATATGAAGTTGTTTGTGCAAGTGGACACACATATACCGTAACATTTTGTCTATGAGAAAAAGGGGAGCAAAATTTTCATTTAAAAATATTTTTCATTCTCTTCTATTAACTTTAAAAAAATTATATTGGACAATGAGGAAATTCTCTGTGAATTATTGTCAACAAAATATGGAGTAATGCTATATTTATTGAAATAAAGCTAATAAATTTATTGAAGTTAAATTTATGCTTCCGTGGATGAATAAAACAACAAATCAATAACGGCTCAAGAAAGCCTATAAGTTTTATTACACCAACACATAAATGTAACATTTTGTCAAATTGTCATACATGTGAAATAATATCTATTAAATTTTTATTTTTTATTTTTTCACTTTGATGCATTTATATATTCAATAGTTATAGATTTTATATTTGATACTATTTGATTTTTATCTAAAAATATTCTTTTATATACATATACTTATATTGTATATTTGTGTATATATATATATATATATATATATATAATGATTAATATTTATTTCATATTTTTAATAAAATTTTGAATTAAATCAAAATAATGCTTTTAGGACCTTTTAATTACTATGTACCATTTTCATTTTAGGTTGCATTTAGTGGGATATATGGTGAGGAGATGGTGGGCCTTTTTTTTTTTTGTTTTTTGGTAAATAACTAAAATTTAATTTGTAAGAATAAAAATGTATTGTATTTTTATAAAATTAATAATTTATAAAAAAAATAATATTTTTAAAAATATATTATATTTTTAGTTAATGAAATCATTGCTCGCCTCCCCATGTACTGCATTTAATGAAAAATTATCGTCCCTAAAAAGAACACCGCTACGCGCGTACGACAAAGCGCCCCGAGAAAAATGCAGCCCAAAGGGAGCGCGTGTCTTACAAACCCAACTCTATCCTCCAAAACCTCTAATCTGTTGCACGCGCTTTCTTGAAGGAGATTATAGAAATAGACGTTTCTTAGTTATATCTCATTTTTTAATTAAGGCTTTTAACCGCTTGACTCTACAGACTCAAATATTATGGATTTATTTACACAGGAAAAATGCTAATATTTAGAAAAAAAAAGTAAAATTAAAATTTATTAATATTATAAAAAAGAGTCCATTTTTTAAGTTTTTTATAAATTTAAGTTTTACATTTTGTGGGGTTTTTTTTTTTTTAATCGCCTTTCTATCTATTTTCCGTCACCCCAAACATTTCTATAAAAAAAAATTTTAGGTAGAAAATATTTTTTTTGGCGTAGGCAAATAGATTATTGATGTCTGTACAATTATTGAATATTCATATATCCTAATTTTTAAATGTACCTTTTTTTTTCAATTTAAAATTTATTAGATCTTAAATATATAATTAGATAATTATATTTTTATCTTATTATGTGATTGATTGTGTTTAATATATTAATTACTAAATTATTTATTTATAAAGAAATTATAAATTCAAATCCCATATTTTACATTATACTTATCTTTATCAATTGAAAAAATAAAAAAAAATTGTTTGTGTACTTTTTTTATTTTTTGAATTTTGATGGTATATAGTTTACTGTTTATAATAAAATGTGAGTATATATATATATATTTTGTAGATTAAGGATTTATTTGACCAAAAGTTATATATTGTTTATTTTTATGAATCACCCACGCTATTTTAAAATTAGAATTTAAAACGGTTAAATAAAATTGAAGGGTTTCTCCAATGAATGAGTGTACTAATGTTCCTAAAAACTCAAAGGATGTCACGTGTCATAGTAATGTGAATAATGCCGGGAATTTATTAGGTGAGAGGGCTTAGCATGACATTCGGCGATCACGAGCCACTATTTTCTATAAATCAAATGTTGTTACTTAGTTGGCATGCATAATACACCAATGAAAAAACCCATATATTGTATCTCTGTAAGGAGTAAATGTCCTTTGAGTTAAAAAATGAAAATAAGAAATCAAATTGGTGATAGCAAACCAGAGAGAGAAAAAGTTAGGGGAAAAAAAGAACAAAAAAGCCTAAATAAACTCAAAATTTGTTAATTTAAATACATGTAATTAAATTTTATATTATATAAAAAAATAATTATATTTATTATTTTTTAGGCTGGCTAGATTTCTTCACATTAAACCCCTAACATGCTTGGTGTATCTTCCTCTCATTCACTCTCTCTCTCATCTGGACAGAGAGAAAGATGTGCATTATGCAATGGGGCTGAGATGATTTGTTTTTTGATGGTATAATGAGAAGAGGATTGAATCTCTTCTTCTCTGAAGAAGATGGCTTTACAAGAGGAGGAGACCAAACAGCTTCAGAGCCCTGCAGCATTGGTTCTTGATGGGCTGTACTGTGAAGAAGAGTCCTTTGACGAAGATTACACTTGTGTTGATGATGCTAGTGAAATCTATGACCCAAATGTGAAAAAGGAGTCACCTTTTTCATTTACTTTGCTTCAACAAGACCTGTTTTGGGAAGATAGTGAGCTAGAGTCTCTAATCTCCAAAGAAAAGGAGACCCACTTTGGCTTTGATGATTTAGCCGCTGATGGGTCTTTAATGGTGGCTCGTAGAGAGGCTATTGACTGGATTTTAAGGGTAAAAGCACATTATGGCTTCAGTTCTTTGACTAGTGTTCTTGCTGTGAACTATTTTGATAGGTTCATTTCAAGTTTCAAGCTTCAAAGAGACAAGCCATGGATGGGTCAACTTTCTGCCGTGGCTTGTTTGTCTCTGGCTGCGAAGGTGGAGGAGACCCAAGTTCCACTTCTTTTGGACCTGCAAGTATGTCCAAAATCTGCAATCTGGGTGTTTTTTCAAATGCTTTGATAGTGTTCACATAGAACCATATGTTTGTTTTTGTTGATGTTGAGGTTTGAGTTTTTGTTATGTTCATTTAGGTAGGGGAATCAAAGTATATTTTTGAATCTAAGACTATCAAGCGAATGGAGCTTCTGGTTCTGTCTACCCTTGGATGGAGGATGAATCCGGTGACCCCAATTTCCTTCTTTGATCACATTATAAGGAGGCTTGGATTAAAGACTCACTTGCATTGGGAGTTTTTCCGGACGTGCGAACGCATGCTTCTATCTGTCATTACAGGTAATAAGCTATTGAACAGCAGTTTATTTCCCGGCTAATTATGAACTTATTTGGATCAGTCATTGAATCTGAAGAACATGAGTCCTAGAGAATCGATCTAATGTTTTTCTGGATCCTAATTCGCAAGGCTGGATTTTGGTCTCAGATTCAAGGATCATGAGTTATCATCCTTCCATATTAGCTACTGCAATGATACTACACGCTATAAAGGAAATTAAGCCATGTAATCAAGTGGAGTACCAAAATGAGCTTTTGGCTGTGCTCAAACTCAATGAGGTTTGTGTTTTATTTCCTTGGCCTCTCCTTCTTAACACATGCCACCATAAAAATTTATGACTTGATTGATGTTTCATTGAGCTCTGCTTGCTAAATTATGACAGGACAAAGTGGAAGAATGTTACAAGCTCATTTCAGAGCCATCCGGCCATCATAATGTAAGCTGCAAACGCAAGCACCCATACGCAGCTAGCAGACCTAGTGGTGTCATTGATGCAATTTTCAGCTGTGATAGCTTGAATGGTTCGTGGGCTATGGCCTCACCGGCCTCATCATCACCAACATCTTGTTTCAAAAGGAGCAGAACCCAGGATCAGCAGATGCAGTTGCCATCGCTGAATCGTATGTTTGTGGATGTGCTTAGCAGCCCTCATTAGTTTTTGCTCATCTCTACCATCTGCAATTGAATATGTTCTACGTTTTGCTCGTATGCATAATTATCGGTGTACTTTGTCCGAAGGTCATGTCTTGTTCCATGGGTTATCAATATATTTCTGGTCAAATACTCTAAGCCAGTTCATTCTTGGATTGAAAATGAGAATCCAGATTTGAACTTTCTGTTTGAGAAGGAAATGAAAAAGTGAGTGGTGTTGTGGATGTGTTAGGTTCTTTAATTCAGTAGAACTGAGAAATGTCTGGTAGAGTCAGAGGATTACTCTTTATTCTTGAAAGAACGCATCAAGGACCTGAAGTAGACTTCCACTGAAGGACGCTTTGCTTAAGAACTTGCTTTCAGAGTGAACACGATGAGGTAGAATAATGGTTTTCAATTTTTGCAACCTTTACATCCTAAAATATAGAGCATCAATGAACTGCTTCACCGAGATGAAACCAAGATAAGTCTGCTATCTTGACAGCAAACAAAGTCCATCTTTACCAGGCAGGCAAGCTAGTTTTGCCTTCCAGATATTGGTTACCTAGCTCTGTGTAGAACTGTTTTAATGATGTAAACCAGTTATTGATTTTTTATTCCATCAGGGTACTTGAGGAGAATTGGTTATAATTGATGGGACACCATATATCAGCATCATTGTATATGATCTGTTTCTTATGGAGCGTGGTAAATATCAAGCATCTATGATGTTGGGAATAGAATGATGGGTTATCTAATCACAGATCACTTTCGGGTGTATAGATCCCAATCAATTCAGGGATCTTGTTTGCATGTTTCTGTCTGGGAGGGAGATAGGACAGTTTATAATACAAGGAAATTTATGAACAATTAACAATGAGAAATAAGCTTTCGTTTGGGAAGCCACAGAAACCTAAAGAAAAAAAATCAATAGCGTTGTACAAGTGAACAGTTTGGAATTGTCAATGAATGGATGTAGACGACTTTTGTTGTGCGATATCTCTGAACTTGGCCACGCGGTTGCTCTTTTACTTCTTACTTAGGTATTGTTAGACCCTTTAATGCGTGGGGCAATGCCGAATGTGGTTGTAATTTGTTAGAGGGGACGTATTAAAAGCAACAGCTAAGACACATGTCCCACCCGATAATAATTCTGGGATCATGTACGGCTGCAATTTAGTTTTAGATGAGAAGTTTGCTGCATCCATTTCGTTGAACATTGACTAAGCGTTAATTCTCTAAAAGCAGGATCCATGGAATATCGGTAAAGATTATTGTATTGTGACTTGTGACTAACCAGTTTGAGTTGTGTGTGCACATTTAATTACGTATCCCATATTCCACTTTACGAGGTTCTCGTGCACGAAAATACGATTTATCAGTAGTGAGGTCCCAATTAACATGTAGATTGATGAATCTAATGATTTGCATTCATGCGTGGAAATGGATTCTGAAGTGACGAGTATTGTCTTGAAAATTCACGGGCTTATGCTTGCAAGAATGGAATGCGTTTCCTATGCCTACGGAGTACTTCAAAAGTTTCGAGAATTGATCCAATGGCATTTGCAAAAAATGCTGAACCATGCTGAGGGGATAGTACCAAACCTATCCAACCCAATACTAGCAGTCATTGATAATGACGCCAATGTTTCCCGGGGAGGACGAGTCATGCATGAGAATGTGACGGTAAAGGCCAGCAAAACAGCGTAGGGAAAAATGGGCTAGTAATAATGGTTGTAATTTAAATGGAGATGTACGCCTCGCCTGTAGAAGTCCTTTGTCTTCCCTTGCTCTAATTAAGCTGGCATGCCTGGAAAAGGAGAAGGTTATGAAAAAGAGGTCAGAAAATTAACAGGGTTAATGCACAACAGGCTGAAACATGACCATTACAAAACAAGCAGTCCTGCACATGACATGGGACTGAAGGACAAATGCAGTGAAACCAGCTTGGAGAGCTTGTCTTTAACATATTAAGGGAGAAATTGCCAGAGAATATGGGGCACACTTTTGTTTTTTTGTTTGATGCTTTAATCTTTAAGAAGAAAAATGAAGATTGTAGAATCAATGGGAGGAAATTTCTGCTGTGGTTTCTTGTCCCTACCACCGTCCTGTATGTAGTCTAGTCAATGTCCCAAACACGAGGGTTGCATCAATTTGTCAGAATGGAATTAGTGATCGGACGGAGGGACAAAGTTAACAAGATAAATAGATATTTCATATTAAATACATATTTATTAATATATTACTAATTTAAAAAACAAAATTAACAATTATATAGAATATGTTTGACAAAATCATTTTTATTGATTGAATTTAAAGGTTATTAACAAACAGAGCCTATAGAGAGATTTGATTATTTATTAAAATTTAATTTTAATGAGTAATTATAAGTTTAGATAAAAAAATTAAGAGAACGTAAGTTCGAAAAAAAACAATAAAATTTAATTATAAAATAGACAAATTTAGGATTTTAGTGGATAAACTATATTTTTTTTTTAGCATTTTTAACTCAAAATCGGTCAGTCCGAATTTTGCCTTCTGACAATTTTTATAGCTGAATCGAATTGGATCTTGAATAGTTCTTGATAATTTTCTGTCCAAGGACCAATCCAGTTCAGTTCTTAAAACAATGGGTTGCCTTTTAAAAATGGTAATTTCTTCTCAACCAAACAAACCGAGACGATAAAATCTGATTAAGTCCTTCGTGGGCCATAAGAAGAAGGTAGTATTTCTAACAAATTAGAGCCTTCAAAGACGAGATGCCCCAATCCTTCGGCTGTCTCGTCGTGACGAAGAATTATAAACATTTACCCATAAAAAAAAAAATATACATATATTAGGAAGAGTCCTCCATATATCCCTATTGATTAAAAATTTAAAAATTTATTTTCAGGTTTTAGATGTTAATTATGACAGGAAGTATGAAATTTATAATAATGTAAAAAATATATATATTTTTTTGTTGTTGTATAATTTATAGTGTAATAAATATTTTAATAGAAATAAATTGAAAATGAGAGAGAGAGAGAGAGAGAGAGAGAGAGAGAGAGAGAGAAATTAGGAAGGAAGAAACGATCCCAGTGCATTCAAGGTTGCACCTGCTAAAATGGAGAGACCCCTCGTACAAAGTTCCAGGTTTAAAGCAAGTACATGAAAGGATTCCACATGAGCAATGTCGGAAATTGGACTAACTCATCCCCGCGTTCCTTCCATCTGTGACTATTGTGCCAACTACTTTGAACAATTTTCGTTGAAAGATAACGCCAGAGAGACAATCCATTTACTATCGAGAGACAAGAGATACGTCATGTACAGTCAAAATGCACGACATTTTCGACAGAACGCATTGATACGGTTTGAAATTTAGAGATAATAATATGAATCAACCGCAGAGCACAATTCCAAAAGCACATGTCGATTAGTTATGAACCGCAAAGCACAAAATTTTTTAATTATGCGCAGTTTTAAAATTATCTTTAAGTAAAATGAAATAGAAATGCTGAAGATTAAAATGAAAAATTTTCAAAAATACCAAAATTATATTGCAAAAATTTAAAAAGTTTAGGATTAATGTTTTACTCATCTCACATTTACTAACGTGTAAGTTTCTCATGCATCATTTTTAACAACGGTGACCTTAAGTCCCTAACTACCAGAACTTCAAATTGGAAATTTGAGATTCCGGGACACATCCATCTACATCGTAAGCTCCGCTTTTGCATTTCTCAAATTCCATTGATAGCTTGAAAGAATTAAATTGTCTTAACTTCCCCCATCGCTACTGTGGGTAGCGATACGTCTTTTCTTTTGGTAGACTGTGGGTAGCTATATGTCACAAACAGTTTAATTATGTCTGGTACACCGAACATAAATATCAATCCTGTCTCATGTCTGGTACATCGAAACAACATAAATAATGTTACCTCTTCCCAAAATATCTATAAGTATTTACACAAAATACTGGAATTAGAAATGCTAATTATTTTTTCAACAAGAAATAATAAAATACTTGATTCTAGAGGTTGATATTGATTAAAAATGTCAAGTAATAAATTGAAACTTAACATAATCCTGCATAAAATAACTACACCGATCTTATCAGAGTTGCTGCATTTCCCATAATTCTGTAATTATTTCCATCTTCTAATGTCGGATGAAAGAAAAACATAGTGGCAACCCTCTTTTTATTGGGTGTTCACTTTCTTTCCAATTGAAGGACATGGGCAATTCTCTCTCTCTTTTTTTTTTTTTTTTTCTTGGGTTTGGATAATCGAGTTTCTGCTGGAGCAAACAGGAGAAGTAATGATCGCTCGAAGAAAACCCAAATGCTGAAAAATTTAAAGACCCTTTTTTTTTATTTGGATAATAAAAGATTGATCATACAATTAAATTGCTTTTATCAAACATAATAATAATTCTTCCCTTATTGATTATACAATAGTAATAACACTGGGATAGCCAACAAAGTTAAAATATAATTAAGGAATGGCCTGAAGGAGATACTGCACTAATTCCTTGACTTTTTTTTTTTTGTTTTTTGGGAGCATTTTGGTCTCATTTTCCGGAGATTGCATCCTTGGCAGACTGAATGGACGATGCGACAGAGGCTGCAGCATTGGACAAGACGCCGCTGCCGCCGGCGGCTGAATCGTCTTTCTGATGGGGTTGGTGAATCACCTGGACATTCCTAGTCTCGTGGAATTTTCCCGCTGATTCCAGATAATCTATTGTCTCCACCCTTCTCTCCACTTCACCTTGTTCATTCACTGTCTCTGTCTCCTGCCATAATAAATATTCAATGTGTTAGAAGAATAAACAAACAAGAATAAGAAGTAAGGGCAATGCCTGTTGGGAGTTTACCTTCCTGGAAATGGATTGTGCATTCATGTTGTTGAAGGTTGCGGTGATTGCTTGATTAGCCTTGCCTGTATTACTTGAATGATTGATTTGATATCTATTCAATGTTTAAATATAGAGATTTCTGTCTGCTTTCACGCCTCGAAAAATAGTCGGGTTACTCGGTCTTCGAGGAACGACTGGCCGGCCTACAAGTGAGGGGCTTCAGGGCGTGCAAACAGTTCCAAATGGCACTCCCTTGTATGTCATGCATCTAAAGGGAATAGATTTTCTTTTAACTGGTCAGAAGTTTCAATGACGGTCATCTAGAGGACTTCTCAAGGTTTTAGACAACAAATGTTAAATTAACGCCACAATATTGTAAAATCCTGGACAATAGTTCAAGCAGGGTAGTGCCTATGAACTTTTCAGTAGTTAAAACACATGCCATCTCAGTGGATGAACAAAAAAGTACGATAATATAATGAAAGGGAAAACTAAAACAATTTATCAAAATAGGCCTTCTTGGTCAATATTAAGATCCAATAGAGCATGACTGAATATACATTACTAATGTCCGAAAAGACTTCCACTCATGGTTCTTTGTTGGCATATGGGAGCAGAGACAGAACAACTGTTGGAAAGAACATCAAAATATTTTGTTTTTTTTGTTTTTTTTGTTTTTTTTCAGCTAAATGGACAGCAGAACAGAGCAACCTCTGTAAACATACAAGGGCTTAAGGGCAAGATGTTTCAAAGATAATCATTTTGGTACATCGACTGAAATTGAGAACACATCTCCAGAACTGCAGAGATAAATCAGTAAGTCATAAGAGGCGACCCACTGCAATGGACATCAGTAGCATCAGAAAGCCTTTGCCTTGGAGACAACGTCGTGATGCCAACAGCATCAATATCAAGATTCACAATGTTTTTCCTCTTCTGAGTATCTGAGCTCATATTTTCCTCCGATGATACCTCAACAATGGGACTTAAGTGTTTAACTTTGTTCTGCTGGGAGAGCAGCATGTCTTGAGCTTCAGCAATCACAGATGCATCATCGTCTGTAGCATAGAGGATCCTCTTTATAGCCGCAACAACCTGTAGGGGAAGATTTGGTCGTAATGACATTATCTAGTTGTATATCCATAGGCAACCAAATAATACAGTTATATCTCCAATGCTAAGTAAAGACACAATACTGTTAGGCCTTCAATCTCAGGGCTCTGGCACAAAATCTCGATATCTCGCAGCTTTCCAAAGTAGAAGTCTCTCTCCTTCTCAAGGCTATCCACGGAGAGCTTCAATTCTGTGATCTGCATGCTAAGTAACATTAGACTCTCAATATCTCCGAACGAGAAATCTTCGTTTTGTGATTTTCACCTGCTCATCATATGCAGACACTGAACTAGAAGGTTTAAAATCCTTTGCGGATTGATTTGAAGAGTTCATTGAGGAGATATCTTTCCTACGAGAATTGCGAAAGGACTGAGATTTGGTGGCTGCTGTAGGACCCTTGGTTGAAGACTGAGATGATGGGAATTTCTTGCTTAATTCCTTTCCACCTTTGCAAGCCTCCCTCCTTTCCAACGGATTGTAACTAAAAACACAGAGCAAACACAAGACAACAAAACCTCGAAGTTAAAGTTTCAAATGGACGGCATCGCATAAGGGACACCATTATCCACTTAATCTCGTAGGCTCAGTTGAATTTGGATTACAAGAACAATTTGCATAATCGATAGGTTGCAAATATTCCATAATTCTAGCATCAGCAAAGTCAATCATACTCCAAAAAGATTCTATAGCAGGAATGTACAGTACCAATTTAATCTGGAAAAGAAACCTGTGGCCTAGTTGCCAGGATGGTACTCACAAATAACGTTTATGGTAAAGCCATCATCATTGCAAATCAGTTCAATGCCATTTTGATGAGGGCAAATAGCACATTTAGAGACATGTGAATTCAAAGGCTTGGAATTTCATCCAAACAGCAAAATGAGAATTGCAACTAAAACTGATGAAGGAACAACAAAACAGCCACAAAAGCATAAGAACAAAACCACCAAGCCCACGAATCTCAATTAGCGCATAGAAAATCACAAAAATAGAGCAAAATAATTACTTGAGAACGCATCCATTAACAGAATCGCAGTAACGCTTCATCCACTGCATGAATTCCAAGTTATCGAGCGGCCTTCCTTTAATGAGCTTGTTCACTTCTATGTGCTAAAATAATAAAAATTTAGGAAAAAAAAATAAAAATTATAAAACCTATTTGTACAGACGTGTAGTGCGTCTATATAGAACCTTAGTGATCTTGAGTTTATTAAAGACGTCTTGAAGGACCTTGTAGTTCTGGATCATCTCGTACTCGCTCTTCGCGTCGAAGTTGACCTTGTGCATGGGCACCACTCCCGGATGGACGGCGTCCATTAGCTGGCACTGTACGGCGCCGGAGCATGCCTGAAAAAAATGGAATCCACAGATCCAAACCGATATTCTTTAAAGAGCAAACCGATTACTGAAACAACGCAAAAAAAAAAAAAAAAAATGCATTGGAAGGTGGAATGAAACCTCTTCGACTTTCGAGAGGTTGAGATGGAGAGCGGAGTTTATCCATGAAAGAATCTCCGATCTGCCGACGAAATACGCCGAGTCCATCGTCCCGATTTTGGCCGCCATCGCTTAATCTTGAGCGTATAATTGTGTATGTGTATGTGTATTTGTGTGTATGTAAGTGAGAGAGAGAGAGAGAGAGAGAGAGAATTTGTTTTTAACTTGATAGAGGGGAGAGAGAGAGAGAGAGAAGAGCGGGCGGGTGGGTTCTTTTTACAATTCAAATTTGCTGACAATGAACAGACCGTTGTCCGCTCCGGATTGAGCCGGGTAGGGTTTCCCGACCCATTTTGAATGATGACAGAAAGGCCGAAGAAGAATCCCCAAAGTCCGTGCTACATAAATGGGCTAGATCTAACCACGGTTCTGGTTTTAACTAAAACCAAATCCGATTGTCCATTTTTGTTAACAGGCCCTGTGCCTCCGTAATTTTTGCTCAAATGAAACGCGTTATACCTATACGGTCTTATAGACAATTTAGATTCCTTTTTGTGAAAAATATTTAGTTTCATCATTTAACAAAAATATATTGCTTTCTGACGTCATAAATATTCTTTTAAAAAAAAAAAAGAAGAAAAAAAGAAAAAAAAGGGAAAGGGATACAAGTGGCAGTCTCGCAAAAGGGCATTGGGAGGCCCAAATTAGATTAGGATGAGAATTAGTTTCATTGCATGGAGGATCTAATCAAAACAATGATATCACATGGACTAAAAAGACATCTGGGATTTAAACAAACGACCTATAAGTCAATGATATACACACAAACAACCTCTCTACAAACGTGGCTCCCAATGCATATGATTACTACTCCTCAGTGACCACAAACGTATGCAGAAGAAGTGGAGGAGGGTATTTTGTCAAGAACTTGAAGGACTTCTTTCATTGTTGGTCTCTTTTGTGGGACAGGGGAAGCACAACTATATCCTAACTTGAAGCAAGCCAGCAAGGACTCCTCCTTTCCCTCCACGTCAGCTCGGATCGCCACGTCAACTGCCCTCAAAGCCCGGGTTTTATCTTCCACTGCGAGACCGTTGTTTCCTTGCCCCAGCTCATCCACAGCTATAACTTTTCCGGTCAGTAGCTCGAGCCAGATGATCCCGAACGAGTACACATCCCACTTGGGGTGAGGCTTTATGCTCCGCAGGGACTCGGGGGCTTGATAAGGCGATAGGTACCCAATTGAGCTCGGACTTGGGCTTGGGCTTGGCCCAAGTGTGTTGTCCTGAAAGCTATCCTTCGAAGCTGTGGATCTGTTGCTTCCAAAATTACGGGCCGACCCTCTAGTCTTAGAGCTAGAATCAATCCTCACGAGGTTTTCAAGCCCAAAATCACCGATCCTCGGCTCCATATTTGGCCCTAAAAGAATGTTGCTGGGCTTCAAATTTCCATGAACGTGCTTCTTCTCGTGGAGGAACGACAACCCACGGGCTACCCCTTTCGCTATCTTGAGCCGGGCCTCCCACGGCAAATGACAAGGCGAAGAGCCAGCCTTCCCTGAATTAATGCACATCGAAAGAATCCCAACTCAGTTTCCCTTTTTCCTTCTTTTGCACAGCAAATGTGTAGTGTAGCATAATAGAAAAGCCAGCTAGTAAAAAACATGAAAAGAGGCCAGCCATTTTCAACGGGCAAATGGTCTCTCGAGCATTTACTAGTAAACACGAATCGCTATCTAGAGCCGTGAGGCTAACGATAGCGAAAAACGACCACATCAGACGAAAGACAGTTGACTTCCGTGCTGCATGCATGAAAAACAAAGACTTGAGCTGGCACCGACTCCACCCGTCTAGCTCAGTAGGTCCACAGTGCATGCGAGCAAATACCTTAGCTGTCTACTAAGACGAGCACACACAGGACTCAGACATTGTGTGTACTTAAACCGGCCCACGAACCAGTACAAAATTTGGGATCAACAATTGAGTTTCGAATCGGAGACTTTAGTTGGAGTTAAATTGCCTTGAACAAAGAAAGTAAAATTAGGAAACTTACTGTAACGGGCGTTGGCGAGGCTGCCATTGGGGACAAAATCGTAGACAACGAGCTTCTCACCGACCCCCCAGTAGAAGCCACGGATGCGGACCAGGTTGGGGTGCACCAATTTGGCTATGACCCGCACGTGGTTTTCAAAGTCTCTGAACCGCTCCACGTGGTTTTCCCCGATTCTGCGGATCGCTAGCGTAGTCCCATCGTCCAGCACGGCCTTGTACATTATGCTAGAGCCGGTCGCACCCAGTATATAAGCTGATGCTTTTAGCAGCGTTTCTAGCTCGAGCTCTTTCCCGCCATCAACCGTCACCAATGTCCCTCCTCCTTTCTGTTCTTGCTCTTGCTGCCGCCGCCTTCGGCTACTGTCGAGATTCTTAGGGTCCTCTGTTTCGGTGTCAGAGCTAATCGAATCTGATCCATCTTCGTTTTTCACTCTCTTCCGCAGGCATGACCATCTTGTGAAGCTTCTTGGTTCTGAGGATGACGTTGACCAGTTGTCCTTTCCGGCGTTGGCTTCTACTTCCTTGATTTCCTCGTTTTTCTTTTTCTTTAAATGGTATATGTAGAAGAAGATTGCACCCAGAATTCCAAGTCCTGCAATGTCGCCAATCACGATTCCTACTATTGTCCTAGGCTTAAGCCTGGTTTGTTGTTGAGACCCAGTTGCGGAACCAGAAGGGTTATGGGTTTCCGGGCCAGAGCTTACTGTTTTAGGAAATGCAGCAATTGCAGGAACAGAGGTGGGCGCTGGCGACGAAGGAATCGGACATGGATTTCTTGTTGGCTCGCCACAAAGATTAGAATTACCGTCAAAAGAACTCGTTTTTTGGTTTAAGAAGACACTCGAATCTGGAATTTCTCCTGTTAGATTGTTGAGAGAGAGATCAATGGTGGCATTACCTGGGATTTTGGCGGCGAATGCTGGAGGAATTGGACCAGAAAGCCTGTTGTAAGAGACGTTGAAATAATTGAGGCTGCTACCCCCAAAGTCCTGTGGCAGAGACCCGTTAATGAGATTGGAAGAGAGATCTAAAACACGAACGTTTTCAAATCCGCTAGGAAGTCCACCAAAGAAAGAATTGTTCTTCAAAGAAACAGCAATTAGATTCTGGAGAGTGGTGAGATTGGCAGGTAAAGTTCCCGCCAAGGCATTGTTAGAGGCGTTAAGCAACTCGAGATTCTTTAACCGTCCCACAGCCTCTGGCAACTCACCAGAGATCATGTTATTGGACAAATCAAGAAACCGAAGTTGGGTTGCATTGAAAAGCGAAGAAGGCAAAGACCCATTGAGAGAATTGTTGGATAGATCAAGATGTTGCAGGTGCTCAATCATTCCAAGATCGGCAGGAATTGAACCAAGTAGATGAGAATCATGGAGGGACAAGCCTGTGACGCGAGTGAGAGTAATGGGTATTCCTGGAACTCCACAGGTAACTCCATTCCATGAACATGGAGTCTCATCGTAGTAATTCCAGCTCTGAAGCAAGCGGAGGGGGTCACTAAGTATGGAAAACTTGAAAGAAAGCAAGAGAATGCCATCTGTGTTGAGCCCAAAAGCTCCATCTACTACAACTGATAGCACAATTCCTACAATTCTCCACCATAAATGGAGACTATTTCTTCGGGAAGTCATTACTTCTCAGAATGATTCTACATCTCTTCAACGAACATCAGCTTAGAGAGAAGGAGAGGGAGAGAGGGAGAGGGAGAGTGCAACTGAGATATATGATGTCATATGAGGAACGTTAATCATGTAATAATTTGTGCAAGTGGGTTGAAAGATAAAAGGGCACACAAAAACCAGAACTTCTTGATCCAAAGTGCTTTCTGAACAGCTCTGCAGGCTATGCATTAAGGCTTAACTCTACTCTGGGACCACATTTAAGAAAACAATAAATGAGGACACAAATAGCATCTTTGATAAAAGACATCCGGGTAGAGGTAGAAATTCCACTCCCCTCTCCGTCAGATTGACTTTACAAATCCCTGTTTTGTTATTATCATTATTGTTATTATAAATCTACTATTATTATACAGCTTTTGGTAACATGTTAGTGCGAAGTAGTTCAATCACTTTGCTTATTTTCCTGAGTAAAATTTAGAAACGCTACTACGACAGTACAACTGCATGTTATGGTTGCATAAGTCAGCTGAACCATGATTTTTTTTTTTTCTCTTTTGTTTTTTCTGAACATTGGACGAATCATCAACTAAAATATGAACACGTAACATGTCATAAAAGCATGCCAATTTCAGAGAGGGAAAATCAATACCCAGGTGCCCTGAAAAATGAAAATCTGTTATCATTAACTGAAAATATTATTAGCGGCCACGTTATTGTAGGAGATGAGGTGGTCCGGCGCCACAGCACCAGCAAGGTCCAAGCTCCTCAGCTCCTAATGTTACTGCATCACGTCATCATTTATTCATTTATGGCGTTTATGAAAAATTTTGGTCCTCATTCGTTGTTCTTCTATGCGTTCAAATTTTAGAATATAAGGAATTCTACGGGTTTGTACAAGTCTATTCTTGTATATTGTTGTGGGGTATCAAAGGTGAACTACTATTAGACAAAGCAGACCTCGTAATCCTAACTTGAAGACAACAAAATTGAAGAATGCGATTTATTCTCATGGCCCAACAAGTACCAAATCATGCTTTATTACGGGGTCCAATGTTAGAAGTGCCTTCTGATGGGGATACGTTGGGTCGAATCAAAGGCTTTGCTCTAATTGCAGAGGCTAAGATCGGAAAATCCATTGGTCAGCACATATAATACGTGTAAACAAAAATAATTGACGAACGAGCAGCCCTACTCTGCAATTATTTTAGAGTAATGGGATAATTATGCGCTACTTCGTTGAATACAGTTAACTTGATGCAGGGACCTTGACTAGCAATCCTAGCAATGCATGTTCTACTGTCCACAGATTAAGATTCCAACCCCGATCCATTGATTGGATCAAAATGCAAACCAAAGACGTGCAATAGATTACAAGGTGTCTTTATTTTGACGGTGGACAAGATTAGGTGGACCAACTTGGCACTTTTTCTTGTCTGAAATCCGAGTACGGGATGTAGTTTTGCCGTTGGCTTTTGGGCAGCAAGCCTTGTTTGAGTCACTGGAAATTGGCTTCTCGTTCTTTTCAATATGTTAGCTTACCTGCTGTTACACCGTTGTTTTCTTTTTGCATCATTCTGTAGCAAAAGTAGAGAAACAAAAAAAACTACGAAAAAAGGCGTCCCTTGACAGTAAATTCCATGCCAGGCTGCTCCATTCTGGATTTCAGGCTCTACAATAGTATGGTGCACAACATGACACATGGTGAGGCGTCATCTCATCTAAGATCATCTCGTTGTTGATGGCTTTAGTTAACCTCATTATTACATAAGCAAGCAATTTAAAAAAGTAGTTGAACCTCCAATAGAGCAAATAGAGCCAATATTAGAAGATCCGGGTGGGGGGCTTGCATTGTTTGGTGGACCGTTCACTTTGCATACGCAACCAGTATTCGAGCGAAGTCTTTCTTTCCAATACCTCTTTTTACAATATTAAGCCGCTTTTCTTGCTGTGTTTTAAGAATATTACTCTTTCACCACTCTAAGTAAAAGGTTGTATAAAAGAAAGCTCCAAAGCATGAGGGTTTTGACTTCTTTGTGTCAAAGGCGGGATACAGCAATTATGGAAAGGTAAGAGCTGGAAGCCGGGCCATTTAGAAAGGAAACTTTTTGAAGGTTGTCAAACTGGATCAGCAAAGGCAACAATCCAAACTTTAGTAACATTGGTGATCGGTTAAACAAATGCCAAATTTACAATGCAATGACGTAATATCAAGTATACTGCCATTGTTGATGAACAATGTACAAAAATGATATGAAAAGAAAAATGATAATCTGTTTATCGTAAAAGGAATACCAACTCCACTGGGTAAATTTCAGTGTGGACAGGGGCTATGGTTGTACGTAGTATTGTAGAGTCAGTGTCTATTAACTCCATTGCTGTGCAAGCTTAAGAGGGAAGCTTTCTTCCTTTTTCTCTCCCCACGATGAGTGGATCGTGTTTCCCTCTCTCTCTCTTCATGGGCACCCAAGTGGAGAATCTGGTTCCATATCTAGCAAGAAGATGGCCAGCATCTACATCCCTGGAATTTCACTTTAGAGTTAATTGATGGTAAATTGATCGGTGACTTTCTTAATGGCAACGATGCAACAGAAACCACCAATTTTGAGTAAACCTATTCTGTTAATCGAGATCTAGAATGACATCCCAGGTGCGCAGAGTTCCAAAATAATTAGACAAATGCGGTTTTACCTTTATTTTTATAAAAAAAAAATATTTTTTGATTCAAATTTAAGTAACTTTACTATTGATCTGCCCACTAAAATCCTCCTTCTCTCTTTTGCCACTGCCGACAGTGTTGTACTGCCAGGCTACGACAGTAGACAAGATGTATGGACAAACGAGGTCGTTTCATTTTCAGATCAGAATACTACTAGCTACGGCTCTAGGCCATGAAATGATATCTTATAAAAGGTTACGGGAATTTTCGGGCGCCTGACTGGTGGTGGGGTTGCTGGAGCGGAGAGTCAAAAGCGCGTTTGTCTGAGGGCACCTTTCAATCACCTCCTCGCACATTATTAAATAGACGAGGCAACGTCACAAAGACCCCAACTTTATGTGACATTTGCCCCACGCCTTTGAAAAAGCTTTGAGTTGAATCTCGGTTAGAAAAGCTTCGCTGGCTTGTGATTGCACGTGCTTTGTCACGAGTTAAACAGGTTCTTGGGTCTCTAAGATAACCCCACATTAACACACAAAGGAAGAGAGAGAGAGAGAGAGAGGGGTGCCTTGAAGTAAGGAAAAAGAAATGGTTAATTCATGTTATAATGCTTCTCCAATTACCACTTAAACTAATAGGATTTAGCTAAACAAGATTGCTATCTCCAATCTCCACACGGCTTGTTAATGCCATGCTTGTTGTCCGTAGAGTCTTTATCAAAATAAAGTAAGCAAAAAAAAAAAAAAAAGAGAAGAAAAGATTTCTGTACACTGAATTGGATTGGAGAATCTTTTCTTTTTGCCTCTCAGACACTTTTTTCCTTGAAGAATAAAACTACAAATCCACAATAAATAAGAGGAGATCGTTGCCCCGACAGCCGTAGATATGCTTCTTACATTTTTCAAATGTGTGATCGGCTTCTTTTGACTGGAATGTTGAACTGGAAAGTAATGGCCACCTCGAGGAGACAGGCAAAAGTGTGAATATTTACTGATCTTCAAAAGCCTACAAATTCCATTCATGCAGATGCTCCCACCACCGTGACGAGGTGGGCTCAGACGGTCAGAGATCCAATTAGAAGAAGTCTGCAATTAGTAAGTTGACGTCTTATGGACACATATGATCATGACCTGTTTTGCCGCTTAAGAGCAGATTCCCCGGATTGGCTGCAAATATCTTTCCCATATTGCGACCATCTTAATTCTTAGCTATTTATTCCCCAACTTAATAAATGTGCAGTCCCGCCCTTGGATTGTCATTTGATTTTGAACTTTCGTTGTGATAAATGGACTCAATTTTTACTGGTCACACAACAATTTAGTTCAAGCATCTCCCTCTTGCCTAATTGATTATGGTCAGGGCAACAATTGAGTGCAAGAGTCACCCTTTTGCCTATTTAATCATCCTAATTCTCACGTTACAAGTTAACGGTCGAAATCACAAAATCAGCCATCTTGGCCACAAAACATCTAAAGAATCACCATGTCAATGAGGTCTTGGTAAGAACCCTTTTTTTTTTTTTTTCCTTTTTCTGTTGGGTTAACTGTTATAGAGCGTTTTACAATTATCATGTATCTCATGAAGGCCTCATTACTGATTTACTGGGAAATTTAGGCCAAAAAACAAGAAAATTGTGCAAAGAATCAAAATTCCTGAATACAAATCCAGTGTCATGCCAAACAATAAAATAAAAGACAATAATTAAACCAAATGCTAAGCAGGGATAAATAATAAAAAACCAAAGGTCAAACACAAAAACTTCGTAAGAAGTATGCCAGTACGCCGAGGATGCACTTCGGGGTCCATGAGCCGACATATATAATAATAATAATAATAATAATAATGAGAGAAATTTTTTTGAGTATAAAACTCACAGACCAACTACTTCATGGAGCCGGTTTATGTTGTCACCCCAGCTTCTATACTGGTTTTGGTGCGTTCATGTAGAAGGTTCTCTTAGAGCTTGACACGTGTAATGTAAAAGATAGGGTGATTTGGGTTTCAATCTGAAGCCCAATCCCAAGTCCGGTTGAGATTAATGCGTGATTGTGGATCTTTGGATAGGCCGCAATTCCAGGCAATTATAATAATCTGTTTGCCCATTTACCATCGCTTTACCGGTCAGGCTGTGAATTCCGAATTGGGTTTGCTTGCTTTTTGACCCAAAACCGATAGTGACCCAGTCTACTAATTTTCATCTTCGACTCGCAGTGCATGTCTGGTTTTGTAGTTTCGAAAAGAAATTATAGAATAGGATAACTAAATAATATAATCACTTTTTAATCATTTAAAAATCTCGTCAGATATATAAAGTGGAATGTGAGTTGTCAATGGACTGAACAAAACAAAGAGTGCAAACGCTTTTATTAATTCCTCGCGATATTTTTCGTCGCCTTTTTACTTGCCAAGTTGTAAGGCAATAAGTGTCTTTTTAGCGATGGCTCCTGCCTTCTCTGTACAAGTGTCGTTATTTCCAAGTATCCAATCCCAAGGCTTTCAGAGGCGCACTAAGGCGACAGGAAAATCCCCACACCCAATTGGCTACTCAATTGAAGTGTTGGGTAAATTATTGCTTTTGTCACTAACTTCCTTTTCATTTAGTGGTACACAATTCGATGATATAAAAAAAAAAAAAAAAAAACAAAAGACATTAGTGCTACACAATTCAACCACATGATAGCAACCCGCTCCTTTCTGATGTTTTAATCCATTCATACTCTTGGTGTTATTTATTCTTGTTTATTAAACAAATTTTCTTTTGGGTGGCTGCAGTTAATTTTCCTTGCACCTTATGGGCTTTATCCCTTTTGTTCTCTTACTGCTTATCCTTAATGTCGAGAGGCTTTGACACTCTAGACATCAAGATTGACAATTCCATTGTTTCTCAGTGTCTTGTGTAATGAAACTTCACATTAAGTAATTAAAGAAATTGTCTTTTTCCTAAACGACCGGACAAAATTTTATTGTTCAACCTATTGTTGAGATACAGGGCTGCAAAATAAACTCAAAGAGAAATACCATAAACCCACCCTATATTGTACGGTGTAGCTGACACATGCAAGGTAATTGCAAGAATTCAAGCACGGTACTTCTTCTTTTGCATGTGCTTTTGGTAACTAAATTATTAGCCATTTCTTAGTTGAGAGTAGTAGTTCAACTGGCGTCCTAAATATATATATATATATATATATATATATATATATATGCTCGCCCCAGCCAATTTTCTTGCTCCTTCCTCCAACCTAGACCGCGTCAAGATGGTTACAGCTTCGTCATCAAAATAAAATTCCCCAAATCAAGACGTCTACAGTAATTGGTTTCTTTTTACAGTTAAAATTCATTATCCGCCTAACCAAAATAAAATATCAAAAAAAAAAAAAAAAAAAGAGAGAGAGAGGAGAATTAAAAATGGGAAGACCATAATAATTGTCATAACGACCGAGCGGCCACAAACAAACAAAAATCGAACAACTCTAGAGAATAGGCCCTTCATTCTTCGTAAGAGAACAAAATCACGTAAAAAAGTGAAATTGTATTTTCCTCTGTTCACACTTCAATCCAAGCACACCCCACACGACCAAACCTGCCGTGCATTAACTCCATTTTGGACCGAAGACTGGAAAGTAGGTCTGATGATAGGCTCATTTGTCCAATTGGGAGCATTTTTTTTTTTTTTTCCTGTTTGATTGCTAGGAAAGCTCCAGATGCTAGTTTCAGGACAATAACAGAGGTCTTGATCCCATCTTAATATTGCCGTTCATTATGGCTTGCCGGTTGTAATACTGCAAGTGGGCTTGCCTTTTGGCGGAATTAAGGGTCAACCACGGACTGGTAAACACATAGACAACAACGTGCATTAAAAGCCACCAATCCCAAGCTAGTCTCGTGGTGTCGTTAATGAGTGAGCCTCTAGTGTGAACTTTGCTATTCGATACATGTCTCCAGTCAGCTTAAAGATACTTAAATAAATAACGTGACCAAAATAATTTCGTGTAAAAATTGAACTTAATAAACATTCATCAGTTATTATATATGCGTTTGGATTGAGATGAGTTTCGCCACTTGAAAGATGACTGTATTAGTACTGACTCAAATCTTAATTGATTGAAATTATATATTTTTATGTGTATATAATGTAATATGTACGAAAAATTTTAGTAGTTTATAGCATCTCACACATTTTGAAAAAAATAAAATAAAATAAAATAAAATTGAACTAATATATTACATGTGCCAATAATTATACCCTAAAATCATGTTGTTTGTGCATGATAATCCCATAACTTTCTGTCAATATTGTTACTTTCATCATCTCTAGCATTGTTGATGTTGAATTTGACAAAATTTTGGTTGAGATTTCATTGGCTGGGAGTTTTGAAAGTATCAAACTGTTTTTGAAGAATTTGAGTCAGCAAGTCTCAATTCTATTGGTTAATTATCACTTAAATGAATTTTACTGTAGAGCACATCTTGTTTTCATTTTTCTAAGTTAAGTCCAAGGCATATATATTTAATGCTGAAGAGAAAGAAAACCTAATAAACATTTTACGTTCAAAAAATTACCAAGGAATTGAGTGGAAACGGAACTTAAACCCAAGTCCATTGTAAATTGCGGGTTAAACTTTGATCCCAAAAAGTAAGATTGTTTTTGTTCATTGTTACTGAAGTTTATTTCTAGTTATTTAGATTAAAAAGGCTCACATACTTTACCACCAAACTATTTGACTTAACGGATAGAATTTAAGACCTATTTTGAGCCTAACTCAAGCATGTTTATTGCAAGTTGAATTGAATTTTGGCAGATGCTCATCCCAACCTGACTTGTCCCGTTGAAAGGTTTAGCAGAAGGAAGCAGCATGTGGCATAAAAACTCACAGAAAGGAATTTGATAGTCATAGGGTATTGGGAAATCGGCGTGCTTTCAATTTGAAGATTTACATTGGACACAAGAAATATCTTAATTATCTGAAGTTTGAAAAATCGAGACCCAGATGCAACCATGGACGTGGTCTGCTTTCCCAAGATTCGTCCTTTATTCCATATGAGAAATCATATGCTATTTTACCATTAATCAATGTGTTATGACTTACTCTACATGAGGTGATTGTTGGATCGTCTTGGGACCGTAAGTCTAAGTTGCTTGGCCCGGTTAAACTTTCAGGCTACATAGGAAAACGACACCTGACCTAACCACAGGTCATACGGAACGAGACATGAGGCTCCACCACTTTGACAAAAGCCCATGTCATTGGGTGGCTATGGTCACTCTAGAAGATTGGGGTTTGGACGTAATCTTTTTCTAAAATTGATTCTGCACGGATTTTTGTTTCTTTCTTTCCTTCTTTCACGTTTCAATTGCCTTGGAAGGACAATCATTAATTCTTCGTGCAGCTTTCTTTGGCAGAGCATGAGTTACTTTTGGTGGGTTCATGCACACTAAATTTATTCCGGTCCATGGAAATGACACGTCCACCACTCATTTTATCTGTTTCAATTGTTGTCCATTTTTGTTCATGATTAATCGTTGTGCTCAATAGGGGCACCCTAAATTTGCATTTGGTGCTTCAAAATCATGTGGTATTGGGAGTGTTTGGAAAACATATCCATCTTCTGTACTATATGTGTCAATCAATTGAATATGAATGTCCAGAACCATATACAGTTATTGCCACTTTTTGCCATTTGGAAATTCTTGTTCTGAAGTACTGATACTTGTCTTCAATGTCAATGCACAATTCTGCATATAATGGAAGACATTAAGCTTGAAAAACGAATGGCATGCTTTGAATATAAATGAAGCATTCAAAGTCTAGATCTTAAAAAAGCTAAAGTGGGAGTGCGGCCTAGATCCCATGAATGTGTCCTAACTTGAGTATAATAATAATAATAATAATAAATGGTCACTAACTTTTCATTTGGAAATAGATAAGAGAGAAAAAAAAAAAAAAAAAGAAGATAACTTGACAAAGATTGTGATACATATACATATTTATCTACAAGGATCAGATGTACACGCTTGTACTTTGTATTTGCAAAGTGCATCTGATTGCTTACTAGCTTAAGTAATCAAAAGCTTCAAATAGTATAATTTTACAAAGCAGATCGAAGAATAAAGAAAAAAAAAGGCAAGCTGCGCCTACAATTTCTTTTCAAGGTGGATTGGATGTGCATGCATTACGTGGTAGAATGATTAATGCATGTTGAAGAAAGCCTATAAATTCCTTGATGTTACACAAACTGCCATATAAACTGGATATTCAATGTAGCTGCTTAAGTGCTTAGTCAATTATCTCCGTCTCTGTGCTGCAAAGAAACCAGTACATTCCAAATTACAGAAAATTTTTCTAATTAAAGGTTAGACACAAGATTAGACTAATAGTGATTATAAGTACTCTCATTATTTGGCCCTGTTATCCCGAAATATATAAATACAAAAGATGATATTCTTAGTAGATAGAGAACCGACGACTAAAATAGATGTAACACTAAAATTTTGTGTGATCAAAAACATTTCTATTAAATTAAAAAGTTAATTTTATCGAACAAAGATGTACGCTTAAAAATTTTAGGTTGTAAAGAAGCAATATACCAAAAAAAGAGCATAACCATAGCAGAGATAGATATATAGTTACTCTAAAAATGTTTAAATTATAAAAGAAGAAATTTATAATAAAATAAATGTAACACTGATGATAAATGAACTAAAATAGATATGTAGTTACTCTAAAAATGTTTAAATTATAAAAGAAGAAATTTATAATAAAATAGATGTAATACTGATAGTAAATGAATTAAAATAGATATATAGTTACTTTAAAAATATTTAAATTATAAAAAAAGAAATTTATAATAAAGTAGATACAACATTGATGATAAATGAACTAAGATAGATATATAGTTATTTAAAAAATGTTTAAATTATAAAAGAGAAAATTTATAATAAAATAAATATAATACTGATGGTAAATGAACTAAGATAGATATGTAGTTATTCTAAAAATATTTAAATTATAAAAGAGAAATTTATAATAAAGTAAATGTAACACTGATGGTAAATAAATTAAAATAGATATGTAGTTACTCTAAAAATATTTAAATTATAAAAAAAAATTTATAATAAAATAGATGTAACACTGATAGTAAATGAACTAAGATAGATATATAATTATTCTAAAAATATTTAAATTATAAAAGAAAAAATTTATAATAAAATAGATGTAACACTAATGGTAAATAAACTAAAATAGATATATAGTCATTTTAAAAATATTTAAATTATAAAAGAAGAAATTTATAAAGAAATAGATGTAATACTAATGGTAAATAAATTAAGATAGATATGTAGTTATTTTAAAAATATTTAAATTATAAAAGAAAAAATTTATAATAAAGTAGATGTAATACTAACAGTAAATGAAGTAAGATATTAACAATTGTGCTGGTTTGAACATTTTCCATATAAAACTGACTAAAACTAGGTGAATGGATGAAGCTACTGTTTAAATTGACTTGAAAAATTTTATAAGAAGATTTATAACAACTAGATTTCATACCGAAATTTTAATTAGGAAGGGTTTGCATTTGCAATTACTTTTTGTTGTTTCTAGTTGAAGTTTGGGGAGAGGAACTGCTTTCATTCTTACGTGCATCGTCCATAAAAATGGTTTAGAGAAAAAAATACAGCATCATCCGCGATTTCAATATTCTTATTGTAAAATTGCTGGGCTTATATCTTGATAATTAGAGATCAAATTTTGACACTAACAAACTAAAAAATTGATTATATAAATTCTCGTCCAATAATTTTAATCCAAAATATTTAACTTGAAAAAAGAAAAGACTTTCGGTTAGTGTGTCAGATTTTTAGTCCCGAAACACATGGGCTGCTCCAAATTAAAGCTTGTCATCACATTCTTTCTTTACGTTTGAACAAACACACTTCTCTTACTCCCTCGAGAATGCCTCAAAATAATTTTAGCTAAAAAGTTACTCGGCCTCATTTGCCGCACGTAATAAATACTTGAATTAATTGTAATTTTTTTATTATAACAACTAAATAAAATTATTAATTAAAAAATTATCTTGATATTCTTTTCATAAGTGTGACTGTCAGGTGACGTTCATAATTGAAGTGTGGATTAAAATTTTTTTTTTTAAAAAAAAAATTTGGTTAAATGACATTCAAGCAATCCAGGGCCGATATTGTCCAATTATTTTGCATTGTTTTCTGCCACTAACATGCTCGGATAGCTGGAGTACGATCTGCCCACGTGTATAATATTTAAGCGTACGATCAGTGCATACGGCTTACGATGGCGGGAATCTGTGGGATATTTGAGGCATCCTCCCTTCTAACGAATCCCAACGCAAACCCCACAAAAACAGATGCTGTCGTTTCTGCTTAACTGAAAATCATTTCAACGGTTATAATATTTATTATTAGATAAAGAAATGGAAAAAAAAAAAATATATATATATATAAAGGCTAGATTTTTTTTTTTTAGTGCGCTATAGCTGGCAAAAGGAGAGCCTTATCTCATTGACGGTTCAAAAGGCGATATCAATTAATTTAAAATTTCAAAAAATTTAAAATATAAAAACATAAAATGAATATAACGCCACGTCATGCTAAAAGACAAAAAATAAGTGTGGGGTCCATGGATTTCAACAAACATCGGCGCGACGGTGAGAGGTGGGGGTGGGGTGGTGGCGACTGGACAGGAGCCGGCACAGGAGACGTGTATGTGTGAGCCAATTTTCAGTGATGACGTGGCGCTATTAGAATCCAACATGTGGTGCGTTGTGGCTTCCGAAGAACTGTCATCTTTGTCCACGGCTGCACGCGTTGATGAATAACGCACGTTTCTGTCGTGCCTCGAGATTGCTACTGCAGGACATGGTGGGCCCCAGCATTTGGACGGTGAAATAGGAGCCCTGTGCGTGCGTGCGTGCGTGCCTTGGACCATAAATTTCTTTACTTCATCCTCGTTATTGCGTAAGAACGTCTTAAAACAGACGGCCCAATAATCCCATTTTAAGTTTCGTATTCGTGGACCCATAAAATTTCTTACGATTGGTTTAAAATTATAATTGAACGATTAAAAACTAATAATCACAAAATTTATTGTTAATAAATATATTTTATTATTTAATAATTATTTATAATATTTTAAATAAAATTTTTTAAAAAAATTTATATTATTAAGTTGTAATTATTTTATATAATAATAAAATTTATTATTTTAAAAAATTATTAAATCATAATCAACTTCTTGCATTTTTTTATGGTACTAAAATTTTATATTTTCAAAATACAAATTTAAATTACATTGTGCTTGTATCAAATATAAATTTTATAATTTATCAAATACTAATAAAATTGTATTTAAGTCAAAATATAAATTTTCGAATCACAATTACAGTCTAAATGCACCCTCAGTAATGTTTGATCATGGAATCGTCCTCAAAATTATTTTGCTGTTGTGCTTTTGGTTTTAGCATGTGCCAGTTACTACTAGATCATAATAATTAAAATGGTTAATGTACAAACTATTTTTTGGTTTAAGCATGTTAATATAGAAATTGATTTTGATTTTTTTTTTTTTTTTTGTGTTTTAACAATATTATGTCTCATAAAATTATTTAGTATCAAATTCAGTCTGTCATCAGCTTACACGAACGGTAAATGGATGAATAACATTTGAAAAAATTATGGGGAAAATATGTGACCGACAAAAGTTCTTGGGCGCTAGGGAAAACTTTTGCAAGGGGCATATGAAATATCAGAGTTAATTTTAACAAAGATAAAGGCACCTAAAAATTATAATGTTTCCCACCATTTGTCTAGTTATTCAACGACAGAAGCGTTCTGGCAAAGATTCTAAATTACCAACAACGTGTGTTTTTGTCCCAGCAATATATGCATAGAAAATTCACGTACAATATATGTATATATATATATATATATATAGATACAAGGTCAAATTTTGGATATGGTTACATGGTATATATTTAATTAATGTGTTGATTCTAAGTAGTTCGTGACTCAATTCCGTGGAGATTAGTCCTGCTGTACGTGTAGGATGCAAGTCGCACGTGTGTCTCCGGTTGAGGGAGGTGGAACACGTGAAAAAGTCTACGAAGCACATGTATTTGGGAGTGGACGGTAGCCCACTCACAAATATCTTACAAAGCAGAAAAAGAAAAGCTCCAAAAGAAATTAAATGAGGGTGTGGCGAGGTCGTTAGTTGACAGATGTCCCCATGTAACGGTTGTTACAAAGCGGAAAGTACGATTTCCCTGATCTTCCTTCTCCCCCCTCCCCCCCACCCCCAACTCTTTTCTTCCTTTTTATTTGCATTTTTATGTCTTCTATTTTTTTTTTTTAATTTCTTATTTGCAAAAGAAAAAAATTTTGAATGAATTCCTTGTCTGATTCATGTAACATATCGGCAACAACTGTATCATCCATACAGTTGTGCCCCCTCTAACGCATCTCTTTGCATTGATTCACCCTTTACAAGTGCTTCATGTTTCTGGTCATCACAAGAATCCTACATACCCATTTGCTGGTTTTGGTTTGCCACTGCACTGGCAATGTCCTTTCCTGTTTCGTCACCTCACGTTTTCCAATGTCATCATGTGTCTTGTCTATAGAATATGTTGGCAACAGCAAGTAAGGCTGCAGTGCAGTGCAGTGCAGTGCTCGTCTATATTCACTATGTACCCAAAATTAATGCAAATCCTTATCTTGTTCCGGAAGATAAAATAAAGAATGTAGCAGCCTATATATAAAAAGTAAGGAATGCAACTATATAATATAAATTATATCGTGCCATGTTTTTCCATGTCTTCCTTGTGTAGTATATGTAAGATGCAAGTTGTATTCCACACCAGGGTTTAAAAAAATAAATAAATAAGAATAGTGTTCTACAGTTTTACATAATAATAACTTTTCATAAATATCCAACCAGAGTTATTAGCCACTCCATATGAAAAGACCTTTTCAAATATAATGATCTAGCAAGTTTTAATTATGCATATATAGAAATAAGAGACCTTAATTGAAAATGTTTGTTCTCCCATTACATTTACATGGTTTTTGTTTGGTTGATGCATCTTAGATACTAACTTACATTATAGTGTTATAATTATTGGATGTATATTTTTATTTTTTTATTAATAATTTTAATCATACATTAAAAGATTAAAAAATATAAATTTAATAGTTATTATAATACCATGTGTGACTTTATATCTGCAATATTAAATTAACAACATTTATATAATTTTATTATATTTATTATAATTAAGTACTAAAAATATTAAAAAGGCACAAAAAAATAATAATAAGTATAAATTTATAATTATATAATTATAAATAAAAAGTCTTTGAATACGTGACTAAATAACTTGAATTGAAATTTAATTCTACGTACATTTTTGTGTCTTTGTACTGAAATTCTTAAAGACAAATTGATGAAAGCAACCATACAGCCAGTACTTATATTTATGGGAACAAGTTCATTGTATATAAGCATGTCATTGTTCCTGTAAAAACCAAATTTTATATACAAGATCTTAAAAGGACAGGTTTTGTTCCCGTAAATAGCACGATTGTACAAAACTAGCAGTTGCTGTGCCCCTGTTTTAATGACATGTTCCTATATGCATTAATAATTTATGCCAACAAGTTCCTTGTACCTAAGCACTCCTTAACAAGACCGCAATTGAATACGAAATTTGATTAACAATAAATTTTTTTTTAAAAAAAAAATCATATTTTTAAAAATAATAAAAATAATAACATATGCGAGCAGTGGAATTTTAATTGTCGATTTTGATTAATAAATTAGATCCCTAGAAAATTTAAAACATTATTTAGTCGTGATTCTCGTGAGGAAGCTGTAAGGAAGGTGTCCTTTGGGGCAGGGTGCGCGTGCGCATGTTACAACCATTAATCGGTTCACCGGTTGTGTACGACTCAGAGTATATTAGAGAAGAAGAAAGCACGAGGGAAACCGGCAGTTGTCGGTTGATTTGTGGGAAAAGACAGTTAAGGAACTGTGGAAGGTAGTGGTGGCAGGTTTACAGGCTGGCTGGACCTGACATATCTTTTTTAGTGTAATAAATCCGCTTTCGATTCGGGGACAGTCTTGTCGTTTTTCGCCAGCTCAGCGTTTCTTTAATTGTTCTTTTGAATAAATATGGAAATTTTCGGAATATCTCACGCGAGATCGCGAGATAGACAGCCTGGCTGTTCCCAGTCAAACTCAGGCTTGCTCGCCCCTAACCGTTACCATCATTGATCTTTATCTAAATGACACGTCGGATTTTTTCGAATTTTTAAAATAATTATGGTTATGTCTCTATAACTTCCAAAACAGTAAGCAACAATTATATTAAAAAAACAAAAAAAAGGTAAGTAACAATTATAGTAATTTTATAACCACGCAAATGTCATATCCCACTCTCCATCATAAGGAGTGCGAGTCACTCTCCGCCACCAGCCAGAAATTTAATCTTTAAGTTCAAAGGAGTACAAAAATTACCCCTTCCTCTAATTTTCACTTTTTTATTCTATTTTCTTCTTCTTTATTTTATTATTCAAACAAACAAACATAAGAGTTTAATTAATTTGCCACCAACTGGTGGAGAAGTCTCATTTTTCTTACATGTAACTTTAAATTTCATTTACACAGAAATAATAATATTTTTTAAAAATTATTCAATTTTTAATCACAAAAGTCAAATTCAAAAATAGCTTATTTTTGAGGGATGAAAATAATATTGAATAAAGTTGTAAAAAAAGGCAGAGCTTTTGTGTTAAAAGCAAAAAATAAAAAAATAAAAAATAAAAAAACCGAAAAGCCAAACGCTCCCCAACAAAAATAGGGTTTGGCAACCGTCCCCAAAAGCATTCAAAATTAAGAAAAGAAAGTGCAACGGACGCTCCTGATCCAGAGAGTCAGACTTCCCACTAACATAAAAATCCATAAAAAGGAAAAGCAAATTAACGCGCACACACATACACACAACAGGGAGAAACCTGAAGTGAAAGCGAATTGGGTAAACCAGTATTACAACTATCTGACGCGTGTCCGGTAGCCAGCTGTATCCCTAGTTCAACCGCCTGCCTCGAGCCATCAGCTTCTTCACCGGCTCGTCCGGTCACCTACTTCTCTCCTCTATAAATAAATATCCACTCAAGGGCATTTTCATTTGTTCCTCAGTCCTCTCTTCTTCTTCAGCTCAAAATAAGAAATCGATAAACTTAAGCCTTTGGTTTCATGATCCATTAATCGTATAAATGGCTACTAGTACAAAAGAGATGGATCGGATCAAGGGCCCATGGAGCCCCGAGGAAGATGAGGCGTTACAGAAGCTGGTTCAGAAGCACGGAGCCAGGAACTGGTCCTTAATCAGCAAATCGATCCCTGGGCGGTCCGGCAAGTCGTGCCGGCTCCGGTGGTGCAACCAGCTCTCACCGCAGGTGGAGCACCGAGCCTTCACGTCCGAGGAGGACGAAACCATTATCCGAGCGCACGGGCGATTCGGTAACAAGTGGGCTACAATCGCCCGCCTCCTCAGCGGCCGGACCGACGCCGTCAAGAACCACTGGAACTCTACTCTCAAGCGCAAGTGCATGTCCATGGCGGAGGACGGCGGTTTCAAGGGCAATCGTGAAGGTTACGACGGTGATTTGAGCCGGGGCCAGCCGTTGAAGAGGGCGGTGAGTGTGGGTTCCGGCGTGCCTGTGTCCACTGGGCTGTGTATGAATCCGAGCAGTCCGTCTGGATCTGACATCAGCGATTCGAGCGTTCCTGTTTTTTCTGCTTCGCCTGTGTACAGGCCAGTGGCTAGAACTAGAGCCGTTGGACCTCTCGTGGAAACGATGTCATCTTGCAACGACCCGGTGACTCTACTTAGTTTGTCTCTTCCCGGTTCCGACACTTCCGAGGTATCAAATCGGGTTGCTGAGTCAACAACCCCCCGAGTGGCCGAGTCAACTCAAGCAAAAAGTACAATCTCTCTTTTGCCCTCGATGAACGATGTTCCAAGCGCAGAGCCATTTACGTCGTCAGCTCAGCAACATGTGACCGCGGCGCCTGTAGTGCAGCAGGGAGTGGTGAATGGTGTGGCGGGGTCTGAATTTATGGGGATTAGCGCGGAGTTTAAGGCGGTGTTGCAGGAGATGATAAGGATGGAGGTGAGGAATTATATGATGGAGAAGACCGGTGGTAGTGGCGGAGCCGGCGGTGTTGGTATGTGCTATCAGGCGGTCACCGGAAATGGGTTCAGGAATGCCCCAATTAGTCGGATTGGGGTTGGTAGGACTGAGTAGTGCACAGTGAGAGAGTGGATGAATCAATCAATGAAATTAAGCAGATGCCATAGAGAAACCCAAAAAAAGGGAAAAAATGGGGCCTTTTGTTTTGTTGTTTGTTTTACTTTGGTCTCTTTGGTTAGGGAATAATTCCGGTCATTGTACAGAGAGCAGATAGAGGGAAGAGAGAGAGAGAGGCACAGAGAGATGTGGATGGATGATGATCTGTTGCCGTGAAATGGGAATGACTTAAGAATGTGTTTTGAGGGAAAAAGAAACAAGAAAAATGGAACTATGATGAAAAGGGAGAGAGAGATTGAGAATTTTACCAGTTCCTAGCCCTATGATTTGTTATCAGGCGGACAAAAACTTGCAACAAAAAAAATATGAGAATTAAAAAAAAAAAAAATGAAAGGTAAAAAGAAATTTAATCCTCAGTTTTTTATTTTAAAATTTTTCACTTGTTCTTCCTTTTTGCAGCAGTGCCGATCAAGTCTAACAATTAACATCAATGTCCACTGTAATTACTCAGATACTGTTTTGGTGTTCTCGAACTGCAAAATACGCAAACTGTTAATGGGAAATGACAAAAGAGATTCAAACAGAGGATGACCTCAGTAAATTAAGAAAACTATAACGAAATGGTGTCTTCTCCTTTTTGTGGATTATTATTGCCATTTGCCAGATGCAGGGAATTTGGCATTTTCTTTGTCCAAACGCAAACACTACAGCTCATGTGGAAATTGGAGCTGTAAGAAGTTTGCTGCAGAGTCGGTAACGAATACACAGTCTGATATACTCAACCACTCGGTGCAGGTGACGTGACCAAGGCAGTTTGGGGCTCGAGATGAACATCCCCTACGTTTCATGGCTCTTTACTGTTTTCTTAACTGCTTTCTCAAAATTTTCCGCGATTAGTTCACAAACGAGAATCAGTGTTTCATGTCGTTCCTTCCCAAGTCCCAAACTCCACCAAAGCCAATTCATTTCACAAATTATCCCGTTGACTGTGCAGAGCTCAGCAATTCAATCTCGATTCAGAAAATCTACAATCCCTGCTTCTGGATTCTCCTCACGTCCATTCTAAAATCCTGTCTTGACTTCATCTTAGGCGGCTTCTAAACCGTTAACACAGCTTGTAAGAATGACAAGCTATCTCTTTCATTGAAAATCCTTTTCATATTAGTGTTCGCATGGCTGTTGCGGAGTCTAGAGACTATTCACTGAAGGCGGTGGGTAAGTCTTGAAAACAAGCGTATTCTAATGGAAACATTACTAGGAGATAAGAAATTGTAGCCAACAAGTACTGAAATGCCATTGTGAAATTGAACTGGCTAAACACTTTCATTGGATTGTCGTGGATAATGTAAACCCTACATAACTTGAATAGGGAGGTTGGGAAGGCCCCTGCCCAGTGAAGATGTACTGAAAATAATAGCCTGCTGTGAAGGGCTAACTTTGGAAGTAATTTTCTTTCCCACCAAAAAAAAAAAAACTAAAAAAAAAAAAAAAAGGCAAAAGAGAGCTTGAGTATTATGAATGTGCTGCTTGCGTGGTGCTTGAGCTAGTATTATCTTTCCACAACAGAATGAGTCTTGATTTGAGGTCTTCTAGAACATGCCACAGGTTCTCCTTCCAGGACCATTTTGGATCATTTAAGGCACGTATAGAGTTAAGACAAACAAGAAGGGTGCCACCTTCATGTAAAAGGACCTGTAGATTTACCAATCAAAATCAGACATTATGAAATAGGAAACAAAGTTATAAAAGATGCCAAACCCAGAATGGCTGCAGAAAACCAGGTGAAAAATCACCATGGCCAAGCCATCCATCCAAGAAACTATTGCTAAAAAAAGTTAATGAGATGGGAAAATCCATCAGTTCAGGTCCATTCCTCAGAACTGCCATCCATTCTAAGAAACTGTTGCTAAAGAAAAAGTTGATGAGATGTGCACATCCATCAGCTCAGATTTGTTTGTATTATATTTTCCTCAGAAACTTTAAAGTGGAAGCCATGCAGTTGGGAAAAATAGATCATCATATTGATTCATACCGTCAACCACAGGGGAAGAAAGCCCAAGACAGATGGAAGTGAGGCCATAACTATACAAGTTAAAGCAAGAGCTACATTTTGTTTGACCTGCAGTAAATGTGCATAAAGAAAGAATCGTGAATTTGAAGAAAAGAACCAAAAAGCACCAAGAAGAAACAACACAATGTGGATGATAGCAGACAATGCAGCATGGGTAATCGCAATTACCAGGAAAGTCGTTTGGCGAGACTTGGCAATGCAGAATGGAACACCAGATACATTATCTTGCAACAACAGGACATCTGCAACAGCTATTGCAGTAGCACTGGCACGTTGAGCAAGAACAATTCCTACAGTTGCAGCAGCAAGTGCTGGTGCATCATTAATACCTTCACCCACCATTATCAAACCTCCGCCTGTGATAAAATTCCAAAATTTGATCAAAACACAGCAGGCAGCAATGTCATAGCATTCTGTAGGAAGAGATTGCTTAAAAGTGAATACAGGACTGCAACAGAAATAGGAGGCAGAGAGTTAAGAACATCCCTAGAAATGAGAATACATCTCTTGCCATAAAAAAATTTATAAGCTTTTGAACATTTAAGCAAGGAATTTCACAAAAGAAAAAGACACTGTATTTTCCATTTCCTTGTACCTGTCTGAAAATGCTTCCTAGTTTATTCATCGATTCCTTTAACCTTTGTGTGCACATGTGTGAGCAATGGTAGTAGGCGTTATGCAACAAATATATAGGCAACATATAGAATTTTCATGGTAATGGCTAACATAAATCCTGATGCATAGAGCAATAGAAAGGCCCATCATAATTATAAATTGACATGGCAAAGACAAGCTTAAGATGGAATCAGTAGACGTATTTGGCAAAAAAAAATAAAATTCTATTCTTTCTTTTCTGTGGGGTTCCACACTAATGGTAATTGTGATGCAAAATCAAAATAGGCATCTGACTCTGACATATGCAGAACATAGAACTTTCTGACATATGCAGAAAGCAGGAGACAGAATTAGGGCTTGGACCAGAAAACAAAGGTGTGAATGCAATGAAGTATAGTTGAAGACTGATTGCAGAGTTCACCCATATCCCTTGAGATACTCTTCACATGATTCAATTTGTCCTCTGGCTTTAAGCTGCAGTAAACCTCAGTAATATTCACAGCTTTTGCGACTCTCCATGCACTGGAATTGTGGTCACCAGTCAACATCATGATTCGGAGCTTTGCTTTATTTTGCAATTCTGTTATGACATCTGAAACACCTGGTCGAGGCTTATCCTCTAGATGAATCAATGATACCTGTGCGTATGTAAAGTCATGCTCAAGACCATGCATATCATAAAATAAATTGCACTTCCCTTTGACCTTGGGCCTTTTGAATTGAAGATGAAAAATAAACAAAGTGACAGAACATCTTAGGGACTGCTGCTGCGGCAGAAAAATGATAGACATTCAAATGATATAATATCTAATATTAAACAATTTATACTGGATGGCACTTCCTGTCTTCTTCTTGAACTTAAAAACTTCCTACGTATCATTAGTTTCCTTTTAAATTACCATCATCAGTTTACTTCTGCAACTAGGATCAGAGGAGACAAATTTTCTACTCCACAGCCTGAATAAGCAGAAAGAAAAGATACTCTTATGGGTATAGAAGATGGAGCACAAGCCACATTTGACCAACTAGCCAAAGTGGACCCTGGAGCACTTTCTGTGTCGTGGAGTATAAAAATGTAAGCAGAGCAAGTTAAATAAGCCCAATGGATCAGTACTCACCTTTTTATCTACAGAAAGAGCAGCATGAACAAAGTCATTTCCATAAGACGATCCATTGACAGCTTCCTTTATCTTTCTTGATTCATCTTCTGACTTCCAAAGTGAGGTAACAAATTCTACTGAGCCAAGTGATGCTTTAAACAATTTGGGCTCTCCAGTTCCTGACTATACAAATGAGTAATAAATTTGGACTTGATCCAAGTGTTTGCTTTAAGGTAAATTATTTACAGAAAAAAAAAATCTATATATATATATATATATATGTACGTATGTATGTATATACCTCAACATTATTGAGAGTTGCAACAAGACCTCTACCAGGAAAATATTCAAAACTTTCCACAGAAACAGAAGGTAGATCCTTCCCTATACTATGTTCTACAACAGCTCTGCAACAAGGGAAAAAGCAGCAGAAAAATTATACATATACGTTTCATAACAAAAGGACATGGTACTGCTGAAGGCAATGAAACATATATCATGATAGATAAAGTGAACTCTGACAATGAGACAAGAAAATCAATTCCAACTGCAGCCATGAATGAGGTAAATTAAAAATAATTTTTGTTCTCCCCTATAACCACATAGTTATTGTCAGATGGATATGGATCCAAATCACACAACTCGAAAGCATATAACTCAGCACGTCTATCCTAGCAATCTACTCCTACTGATATATGACCACTTATTAAAAAGGAAAACCCCTCCTACATTGTGAATCAAAAAAAGAGTTCCACCTATAGCCTAAGGCTCTTCTTAGCTATTTGCTGCCAAATCCTGTAAAAGCTGTCCAACATCAGCCGTGATCCTGTCATCCCAGAAAAACATGTACCAGAAAACTTGTCATTCCAACAAGATTACCTTCCAATAGGATGAGTTGTGCCCTTTTCCATTGCAGCTGCCAAAGCAAGAGCCTCTTTCTCACAACTTGGAATGCAACAGGAATTAAAACTTGTCTTCTTGCTACCAACCAAATGCCCATAAATTGGTTCAATAGCTTTAAACATAAGCCCCCCAGTTGTCAGCGTCCCAGTCTTGTCAAATGCAATAGTATGGCAAGAAGCTAGAGCATCTAGAACCTGGCCTCCTTTCAGCAAAATCCCCTTTGTACACAAGAGAATCATGGCTGTTAAATGAAGTTCACCCAGCACATGTACATTAAAATTAAACAATTTTCAGCACATGCATCCTAAATTAAATAAAAATGCATGCAGTCTTACCCCTGTTTTATAGAGCCTATTTCCATGATTTGAACCTGTGACCTTCAGGTCACAATGAAATAACCTTACCGTTACACTAGGCATCTGTGCTTTAACTATTGAAAAGTTTCAAAATACACACAATCATGTTTTATAAATTTATGAGCTACAAAAAGTACAATGTTCCACCTATAAGAAGAACACAAGAATGTGTAAAATATTGTGCCCCTTAACTTCAAAGAGTGGTTTTTTCAACTGTACCAAAAGAAAAGAATGAACAAAGCATGGTCTTGCTACAGTAAACCAACACATATCAAGACGTAAAGAGAATAGTGAATTGGTAGGAATCAAACCTTTGGATTGGATTACCATGAGATTTAGGTAGAATATCACAATAACAATAACAGTAACTATCAGTCTCCCAATCTCAAGGCAGCATGCCCTTTTTTTCTTTCCTTTTTGGTTCTTTGGATGATAACAACTTACTTGGAGGATCAAAGAGTCCTTGTATTTAGTAACAAGACTGAAATTAATATATGAGTTTAGGGATTGAATCAGAGGTACCTTCCTAGCAAAGGAACTAATAGCAGTAGCATATGCCAATGGAGCTACGGCCAGGGCACAGGGTGATGCTGCCACCATCAGCCCAAGTGCTCTATATATTGATCCTCTGCAGACTTCACAATTAGAAAAGTGTCAGAGGAGAAGTATATAAGAGTCCAGTATAGTAAATTAAAATTGCATTGAGAATCAATTGATGAACTTTATTATCAGCAATAGAAAGAGCGTTCCCTTCCTCCACCACACCTGATGTGCTCATGAATGGCCACCTGAAAAGAAGTGGCCCAAGGAGAGCAACAGCAACTGACAAGCCTACAACAACCTTGCTATAGCGCTCGCCAAATTCATCCAGCCACCTTTGAAGCTTTGGTTTGTTCAGCTGTGCTTCTTCAGTCAATTGCATAATCCTACTAAGTGTTGACTCCTTCCATGTTTTGGCAGCCTGCACCAATTTCAGAAATATCAAGAAAGCAACATGAGCATCAGGCACCAAGATTTTAAAACCAATGATAAACTGTCTAAGCTGTTTTAGAAGATACCACTATGGAAAAAAGCCAGTTCTCTAAGAACAACAACCAAACTAATCATAAGCATATCAAAGGCAAACCTTCACAATCATCCTTCCATCCAAATTTCTAGCACCACCAGGAATCCTGTCTCCAACTTTTGCCTCCAAAGGCTTGACTTCTCCAGTCAAATGCTCAATAGTAATTGTTGCACTACCTTGGAAAACTTCACAATCTACAGGCACAGCCTAAGCATAATAGCAGTCCCTGTTAAGACACTGTCAATTCTAATGTATATAACAAAACTGCACTGTTAACACTGCATCCATTAAATTAAATGGTATTCTAAATTCATCACACATACTGGCCTGCTACAACTCATGCTGTTTAATCAATCATCGAAGTTTGTCTAATATAGAAACAGTTTGGACATTTGCTAACTGTCATTGCTATTCACTCAAACAATGCAAACAAATAGCAAAGAGCAACAAATCAACAACTCTCAAATCTGAGAGAAACTGTCTAGTTAAGAAATCAGCTACCAAACAACAACTATAATCAAGTGCTAGGCACAGCCTATGGATTATAGCAGTTCCTGTTGACACAATGTCCAGTCCAATGTATATAACAAGATAACATTGCTAACACTGCATCTCTAATTTCAAATGGCATTCCACAATTCTGATGTGTATCAGCCAGCTACAATTCATCATGTTGCTCAATCAATGACAAGAATGTATCTAATTAGAAGAAGGGCTTCATTTTCTAACTGTCATCAATGTTAATTGAAACAATGTGAACAAATAGATCAAATAGACAACGATCAAATTTCAAGACAAGAGAAACATAACATGACATAACAGACCTCACCAGTTCCGACCAAGACATAAGAGCCGACGTCTATATCATGCACAGGGACACTTTTGTACGACAGGTCAGAAAGATCCGGAAATTTCTCATCATTTACATCCAACACAAGGGAAGAGTCAGGATAGTTCTCCTTCAACTCCCTGACGTCCACCATTGACCGGCTAGTGAAAACTCCTCCGCTGCAACCACAAAACAAACATAAATTTTGCACAATTAACCATCCCCTTCAACAAAAAACACACTGCCAATGCAAAGACGCTCGAAAAGAAATATATACCAATATGAGCCAGATTGAACATTGCCAGAAGTAAGCCTCCTTCCAATGAATTGCCCATAAACACTGACGCAAAAGCCGCCAGAGCCATTAACACATGAATGTTCACCTTCCCACCAGTAATATCTCTAAGCGCATCAAGCGAAGCCGAGATCTAAAACATGAAGCATTGTATCAAACATCATAGATGCAATCACAATAGAATTAACACAAAAGCAGGAGGAGAAAAAAAAGAGAGAGATTTGAAATTGGAAGAAGTTTTAGTGAGACAGTACTCCAACTAGAGGGAAGGCGACGATAATAAAGGCTTTTTGGAGAGGCTTGACCACAGGCTTAGGCAATAAGTAAGGACAAGCAGCGGCGGCAAGAAACAGCGCCGACGCGCAGCAGCAGAGTTGCAAGTGCTCTCTTAGTAGGTTCGCCAGGTCTATCCAGCCCACTGCTTTTGCAAACCTGAGTAAAGCTGTCTGGGCCCCACTAAGCTCCTCTCCGTCCCCTCTTTCTCCGTGATGGTGATGATCATGGTGGTCGTGGTCGCGATGGCCATGGTGGTGGTTATGAGAAGTGGCACAGGTGACGAAACGGAGCGGGCGGCAGTGGAGATTAAGATGAGGAAAGGAAGAGAGAGATTTTTGAGGTGGAAAGCGAAAACTGAAGAAATGTTGAAAACAAACTGAATTGAACGAGCTGACTCGTCGTTTTCCGGAACGAGTCAGTAAGGGGAACTCGGTCAGGGCGATCACGTGACGGTGCGTAGTTTCCATGGGTTAACGGTCTGGACTGGAGGAGGGTACTTTCAGGTCATGATCATCGATGGCGGGCTGAAACCACGGCTTTGGGATTGTTAGAGAAGACTGAAGACAGAAAAAGAGAGAGAGAGAGAGAGAACGAGCGGCAATTTGTCAGTATCAGTTCTAGGGATCGGGGCTGGTGATCAACGAGTTTTGGGTTTTGATTTGATTGGACAGATGGAGTGCCGTTTCGTTATGCTATTGACACAATGTGCTCATTCGAGCTTCTGTGGTCTGACATTCCTTCAATTTTATTTCTCCCTGTTAATGGGTCTGATTTGATTTTTCCTTTTTCAGGTTGTTAGCCATCGTTCTGTCAATTCGGACCAAGTGTCATTCTTTCCCTAACGTGATTCAATTTTTTTTATACGTAAAATTTATTATTCAAATAATTATATTTTTGAATAAAATTTTTTATATTTAATTTTAATATATTAAATTTAAACCTTACAAATATATTCACCTTTAAATTTTTATTTATTTAAAAAAATGTGACATAATGATTCAAACTTGAATTAATGCAGATATAACACATAAAATTAATATTAAATTTTCATTTCAAGTGATTAGATTTGGTTAAATCGAAAGATTTCATAATAGTTAATTATGCATTTTTAATTTTTAATAAATAATTATAATTAATAATAAAAATTTAAAATATATATTTAATAATATAATATAAATTTGTACTTAACACGTGATTTTTTTTTTAAAAAAAAATAAATTTTGGCCTAAGAACAGAATCACCTTGTCGGATGTGGTGATATCTTACTGCAACAAAGCCCATGAGTCCAACAACTTTGGGAAAGTCTTGCCTGGGTCTGGCCGTTCCTCTTGGGACTGGCCTGGATGTTGGGCTTACTGGCCTGGAGGTTTTGTCCCAACCCACTTTACTCGATTGAAACGTGACCAGGGGATCGTTTCCCTATTCAATGTCCACCATCCGTGTCTGGCAAAAGAAAATACTTTGGATGAAAAAAAAAAAAAGGAAAAATGAAGGTGGTGTCATGTAGTTTTGTTAGAGAAAATTATGTTGAATTACATTATATGCTAAATGTTTTGAAAAAGATTTAAATTTATAATTAAATAATATAAATTAAATTCTCTAATCACTAAATTATAAAATGTGTATATTAAAATAATATATATCTATTATTTTATTAATTATATTTAGTTGTATTTTTTGTCCGTGCAGATGTATCTTTTGCCGAAATCCAAAGTCAGAAAGGGCAAAAGCGGTCAACAAGTCAAAAAGAATCATCCATAGTTAATTCCATGGACAACTTGGTGAGCCAAAGCCATGCCAAAGCCACGACGTACGTGATGAAGGATGAACAATCTACCAATGTCATAATCCAATACCTGCAAGTCCGACAAGAGCCTTGAAATTCATGGGGTCGTGGCATTGATACGTTCCCCTTTCAGCCAACTAATTTTCCAAGCTCGAATTTGGAATTCAAAGACTGGAATGGACAAGGGAGGATGAACTTGATTTGAGACATGGACGAGGGTCTTAAAGCAGTAGTTCTAGGCTTAGGTGGAGTTGGCCACTACGGTGTGCTGCTTGCTAAGGCAATAGGGCTTCAAGTGACTGTGATGGGCAATTCCGAGGAGAAGAATGAGAAAGCTTTAGAGCATTTAGGCGCAGATGTTTTTCTGGTGATCTCCAATGCAGCAAAGATGGACAAGGCTGCAAACAGCCTTGATTACATTCTTGATACTGTACCTGTTGCTCAACAATTGAAGCCCTAACTTCCACTTCTCAAGGTTGATGGCAAGCTCATTGTAGTTTGGGCGGCCCCTGACCCACTGCAGGTTATTGCAAGTGAACTAATTCCAGGTATGCATATTATCTTCCATATCTGTGTAATAATATATTAGACATCTCGGAATATGATTTACTGATATCTCATTTCCTGCTACATTGCAGGAAAGAAAACAGAGCTCATTGTAGGCATGGAAGAAACACAATAAATAATGGAATTCTAGGCTCACTAGGGCCTGAAATCAATGGTCGAGCTAGTGAAGATGGAAAGCGTGAACGAAGCATTTGAGAGGATGGAAAAGAATGATGTTAGGCACAGATTTGTGCTACATGTGGCTGGCAGCAGCCTTCACCGATTCTGCAAAGTTTAGACCTCTATTCAAGATGGCAGGCATTACACGCTGCAACGTGATTTCACGTTTCTCTTATGCAGTAAACTTATTTCTCTCATCAGTTACTTGACACAATAAACATGTTGAGAAGTTCTTCAGTTCCAAATTTACATGTTCCCGCATCCCCCATCCCCCACCTCGCGCTTCCCATTTCTAGTGGGAATCGGCAATAAAACCAGTGGTTCCATCACTTTGTGATGCAATCATACTCATAAATGGGCCTGACCCCATCCTAAGTTCTGGTTCCTGGTTCAAAACCACGGTTATAGTTCTACAGGAAAGTTTGAATTATAAATAGACCATGATCAGGCGGTTTGGTTTTGATTTTTGTCTATTTCTGTTCCCATCTGGTTTCGGTTCCTTTTTTTTTTTTAATGAAAAATTTATAAAAATAAAAAAATTTAATTGAGATATTATTGATATTAGAAACTATAAAAAATTTAAATAAAATATGAAAATAAAAAAATTTTAACAATTATTTTGAAATTTATTTGACCATTATTTTGAATTATTTATTTAAAAATTTTGTCAAGAAGTCAATAATTCTCAATTTGACTTTGTATTTTAGAGGAGAAAACTAGAACCAAACCGCTCCTTCCCATAGTTTTGGTTCTTGGAACCATGGAAACGACTTCCAATCCCGGTCAGGTCGATTCAGTTCTAGTTTCATTTCGGTTTGTAGCCAGGCCTACTCACACAAAGTAGTATCCATCGCCGGTTGCACTTGCACAAGCAAAATTTGAGCAAAGGCACACGAAATAAAAACTCAGCTCGATTCCTAACACATCATGCCCCTTAAAAGACTCAAAATAGAACAAACATTGGCCAAATTTTATGCAGATATTACGGGTTTGTGCACACGAACTTTTATCAGTTTGTCAGGCATGCTATCAGTGGTGGGTTCGTTAACGAGAGAAACAGTATCTCATACGAGGTTAGGACTGGCCAGTGAAAATGACAGCTTCCACAAAGTTGCTGCTTCTGAATAATGCACATTCCATCAGTTATATGAGGTTAAGACTGGCAAGTAAAACAAATTTCGTGACTGATCAGTAATCTTAATCACTGCACAAAGTAAATCCTAAAGGAAATCCGCCATCGTACCTACTCTAGAAAACAATGAAAAAGAATTATAAATGCTAGTGTTACAACAGCAAGATGCTCCATCTCCTTCTCTGTTAAGGCGGAAGACGGATTTGCCAACATTACCATCACTCCACCAGACCCCTAATCAACCCATATTGGCATAAAAAGCGTCGGGTGGAATATGACATTTTGTGCAGCTCAGTCATCTTTTCCTTTGACTTTGCCTTCAGAAACTTTAGATCCATCATAAGCAGAAAGAAAGAATATACTTTGATTTTTCTGCAGAAATCTGCAAGAAATGGCAGCAACTGTCATCAAACATTCTGCAACTAACACCAAATAATAAAAGTTGAATGTTCTGAAAAAGCTAGAAAAGAATGAACAATGTTTAACGGACTTTAGATTATGCTTTTTTCTGCATTACAGAATATTGAAAAAACAGCTTTTGAGATTATCAACATGCACTCATTAGTCAATAATCATGACATATGATAACCATCACCCACCTCTGTTGCATAAAACAACTAAAAAATTTCAAGGAAATTTGAAAATTTTACAGGGGCATTAGGAAGTGTGCCCCCTAGTACTCCCCAGGATGCAGAACACAGTGCCCTTAACTTGTATCATGAGTCCAATCATGATTCATGAACAAGGGAACACATCCAAGATTAATTATAAATCATATTCCATGGTCAACTCATCTTTTTGACTCAGCTATTGAGATGAAGATGGGGACAACCCTGAAGACAGAATGTCTGCTATTCCCAGATTCAATCACAATCTCAACTATCAGTTTTCAAAAGATTCACAATTCCAAAATTTAATGTATGGGAATTAGCTGATACTTGAGAAAGTCAAGCAATATCTGCTGCAGGCGAGTTAATGTCTCTTCTTCAATTTTAACACATGCCAATAGCTCAGGTAGCTTAACTGCAGGGAGAAAAGGCTCCATCAATATTAAAACACTTCTAAGAAATACATTAAATGTGAACAGAAAATAACTAAAAGGACATTGTGAAAAAAGGGAAAATTTTAAGGCACATGCATTGAGCATGCACATACCAAATAGGCGAAGTAAATGTTCAGCACCGTATATAGTTGATGGAGACACATCATTTTCAACAGCATCATGAAATTGTCGGCGCTCTTTTTTGTATAGAAGAATCATTGGCAATGCTTTGTCAAAATAAGATCGTATCCCCTTCAAAATTTCTCCCACTGAGTCAGTCATCCTATGTCCAAGAAAGTATATTCTGTTACATGACTGTCAGTGTACACTAAGGCATTCTAAAAAGTTCATCTTGAAATGACATGAGAAAATTGGGATATGTAAGAGTTAGTAGATCATATTGGACCCAAGAACTGGCACCCAAATGACTGATGAGTTCATTCTATAAAGTTAAAAAAGACAGGAATGCATTTTCCTGTACATGAATATTGGTCATGTGCATCTACACAGGTAGGACCTGCATGATATATCAACGCCTAATAATTTCCCAACTTTGCAGTCAGCCCATAATATGGTCACCTTTAGAGCTTGTCATTCAGTCGACTCGCTTTCTTTTTTTAATTTCTCTCCAAATTCAGACTAATTGAACCGGAAAAATGTTTGAAAATGAACCAACCAAATTGACCCAAGAACCCAACCATATTTGCATAAGAATCAAATCAAATCATTATGGCTTAGTTCAGTTCAGTTAATTAAAAATAAAAAATATATCATTTGACAAATAAATAGTATTTTAATAGTATAAATTCAGTTTAAAAGAATTTTAAAAATATATTATTTTATAAATATACAATATTTAATACTACAAACTATGTTTAAAAATTAAATCAATAAAAACACATTAAAATTTTATTTTTTTGGGTTAAATCAGTTACTTTAGTGTCAAACTTTTGAACCTGAATGAATCAGAAAACCACATTTTTTTAAACTTACTTAACCAAAACCAAACTGATCTTTGAATTAACCAAACAATATTAACCGAAATAGGAGGTTTGACTTTTCATTCAACCAAACTGCCTGACCAGCTTTAGTCACCTTAGCCTCAATCCCAAGTACGCCTGGACTTTTAACTGTTCTATGTTTTGGTCATTTAATTAAAGCTCAGTATCAACTTTATAAATTTCACTTGCTCGTGCACCTGCTTCTCATCCTCTTCAACCTTCATAGACCTTGGTTCAATCAGTAATCTATTTGAATTCCTTTTGAAAATTTCATCTATAGATGTCATTTGAAAAACAAAGATTTTGCCCAATCTTTGACCATTGAATTGATAAATAAGTCTGCATCTTCAAAGATAACTAAAAGGTCAGCTATCTTTAAGGTATGATGACAAAATAAAAGTGCATGTGATTAAAAGTTATGAGTAGAGAAACTCACTATTAAAGGTTGAACAAGACAGAGTGAAACTTACATGCCATCCTTCTTTGACCGATACTCTAAATACTTCATCAATATATCATCCAAGTTAGGCGATCTTGGAAGTTTAACAAGCTGCAGAACCAAAAAGTTTCCAACACAGCTGATTGGCAAAATTTACAGGCGATATATGTGAAAGCAGAAGCAAGTTTCTTATAAGATATAGAGTAATAAGGCCATTATTGTGACAGGAACCTCTGGAATGACAGGCATGAAAATTCAATGGTACAATGCATTAGGCTATAAGAATCAAACATATATCTATTGCTACTATATTCCTTTTCTCCATTTTTTTAATGTTATCCATGTAACAGTAAGAAGTTCAGCCATGCTCTTGCTCAACTTTTGCATACCTTATCCTGCTGGTTAACAAATTCCCAATCATCAACTAGTTGCTTCTTTAGTGTTGATGGAATCTGGATCTTCACAAGCTTTTCCACCGACAAATTGTTCTTCTAACAATTTGACATACAATATCAGGAGAAATCAAGTATTGAAGAAGAGCAAAGAAGACCATGAATGCACGGCTATGCAGACATGCAACTTAGCCTTAATCACTGACAAGTCCATGAGATAGGGTGAACTTAGAGGTGTACCATAGGACAGTGGAAGAAAGGAAAAAAGGGAGACTAGGAACAAAGAGATGAAGCAGCCTAAAAGTGTTCCACCAAACAAATAACTTAAAAAAATGAAAAAATATGTTTAAGCAGGATATGAAATAATACGCAAGCCAGACCTCAATGTTTGAGTCACCCTTACGCTTCTTCCCTTTTGCCACTGCAAGATTTATTAACAACCCACAATGTTATTGAAGGTAAACTACTAAAACAAACCAACAAAAAAGGCACCAAGGCACCATTTCTGGGTTTATTAATGTCGAAAGATTGCAGAAAAGAAAAAGAACACGAAAAGACAAAAAAAAAAAAAAGCATATCAGTTTTTGGATATAGAAAAATGCCACAAGTCACTTCAGCTATGGATAAATCAATCCTGTATATATGCTTCTATAGGAAATCCACATTTAGTTCACTGTTTGTAGGAGCTCTAGATAAATAAGTACCCTAAATTTAGCAATGACATTAGCAATAACATGCCAACATTCACAGGAGCTGTACCAACAAATAAATACAGAAAGATGATGACAAAAGTGACAGTATGGAAACAAGTATATTAAGGCAAGTGTTTGCAATTTGCAAAGAAGACTGACCATTACTTTTGATGTCTTCCTTATCAATCTTTGCATCTACAGAAATGCAGAAAGAAATAGTAATACATAGTGCAGTAGTTATCAAATTATATCACTTGACACTACCATCAAAAGGAAAACATATTTTCAGAATAAAAAAAAAAAAACATATCTGAACAAGAACACTTGATGATGTCACCTCTGACAAAAAGAGTAACAAGTCATGCACTCCATCCATGATATAAAATAATAATAATAATAATAATAAGAGAGGTTAAAACAATTAAATGATCTAATCATGTTATGTTATGCAATGATCAGTCGCCATAAGTCTGTGTGACTATCTTGGAGGAAGCAAACACTAGGTCAAAGACCATTTGCTTGTAAAGGATGCTCCTATAAACATGGTTACACAAATGCCCACTTTACAACTAAAGTGTTGCTTCCACAGATTTCTCATTCTGGCTAGCAGAAAAAAAACAAAATCTCCTTCCATTCCCATGTTGATCTTTTTTTCTTTTTTTTTTGATAAATTGGTACCCATTATAAGTGGAAGAAAAGTAAGGACATTTACAAGGCACCATCACACCATTGGCACCTTTACAAAGCATGAGCCATCCAAGCCTTTACACCTATTTCATACAAATGATCTTGCAAAGACTTTAGGATTATCCAAAGGAAAATACTATTAATTAATCTGAAGGCTGATTAACCTCAACAAAAATGAAAAACTATATTTGGATAAAGGATGTAAAACTCATTATGGCTGTTTGTCTAACTTGAGTGGCAGCCACATCCCATTGTCAACCAAAAAAAAAAAACAAACAAAAAAGAAAAGAATAAGAAGAAGAAGAAAAGAAAAACAATTACACCAGAAGATCTCCAAGAACAGAAAGAAGAATTATGGGCAAGCCAAATGTCCTAAAAGGAGAGCTGGCCATAAAGACTTGGCCAAGAAATTAGATATAAGTTACAGATAAGCCAAAAAGAGCTTGATTTTTTAAGTTTGCATGCACAGCCAATAGGACTCACATATCTGCATAATCCTACAAAAGACCAAAGCTAAGGGGAGAGACACTTTGACATCTGCAAGCTGATTTCCTATATTACAAGCAGCAGGAGAAAAGCTCCTTGATTGACTCTTAAACTGACTCCAAGACATCCACATGTAACATGTGTACAACCAATGCAAAAATTGTGATTCAACATCTCTAGACATAATTAACCACTTAAACTCATAGTTATGCAAAATAAATAAATAAGCAAAGCTAACCAGTAGAACTTTTTGACTTAGTTTGAGCAGAACGTCCAAGCTTTGAATTCTTGTCTACGCCCAGTTTCTTTTCAAGGGCCTGCTGCTTCATTACATTCTCTTCGGTATGCTTCATCAGCCGGTCTGTGCCTACCCACTCATCCCAACTGTTGCCAAAATGTCCAAGCCACAGTAATGATGTCCATAACCCTTTTTTTTTTTTTTTTTAATTTTTGAAAAAGGGCATACTTATTAATGAAAGTAAACTCCCCAGTGTAAAATACAAAAGCTCTGGGAAACCTTTCACATACAAATTGACAGAGCATTATGAGAATCAGGGAAAACATCAGAAAGATAAGTGCTTCCAAGCTCAGCTCAACTTTTGCCTATCCATCTGAATTTTTCCCTTTTCTTTTCCTTCTTTTATTCAATAAAATCTTAGAGGGAGGGAACCCATTGCAACAAACAACAGCCCAATTTCCATTCCAATCAGGATATTTTCAGATCACAAAGAGGAGTAAGCTTGTGCACTTTTCATCCTAAGGAGACCAAGCAAGTGTATCACTACAATGCTTGGTAAAAATGAAAAAATAAAAGACAAAAAACAGTGTCTGCATCATTGCATTACTAATGGCTTGTGAATTTTCTATAATAGATACTTTAAGTACAAAAATTTCATTTGTCTTCCTGATACCATGACAGCGAACAGATTCCATTGCCTATCCATAGTCTCTTGAAACTATCTAATTATAATTTTCCCCTTACCACTCAATAACTCTTCTGCCAATAGCAACTTGCACAAAGTCAGAAATAAAAGTAAAAATTGACTCCAAGGATAACTGACAATCTGAATTAAGAGACAGCTTTGGATTAGAAAGAAAAAAACACGTCTCAACCTTAAGAACAACCACTTTTAATGGCACAAACTCTTGATGACTATACATTGTGATTAAAGCTTAGTCAAGTATTAAAGTGCAATGACACAGATACAACTTGAAAAGCCAAAAATAGCATGTAATCCAGTAATTATATTCTGCTATGTATGTGTATCTGATTCCCTTCTTGAAACATTTCAATATTTCACTCACTTTCAAGAAATGAAACTACTTGGACAGATTTAACTAGAGGTCCACCACATTCACATGATAAGAAAAATACAACAGAAAGCATACTTACCTTTTGTTCCATCCCTGCAAAATAATAAAATAAAATAAAATAAAATAAAAATTAAAAAAAGAGTCACTTGATATCAACAGTAGGCAAAAGTCAAACGACACAAAATTAGATCATGCAAATGCATCTAAAATTTTGGGATTAGTACTTTTTCCGGGAAGACACTCCTATATAAATAATGCCATCTATAGACACGTAAAACAGGGTGACAGCCTGTAGGTCAAGCAGCCCATGGGTTGGCCAGGCATGGCCCAATATGGCTTGCCCCATGCACTGCCCGCACATAAACAGTGTCAAGTTGTGCTAGGCACGGCTTGTCACCCTGACCTGAGCTAGGCTGAGAACTTCCATCCCATGGCCCAGGCACAACACGATCTGTTTTCAGTCCATTTCCATTTTTTATTATATTATTGAATATTAATTAATATTTTAACAAATTAATTTTGTGATTAGATTTAAAAATTATAGTGATGAAAATCACATTAATCTATATAATCTAAATATAATTAGACTATTACAAAGAAACACAATACATTATCATCAACTAAAGATGAAGAAAGCAGCTAACTTAAATAATTTCAATTAAAATTTGAATTATACTAATAAGATTTCATGTAAAAATATTTTGTTTGTATTTTATTTTCTTTCTTAAATCTAAAAATTTTGTTGTGTTTTACTTAAATTGTATATATATATAAACTTACTTTTTCATAATAGTTTTTAAAGGCCAGGCAGCCCGAGTCCATATTAGCACGGTATGAAATATCTGGACTTCTAGATAAAAAACAGTCGTGCTTGGCACGACCCATTTTACATGTCTAGCCATACACATTGCAAGTATTACGGAAACAAAGAATAAAATAAGAAAAAACAAAATACAGAAGAACTTACAAGGTAGTGAACAAAGTATCCCCAGTCCTTCTTCCGGCACTCGGCTTTTTGAACCTAAAATTTTTAAAGGAAATAAGCATAACACTGAAAGTTAACAATCTCGTCTAGCAGAATCGAAAGCAGATTAATTGTTGCAGAAAATGAAGCACAAATTATTAAAACCCTAATCGAGAACCTTGGGTCTTTTCCTGCAACTGAATTCAATCTATAGCTTAGTCAAGTATTTCAACTCTGAATATCAAGCAATTGATGCTCAAACTCAAAATCAAAAGGCGAAACCCACAAAAATAGAACACGATATGTCACAAGACGTTAGAAATTAAAAAAAAAAAAAGGAAAATAAAAAAACTAGGCAACGCATAAAGAGGAAACCGAAAATCTCAGATGCAAACTATATGTATATGTAACGCGTCCAAGCGGGCGCGTACGTGTATGCGCGTGTGCGTGACGTGCGTGCATGCGCGTGTGCGTGCGTGTGGCGTGTGTGTATGAATAAGAGAGAGAGAGAGAGAGGGGGGGATGCCTTGGCCTCGTAGATGCGAGGGCCGTGATAAGCAAGGACGCGCTCGCCTTCGGCGAAGAGGCATGGACTGGAAGGGGCAGGGTCGCCGCTTGAAGTGTCGCCGTCGCTGCCGGAATCGTCCTTCGAAGAACTCCCCATTTGCTCTCCCCCCAACAACGAATCGAGAAGTAAGCAAGAGACTCCGGAGGTTCTGAGAGATTTCTTTCCGTTGGGTCTTGATATTTATTTCTAGTCGGACAAATCTAATTTTCACCAAAAAAGGAGAAAAAAAGCTTTTAAGTCTTAACTCTATCTTTATCTCGTTTTAACTTATTTGTACAATCCAATCCGATAGTTAAGCTCATATACTTTTTAAAAGATAAAATTAAATTAAATTAATTTTTTCTATAATATTTTTATTTTTTATCACATTTATGAACGTAAATTAAAGAATTATTCAACTTGATCGAATTACCAAATAAAAATAATAAATTTATTTATAAATAATAATATTCATCAACTAAATAACTTAATTAAATTATACAAATAAATTTTTAACAGAGGTTGACGATCGAAAAAATAACAACACTCACTGGTTATTAGTTCAAAATGAATTTTAAATGGAAATGATTATTTTCCCTCTTTTTGCAATTACCACCTCGTGCACAGCCAGCAGTAAAATGTAAAAATTAAAATCAAAATGCCAACCACAATTCAAAAGAAAAAAAAAATCCATTTGTTTATAAAATAGAAAACGAGAGACTGAAATTAATTACTCAATACTATGGGTGAAATGAAACTGGGCAGCCAGGCAATGGTTCGGTTCAAAGTTTTATGATCCCTTTCCTCCATGCATACAATTTTATTTAATTTAACCGAGAGAATATAATCTACCCCAAATCTTTTACATATTTTAATTTTAACCTTCACTTCTTTCATCATTGTCATTTTCGCACATTGGCCTCTGACTTTGTCCCGTCCCCATTTCAAATTCCCCACCCCTCCCCGCTCGTTTTTGCCTCCTATTTCTTGTTTTTTCTTTCCCCCCCTTTTTGGCTCGTGATCTTACGTTTTTTGCGTATGAACTTAATCTTGTGTCTTATTCTTCACATATAGAAACTCTTCCATTTTTTTTTCATTTATTAGATTGTAAATTACATAATAAAAGTAATTTTTTACATTGTTATAAAATTTTTATTTTTTCTTAAATTTTGATTGAAAATAAAAATTTAATATTTTAATTATTTAGAATATATTGTGAAAAACATACAAGCAAATTCTATACATTTAATTATTCAAATATCTTATAGCATAATGGCATATTAAAATGTAAGAATTTTCTGCATTGAAAAGAAAACAAAAAAACACTTAATTTGACTACAGAAGCAATTAAAAATGATTAATAAAAATGGACACCATTGTTTGTTGATATGTGAAAATTTAAGCAAACAAATAAAATATAGAATAGTACTCAATAAACTAAAAATTATTAAATCATAAGTTATATTATAAAAATAATTTTTAATTTTTAAAATTTTACATCTTTTTCACAGAATCAAAATACTACATTTTTAAAATAAAAATTATTATTATTATTATTTTGTGAAAGACCAAATCAATAGTCTTTAAACACAATATTAGTGTCCTTGTCCAAGGCCAGGACCATTCACGGCCTATCCATGGATCTGCGAATTGGTTTATCATTGACCCTCTCCTGGGCTAGGACCAGCTTGTTTGATGTCCCCAAGAGACAGGCCATCAAATAAACCTTTTTTTCTCGATACTGAATGGTCGGGGTTGTTTTGGGCAGTTGACCAGAAGGTGACGAATAAGAAAGAAGCAAACAAGCTCAAATTCCCTGGGCATTTTAACTTGGGCAGTAATGGCTTTTGCAGCATGCTTGTAAAAAACGAGTAAGGGTGATAAGAACGAATGAAGATGATGATAATGAGTATGGAGTACCGTTGCAATTTATAGTTCCAGTAATCGTACGATAAATTCAACAATTCAAATGGATGTCTCTCTGAACCTGTGGAAGGAAGGTGGGATGGACATTCATTTTGGTCTATGAAAACTGTGGCAAGGACATTGGCCGCTTGAACGTGTTGGTCCAATTACGAAACTAACACCCCATCAAGTTTGGGTTGTGGGTTGCATATCAAAAACGACTTTTTTTTTTTTAAGAACAATTGTCATTTTATAATTAATGAATTAGTGTTCACCGATACTGTACTTGTTTCTAAAACTTAAATTTTTAAATTTGAATTTAATACTAATTTGGTCACTTTTTTCTTAAATTTAGATAAGTTCAGCCCTATTAATGATAAATAATAGTTCAAATTGTTATTTGGATTTTGCTTATGCTAGGGGAGTGTTTTATAAATACAATGACTTCACTTGTCTTGTAATGGCTACTAGACGAGTGAAATTAATCAAATACAGATCGGGACACACACAGGCGCGTAAAAAAGTACTCTAAACTGCTTCACAAGACAGAAATTGTTTGATAACAGAAGGTAAAAAAGTTGATTAGCAGAGAAAAGGAATACAAGTAATAATTTCGCTGAACATTACCTTATATCCCCATTTAACTCAAGTGTTTTTGACCAGGCTTTGTAAAAGATGGCATTACGTATGTACCGAAAAAAGAAAAGGACTGCTTTACATATACTAAACATTAAATAACTGAAAAAAAAAAAGAAGAAGAAATATGCTGTTGGTCCTTGCTCTTTGTCAGCAACATGAACATAAATCTACATCTAATTTGACATTAAGGACAAAGAATGAATCGTATGGTGTTAGAAGACACAACAAATGAATGAATTGATCTGTGTTCACTGTTCAGTAGATGACTAAAATTTATCCGCTGGTGGAGGGTATAGTCAACGCGGGCTCCCTGTAAACATTCTTGTGTCCTTGGCCAGGACTCGGACCTGCCTTAATTCCTCCGAGAGTCTGGCTGTCTGTGAACTCGTGTCCTACTCCAGGACTTGGGCCTGACTGCTTGATTGCTCCAAGCGATAACCCATCAAAGAAACCTTCAATCCCTGTGCTAGCTGCAGAGTCTCTTGAATATTTGATGATATTAAGGGGGCGGGCTTCGATCTCGATGAAAATGGTGTTTGTGAACATGAGAACGATTAAGAGGCAGAGGGAATTTAGTAATCTTGCCATGTTTATTATCAGAAAAGCAAAGAGATGAAGGGGCTCGCTGTTTTGTTTCTGCAATGAAGTTGGTGCGGGATTTATAGCCTTGGCTACTGGGAGGAGTTTTCCTTCACTAGGATACATTGTTTGACTTGCAAAGCCAACATTCAAACAAACATCAAATTTCCTAGTGACGTTCGTTTAGGTTCAAACAAACGTGAGAAATAAATTGGTCTCGACTAGGAAGCAGCGTGGGAGGCTTCGTTCAACAAAAAATTGGACAGGAAAACCAAAGACAAAAAGAAAAAGAATAAAGAATTTCTATAGTCTAAATTGGAAGGTAATGGACGGTCACACGTTGATGGAAGCAATTAACGTTTCTTTTTTTTTCAGTCAATGACTCTATGTCGGCCAGCCCAAGTCATGGCAAGTTTAGAATGGAGGCTGGAGACCATTGCAAATTTTTGAATTCCACTAGATTTGGGGAATATTTGGGGTTTGACGGAACATAATAAATTGCTTGGAACGAGTAACTTCCTTTTTTTGAGGGCAGTTGGAATAGATTCCAACGTGAATGGTTTAATTGTTGACGTTAGGCGACTTTTAGTTTCAAAAGATTTCTAGTCGGACCTTTACGGGCTGGACTATGGTGTTTCTTTTATGGTTGTTGTGATTAAAGTAAGATTACTGTGATTAATAAAGAGATTATTAAATTTAATAAAGTTATATATTATACTCTTATATATTATATTTTGATATATTTATTATATTTAATTGATATAATTATTTATTAAATAAATATTATTTTTATATAAATAATTATTATTTTAATTTATATTTATTATGAAAAAATTTTAAAATTTTAAAATTAATTTGAACTAATAATAATAATAATAATCTTATATTTAAATAAATATTTGTTAATAAAAAGATATTAAATAAAATTTTAATTAATCTCAATGAAATTTCAAAAAAATTATAAAATTTTAAAATTAACAAAATTTTAGAATTGGTTAATTTATTATATCGATTGATTATCTAACATATAAGAGAAAAAAAAAAGTAAAAAAGATATAAAATTTTAAATTAATCAACTAATTAGTTTTGCAGTTAACTAAATATCAAAAAAAATTGTAAAGAGAAAAAAAAAAAGAAAGAAAAGTTTTCTTAATTGATATGACCAATGCTTGCAATATATTATATATGAAGAAAGTGGTAAAGTTAAAACTTATAGGGATTTTAAAATGGTTAATTTAACTAATGGTTGCGATTGATTGGAGGTAATTTAAAAGTTAAAAATTTTAACGATACAAAATAATAAAAAATTTAAGTTAGTTCATTTAAATAATTATTATAATCAATTGGTAAGATTAAATAATTAAAAGTATATAAATTTAAAAAATTATAGAGATTTTAAGTTAATAAATCTATCTAAACTTTAAAAATTAATGATTTAAAGATAAAGTTTCCTATTTTAAAAAATAATTTTGTTTAACAAAAGAACTCAATGTCCAATAACTTATAAGTGAATAGTATAAGAGTTATTAATTATATACATATAGTAAAAAAAGTAAAATAATCATAAACAAAAGATTAAAAGTAAGAGTTTTAAGAAAAAAAATTACAAATGAGAAAAGAGTAAGAGTGTTGAAGTTAAAAAAATATATATATATATATATATATATATATAAAATAAAAGTATTTTATTAAAAAATTATATAAAGTATGAATTTTTAAATTATAAAAAAATATTTGATATTTATAAAAATTTTGTACAAATTTTATTATTATTATAGTCATGATGACTTAGTATGAAAGTTTGTCTTCACCCTATATAAAAAAGTAAAAGTTAGTAAATTTAAATTACAAACCTTATGAACAATCAAATTGAATAAATCCAGTTCATCGTTCAAATCGAATAAACCCAATTCATCATTTTTTGAATTACCTGAAAGACTAATAATATTAAATTTAAGGTCTACTATTAAAATATTATTATTAAAAAATATTCAAGTTAAAAGATTAATATATTAAGTAATATTTAATAATATATTTATATATTAAATTTTAATAATTAAGATATTTATTTTTTATTAAAAAATTAAAATATTTTTTTAAATTAAATAAGAAGAAAATTACCAAATCACATGAGATTGAGATATAGATTAGGAATCACTAATGGATCAAAAGTAGAAAAGGTCAACAAAAAGTCACCGGAGATAAAGGAAGTAGCCATGATAATTGTGGCAAATGATTAATTAAATCTTGAGTTATATTGGCCTTGTACATTGTATGCAAATTATTATAAATGTTTGTGATTTTAATTAAAACCTTAAAAATAAAATTACCAACTTCAAATTTGGTTGAATGATCCTCTGCTTATTTTAGGATGTTGAAAGATTCATTTTAGACTCTTGGCCATATAGCAAATAAAGTAAGATGCAAGTAAATGTGGTCGATACCATAGAATGTGAGAGTTTGGTGGTAATTTGATATGTTTTCCTTTTATTAGTCTGATTCCAATCTCTGAGGTAATCCTTCTCCCTAAATAAACTAAGAGTAATTTGAATGCCTGGGTAATGCCCCTCCTTAAATAAACTAAGATTTATAGGTGAATGCATTAATAAACTTATTATTTAATACATTGCAGTTAAGTGTGGAGAGATCCGCTTGAAACCATCACTGTTTGGGTGATGGGTCCTCCTTATGACTCACCAAAGAGGATAACTAACATTCTTACCTCATATATATATATATATATATACATATACATATATATAAAGTTGAATTATAGTGTTAATGAGTGACTTCCAACTTTGATGTATAATATTTTTTCAATATATATATATATATTTTTGTAATGATGTCTTTCAACTTTAACTCATAGAAAAGATGATGACAAATATTTTTAAATTTTTTTAACAAAAAAAAAAAAAAAAGGTGGCTGATCAAATGCTTCATATCTTTGCTCTCAATAACGGCCTATGAGGGGACCTTTGTTTTGACTGTGGCCCAAACCTACACGATACGGAGACTAATACTTTCTGGGCCCATAAGTGGACACCGAAACAGGGGATGTCGCTGGTGCCAAGATTTTGTCGATGCATCATATTTGAACAGTGACGTTGGTGCTCACGAGGAGCAATTTCTTCATAAATTTTCGATAGGGAACTTTTGACATTTTCTAATGTTAAGCAGCCTGCCAACTGATCTTCGGAATTCCCCAAGCATATCTGTGCTTATTATCTCTGCAGATTTCTTATTGGCTCAAATCTTCCGAACAGGCTTTGGCGTCATATAATCTACTGATGGTGCTGCCGCGTTCAGCAAGTGAACCGACATTAATTTCAACAAAACAAATGCATGGATTAGAATAAAAACTCAGACTTGATGCTATGACCAAATTGGCTACAAGCATAAAACGTCTAGAACCGCGTCGTAAAACATGGTTTATATAAAATGGGTCCTAATAATTTGACCAATACATCACCTTTCCATTATTTATGCATATCTATGCCATTGGCAAAAAATTCTTTCCTTGCTGCCCATCCATTACGGGGATTGAACTTTTTTTTTTCCCCCCCTCTCTCTCTCTCTCTCTCGTACAATTACTTCTGGCACAAGATTATGAGATTCCTTTGTCCACAGCGACGCAAAAGTGCTGTACATTTCGACGATCCTGGCTTGGGAATCTAAGTGGGTGCACCATCCCTTATTGTTATTATTAATTAATAAGCTTGAGAAAGGGAAAAAAAAGAAGAAGGAGAAGAAGAAGAAGAAGAAAAATAGTGCTATTTTATTAGCAAATTTATATTTGTATGGAAAGCATTTTCCTTTTTTAAAAGGTGCGAAAGGGGAAAAAGAACGGTCTTTGCTTATAAACGCGTTAGTCCTGCAATTTGCAGCATGGAGAGCGAGGAACCTTAAAAGAAGTGAAATTTGAATGGTTCGTGTTTAATAGACTGCTGACCCCTTTCCCACCGCAATATAATGTTATAATGTTATCAAGAATAAACCTACTTCTACCCTTCATTCTAATTGCATATGAGAGAAAGTCAGTAATACTAAATGTAATTAATTTGAATTATTATGGAATTTTTTCATCCTGTATGGGATAAAGTCTCATGATCTCTCTTTGCCAATCTAAAGTTGGGAAGCAATTAATTTTGCTAGAAACATTAACGATCAAAATATCCCATTTCCTATGCCCTAAAAAACTGTTAAGGATTATTGTACATATCATGCCCATCTTTAAAAGTAAGGAAGGATGGATTGTCTCGTATACTTTCATAAGAAAACTAACTTTTCTACATTGCTGCCGTCCACCTTTTTGCGGTGGACCAACATGCTTCGAGCGTTAGAGTGTTAGACTGTTATGATAATATAACTTCAATCACACATTTAATTATGTTCTAAGACTCAAGTCCATGGAATGAAACTTTAGTAAAAATGTCTTTGTCCCAACAGTACGTTAGTTCAATCTTTTCTGAAATCGTGCCATGCGTTAATTGACATACCTTCCATCCCAAAAGGTTCATAATAATAATAATAAACGATAAGCAGATTTCAATAGCTGTTTCCAAAACTGGAGACCAAATTCCGTGGAAAAGGCCGTGTGAAAGGGCAACATCAGCCATCGCACCCCAACACCTTGGAAACAATCAGAAAAAAAAGGGACAAGTCAAATGTTCCGTTTGATCAACGGGTCCCACTTCAAGAAAAGCTCTTCTCCGTCCTTTGTCAATGACACCAACCACAGCCACCAACTTCAAGGAATTGAAGGCCGGTTCCTTATTGAATAGAGATTCCAATTCAACCCTCTCAGCTCCATTCTTTATTGGCAACACCCCCTTGCCACAAGAGCCCAAGAAAGGAGCTCCACTCTTTTTTCTTGTAACAGAATATTTGAAGGGGTTTTTAGGTGGACTAGTCCAAGAAAAATAAACACAAAATGCCAGCGACATCGAGAATGAGACATTTCTATCTGGCTCTAACGTTCTCGGCAATGCTCTTGTTTACAACTCTGAGTCCTGTTAACTGCAGAGCCCTGCGATCGTCAGGAGAGAAAGAAAACACCGACCACAAAACCACTGATGGGCGACGAGGTTCTGTGTCTGTCAATAGAGCAGCTTCACCCTCCAAGTCTGCAAAGGACGCGGGTGGTCAGGCTTCAGCCACAAGAGATGTGTTTACACTAGCTTCTGCTGGACCTAGTGGGAAAGGCTCCGGTCACTAATCGTCTCTGTTTGTTCTTCAGTTCATGTTGTACATGTTATTAATGTGTGTAACATCTAGCAGGCTAGATATATCTCTTATATATATTAGGCTCGCATGATTCAAGACAAATTCTTTGATTTTGCTAGATGATCCCCAACAATATAATGTTGTTGAGAGCTATAATTCATCCAGAAAAAGGTATTTCATAAGGTGTTAAGCTACTTGAAAGCCAGCAATGTCTTGTAAGTTTATGTGCTTCACTGAGCAAAACTGGAATTTATGCTTTGATTCAAGCAACTTCTCTTCATCTGCAATCTGGAAAAACTACCTCTCCAAGCAGAGCACGCTAGGCTCGAAACCAGCTCAAAGTTGGGAGTTGAGACTTGAGACTACCCCTATGTGAACCAAGCCAGAAAAATTGCAGGTTGTAGGGACTTGTTATGGCTAAGTCGCATTCAAGAATTAAGATTATGTTATTTGGGCTTGAAGTCCAGCAGAAAGAAAAGGGTGTCAACTCAGATGCTATCAGTTGTTTGTATTTTTATTTTTCTGAAAAAGAGTAATATTTCAGTAAAAAGTCTGAAAAAAAGGAAAGCCTTTACAGTTTTAGGATATTTATGGTGTCATTTGTGAAGAGAAAATGTTTCTCATCCATGGTAAATTACTCATGAAGAATTTGTTAAGTATGAATGTAAGCATATTTGTTAACCATATCATTTTTATGTCAAAGCAGCCCAAGGATCAAAAAGTCAATTGCGAAATTCACAAAATTGACATACAAGTTATCTAGCATCATCCATATTCAACTGGGATAAAACTTCACCTGCAAATAAGCTTGAACTATGCTCTCTCAAGATGGGCACATTATCTTTGTCGAGAGGTTCCCTAAGGGAAGGAAAAGATCGAACACTAGTGAGTGCGAAGGCAGCTGAATCATTAGTCCTGCTGTCTTCATGCGGCTCCCTCTGTGTTGCTGTTTGCTGCAGTTGCAACGCATACTCCAAGTCCCCAGCACATCGCTCATCGTAGGCCTATCAAAACTGTATTCCTCCAAACATTTCTCAGCTATGTCTGTAAGCTTCTGCGGAGAGTTGGGATTGACCTAACTTTTTATTGAAGGATCTATAATCTCATTGAGCATCCTTTTGTCCCTGCAAAGCATTCCCCAGTCAGCTAGATTTAGTTGCTCAGTTGTAAGGGAGTTGTCAATTACTGGTCTTGCACAAAAAACTTCCAGAAGAACCACTCCGAATGAGTAGACATCGGATTTTTCTGTCAATTGTTGAGTCCTTGAGTACTCGCGATCAAGATAACCAAAAGTTCCTTTAATACCTGTGCTGACATGGGTTTGATCCAACTGACATAACTTTGAAAGTCCAAAATCCGCTACTTTAGCAACCCCATTTTCATCAAGCAAAATTTTAGTGGACTTGATGTCACGATGGATAAATCCCCTGGTAGCACCTGTATGGAGATAGTGAAGACCCCTTGCTGCACCAGCCTTTGCGTCCAAGGTAATGAAAGAAAACCTAAACTGTAAAGGTGATCTCTCAGTGTTCCATTTTCCATGAATTCATAAACTAGTATCATTTCAGACCTTTCATCACAGCATCCAATCAAAGAAACCAGATGGCGACGGCGAATGTTGGATGAAACCCTTATTTCTGTTTGGGATTCAGAAAGCCCTTGGTCTGAACCTTGCTCACTTTGCTTCAGAGCAACCTTCATCCCATTTCTTAAAGTTCATTGGAAGACGCTTCCAAATCCACCTTTCCCAGTTCTCATTTTCACATCAAAGTTATTGGTGGCATACATAATTTCAACAAATGGTATTTTTAATCCGAGGTTTATATCAGGCACAAAGGAGCTAATGCTGACCCCTTCAGGAACCCTTCTGTGAGAATTTCCTCCTCTATCTCCAGTTATTGGTGACAACTCCAAAGTTTCAACAGTTTTTGCTTTCCTACATCTTAAAATCAGGCACAAAACAGCAGCCAAACCTCCAGGAATTGAGCCAACTAGGACAAAGACTGACTTTTCTCGACTCATTTACCAACACTGATTCCCTAATAATCTCAATTATCTCTAGCCCATTCAAAAAGGCATTTTTATCGTTAGAACCTGTGGAAGGGCCGATTGTGATATTCATCATTCCAGAATCATCAGAATCCACAACAAAATCATTGTAGAAAGGAGCTGCCAGCCAGTTAATTCTCTGGTAGGGATCAATTACAAGGCTAAAGTTGCTATATACATATAGATTGAAGACAATATCACTAGCTGATGAGCTAACTATATCACAGAAGTGTACCAGAACAAAATATATAGTATTCTCACTCACATCAAAAGACCATGTTATATTGAAGAAGTTAGAAAACCTAGTACGATTTATATTCATCTCTTTGGCAGTCTGGTAGACAAGATCAGGTGCAGTATACTCGCTAGCTCCTTCTGGGTAATCAGGCTTAGCTTCATGAAATATACTGATCTTGGCAGTGTTTGGATTGAAGAGATAATTATCATCTGGAACCCATTATCTCCAAAGAGTGTCATTATTTGGTTTGAGTGTTAGGGCTCCAACATTGATTCTGTGAATTGTCTGTAAAGCCTCGGAGAGTATGCCATTGTAATTACCTTTACTTCCCATACAACTAACCTGTGGAACATCATCAGAAATGAAACTATCAGGGACAAGGAAGGCTTCAATTGCGTTAACAAAAGCCAAAGATGGCTCTCCAGGAATAAAGTCTATTACCAGTTTGCCAGTACCGATATTAAGCAAGTATTCTTTTATTACAGGAGTTTTGTTGCTACCGTTTTCTACAGTAAAATTGTGCAACAGTGAAAACCCCGAAGCAGAAGCATCGAAAAGAGCTGTGGAAAGTTCAGCAGGATAAGGGAAAGCATCGAAGTGGAGGCGTTATATGCAAGTACCAGGATTAGTAATTTTGAGCTCATAAAATGATTTTTGCCTGAAAGGTCTGGCTGTCTGATAAAGAAGTGATATGGCTGTTGATTTCTTACTACCTTCAATTGGGCTGCTATGCTTTGAGAAGGTGACGAAATTGGAATTCCTGGAATGCAAGTCCCAGTGAATGTTCGCTGTGTACTGTTAATGTTGTTGTCTGAGCCACAGTTAATGAAATACTTGTCTAGACGAATGTAAGCAGAAGATGGAAGCTGAAATAAGAAGTGAAGGAGGAGAATATGACTTTGGATTTTAGGGCTCTGTGTTACTTCCAGAGTTGATCTTAGATTTTCTTTTTTGCTAAAATTTTCAGGCTAATTGATTTATTCCAATCCTTGTATGCAGGACATTTGAAGCTGCCAGCACGCGAGAATTGGCTATAGGAAAGAGGACTTGTGTTGGGCAACTTGCAGACCCAAAAGTCAAGGTTGAATTATCAATCATACTAGCTTACAAGTAAGAAAATTGCGCTAGGGCCTGTTGAGCAGCAGCCACTTAGCGGTCTCATTGACAGCCGTGGGCGTGAGTGAAATATCTCTATAGTGGCAGACCGTGTATATGGTCAATGCTTTGGACACGTTTATTTATAATCCATCCGGAACCAGGCCTCCAACCAGTGCCTAAGCAGCCGGCCCAAGATGAGTTTAAAGAGAGAAGTTGGTGCCTGGGAGAACCGCATTCACACTTTACTTGGTTGTCAGCTTTTTAGCTTCCACTGCATGTTTTCTACTTCATTGCACTATGTCCAAATGAGGAAACTATACTTATACTACAATTTGTTTGATCAAGCAAAGGACCATCGATTATGTTAAAAAATAAAAAAGGAATCTAGTGCAAGGAAGTGCAGTATTTCAAATATTGAAACTAAAAGTTCAGAAATTTTCTTCGATAGACTCCATGCATACAATATTTGTACATCCAATTTCTTGTTACTAGGATGCAGTAGCAAACGTGCTTATACGGCACCAATGCATTTGTATGGTGCAACATTACCATATAGTACACATTACTGCATCCATAAAGGTACCCATATTCTATTCATGGTTATTTTGCAGCAACCTTTGAAGTTGCAACATTCACAATCCTACAATTCAAATGGAGAACCTTAAGAGAATCTCAGAAAATATCCACAGAAGCCACATAAAACAATGTCACAAGATCAACCTGTTGAAATTATCTGCCAGAATCATTCCTCAATTCTGTAAACACGTTGCTAGCCACTGTGACTTGATCATCACATCCTGGACTTGGATCATCTTGTTCAACTGGAAAGCATTGCAAAGGCAAGTTGCCAACTACTTGCAGTTCAAACTCTGAAGAAGCATTGATCATGCTGTCTGTGTCCCCCTTTGGCTCGCCATGTTGGTGAAGTCCCAATGCAAACTTTAAGTCCCACAACACATCATGCATACTTGGCCTTTCATGACCTTCTTCCCTCAAGCACTTCTCAGCTGTTTCCCCAAATTTCTGCAGTGATCGAGCTCTGATGTTGCCCACCAGAATAGGATCAATTATCTTTTCAAGTTGGCACTTCTTTTGCCACAGCCTTCCCCAGTGGGCTAAATTCACCTCCTCATCCTTGTCAGATGTAATAATTGCTGGTCTGGCACAAAGTACCTCGAGAAGTACCACTCCAAAAGAGTACACATCAGACTTTTCTGTCAGCTGCAGGGATGTAAAATATTCTGGATCAAGATAACCAAAGCTACCTTTTATAGTGTCATCCTGCTCAGGATCCAGGGGACCTGATATTGAAAGACCAAAATCAGCAACTTTAGCTGTGTAATTCTCAGTGAGCAAGATGTTGGTGGACTTTACATCACGATGAATGATACTTCTTTCTAAGCAAGTGTGAAGATAATTGAGTCCATTCGCAGAATCAATGCAAATTTTAAGTCTCTCTTCCCAAGTCAACTTAGATCGTGGAGAATAACCCCCAGAATCTTCATCTGTGACATAAAGATGGTCTCTCAAAGTCCCCTTCTCCATATATTCATAAACTAATATCATCTGAGAGCTTTCATCGCAATAACCAACCAAGGAAACCAAATTACGGTGGCGAATTTGAGATAGCAACATGATCTCATTCTGGAATTCCTTGAGGCCTTGCCCATGTCCAGGCTCACTTCTTTTGACAGCAACATCTTGTCTCTGGAGAGTTGCTCTGTACACTTTCCCAAATCCTCCTTCACCAATCAACAATTTTGAAGAGAACTTTTTCGTGGCATGCTTTACTTCAGAGTAGGGTAACTTTAAATCAAGGTTCAAATCAGAAGAAAGGGGTACTTTTGCAGTTCCTTCAGTTTTAAATCTGCCTCTCAGAAGAGACAAAGAAAATGACTTCCCTGGAGTTTGATAAGCCTTGTAGAAGAGGAACATTAGTAGGAATGAAATCAGAAGAAAAGCTCCGCCACCAAGTACACCAACTATAATCAAACCACTATTCATCTTTGGCTTGCTTTGTGGAGGAACTGACCCTGATTTTCCCATTACTTCCATGATCTCCAAACCATTCAGAAAGGCATCTTTAATCTCAGATTCTGGAAGCGATTCCACAGTTATATTCATAAATTCAGAAGCACCTATGTCAACCACATAATCAAAGTAAAATGGAGATTGGGGAAATCTAGTTATATTAAAGGGATCGATCTTCTGACTGAAGTTGCTAGAGACATGGAGATTGAACTGGGGAACTTCAGGTGCCAGACTAACAATGTTGCAGAAGTGAACACGTACAAAGTACCTAGCATTCTTCTTGACCCTTAAACCCCAAGTAATGTTGGAAAAGTTTGACTGCCTGATTGCATCTCTACTCAAAATTTTAGCAGTCCTGTACACAGATTCTGGGGCAGCATACCTAGTTGCATTTCGGTTAATTAACCAACCATCAGCAAGTGATATGTTCCTTGCATTTCCAGGATAAGATAAGAAATCATCATCCGTTATCCAATTTCTCCACAGCGTATCCTTATCTTCCAGGATTGTTGAGCCTCCAACATTGATCCTGTAAATGTTATGTAAAGCCTGAGAGAGCAACCCACTATAGTTTCCATAACTTCCTGCTGAAATGATTTGAGTTGTGTTGTCAGGTATGAATCTTTCTGGGGCAAGATAGACTTCAATGGCATTTACAAAGGCCAAAGATGACCCATCACAAGATGTAAAGTAGATGACAAACTTTCCTACATTTATGGTTAGCAAAAATTCCTTAATCAGAGGCAAGTTGATACTCTCTGGGACACTAAAGTTTGATAACAACATAAAGCCAGAGGTCCAAACGTTAAAAAGAGCATTGGCTAGATTACGAGGTGATGAGAAAACAAAGAAATGGAGTCTCAACACATATGTTCCTCTTTCTGTAATAATAAACTGGTATGAAGAAGTGTGCTTGTAGAAAACTCTCGCAGTTTGATATATGGATGTTCCTGCTGCTTGACTGCTGTCTTTAACAGTACTGCTTGGACCCTCTAAGAAATGGTGGTCGCCAACAAAAAGCCGTTGGCTGAAATTGATTCCCCTTTCTGATCCACAGTTGATGAAGTAGTGATCAGGACGAGTGTAAGCTGAGGACAGATAAGAGAATTGGATGAACAGGAAAAGGAAGAGAATGAAGTGAATTTTGTGGAGCTTTTCCATGGAAGTTTATGGGATTTGTGGACCTTACTATTTTTTTTTAACATGAAGTGAAGCTTAAAGGCATTAAGGATTTACGTTCATACAAAAATACTGAGGAAAGATCAAGAATTAGTGCTAGTCGGCGTCTGTGACATAATACAAGGCAATGCTTCAAGCAGAAATACTAGTGATGTATAGAACTTGGTTTCAGTCATTTTTTTTATTTTCACCAAACCATCTGGTTGATGATTGGATTTCCAATTGATTCACTTTTTCCAAAGGCTATACTGGGGCCTTCTATCAAAGTAAGTAAGGTCTGTTTGGCCAAGCTGCCTCACAGAAAAAGTAAGGCAAGTAGACGATAAGAGAAGAAAATTATCAAGTCAATTTGAAAGTGTCAAGGAAACCTGGTCCCTTACAGCACTACTAGTCCCCTTTACAACCCAAAAGACTAAAACAGTCTTAAATCTTTTCTACTTTATAGACAAAGCAGAAAGAGAAGAAACTTTATCTGCAGTGGTAAATGAAATATCACTATCATCATCTCCTCTCTGTCTGCACCTTTGAGTTGCAGTCAATGCCATAAATCTGCTCTGAAGTTGAAACCCATGAAATGATAAATTGAGCGTTGGATTGTGACGCCTCCCCACTCAGAGAAATGGTAATGCTGCATTGTCACTAGGACTGAGTGAAACTCAAATAATCAACTCAGTTATCTTCCCAATCTGTAGCTAAAAATTTGTTTGTTTCATTCTCTCCTCTTGTCGAAGTTGGATTCAGACAGCTGCAATGATACTTGAATGCAGCAACCTGAGCCTAACCCCCTTTTTCTATCAGTGGCAGATTTTCAGCATCTAGTGCCTTCAGAGTTACTGGCCACAATTTTTATAGTTAATTTGAATCATTTTTTTCCCTCTTCTAGTAGTCCTTACTAATGTAGCCATGTCTCATCTGCAACTTGGAAACACTACTTTCCTATTGTACAGCGGTCCTTTCTTGTCTCAGATTATTCATATAAATCTTTTCAAAGTACAGCGGTCCTTTCTGGAATAGTGGATGCTTTGAAATAACTCAATGACTAAATTAATCAGATATCAAACTGGCTGGTGCTTCTTTTATGCTCGAAAGGATACATTTTATAGTATCAACTCTAATTTTAACTTTGATTTCCAGACTATGTTGTTAATAGTCTATGAAAAGAGAAACGGTATTTATTTATTTGTAGTCTCTTCTTTATTTGCAATAACATTTACAAAGCTAGCAGAAAAACACCATAAGGAAATGTACTTAAACAGAAAATTATTTATCAATCTTAAACAAAATATTACTAATCTTCTATGGCTGACACCAAGAGAAACCAGTCAAGGTATGGCCACAGTTATTTATAAACAGCCAATTTTAATACAATTGCACCTGCAGCAAATTCTAGCACTCTGCATCTAGGAATAAAATACCAAGTGAAATCAATTTCTAGTAGTTTATTCAAACTTTCCTCCAAATTTTAAGGGAGAGGCACATAGACAGGTGCTTCTTGATGGTCTTTGCCGGTTGCAAGGACAGGTAACATACAGGTACAGCAATAAGAAGCGCCAGAAACTAAAATCTCATTTCTGACCTGTGGAATTATCTGGCACCATCAATGCTCATCTGCGAGAAAACTCCACTGGGATTTATATATGAATCGTCGACACCTCCAAATGAGAGAGATTCTTCCTCAATGGGGGAGCCATTGGCATTCACATGCGGAGAAAGGGGCATTACCAGAGTTGAAGAAGTCTCTGTTCTGCTGTCGTCATGTGGTTCTCCGTCTATTGCTGTTTGTTGTAGCTGCAATGCATATTCCAAGTCCCAGCAGATATCAACCATAGAAGGTCTAACAGTTCCTTCTGGCTTCAAACACTTCTCAGCTATTTCTCCAAATTTTCTTAATGAATTTGGATTAATATGACCTGCTAGTGAAGGATCAATGATCTTTTCAAGTTGTCCTTTTGCCTGCCAAACCAAAACCCATTCAGCTAGATTTATTTCCTCCCTCCAAGATGACTTTACAATAGGTTTCCGAGCACATAACACTTCACAGAGTACCACCCCAAAAGAGTACACATCTGATTTATTGGTTAACTGAAGGGTTTTGAAATATTCAGGATCAAGATAACCGAAACTACCTTTCAGGCCTGTGCTAAAGTGATCCGGATCAGAAGGGCCTAATTGTGAAAGACCAAAATCGGCAACTTTGGCCACATAATGCTCATCGAGTAAAATGTTTGTGGACTTAACATCACGGTGAATAATTCCTCCATCTGAACCAGAGTGAAGGTAATGAAGACCCTTCGCTGCACCAATGCAAATTTCAAGCCTTTGCTTCCAAGTCAACTCAGATAGTGCAGTAGAAGTTTCAGGGTTCTCTTTCCATGCATAAAGATGGTCCCTCAAAGTACCCTTATCCATAAATTCATACACCAGTATCATTTCATCACCTTCATCACAGTAACCAATCAAGGAAACAAGATGGCGGTGTCGAATTTTGGATAGGACCAGGACCTCAGTCTGGAACTCTGGAAGTCCTTGACCATTGTTCGAGTCGCTTCGTTTTACTGCCACCTTCGTTCCATCACCAAGAGTTCCTTTATAAACTTTGCCGAATCCACCCTCACCAATCAGCAATTTTGTGTCAAAGTTCTGCGTTGCTGCCTGTATTTCAGCAAAAGACATCTTTAGTTTGAGGTTCACCTTACCATAAGGAAGATCGGCATTTGGAACTGAAGCCTTAAGAGGTTTTGCCCTCCTCCGTCTCAAAGCAAACAAGATTAAAATAACCAAAATGGACAGCAAACCTAAACCCACAGCTAAACCAATTACTAGAAATAAACGTTTGCCTGACTGCTCTTCTAGTATGGTCTTATTCTCCACAATCTCCATAATCTCCAATCCATTAAGGTAAGCCAATTTCTCAGGAGAATCTTGATCAGGAGCTATACTAATGTTCATATACCCAGAATCATCAGAATCAACTAGGAGATCATAGTACAATGGAACAGCCAACTGTATAATCCAGATCTTGCATCTGAATTTGGTATTAACAAAAAAAGAGAAATTCACTTTGCCAGTTGAGAGACCTAAAATGTCACAGAAGTGCAGGCGAACAACATGCCTAGCTTTCTTTCTTATACCAAAACGCCAAGTTGTGCTTGAATTTGCAGAGTTTGATACCTCCCTGTCATTCAATTTAGCTATTTTGCAAGACTTGTACATCAGCTCAGGGTTAATCTCGTTAACTTCTGGACCAGTCCTAAGCGTTATATCTGAAGAAAAATTCTTTGCGCCCCCCAAGGTAAGATAACCATCATCTGGTGCCCAAATCCTCCACAGCGTGTCATTTACCCCTGTTCCTCCTACATTGATCCTATAAAGCGTCTGCAAAGCATTTAACTGCAAACTAGAGGAAGTAACTTTTCGGGTCCCTGAGGGAAACACCATAATACTATATTCAGTTTCCAAGGGAGGAAAAGCACTACCATTTTGAGTGCCCAAGGGAGGGACAACTACAATTTCATTGATGAAGGCTTGTGGCAGAAGGATGACTTCAATGGCATTTACAAAGGCAAAAGATGATGTCCCTGTAGGTGTGAATTGGATACCGAACTTTCCTGCACTGATATTCAGAAAGAACTCCTTAATCAGTGGCGAGTTTGTGCTGCTTGTGATGCTGAAATTCGACAGCAACGTGAAATTCCAAGTTGAAACGTTGAACAAAGCATCAGCAAGATTAGTTCCACCAGAGCTAAAGGCAAAGAAATGGAAGCGAACCAGGTAGCTGCCCTGGTCAGTGATGCGGAGCTCGTATTTGGACGGCTTCCTGTAAATCCTAGCCGTTTGATACAGACGAGAGGTGTCTGGTAATGGTGTGTCATTTCTAATGGCATGGCTGTTCCGTCCCACGGAGAAGGAGGAGCCAGAGATCGAGTCGCCGACAAAAATCCGGCCGTCAAGATCGACAGTGGAGTCAGATCCACAGTTGATGGAGTAGTTAGAGGCAGAAACATAAGCGGATGAAAAAAGCAGAAATTGGAGAAGACAAAAGGGATAAAGCATGCTGTGAAAGTTGAGCTCCTCCATAGAACTTTGGCTGGGGATGTTTGATATATTTGCTTGCAAGGGGAGGGCAGCTTCAACTGTCAGCCGAAAGGTTTTCAGTATTGTGGTTTGGGAGGTGGGCTGGCAATAATTGGCTTAATTACCGGCCAACCAGAGGTTACACTTTAAAACGGAAAATTGAAAGAAAGACTTGGGTTGATTCCTGCTCGTTCTCTCTCTCAAGTCTCAAATAAGACCTTTTAGGGGCTCTACCGGTCCCAAATGGCAAGAACCAGAACAGGAACAAGAACAAGTCTTCATCCGTCTAGAACAAACGTCGTCAATGAGTTCTTCCTTCGAACTTGTTATTTGTAGTCCCATCATTTCATCTAATGACAAAATGCATGACAAACGGGCAAAATAGTGCAATTGGGGGATCAGCTTCTAGTTTTTTTTTTTTTTTTTTTTTTTTTTTTTTTTGTAAAATAAGAATCACAGCTTAATTTGTGTCACTATTTGGGTCGAAAGTTGCCAATTGCATGCAGAATTATGAATGAAGAATTCGATCTTCGTTCATACGTGACAGCCTTCATATCAAGTCATACTCATCACCAAAAACCACGAGGAAAAGAAGAAGGCCGTCAATTTCACAGGCATTTTTCGTGGCCAATGGGTGAGATTCGAGCCATAACCTCGTTTACTTGCTGGTCTTCGTCTACTCAAATATTTAAATTAGCTAGTGTTTTCCCGTGAATGAAAAAGCAAAAAACTGAGCATATTACAACGGGTTTAACATCAATGGAAAATGACACAAGCAAGATAAATGGTTCCAATCTTTTTATTATTATTATTATTATTATTATTATTTGTCTGCAAATCCACATCTTTCTCTTTCCTCCATTCTTTTTGATTTTTCCATTATGTGGTTGAAACAAATCCGCACGGAAAAACCATTAGCCAAAATTATTGAATTTTCTACGTCTCCCTGTTGAAAGGTTGACTGAAGAAGCCGAAAATGGGGATTCAAAGATCAACCACACAAAAACCGACGCCAAGGACAAGGCCAACTTCGTAGGCGGCCTTTGGAGATTGAATGGTATGCAATTCTACAGTTTCCATAAAACAATTAGCATGGGCGGTTTTGTCGTTCGAATAATTCGACTTTACGTGTTTGTCTGTTCTTTTTTGTAGACTCGCCATAAGCAAAAGTGGAACTCGATGGAGACATCCTTTAAGGGGGACATGAAGCATGAGCTATGTAGAATTGCAAATAAGGCGATGCGATCGTAAGAATTCGATGACTTAATTGGACAAGTGCTCGTTAACACTTAAATCTTCATTTAAAAGTTTGTTTAACAAATACGCCAAACTTATGTAAAACATTTTTTTATGTATGAGCAACTCATTTACATATTTACAATTATATGCCATAATAGTTACCAACATTTTCATCTTTTACTTGATTATTTTTATTGAAGTCGTTTTTTTTTTTTGGTCATTATAATTTTATGTAACCATAAATTTGCATAATTTTAATTATTTTAATTAATATTATAGAGTTAAGCAAGTTATTTATGAATAACTCATAAATTTAATTTAATAAATACGCAGACTCATTAAAATTTGTTTTCTAAATTAACACTAATTAAACAAAAGTTGGCTCAACAGAACTTAGTTCGAGGTGAAATGATACTTATACTAAATCTCAATTTTAAGTGAATTGAGATGAAAAAAATTTAGCTTTTTAAGCATAGCCCCAGCATGCAGTAATAATAATATATATATATATATATATATGTTTTTTAAAGATGGAAAAGTAAGAAAAATAGAAGCAGTATTTACAATTTTGTCTGAGAGAACTGGAAACTCTTTTTTATACCCGTCCGTCGAACACTTTGACAGGAAATTTAAATTTATAATTTTTATATGATAATAAATAATTTTTTTTATCATTATATTAACTTATTTAATAATAAATAAATAATAATTTATTATTATTATTATTATTATACCTATATCTAATAAAATAAGGAAGGCGGAGTCCACGGACGCAACTAGGCAGCTTCTCGGCGAGCAAGTTTTATACCGATTAGAAAGTTTTATGGCCCACTTGGAATATGCGGGCCATACACTGATGAATGTTCACTATCATCCATGGGGCCCACAGAAAATCGACGGCCGATGTTTATCCTGAGGCAGATGGATTCTGACAGCCCCAGGTATTTCACTCTCGCCGCTGGATATCGGTTTTCTTTGAAGTATTAAGGGTAAGTGCACGCCCCTACTAGCGGCGGATAGGAACAAGAGCACCATCAGAAATCAAAAGAGCCATCATGGTGGGGCAGCAGATTGTGACTAAGCCAAGCCGGAGCGACGAGGTTTTGGATGCAGATGCACAACTCCAAATCACCGATCAAATCAAAGCACAGTTTGATTCGATTGCCCCAAAACGACCCTCCAAGCCCAGCAGAAGTGAATCAGACACAACCGCACCACCGGAACCTTCTGGTCTTTACAACGTCGAAGAGAACATCCCTGAGCTTGACAAGTTTCGAACTCTTCAGTCTCAATCTCGTGTATGGAGTAATTAAAACCCAAATGTTTTCTTCGAGTCCTTTTGTTTTTGTCCTTCTGACGGGTTCGATCTGATCTTCCCAGGTTGTATTTTTAGATGAAGGAACCAATATGGTGCAAGACGAGTTTGTGGAGACGCAGTACTACAAGGAGTTGGATTCTATTGACAAGCAACACCACACGGTTTGTTTGTTTTTTTTTATTATCATCCAATCCAGTTGTTTGCATCTGCTGTATTTTTTTTCGGTAACTGTGATTGGTTTTCCTCGTTAAACAGACAGGAAGTGGATTCATAAGAGTGGCGCGAGAAGAAAATGGCTATGGATACGGCGTTCAATTGCCAATAAGCCATGGCGGTGCGGCTCCTGTAATGGTCTCAGGTTACAAAAGCAACCCTGCAACAAACGACTGGACTCCTAGCCCCGATGATGATCAGGTAGCGTTCTAAACTGAGTATTCTTTTATTTCGCCATATATATATATATATATATATGATTTCACATAACTATATTTTCCTCGTTTGGGTGTCAGGTTTTTGTTTCGTGCAAGCCAAATCGGAGCGAAAGCTGCTAGATCTCATCTGCAGGCCTGGAAGGGCAGAGAGGGAAAAACAGAGAAAGACACATTTGACGTTTTTCGTAGGGTATTGTTGTTCTATTGTGTATTAGTAGAATGAGATAAGGATGAGTTCGGTGGATGCTTAAAAAATGCTTGTATTCTCTGGGCAGCTCCCTCAGAATTATAAATCATTATTCAACCACTCCACTTTTTTCTTTTTCAAGGGAACTTTTTTCTTTTTTCTTTTTTTTCAAAAAAATAAAATAAAAGTCGTCAGTCAACCATGTGAATACTAAATAAGATGTTTTGTTTTTAGTGCGGCGGGTTAGATATGACGCCTTGTTTCTTTGAATGAAATTAGCTCATCAGACGATAACTGGCCATACAGTCGGCTTCTACTCTGAAAATGAAATTCGTACGTTTGTTCCTATTTTTATCTAAAAGAAGCAACAGGTGGCAAGCTTTTGGGTGAGTACTGTTTTCCGCGCCTGTAGCGCAAACTAAAGCTTGCCCATAAAGGCAGAGTTGCCCAATTACCGGAGGTTCACGGTAAAGCGCAGAATTATAGGGTGCCGTGTATGGCACCCTCGCAAGAGAGCTACTAGCAGCTCGCGAAAAAGAGTCGATCCCCAAGGTGGGGGAAATGATTTGAAGGTCGTCTTAACCCAAGAATAAGCGTTAAACTTTAATTAGTGCCATGTCTGTAGATAACTTCATCTGGAACTAGAAGCTAATACACATTCAAATAGTAAGCCTTACGTTAAGATTTTTTTATTAAATCTCAAGTTACACAATGAGAGCATTTCTTCTAATTTTTATAAATTTTACACCTTATTTAAGACTAGAATTTAAGATTTTATAGATAAAAGTCTAAATTCATAATCTATAGATTAGTTTTTTATAATTGGATTAACTCCAAAATCTTACCGGTGAAGTGACGTGGTTTGAACCTAACCTCCAATGGCTGGGCCCTTGGCATGGTGAGCCCCTCGCCTTCTGTCATATCAATTTTCTCGTCACTCACCCTTTTCCATTCAAAACATTGAATCAGAGAGCCCAAAGTCCAGCCTAACACACGTTGGGCCAAGCCTGCTCCAGGACAAGCCCTCCTTCCAGTCCCAAAAGGGAGTAGCTTGTGGGGCTCAATTTTTCCACCCCCAAATCTATCTGGTCTGAAACTTGTTGGGTCATCCCATAACTCAGGGTCTCTGTGAATGGCCCATGCATTGATTAATACAATTGTGTCGGCAGGAATAGTGTATCCTCCCACTGTGCAATTGCCAGAGGGCACATGTGGGAGTAAAAGTGGCGCTGCCGGATATAACCGGAAAGTCTCCGAGATAATATTTTGAAGGTAGGGAAGCCTTGAAAGATCTGATTCATGCATTAAGCGATCTAGGCCGACTTGAGAGTCCATTTCTTCTTTAGCCTTCTCTAGCACGCCTGGATGGTTGAGCAGATTAGACATGGCCCACTGTAAAGTTACGGACGATGTGTCTGTTCCAGCAAGCACCAGGGTCTGCAATTAAACCGGTTGCTCAGTGTACTGCAGGAAGAAAATATCGGAGGACATACAAAATAAGAGGACAAACAAAACGAAAAGGAATCTCTGAATTTTGTTTTTAAAAAAATTCAAAATATTTTTGTAAAGTGAAGGTCGTAGTTTTAGAAGATGTGCTTTCACCCCCTTCGAATAGAGACATTTTACTAACCATCATAAGTCCTTTAATAATCTCATCGGTGTAATATTCCGGCTGCGATGATTGCAAAGACAAGAGATGTTGGATCATGTTGTCTCTGCCTTCCATGTCGTGGCTTCTTTGCTCATCAACAAGGCCTTGCAGAATCATGTCAGTCTCTCTGCCAAGTCTCTTGACCCTCCTGATGTATCCTTGGTAATCTAACCATTTCAAGACTGGGAAGAAATCACTGGGGTTTCCTGGCGCCGCGTACTTCAAAACTTCTCCAATGATCTCCCTAAACTTTTTGGCTTCGTCATCGACTGCGTTATCTTCGCCATAATATCGCTTCCCTGCGACCATTCTCACAATTATGTTATAGGTCAACTCTGTGAACATTGAGGTCAAGTCCGCCTTAACGAATTGGCCTTGGTCGACGGAAGAAGCGCGATGAAGCGTGTTTAGTAGAATTTTGATTTCGTCTCCTCTGGTTTCTAAAAAAATGTTAAGGCGATTTGAGGAGAAGATCTCGAGAGCGCTTATGCGGCGAAGGTTGCGCCAGTGGTCACCGTAAGCGGCCGTCGCCACGGAGCTGTAATTGTAACCTAAGTGCTTACCCATGATCAGTTTCGGACGATTTGCCAAAACGATGTCGTTTGTTGTGAAGCATTCCCCTACTGCCGCCGACGATGACACCACGACGACGAGTCGGGACCCGAATTTGAGGGAGATTATTGGACCGTACTGTTGTGAAAGCTTCCATAGACTTCGGTGGAGGGGCTGCTTGATGAGATGGAGATGGCCCAGAAATGGAAGAGCGAGTGGAGGACTAGGAGGGATGTTTTTGTGTCGATTTCTTGTTAGGAACCAGAAGACGAATATCAGGAAATTAACGGAGACAAAGGAGTACACAAAAATATCTTCCATTCTCCTGCTTCCTCTCAAATGGCATAGGTTGGCTTGCTCAGATAGACTGGCCCTCCCTTAATTTAACTCTACCGAGATTCCCAACACAGGAAGAAAAAAACACCACACACACTCTTACCTTACTTGCGGTTTGAAGCAGAGCCCAAGCCGTGTCAAAGCTCAAAACTTGAACCCGTGTGCAGTCTAAAGCCCTAAAAGTCAGAACCAACCTTTCCAATGTTGAAAAAGTAAAGTAATAGGAATAAAAATTATTATCAACAAAATATTACAAATAAAAATATTATTTATTAAAATAATATGTATAAAATTAATTAAATAAAAAAATTTTAATTTAAAAAATCAAACACATTTAAGATTTTTTTTAAAAAAAATATAAACTCTATGTTATATGAGTATAAAAGTATTTTTATTAATAAAAAATTTTCTCAATTTAAGATTTTTATAAAAGATAAATTATAATTCTATAAATTTATTTTTAAATTTATAATGAATTTAAAAAGTGATATTTAAAAAAAAATTTGCAGTAACATCATTAAATAATATTTTTAATTATCATAATTATTTTTATTTTTTCCACATAAAATTGTTGTGGTATGTATGGACATTAAATTGTAACCTTTTCTTCAAAAGTGATTTCAACCTATTTCTTTGAAACATAAATTTTAAATGATATTATAATTAAAAAAATACCATTTTAAAAATTTATCAAATATCTAAAAAATAAATTTTTTATTAATTTCACATCTCAATATTATTTGTACTACAACGCCAATTAAAGTTTATGAAACTTTAATTTATTTTTTTATTACTCTTTTATTATTATTTAAATATTATTATTAATTTTTTATTCATATTATATATTTATAATTATTAAATACATTATGGCGACGTTAACGTATTGTCAAGCGGCGCATCTGAAAAAGTTGCCACGCTGAAGGGCAAATTTATCAATGCCAAAATAAAACAGAAGCTGAATCGATGAACGCCCATGGGCGTAGTCATGTCCGCGAATCACGTGTGACAATATGTCAAACACGACGCCTGGAAAAGTCAAAATTTGGTTTGCAATTTCTTCAACCACAGAGATGGACAACTGCTCTAGCTCATCTCCGGCCTTAGGTCATGTAATATCCTGCGTAGTGACTGACGTCGCTTCGAATAAATACAAGCATCTTGTGCCGTACCTGCACGCCCAGTTGGGTTTCACTCTTAACTCTATTTTATCTCAGAATCCATTCGGATAGACACATACGGAAATTGCGTTGTACAGACAAAAATGAAACATATGGTTAGGAAGTATCGATTGGAAGCTCACTGCCAGGGTAGTTTCAATTTTCCATTGCACTAGCAAAACTATTCTTGTACGTATACGAGCACCCTTCATGGCTAAAGACTTGTTTAGATTTAAGGACTATTTTTCTGTTTACTGGAGACAATAAAAATTGAAATGTGAAGGTCATTATAAGCAAATGTTATAACCAATGTTTATCGGAAATTAAATGGGAAATTTATGGATATATAAATGTGGTAACCTATATTTTAGAAGGCAGATGCTATCCACTTATAAGGAAAGGGGGAAGCACTTTGACGAGCTACATTGTATGCATGCTACATTATGCTTCCATGCAGTGTAGCAAACAACGCCGATCTTTGCTCGTTTTAGTATGTAAATAAAATAGATTCTTAATAATTAAAAAAATTATGATTATAAAATTTTGAGTTGAAATAAAGTTTTTCAATTCTTTCTTGCAAATCTACAACATGAGAAAATATTTTAGAATTTAGTATATGATATGCACTTAAATTTAATTAATAATTTAAAATTTAAAATTAAATAAAATATTTTTATAATATAATTCACAATATAAATTATAATATAAATAATTATATATTGTCAAATTAAAAAATAATATTTATTTTTATAATATATTATTAATTTAACTTATATGATAATATTTAGTTATTTATTTTTATAATTTTTTCAATTAATTTTTAGAATTTTTAGTATTTGACATATGTTTATAATTAGTTTTATAGTTTTTTTAATATTTAAATAAAATCAAAATTTTAAAAGAAAATTTTACCATAAAATTAATATTATTGAATTTTCTTAACATAATTATTGAAATTTTTGTACAACGACATAAACATAAAAATTTTTTGATATTATATATATTATTATTATTATTATTATTATTAATTGTTTTATTTAATTTAATAATATTTCATGTTGATTTTAAGTTTTTATTAAATCAAGATTTAAATTTTATAAATATTAATATATTTGCTATTTTGAATTTTTTTTTTTCATTTTATATAGTAACAATTATAGTTAGAAATTCAAGTTGCTCAATTATGATTTATCATATATTTACTTAATTCATATTAACAATTATTTATATATATTCAAAATTTATGTAATGAAAATATGCATAATAATAAAAATAAGAGGAAAAAGGAAAAAATTCAAAAAAAAAAAAAACTATTAATGAATTCTTCATAGTATTAAAAAAATATGTATATATTTTTTTTTCTCAAAAGGAATATTATTCAAATTTTATGATTTTTTAATTTCTCTTCTAAATAAAATAAAAAAAATATATTTTTTTAGCAAATATGATAAATCTATGCGTTACACAAATTTAATACTTGTGTAAGTATATATTGTTGAAGTTAAGAAAAAACTTAATAGTTTCCTTTTGTGACATTATCAATTTTATTTATATGACAATATTTACTTAATTTTAGAATTTTTTTGATTAACTTTTAAAATTTTTAATATTTAGTATTAACATAATAATTGGCTTATAATCCTTCTTAATATTTGAATAGACTTAAGATTTTAATAGACACTTAGTTGTCTTTTTCATATTGCAAATAAAGTATGTTTATTTTATATTCTTATTGTTATTTTAATATTCTCTCAATTATATTCCCTAATTTCAAACATTAAATATATTTAATCAAATAATTTTTTCTTCAAAATTAATGCTTATAGTTAATTATAGTAATATTATTAATTGAAATTTTGATTATTACTTTAGTTATAATCAATGCATTTCTTTTTATGAAAAACTTATCTTTATAATTTTATAAATATATCACATATTTATTTTGTCAATTACAATATAATAGTATTATTTCAAAACTATCTCTTATTAGATTATGAACAATTTTTTATGAAAAAAAAAATGTTTATATGATTATTTTTTTATTTTAAAATTTTTTCTCTATTATTTTATATTTTGTAATATTTAATATTAATTTAATAATTAATTTATAATATTTATTAGTATTTTAATAAAATTAAAATTTTAACTTACATTTAGTTTTTTTTTTTAACATTATAAAATCAAGTATAATCAATTTGCATTATTATTTTCTCTATTTTCTTTAAACTGTGTTACTCAATATTATATATCAACTTTTTTCACTTGAGTAATTTTATTTCAATATTAAAGTCAATGTCATCATTTAACATAATTCATATTTTCATTTTTTAATAAATATAAATAAATTTATATATCACATAGGTCTAATATTAGTGTAAATATATATTATCTAATACAAGAGTAAATTAGTGAAATACTTATTTAGTGGTGTTATTTAATTTTAAAATATTTAAGTATTTAATTTAAAATTTAATTTTTTAAATAAATTTTTATGATTTGTAGTATTTAATATTAATTTAATAATTAATTTTAAAATTTTCTTAATATTTTATAGAAATAGTATTTCAACATTCACACTTTAAATTCAAGTATATTTAACTTACATTATTATTTATTTATTTATTTTAATCAAATTATTCAATTTGATATATCAATTTTGTTTTTTAAGTAATTTTTTCTCAAAAAATTAATATATATAATTAATTATAATAATATCATTGATTAAATTTTTTGGTATGAATTTTTTTATGATCAGTATATAATAATAAAATTCACTTCATCTTTTAGTAAATCATTTAGTTTTAATTTTATTCAATTTTCAAATATAAGTCTAATTTTAAAAACTCTTAAATTGAGTAGAATACTAATTATAATTAATAATCAAAATTATTTTTAATTATACTTTACTATTTTTTTACAAATTTAAATGAAAAATTAATTTGATTATTATTAGAAGAGTAACTCTAATTTTGTTATTTTATTACTTTTTTATTAAATATATTAAATTTATATAATAAATAAAACTAAATCTAGTGCATATATATATATATATATATATATATATATATATATACTAGTATTATCAAGTTGATAAAAAATTTATGTGACAATGTTTGTTAACATTTGGAATATCTATATATTTGATTTAAATTATAATTTTCTTAATTTTTTTAAATAGTTAGTTTCTAATCTTTTTTAATATTTTAATATAATTAAAATTTTAATATATATCTAATTTACTCAATTTAATAATATGTATTATTATAATTTTTTTAATTAATATTAATAATTTTTGTATATATATATATATATATATATATATATATATATATATATATATATATATATAATTCAAGAAATATAAGTATTTATAATTAAAAAAATAAAATAAAAACTTAAAAAATAAAAATAATTTTAAATTTTAAATTTTATTTTTTTTATTTTTATTTTAAAATACTTATAATTTTAATTTTTTAATAGAAAAAATATATAAATATATATTTTAATAAATATAATAAATTTATGTATATAAATTTGATATATATATATATATATATATATAATATTAATTTAAAAAATAAAAAAAATTCCTTAATAATATTTTAAATTAGTGAAACATATCTTCTTATAAAATTTGCATAACTAATAAGTTATTATACACATTTGATTTTTAACCATTCTTTTTTTAGTTTTTTTTTTTTTCCGTTTAGAATATTCTAAGTTAAGAAAACTTATCCTCTTATGGGAGTTGCCCGTGGTATTTTATATTTTTCTCCTAATTGTTTTTTTTTCTTGTCAGGTGATCGGACCAAAACTTGGTAAAGGCGAATCGAAAAGGTCTCGGCTTAGATATTTGAGTCGGATCAGATCTGCGATTTCAAGTCGGGGCCCAGAGCTAGGTATTTGGTTCAGATTGAATTTACAACTTTTAAGATAAAGTAAAATTAAAGAGTACTGCCGCATCTCAATGCATGGTTAATGTTTTGTGTGCCGCCAAAGAGATAATATATTTATCTGAAGAATAGAAAATAGTTGAGAGAAACATATGGAATATTATTAAATAAAGTTGAAATCAACTGTTGGCCAACGTGAATTATTTTCATCATTTATCATTAATTCCTCGATAATGATGGATGTCACCTCAAAATTTTGCCTTCTTCTCTCTTGGAGCATGCCTATGAATAAGAAGAATACTCCGTCAATCTCAACTACGTCGGCAGGAAATTAGCTGAGCGAGCCAAAGCAAGAAAGCAAGCATGGAAGACACAGTGTTTTACTTGAGTCTTTCACTTCTTTTCTTCCTTCTAGCATTAAGATTCTATCTATCAAGAACTAGCAGCCATGCAAGCCTTCCTCCTGGCCCACCAGCCCTTCCAGTTCTCGGCCACCTCCACCTCCTAAAGCCACCCATGCACCGTACTTTCCACACTCTGGCTCAAAAATACGGCCCCATCATCTTTCTCCGATTCGGGTCCCAGCCCGTTGTGGTTGTGTCGTCACCGTCTGCTGCCGAAGAATGCTTCACTAAAAACGACATCGTTTTCGCCAACCGCCCAAGATTGCTTCTCGGCAAGCACTTGAGTTACAACTACACCACCCTGCCCCAAGCACCGTACGGAGACCACTGGCGCAACCTACGCCGCGTGGGGGCCATCGGGATATTCTCCTCTCACCGTCTAAACAAGCTTTTAAGCATTCGACAAGATGAAATCAAGCGGCTGCTGATCAAGCTGTCCCGCGACTCCCGTCATGATTTTGCCAAGGTAGAGCTAAAATCAACCTTCCAAGAGCTAACGTTTAATATGATGATGAGAATGATTGCAGGGAAGAGGTATTACGGCGAGGACGTGTCTGATCCAGTAGAGGCACGGGAATTCAGGGAGATAATTAGGGAAGCTGTAACTTATGGTGGGGCATCGAATCCAGGGGATTTCTTGCCGATCTTGAATTGGATCGATGGTGGTGAGTTTAAAAAGAAAGTCAAGAGACTTGGCCAAATGGCAGATAATTTCTTGCGAGGATTTATTGAGGAACAAAGAAGTAAGAAGGACGAATTGATGAGCCTGAACACCATAATTGGCCATCTTCTTTCTTTGCAGGGATCACACCCCGAGTATTACACAGATGAAATCATCAAAGGGTTTATACTGGTTAGTAATTACCAAACTAAAACAATCTTTACATTTTTTTTTTTTTTCCGCTCAGAAACCAAGCAGTAAATTTGAGTCTATTTCATGGACACATTTGAGGATATCTTCTTCTTTTTTTTTTTTTTTAGCATGCCTATAATGCAGGGTGTGTAACAAGAAGTTTACTTAGACTAAAAAAAAAAAAGGACATGAAGACTTTGACTTAATCACCCTTATTAGTACTACTTTATAAAGTTCTAATTGATAAAATAATCTAATTTATACACTTCTTCAAACGAATATTTTGTTTCATGAAACCACTAACCGCAATGCTTTATTTGAGGTTTAACCTAAAATTAAAGAGAAAAAAATTAATTCAAAGTTCAAAAAAAGTTAGGAATTATCATGTATTTATTTTAATTTGGTTCCATTTTTTTTTTTTACTCATAAATAGGCATATATATAAAAAAAAAAAAAGTGAAAAATACCTCTGCCGAAGATTCCCTCATCGGTTTTTAGGTTATATATATATATATATATATGAAAATTTAAGTTTAATATTTAATGTTTAGGAGTTAGGATTTTTAGGTTTTTGAGTTTATGATTTAATTTTTTTTTAAAATAATGTTTTTTTTATTACTCTCGGTACCTTTGCTAAAAAATAAGTTGGTTTAATGCAATTTTTATTTATATATGTTTCAATAAAACACGTGGTTTAATGTCTTTGGCATGCATATCTTGAGTAGAATGCGACCGAAGAAGCCAAGATGGGGGATCATAGGCCTCTCGTGATTGTTGACATACGGCAGGTAGATTGTTCCATCAAAGTTGATAAATAATTGTGAAATGCTCGCGTGCAGGTCCTCCTACTGGCTGGAACAGACACGTCAGCAGTGACATTAGAGTGGGCAATGTCCAACCTTCTGAACCATCCAAACGCACTGAGGAAGGCTAGAGATGAATTGGACAATCAAGTTGGCCAAGAATGCCTGCTAGACGAACTGGCCGTCCTTAAATCGCCATATCTTAAGAATGTTGGGCAGTGACATTAGAGTGGGCCATGTTCGAGACCCTTCGTTTGTATCCCGCGGCCCCACTTCTAATTCCACACATGGCTTCTGATAATTGCAAGGTTGGTGGGTACCACATCCCACGTGGCGCAATCCTGTTGGTTAACGCATGGGCAATTCATAGAGATCCGCTGTGTTGGGATCATCCAACGAGTTTCATGCCCGATCGATTCGAGAAGGGAGAAGCAGAGGCCCGTCAGCTGATGCCCTTTGGTTTGGGTAGACGGTCCTGTCCTGGATCGGGCCTAGCCCAACGGGTCGTGACTTTGACTTTGGGTTCATTGATACAATGCTTCGACTGGGAAAAGATCACAGAAAAGGATGTCGACATGGCGGAAGGAAGAGGGGTCACCATGCCCAAGATGAAGCCACTGGAGGCCATGTGTAAAACACGCCCAATCGTGGATCAGATCCTGTCTTGATTTTGTTTGTCTTTTTCTTTTGACTTCTCGTGCACTTGTCTTGAGGTTGCTGTAACGATTGTGACTTGAAATAATTTGTCTGATTCTCCACAGCCCTGCCACCATGTCTGTAATTCGGTCTGAAGTTACGTGTGAAATAATGTGTCCGAATCATCAAATTGCCGCCTAAAAATATACAGCATACTTACCTAAAGAGCTTTCAATAAATTGATCTTGATCTTGATCCAACTAGAGATATCTGAGTGTTCTTGTTTTGTTTAAATACTTGTATAATTTATAGTTATTAATTTTGGAGATTGCGAACCAGGCATTCAAATTTGAGGCGCAGAAATACTTCGAATCTTTGCTACTCAGTCTATGAGCCAAAAGGAAAAAAAAAAAAAAAAAAAAAAAAAGGAAATATACATATAAAGAGTTTCAACGATTTAAGTTTGTTGAAACAAGGAAGGTGACAAAATTGCTGCCTGCTTTGCCAACAACGTGGTTTGTGTCTTGGGACTTAGGAATGTAAGAACTTAAAAGTCGACTAGGATGTGCAGATTTGGAGATTTGGGTTAGCCATCGGAGCTAATTGGAATTTCTTCTTCTTCTTCTTTTTTTTTTTTTTTTTTTTTTAACTTAATTGGTCTTCAGTTCTCTACTAGTTTAGCTTAGCTAAGTGGGACTAATTCTTGCTACAACAGTCAATAATTCCTTACAAAATTTTCATGGTAGCTTATGGTTTAGTATTTCAGACCAAAAGCAATGGCCAGTTTCTCATTGTGAACTTGGAGGGACCGCTCCATGTGTTCATCCCCTAAATCATGCAATAAAACATTTGTCTTCGCGTGCGACACCACTCAAACGTCTGAGTTCAGTGTTTCCTTCTCTTCTAGTGACAGGGAGTATGGGTCATATCTTTGCTCAATCCCACTTTGATGGTAGGATGTTAGGAAGCAGCACTCTGGTCACTTTTTTTAGCCTTGCATTTGTTTTCTAATATATTTTTTTTTTTTTTTTTTTTTGTTTGGGTTTCAAATGGGACACTTTAGAGGGGCCCACTTAGTTTCCAGCCCACAACAGATCTTTGCGCAGCTTCATCTTCCTTCGAGTGTTTGGACTAAAATGTAGGTTGATTTACAGAATGAAAATTCAAGTCTGGAAAATTGGAGTTACAGGAAATGTTTTAAAGGGAGACTCAGTAAATTCTCCACTAAATGCTCATGTTAGATAATGATTTCACCCAAAAGGCAAACAGAGACAAGGGCAAGGGCAAACTTGGAGAACCTGTCTCTCTGTATCTGTTGCCATGTCAGGGCTTTGAAAGATACTAATCAGCGAGGAACAGATTGAGAGGGCATTGGGTGATTGCCTTCATTTTGGGTTTAATGGGAGTGGTTAATTCAATACGACTAGTCATTATAAAGATTGAGGAAGGCCAACCCGGAATTGGTCATCTTCTCCAAAGGAGAATTCTTCTGCAAGTTTCAACATTCCTGCAGAACATTTTAATCGACAGAATCACCCAGGAGAAAATATCAGAATAAGCCAACCAAAGCTATAACTTTAGCTGCATGACAGGTTGCCCATTTAAACCTCATTAGCCAAGTTTTGTGAAAAGGATGCTTTTATTAGCATTCAGAACATGACAGGTTTCAGTCACGTTAACTTCTTAATTGACAAGTTGGGAAGCATTTCGGTTCCTTTATTCCCTCTTGTCTCTTTGATGTTGCTGAAAAGCTAAAGCCATATCTTCCACCATCACTCTCGAATCTGCACTTCCTTGGCACACTTATTAGTGCTTCCTTGGTTTCTTATTAACAAATGCTGTAATCTGAATAACGTGTGCTCATTCTTTCCTCTCCCCTGCACATTCACACAGCCTTCGCATGTATCCATGTTTATGTTCGTTTTTAAGAGCCTAAGATACAGCTTGCCTTTGGAATTTCCTGAAAGTTGACTATGTTTTGCTAGCAAGATTCTTAATCTTGTAGTTTTTGTGTGACGATAAATCTGTTTTATTATAACATGAAATATACAAATTTGAGCAGTAAAAATTGTGAAAATAACTTTTTAAGAAAAATAAAAAGTTTTTAGTAGATGCATTATATGAGAACCTTGTATCATGTATAATGTAACGTCTTTTTAATCGTGTAACTCTAGGTATAGTACAAGAACTATCACATCCTTATTTTTGCACATCTAGAGATTAGTAATCACAGACCGTTTAAATTAGTTATCCCTGTTCCTTTCCTTTTCCTACTACTCTTGGCGTATATCTGAAACTAATTGATAAGGAGACACGCCTAATCTCCAATATCCGACTCAGCATTCCAACACCACAATTATTTTATCTTAGAGAACCACAAACTGCTTGCATCACACGTCCTCCCTTGTGCGCTGTGGGCAAAACTGGATCTTATTGTCCTCATATGAACTGTTACTATATTTATTTTATTAGGCAGCAAGGACTCGGATGGAGCACAAGTGGCGCTGAATGCGTTTATCCTACTGTACATATACATTGCCCACTACGTGAAAACAAGCCTCGCAGATCATCTTTGATTTTAGGATCAACCCCATTTAGGAATAGACAACTCCACCTCTCTCCTACTTTTAAAATCTCCATTATTGCCAGTTACCCGGGCCCCTCAACCACTTCAGAATGGCGTTCACTTATTGCAATTTGATTAAACAAAATGCCAAAGTTGATGGCATCTACACTCTAATATCTTGAAGGAAGCTTAACATTCACTAACTTATTTTGATGCGACTTCTTAAAGTAAATGCTTTCTTTCTAGTGGACTTAGTTTTCCTTTTATCATATGATCATATCTTTTGAACCTAACAAAAACCTGTACTACCAGTAACACCGTGTGAAGGTAGGGACTAGGGAGGGGTTATTCCCACTCTAATTTTTGTTAAAGCCAATATCTTTTACTTTGTTTGACTATTCCCCTCTGAAAAAGGGACTTACATTTCTATTGTCCAAGGCCAGCAAATTAGGTTGCCTAACTCAAATTGACATCACGACAAATTTTTTTCTTCTTTTTTTTTTTTTTCAACTCTCAATTTGCATAAAGTACAATCAAAATAATTTTTAAAACAAATAATAACAACATTCTTAATTAAATCTATATGTAATCAAACCGAAGAAAACAAAAATACAATATTCCGAAAGCTCACACTATCATACTTCTAACTATAGTTAGTAGACTATTTGTAAAGCTCAGCCAGGGAGACTGTAAATTTTTTTTTTAACCAAAATGGCATACTTTTGTTTTTTTGTTTTTTTGTTTTTTTTCAGAAGACATAAGCATATACATTCAGTTATGTTTTGCATTGTTCAGGAAGGGAAAAATGGTCAAACGAAATGGAAAGATGATGACCTTAACAAAGCATAGGGCGGCAATAACCTCATCCAGTGAATGCATGAAGATAGAAAGTTACGGTTTTGGGTGAGAATCATTGAAATATGCCTACCCATTTGTCTGTCTGTACTTAAGCTTTTGTTGGGTTGGCTTCTAAAACTAAAACCTTCTCTCTCTTGGAGTTAGAAGGGACATTAATTCTATTGTACACATAACCGATCGGTGCAAAACACTATGATCCCCCAAAACAGTGGCCCTTGGATGGCAGATTCCTGTATGGGAGTTGAAAGCTGCAAAGGGGGCACATGTTGTAGAACCGATGATAAACGGGGGACCATAGTCCACTGAGTCATCTTTACTATATATTTCGCATATTAGATATTAACATGAGATGTGTCCTTATTGGTTCATGATAATTGAGTGTTAGGAATCTGCTTTCTACATATATTGAATGTACAAAGAACAAAGAGACAGAAACTATAAAGCATGATTTGACTACTGATGGGTTAAGCCTCTATTTCAAATCAATCTTGAGAGAATAATATTTTTTGAGAGCGTTAAAACAAAAAAAGTTGAAAACGATGAGTCCAGAATCCTAAGCTTGTTACAAGCTACACTACTAGTCAGTTGACATAAGCATTGTCCCCTTAGATGAATAATTAAGCATCACCAACTTGGAATCGATAGCTAAAAATCTGAGATAACATGTATATATTCTCTCTCACTTCCTTCTCTAGCTTTATAAGATATCTCCATTTGTCCATTAGGATTCCTCCTTGATTATTTGTTCACTTGACTACCGAAGGCACCCATCAGGGGTTTCCTGTTTTCAAATTTTCTTGGAGCTGTGCTGCCATGGTTTTTCAAAGTGATGTGAAAGATGCAACTGAGTCGTCAACTAAAGCCAATGGAAGAGGTGATGAAGATGATCATAATTGGAAGGAATGGTTGAGTCTAGGCATCAACAGAAATAAAAATGTCAGAGATGGAGGCTGTGATCCTGAACCAAAAGCAGCTTCTGCCAGCAACAAGGTTTTCTCTTGCAATTTTTGCATGAGAAAGTTTTATAGCTCGCAAGCTCTGGGGGGTCACCAGAATGCCCATAAAAGAGAAAGGGGTGCTGTTAAGAGGTCTCACTCGCATGGAATGATGATGACAACTATAGGGCTTCCCTTCAATTCCTTGTCGGCTCGATCGCTTGGTGTCCAGCCTCACTCACTCGTTCACAAGCCAAGCAGAGAAGGGTCTATTATGGCAGCAAGAGTTGGCGATGCAAATACAGGCTCGGGCATGGCTTGGACACCTCTTATGCTTGAAGAAGCCATGGATTTGTTCTGGCCAGGAAGCTTTCGACTGGACCGAGTTCAGCAACCATCAGATTTGCAAAAGCTTGATTTGAACCTTAGGTTGTAAACGTGCCAATTTGATTTTTTGTTTTTTTTTTCTCTTTGCCTTTTTCCTTCTGTTCCAATATGCTCGTAAAAGGATGTTCCAGAGGACAGGAGAAAAAATAGAGAGAAAAGGATAGATGTATGTATGGAGTTTGATGTATGTACCATTATTCTTGCATTCGCAATAGAGTAAATTTCATCGTTAGACCAAGATTATTATCCGGTATGCTCATAATTGGCCAAATAAATAGGGTAGCGCATGTACATATGCAATTGGCCTAACTCAGACAACGCTCAACTACCCAGCTCATGGAATCTGAAATTGCTTCTGCTTCTACATGATCGAATTGGACTCAGTCCTTTGTTTCACAGAAACCCAACATCATTGTTCGTGTCAAATTAATAATAATATGCCCTCCTTTTGGTCTTTTACTATAACCGCTCACAACATTTCTCCTTTACAGTGACTTTTTTTTTTTTAGTTTCTTGTTTCTCAATTAAGAGGTTCATCACAATAGGAATTCCTATAAATTTCACAACCACTTACGCAGTATTAGAACTTGAGACTTTTTCTAATAGACAAGGTGATTTTAATGAGTAAGAGGATGTTACGTTCAACTTTCGAAGAACGGAGCTGTCAGATGAGATGGCCCAATTAATGCCTAGCCCAACAAGGGTCTTCCGGACACGTTATCTGCCATATGACCCTAATTGTGATGGTTTATCATTGAGCATAAAAGTAGTTCGAGCTACGTGTGGTCCAATTATGTAGGGCTGGGCCTACTCCGAGATCTAACAAACCCAATTCCTCCCCTCTCTCCATTTTTTGGGTTTGATCAATTAATTCTAACTGAGGGGGACTCTATATGTGGTCGACAGTCGTCAGGATGGCTTCTAAAACTTATCCGTCCTCCCTCTTCATCTTACTTTCATAAGCTATACAATAAAATTACTTTTTTTTTTTTTTTGGTCAAAAGTCACCAAAATTTATTAGGTGGAAAGTGAATTTTTTTGCAGGATTTGGAAACAAAATGTTTGACACAATGAACTAATAAAAGCGGAGACAAGCATTGAGAAGAATGTGCCCGCCCTGTAGGGCACCTAATCCCATAAATTTTGGTGTAGGAGGGCTGGCATATGACGAAAGGGGAATAAGGCTTCACTGGACAACCTCCTGGTCCTAAGGATTAATTTACTTTCTCGCTGAAGAGGAGTCCTGAGCGTGTATCTAGATTCCATGGCAACGAACTAGGTATGAGTTGTGATGCAATTAACCAATTAATTGTCTCTAATTGAGGACTTAAAATATTTAATTTCAATTATCTTAGACTCAAATTGGTGAATTAAAAGCAAAATATTTGTAAGTTTACCTATTAAGAAATCATTCAATCCAAAATTTTTTTTAAGTTATTGGATGAAAAATTCACAATTAAAAATGAAGACACGGTGGTATAGAATTTTAAAATTATATCTGAAAATTTTTTAATTCAAAAATTTAAATTGTCAGATAAAGATAGAATTGAATTATACATTAAAATCAAAATACTGGTCAATTATATTAAAGGAAAAAAGTGAACTAATTATTTATTTTCTGTTAGGTCCCCTTATGTGCTACCATAAAGGTATATTGCAGTCATACATTGGACCAAAACAGTCACTACCGAGGAAAAAAATTGCAGCTACAATATTATGTTATGCCTACGATCTTTGTTACTTAGCCACATCTCTCCTAATTTGTTTGGCTTTGTTTTACCCAAGAAACTTTTATGGTTGGCTCTTTGACCCATCAATGGGTATTGCCAAAAGGGTGTCGTTATTCTAATCATATAGGCAAGTTGTCCAAGCCCAGGCCATGAGGGAATATAGGATAATATGCTAATGACTAGTTGATATATGCCGTGCGAGAATATGAACGAAATTTGCACGAGGACTTTCGCATCGATTGCCAAAGATACACCTTTGACTATTACATAATTTAAGGCATTCAATTCAGTTCTCGTATATGCTCATCATCGCGAATAAGAATGCTTTTTAGTGGATGCACTTTGTTTTATGTTTCCCAGTGCAATGCGTTTGTCTTGGCGCCGTTCTTTCTTTGTGCCAGAATTTCCAAGAATAATACACCATAATTTGTTTAAAATTGTACCATCCTGTCCTCATATCCTCTTTAATGAAATCCAAGTGATTTATCAAAGAAAAAATGACGACAGACCTTGTTATTTTTCCTAGATGAATCTCAAGTGTATTCGTTTTGTTGCAGTCTATTAAACATTACATGTGCAAGTCTCCCGCCATCAAATTACATGCAAATTTACACCTTTATTTTATTTTATTGGTACCTTGTGGATGGAAGGCCGAGAACAACAGGGAAATTTTTAGCTAGACATGACCTAACATGGTCTCCATTTGTTAACGAAGCACAATCCCATATACAGTTGAAAAGACTAGCCAGCAAGTCGAACTCCCTGTTTGGCTCCCATTATACGTGAGACACGGTGACTTGCCACTCATCCAGCAATTCCTAGCGCTGGTGAAGAAGCCTAGCGTTATAGGGGTGCCTTGGCACATCACTGTGCTTCAGACAATACCATCTTTCCACACCTAACCTGTACCTTAGTCCACACTCGTCTTGTCCAATAATTTTTCAGTACCTTTTAGTGATCAATTAAATTTCGTCTTCTAGGGATAATTAACTCCACACGTCTTTCCCCACGATTCCATTTCAACTTCGGGAAGCTACCCTCCCAGGTAGCCAAACAGCATTTTCATTCAAGATTTTGTTCGAGGCAATAGTCGAACCCCAAACCTCCACCACCTTCAAAGGCTATTGGCCGTTGCACCCCAAATAAGATCATTCAACTGTTAATCTTCAATATATTTGAAATTAACTTTGCCAAGTGGTTGAACTCGAAATAGTCTCAACGCAACATTTTTCTTGGCAACCGGAGCTGTGGTATTTGGTTTCATTATTTGCGCAAATGAGTTGCATCTCTCATTTCAGACCTTCCCAGGTTATGGTTATATATATATATATATGAAAGATTAACTATGTTAAAACATTGCCTTTAAGTGTTAGAGGTTAATATTGAACAAACATTATCACCAAGCAAATTGACGACTTTGCACCAAATGCACGGAGAGAAAAAAATATTATTCTCCTTGTGCATCTTCAAATAGAATTTTTAATAGAATCTGTGCTCATTTATTTTAATTAATTTCTTGTGGAGCACATGCAGGATTGAATTGGTTTTAAAATAAGGGTCGATTTTTTTGGTACAATTGTCGTGAAATTAAGATGATTTGAGTGATTTGAGGAATCGTTTACCTAGATGCAGTGACCCAAAAAGCCTAAGCTATAATCGACCCACAATTGAAAAGTTGACCAAGACCTTCTGATATTGCCAATTGATGCTTACCCAACTACATGCGTGTGTGACGAGTAGTGCCCCACATACATCATACACGAGTTCACGTTCCTGATACAGCTTTGAAGATCATGGAGATCACTTTGAAACTTGCGTGCTTTACAACTACATGCATGAACTAACCAAAATTAAGCCGACTTCTAGAACAGATAAGGTATAGGCTGTCCCCTGCTGAATTACCTTTGTCGCTCGTGTCTCCAATGAATTGCAAGAAAATTGGTCTGCAAATTAAAAGTTCCATTTGGATATGGACAATCTGCTTTTTGGTCTTTCAGCACTAGGGGCCTACGATTAGGTGCCGTATGCTTTGGATTTAGGGATGCGATCAACCCTAATGAATAAACTACATCTCTGTGGTCCCATCATGCACAGGTACAACGTAGGCACTAGTAATCTGAAAAATTGTTCAAAATAAAGTTACATATATATTATATGCAAATTATGCGAAGAATATGTAAATGGACCTATTTGATCGAATCATTTAGATGAATACAACAGCATTGGGGGCCAAAATATAACTTGACCATGAGAGACATGCATCAAAGTCTTGGGTTATTTTTTTTTGCGCGGTGAAACTCGAGGATGAGAAGTATTGATTCTAAAACTTCAGATTTAAACAGTGAGGCTAAAGCTTTCCTTTCCATTGCATGCATCATAGTTTACATACCGCAAATTGCTCTCATAGTATAGGGGAAAGACTGGAACATGTGACCCCTAGCTTGTTTGATGCTAAAAGAAGTCTAATCATTTCTGGTTTTGCTGCATCCTAAAAAGAAAGGGCTCGATTAATGCACAGCAAACGCGGCATGAGATGAAAATTCATTTCAACGGGGATGCATCATTAAAGCTCATTGACCTACTGGTCTAATATATAGATTCGACATGTCGTTTAATACAAAATTCGTTGTTATGCCGACCAGATGAGCCTAGAACTTGGTTTAAACTTTTAGAGAAATATGAAAATTTGTTATTAGAATTGGCTTTGTATTGATGGAATCTTATCATCTATACGTAACATAATATCTGAACAATAAGAACAAACGTTCTTATTGAGACTATAACTTATAGAAAATAAAATAGATATATAGATTGAATCAAATATGTTGTATTTACAAACAAAAGTAATCAATAAACATTTGATGTCCAATTGGATCAGCTAGGACAAAAATAAAGCATTGGGTCTATCTATTCCTTGGTGTCAAGGTACACAATTGTGTACAACACATAACCTTAAAAGATGTAACTGACTGCTCTCGGATCTACCTTTTCAAGGTACACAATTATGATTGATTTTACTTTGATTGTATATATATATATATATTTTAAATTTTGTAGGTAACGAATTGAAATAACAAACTAATGGAACTAGTGAATTGGATATATTGTGAAATTTGCATTACAGAGGAGAAAACGTGGACCAATCGTGAAACTAGTTAGAGTTGAAGGACCAGTATGCTATTGGAATGTCTGATTGACGTCGGTCTGAGGTTCGATCGGTTATTCGGTTACATTTTAGACGCATAGCGTTGTTGAAAGTAACCGAACCGACGCTAATTTGGTCCAACTGATGATGTTGATTTGTTGCGACTTATATTTTTGGTTTCTGTAATAGTATTTTGGCTCTTTTAAAGAGGATATATAAATACAATAAGGATAGATGACTCGAGGATATTTTCTTTTACAAAAGTGTTTTTTGATCTCCTCTTTTTCTTTTACTATGGTTTTAAAGATGAGAAATATTTGTTTCTTGGTAATTTTTAGTATAGAGAATTACAATTTTAAGTTAACTAAAAGGATCTAACCTATTTTAAGAATGTAATTTAATTTTAAAGAGTGATTTGCTTAATTTTTTATAGGTTATTTATATTTTTAAATTAATTACATTATTTAATAAAATTTGTGATTTAATTTGTTTATTTTTAGTTTTATTGATATTTTTATACTTAATCACATTAAAAATAGAATTTTGGGCGTGTCGAGATGGATGGATGACATATAATTGTACACCAAATAGCTGAGCATACAAATTTTGAAATAAATAAATAAATATATATATATATATATATATATATATATATATAGTACTTAATGGCTCCAATTTATTATAGTGTGAGCTCAACGAAGAACTTGCATATAGATAAGGGACAACTACTATTACTTAACAAAAAATATTTGTTATTATAGACAAAATTAATATTCAAATTGTGAAATTTCTATTATTCGTAGATATGATATTTAAAATATTCATTCCATTTTATTATTACCATCGACTTTATATACTTATAAGTGGATCCGATTGTCAAACTCGCCTACCACCTAAGAGTCTTGACAGCTTGATCTCCAGGCTTGACCATCACAATTATGCATGATACTTAACCTAAAAGCTAAAACAGAACCATGTGTCTAATTCTATTTCTTTGGAGTTTCTTTTAGATCGATGTGGGATTTTCATCTCTCACATGACTAAGAAATGTGCATTTTGAATTTAATTTGCATCTTTTTATAATCCAAAATATTTGTATATGGATGAATAATTTTTTCTATGCGAATTGATATTCACTGAATGCATTACTTTTCATTACATATTTTAATGAGTTTTTGAGTTTATTTTCGAAATAATGCTCTATTTAATTTGGGATTGCTAATAACACATTTATGTCTTTGCATCATATACTTATTGTCTACCTTCCGAAGGAGTCTATCAGGGCATTCCGCTTAACTTTTTCCAAGAAGAACGTGAAAAAAAAAAAAAAAAGGGAGAAAACAACTTCGAGATATGCAGTCCATTGACTTGCACAATATAGACTACATACTATGCATATATTTTCTGGTCATCATACTTGCAACAAGTACTTACTCCTGCCAAACCAAACAATTTGACCACGCTTCCCCCCAAACTAAAATCAGAAAATAAGAGTCAATTACAGGAAACATCGCGGAGGAAAAAAATTCATTTTGTTACCCCGGCTCCTAACAAAGACCAGTCAATTGGATACTGGGGATGGAAAACTAGGCAATAGAGCTTACGTACTAGACTTGTTGACCAAAAGTCTTTTATTCTAGAAAAAGTTAGGGGATAGAGACCTCTATTTCTCAAACATAATGAACCCTCCTTAGTTTTGTTTTTTTTTAAAAAAATTATCATTTTATTTTTTTGGGGAAGAAACATTGAAAAGAAAACAAAATGTAATCTCATAATTGATATTCGAGTTGGTGGATTCTTGGACTATACGGTATATGAGTATGGTGAATGATTGAGTTAATTGTTGTAAACTACGGTATTCTTTTGTTAAGTTAGCAATAAAATTTTCACTTTCTAAACTATCCATAGTTAGTTGCGCAATCTCATATTTGAATCTCCTTAGTTACATTTCGTGTTTCAAGTGGGCAGTGAGGTATTATACTAATAACCTTAAATTTTGTCTTAAAGGAATTTTTTGGGTATAAAAAGAAATCACTTATAAAAAAAAAAAAAAAAAAAGGATAATTCATATTGGACTTTCTTGCTTGAGACAATTAGACACACCGACACACTTCATCCAAGACTCTCTTAAGGAAATTACTCTTGTCTCGCTTGTTTAGCTTTTGTTCCAATACGATCAATGAAAACTATTTAAGCATGTACAGGCTCGTTAATTTTTATTCCGTAAAATTATTGAGTTCTTTTGCTTTGGCTTCATCCACCGAGCAAGACTCATAATTTATTACCTGAATCGTTCACATTTTTCATCAATATACCGATTACACTACCTCAAGAGTAATTTTGTCTTTAATCGAAAACAAAGTTGTAAACAAAATCTCAAATTCCAATCTCAAGTCAAAATTTAATGCCTACGTTATCTTCATTTCGATTTCTTTAATGTCATTGAAATATATTTAATACCACTGAATGTCCCATATTTTATCCATAGATATCATAGCCCATGTTGACGCCTGATTGGAGAAGAAAACAATGCCTTTGTCAATCAAGTAAAGACATGGAAAGTATGCGAAAAGATCACCTACCCTTCGATGTCATCCAAAACTTGTTACCCTCTACATCCATTGTCGACAAAATATGTATGTAGTGAACAAAGTACAAGGGGAAAACTCCAATGCATTGACCCGTAAATCAATATGATCGGCTCATATCTCAATCTTCCACCAGCCATTTTTTTTTCCCAGAATTATTCGTAAAACATTTAATCATGTATGGTTTTCCTTGTCGATATGATAACAAGTTAATGCCATTGTTAGCAAAAGACTGTATCTTTGTTCTTCATAAAAAAAAAAAAAAAAAAAAAAGACGCCCAAAGGCCTTGTCATTTCGTTTTATTGTGGGTTTTTTTTTTATTGAAGAATAAAAAAATACATAATTTTATTGTTATTTGTATAAAAAAAATAATTTGAGTAATAGAAATAATATTTTATACAAATAGAAATTATATTGCGTATATCGGTCTCTTTCTCAAATCATATAATATAAAAATATCGGGAATTTAAGCGCTCGTTTGATACCCTATATCTGATGATTCACGGCTTTGTAGGTTACGTAATCACACAGAAAACATTAAGAAAACGAGATGTCATGGCCTCGGGCGTCAATTTCTTGCTACAAAAAGATAGAACTCTAGTCGGCAGGTATCTCTATCTTGAGACGGCAAACCAAGCAGAAAGACTCCGCGTGGTCCAGCTGACGCCAAGGTTGGCATGGTAAGACGTGTGGGCCCCTACATGTCGGGCATCAAGTGTGCAAAAGCTATTCTCACCTGCCCCACATGAACAACTTGCGGGACAACATATTTTTGTTCTCAGTTCAACCAATGAATTGTTGGTTAAATTGTAAATTTAATTAAAAAATATATAAATAATAATATACTTAGTAATAAAATGTACACTATCAAATAAGAATAAAATTTTCTAAAATTATAAGAAACTAATTTAATGTTAATAATTTCTTAAAAAGTTTTTATTATGATTTATCACGTTAAAAAAAAAATCTCCCAAAATAAAATTACCTAATTCCTAAAGGGCAAAACTTAGAAACTCTAGGCTTCCATAACAAGTCAATAACGATAGGGATAATCAGTAAAGAATGTCACACTTTACATATAATACACGTATCAAAAGAATATTATTTCCTTTAATTCAAGAGACAATGCCAGTTTGACAATACTTAAAATGCTTTTCTCTCCAGATCTCTACATTTGAAGGTTGCAAGTGACCTTTACAATCAGACGCTGCGAGAGTGAGACGCTTTAATGGATCTTGGCATGACCAACAACCCGGCCGAATTGATATAATCGAAGTGGGTTTATACAGATATAGCGGATTTGACCGGATTTTGATCGAGTTAATTGCAGACTAGTTCAATGATGTGATCCGATTCGGTCTAATGCCTCAGTCACCGAATTTTTGGTCAAACCGTTTGGGTTAGATCCAATCTAATAACACCCTAAGTAAGGGTTTAAATACTGTCTCCAAATTTGACATTCTTTTTAAGAAAAAACAAAAAACTTAAAATACAAATTATTATTGTTATTATTATTTTCTTTTGTAGTAAACATTTGGTTCAACTATTTATAGAGGAGCAAGACATGGCTAGCTGCTCATCGCATTATGTGCACTTCTTTCAAGAAACACATCACGATTCTTGTAATTCTCTTCTGAAATTTCTTGGCCATGGCCGTTAAGTCAGTTCTCTCGCTCTCATTAGGCCGCTCCACTAATGAGAACGATGCAAAAGCTCTTGAGTTCATTGAGCAGATGACTAAAAATGTTGACTCGGTGCAACAGAGGGTTCTGGGAGAAATACTGGGCAGGAATGCCAAGACCGAGTATCTTCAAAGATACAAGCTCAACGGAGCCACTGACCGAGCCGCCTTCAAGTCCAAAATTCCCATTATCGCTTATGAACATCTCCTACCTGATATCCGACGTATTGCTAATGGCGACCACTCTGCTATCCTCTCTTCTCACCCAATATCTGAGTTCCTCACTAGGTGAGAATCATCACATTTCGTCTAGCTTTAGATGGTTCCTTTTTTGGTCCGTCCAGTAATTGGTGATGGTGACTTTATAGTTCCCTTTGTTTTTCTAGATTGTGGGGTTAATTTGAATTTGCAAATTATATGGGACTCTAATTAAATGCATTGCAATCAGCTCTGGGACTTCCGCCGGTGAAAGGAAATTGATGCCAACAATTGCAGAAGAAATGGAACGCCGCCTGATATTGTACAGTCTTGTCATGCCAGTGATGAACCTGTGCGTGTTCCCTCTTCTTCGAGTAAATATGTCTAATTCTAATTTTTCTGCTAAGGTGCAAGTAATATGATCATTTTACAATTCTCTGCAAAGAATACAGATTTATCGATACTTGGTAAAAATATCCCGACAAATCAGTGTATATAAGCCTTCTTTTTAACTCAAAGTTTACGATGCTCACAATTTAACTTTTTCCTTTATATTGGAAAGCTATGTGCGGGACATGGACAAAGGAAAGGCTCTTTGTTTCCAGTTCGTGAAAGCCGAAACAAAAACTCCAGGAGGTCTAGTTGCACGTCCTGTGCTCACAAGCCTTTACAGGAGCGAGTATTTCAAGAACAGGCCTTACGATCCTTACAACGTCTACACCAGCCCAAACGAGACAATTCTTTGCGTAGACGCCTTCCAGAGCATGTACAGTCAAATGCTTTTTGGCCTGATCATGAGAGAAGAAGTCTTCCGAGTTGGTGCAGTTTTCGCCTCTGGCCTTGTCCGGGCAATCCGGTTCCTCCAAGTTAACTGGAAGCAGCTAGCCGACGATATCTCAACAGGCACTTTAAATGCCAAAATAACTGATCCCTCAGTAACAGAATGCATTAGCAAGGTTTTGAAACCTAACCCAGAACTTGCCGAGTTCATATACAAACAGTGCTCTGGAGAAAAATGGGAAGGAATCATTAGAAAAATTTGGCCCAATACAAAATATCTTGACGTGATTGTCACAGGAGCAATGGCTCAATACATTCCCACGCTGGATTACTACGGTGCCGGGCTGCCCATGGCTTCTACTATGTATGCTTCATCGGAATGTTACTTTGGTCTTAACCTAAAGCCGATGTGCAGTCCATCCGAGGTCTCTTACACAATCATGCCCAACATGGGCTACTTCGAGTTCTTACCCCAAAATTCCTCAGCAGCTCTACCCCACGATTCGCCTCCGCAGCTTGTCGATCTGGCCGACGTTGAACTTGGCAAAGAATACGAACTCGTTGTCACCACATATTCGGGTCTTTGCAGGTACCGGGTAGGAGATATCCTCCTTGTCACTGGATTCCACAACAAGGCTCCACAATTTCGCTTCATGAGGAGGGAAAACGTGCTTTTAAGTATTGATTCAGATAAGACAGATGAAACCGAGCTGCAGAAGGCCATTGAAAGTGCATCCTTGTTGTTACGGGATTTCAACGCTAGTATTGTTGAATACACTAGCCATGCAGACACCAACACGATCCCGGGTCACTATGTGATCTACTGGGAATTGCTCCTTAAGGACCCGACAAACTGCCCGACAGAAGAGGTTTTGAGCCAGTGCTGTCTGGCCATGGAGGAGAGTTTGAACTCAGTGTACAGGCAATGCCGAGTTGCCGATAACTCCATTGGGCCGCTGGAGATAAGGGTAGTGAAAAATGGAACCTTCGAGGAGCTTATGGATTATGCAATTTCCAGGGGCGCTTCCATTAATCAGTACAAGGTGCCCAGGTGTATTAACTTCGCTCCTATAGTGGAATTGCTGGACTCCAACGTGGTCTCCAAGCATTTTAGCCCATCTCTGCCGAACTGGACACCAGAACGACGTCGTTGAAATGCATAAACAGCGAGAATCTGTTTGATTAGTTCCATGGCTAAAATAAGCCTTCCTAATAGGGAAGATGGACCAGTGCTACGCTTGCCTTTGTGTGTTTGATTGTCCCCCGTTGTTGTTGTTGGTTTTTTTATTCTTTTTTTTTTTTTTCAAATGTGTCTTTTACTAGTAGTTTAAAGGTGTCTTTTCCTTTATTTGCTTTTTTAGATTAAAAAATAAAAATAAAAATTAATCCATCGCAAGTGTCTCTTTCTCCATGGTTATGGACAATCTGCAAGAAATATGTATTGTCAATTTAATATTTGTTTATTCTAGTGTTTGCTAACAAGTTTATGTAACCTAGAACCAATTGTGTTTTTGGTTTTTTATTACCCCCTTGTCTACTGTTTTACTTAATATTTAATATCTTCGTTAGTCTTTTTTTTTTTTCTTTTTTTTTTAAATCAATTTGTTCGTTTATCTCAAGCTTTATGACCACTAAGCATAGCTTGGTGGTTCCTTTATTTAACCTTATTCAAGTTAAAAGTATCAAGTCTTTCAAAAATAAAGTTGTTGAACTGAAGTAAGTCTTGACCATGACAAAATAGACTTGATATTATTATTCCTATGTGTAGAATTGATTTTTGTTTTTTATAATTATAAGTTATGCATCATTAATCTAATATACATATTTGGTTTAAAAAGACCAGAGACAATTCAAAAAATTTTTTGCTTCCTCCCCTTGTTATTGTTTAAGCTTATGTAGCTTATGTGCCTCAAATTTCTTTTCCACCTAAATGCAAACATAAGATAAGAGCGAAAGAATTCGGGAATCAAATTTCGAGATGAGTTGGCACACTAATATACTAATAAAAAATATATACTAACAAATATACATTCCATGGCATGATGAGGCTGGTGGTCTAGACAGGGCTTAAAGAGTTAAAAAAAAAAATGATTCTATGCCGTTTAAAGCAAAGCTTTGGAGCTTGTTAATGTCGTTTAAAGTAGTAATTAACTCTGTGGAAGCAAACCCGTGAATGTCCCCACATTATGCTAAATCTTAACAATGAACTTGGTCATATATAAATCTCACCAAGGTGGGGACACAAACTGAAAAAGTTATCAAATTCAAGCCAAAGTCACAGAAAGCTTGTAAAGGTTGTCTTGCCCAACTGGTCTCTGTATTCAATAAACCTGGCACATACGACAATAACAAAAGGCTTTTCTTGAATTTCGATGGAGATTGTCTTGTCCATTCCATCCTGGACATTCTTTTGAAGTTCCCAAAACTTACCGTTTGGACCAGTAATGCCATAATGAGCCATTTTCGAATCCGAAGGTTAGTCCGCTGTCCACTGCCTTGTTAGTTGAACTTCCCTAGAGTACGTACATATTAAGCTAGAATCGTGAATAATCCTGTAATCTCATCGCTAATTGCAAAAGGGATACGTGGATTGACTACATGTGCGAAACAAGCACCGGTTCGGCAATTATGTTATTCACTGGGCAGTGAGATCCAATTTCTTAATGATACTCCCTTTCTGGCTTAATGATTTTTTTTTTTTCATGAACGCAGATTAGTATATATAAATGGAAAAAAAAAATAATGTAAACATGTACGAGAAGTGAAGTAGTACCCATTTATTAAAACATGACCACTACACCCAAGAGTATAGCAAAAGAGAAATGTTAACTCTAATTACTGGTCAATCCCACACATCGAAAGTTCTTTCCATTCTGTTGTGGTGGCATCAATCAGGTTGAAAGTTCTTCCCCACACACATGCAATGGAGACTGTCTATTTGGACCGCCTGTTTAGCATCTCTTGAGCTATTCTTGAATATTTTCCTATATCTCTCCCACCATAAATGCCAACATACTGGAATCATTAGTTGGAAATCCTTGCTTAGTGGGATGGGGGTTGAGTCATCCGTGCAAGTAAAAAGTCACATGTCTGCCTAGGCAAAGTAAATTGTCACCCAAGGAACTTGAGAAATACATTCCATATATGGTCATGGAAAAGTCGTAGTGGAGCAACAAGTGACTTGTATCCTCAAGATCTTTTATACACAAAAAGCACCTGTCAACTAGCTGTCATCCTCTCTTGTTTTAAGTTAAGGCAATGTAAGGATTCTAAGTGCACAGCAAAGCAGCATTGATCATTAGGCAAGCACTGATCATCTCAATGAAAATAATTAGCCAAACAAATGAGCTATTCATCTATCTTGGTCTATAATTCTTTCTCTTCAAATTTTAATAATTTTATTTTCAATTTCGGGAATTTCTTTACCTCTCGACCAATTGGACCCCACGATTTTCCGTGGCCTAGCTACTACGTTGCTGTAGTATACAGCCACAGGCAACGGCTATTGCTCTTGTTTGTATGATGACCAGAAGTCTAGAAACTATATAGATCTAATTTTCTTTATTGCTGAAAATTCCCAGATTCCACATTTTTTTTTTCTGTAATTTAGTTGATTACTAGCGTCCACAAGAAACTCTTGCATGGACATCTACTTACCTGAGGCTAGTTGAAGCATTCCGTTTGTTGCTGCAAATACATGGAAGACTATATATTTTGGTCAAAACATACGCAGTTAAGGGATTATAAGGTATAACGAAAGGAAAGGCTGAAGGTCATGCCTTGCAGGCAACACGCTTCAATGCCTCTTTCAAGGTCTGCTCCTTATGTTGACCTTCACTTATTGTCTTGATGCAACTTGGACTTCTCAAAAGTATCTTCCTCTTTATCTCTCTATCTATCTATATATACATATATAAAGAAGAAAAAAATGTGTTCTGCTTCACTGTTGTTACAAAATATGAGAATTAATACAGTTATCTATATATTGATGAAACATAACTTTTTGGAAGCCGAAGAATTAGGCTATTTCATAATTGGTTCTCGACATTCTCTAGATCACACTGGCACATATTGATTTGACTTTCAACTTCCTGGAAGAAAAATACTTAACATTACGACTATAAACAATATATATCTATAGCTTTCTCTTATTAAATCTACGAGAAATATTAGACATTGCACTCCCTTACCTCCAGGTTAGGATCAGTCTCATTGTTCTGTCGTTTGCAAGTCTCACAATGAAGGTAAATAGCAGCACCAGCATATTATAATTAAACTAGGGTCAACAAACCTATTAAAGGAACATTGGCTAGGTAGAGAAGTGAAATTAACGAACCCCTATGTTGCCGATTGATCGCCAATGTTAGCTTCAATACTCACTCGAACAGTAATCCCCCTGACTATTTGTAAGTAATTAGTTTACATATTTGGCTGATTCCACAAACGTTTTTCTTTTTTTTTTTTTCCTTTGTTTTTGCCATTTCCATTCTTCGATTTTTTGTTGGACTTTGAAACTAATGAAATTTCCCTTTTTTTTTTTTTTTTTAGAGGGGTTGAGCAATGACCATTAAAAAAATGCCCTTTTTCTAAGAAAAGATTACCCCGAAAGTAAATATTAGAATTGAGACGAAAACATATGGAATAAAGATAAGCCCCGATTCAAGAGATTGAAGACTTCCCACAAAAGCTTTCCTGAAAAGGACCGGGCAATTATTTTCAATGGTTGCCAAATGGGCCGATCCGTAGCTTGTGGTTAGATGTCTGAAAAAGCCAGAAGATTGCAACTAAATTTTGACCAAAAACCAAAAAAAAAGAAAAAAAGATTGCAATGAAATTCTATCTGCGTAGTAAAATGTCCAGGAACTAGCCACAAATAGTGCCTGTGGGATCTAACCCAAAGCAGCTTCAATGGAGTCAGCCTTCGACTGCACATATAAAGTGACCTTTCAATTAATGCGAGGACGAAAAGGGCCAATTAGCAAGAGAGAAAAAGGCAAGGCGAAGAATACTTGTAATTTAAAAATAATAATAATAATAAATAAAAAATAGTCCCAACACCTATTATTAAATTGAAAGAAAGGGAAATTCAGGAGTGGTCCTCATCAGAAAAGCATAACTTATAAGATAAGTCCTGCCGGCAATGCTAGTTTAGCATTTAAGAATCGAATTGGCAAAAGATCAACAAATTTGAACCCCTGGTCGTGCTTCCTCTTTTCATAGTTTTTTTTTTTTTGAAAGAGAAATCCTTGCTCGCTCTATAAAAAGTGGGTTGGATTAAATTCTAATATATCCTTCCCTTGTATGCCTGTTGTGTTTATGCGCAACAGAATCATAGTTATTTTTTTATGAGATATCCCCATAGTTAAAATTTTAGATTTTAAAACCTAATCATTAGAAAAATATATGAGAAATTTATAAAAATAAAAAAAAATTATAAATATTTTGTAACCTTCTGTTTAATGTAGCTCCTGATGCAAAAAAAGAAAAAAAAAAAACAAAAACTCACCTTCGTCTTTCTGTCTTGGAGTACACGAGTAATAAAATCAGATGAAAACGCCAAAATATTTACTCTGGGTTGCTTTCTTTCGGGTGGATGTACAGGAGGGGCAGGAAAATGGCAGGACAAATAAAAACAAATGTCTTATTGCTTGTTTGATTTAACAGGATGAAACAAAAAGCTTACCCAATAATATTAATTACCATTGTTTACAGATAGATAAACTATCCACATATACTTAATTGACAATTTATTAATCTCTGTAGAAAAATCAGGTTCTCTGCTGATTCCGTTGGTTGGCAATGAAACATATATCAGTGTAACAGTTAACGCTATCTATGATTATTTTTAATATCATGTCTGATGTACAAATTAGTTCCTGACTGATTTACAAATTAATGTCATATTAATAAAACAATAATTTTTTGTGTACAAAAAATGAAATATTTTATTTATTGATAAAATTATTAAACCCACGGATGAAACTGATAAATTATAATATTTCTTTTTAGAAAACACCTTTTTTTTTTTTTGTTTGTCACAAAGAAGGTTGAAATGTCAAGAAAGAAAAAAAAGAGTCACTAAAATTCTAATACAAGAAACCAGAAATTTTAATAAAAATATTTCAATCTTGTGTTTGAAGCGCTAAAAAATTAGTGCTTCTCTTTAGGAAATGGACAAGAGATGAAATTTCGAGGCGCCTTCCTCAATGAACGAAGGCTTGGCTCTTTTAACGGGATATTTTTGTTCGTCATTGGCCAATAAGCTGTTTGCAGCTATTTGTCTGTTTGTTCAAGGGCCAGTGATTTGAAAACCCTGTTTTCTTTTTCGGCCTTTTGCTTTACTAAAACTATAGTAATTTTTTTTGGTTAACAAGCAAATATGCAGTATTTAAAACAAAATGTAACTAACCTTTATTTAAAAAAAAAAATGTTGAATTGTCGAAAACAAAATTTATATTTTAAAAATATATTATATTTTATGGAAAGTTACCACGCACCCCAAACCTACGCCTACCAACTAATGGTCGTCTTTGCCATCATTTTATTCCTTTTTACCGCCTATGAGTTGGAATTTTAAAAAGATGCTTTTCTAACGACAGTAACATGTGTGGGGCAACTCCTGCCGATTTCTCGTTAAGCGCTATAGAAAATGATTTATTCACCACCGATTATGTGGTATAAATGATAAAGGCTGTTCGATGTCATGTTACAAATTATTTGCAAATTTTTTTTGATGTATTTAAAATTCTCTAATAAAATTATGAAATATCGTGGTTACTTTTTATTTTTTACATCAATAAAAAAAATAATTCACAAATAAATTATATAATTAAAATTTATAAATATATGTAGCGCCAACTCTTAAATATGTTTAATATTTCAAAATTTTTGGCACTCAATAAAAACATACATAGAAATCAATTTTGGTCGAGCAATCATCAACATAAGGGGAAATTCCGTGCCCTTAGAAAAGGAAATTTTGTGCCCCTGCAGGCTTTAGCACAGCTGCAAGCCAATCAGACACTACTTTTTGGCTCACTAATCGAGGAACATTGGATTGCAACCTCCGATGCAAAGTTGTTTCCATTCTTTTGTATTTCCTATTATTGTTTACCAGTACTTTTTTTAATAGGATGCCTTTCTCATCTATTCAATTAGGTCCAAATTGGATCCTCGCTCGTTAAAGGTAAACTGATAACATAACGAACCCAATTATTGCTGAGTGACGTTTTGCATTGTGTGAGTAGACAAACTCTTGTAATTTTTTTCCCAAAATGTCTTTCCAGCGTGATAGCAAGAAGAAAAAGTGTGCACATTGCCCATGTATGTGAATTTTATTTAGTTAGATATAATGCTTGGCCTTTTATATAATCCTTCAACTGCAAGTCCCAAATAACGAGATTCTTGATGAATTAGTAGAAATTTAATGGGGTTTGCTTTTTGTACCCAAAAAAGCAAAAAAGAAAGAAAAAAGAAAACAAAGTGGGTGGGGGAAGGGGGGACTCGTTTTGCATGTAGAAATTACCAAAGTTACAATTAGCCCTGACGAGGACATGATATAATTGTATTGTTTAAACTGATGGATTAACCGGCTTTAAAGCTACAAATTGAGTTCAATATGAGCGTTTGGGGATTCAGCTTGAAAATGTTCTGCTCGAATGAGAAAGGAGTTTGAACAACTTTAAAATCACCTCGTGAGTTTCTTATTAAAAGGCGCATTGTTATATATATATATATATATTTATTTATTTATTTATTATTTTTTTTTTTTCACAAACAAATTAAATATCACTATACCAGCTGTGTTGTGTCATCACCAGGTCAACTTATGATGAACTAAATCATTAAGAACAATTATGAGGAACTTGTTGAGATAAACTAACTCGAATGCACTAATTATAGGATTATCTGTTAATTGTATTTTTTTACATATATTAAACAAAGTGTATTTTTAGCAAAAAAAAATAAGGGCAGTAATCTTGGAAAGAAAAAAATAGTTAAGCACTAATACGTGGCCCGAGCGTGCAACACACGCGAAAGCACGCGTGTAAAACCTACGCAAAAGATGCGGAGGGGGAAAGTTGACGTAAGCTTTGCGTTGCGTTCAAAGGCCACAGTCTCACTCGCGTGATCGCGAGCCAAGGACGACAAAAGCTTTGGCTGGCGCGTTCTAGCCGCCCGCCAAACCAAAATCCAAAAACAACATCTGACACGTCGTTTGTTTTTAAAAAAAAATTTTTTGGCCATTTTTCACTGTCTTGCTTTCCCTTTACTCCTTGCCTACCCGGCGCGTCCGTGGAAAACAAGCTAATTCCATCCTTTTTTTCGGTTTCCATTATTAGTGCAATTTTCTACATGCCACACCACGGAATGTAAACGAAATTTTTTGCACCCGCCCGTCCGTTCTTTGCAATCTACCATCATCGTAGATAAAAATAATTTGATATGTTTACTTGTTTGGATGCTATGAAAGTTCAGTTCAAGGGTTTTCTTATCCCAAGGTTCGATTCTTCCACTGTGACCTTTGAAGGGTGCGTTTGAAGGTTGATAATTAACATGGACTGATTAACATTTAGCCCAACATGGACAATTATATCCATTAATTTTTAAAAAATCTATAAAATAATCAGTAAATTTTAATTTTCTTTTTCAACTAGCTCCTTTTTCACATAAAAAAATAATAGAGTCAATTAAAATAAAAAAAATATAAACTAAAAAATAATTATTATCAGCCTATTGATTGATCAACCTATTAAAAAAATAATACAATGTATTTTTTTTTTTTGTATTCATTTTGCATTCGATAATTTTTCTAATGTATCATTACACTTATTACCTAAAAAAATAATTAAAACATCACTAATTCTATGAAACTTGTTGAAATCTCTATAAAAGAGGGAAAAAAAATGGTAAATATAGAAATATAATGGATCAGAATTTGCATTGCTATATTTTATAAACTTGTTAAAGAATGATGATATGATTGTATTCAAAGGGCATTTATAATTAAAGTCAAACAGGTTACAGAGTTACATCAATATTGCGTTGAGCCATAAGTGACCCTACCAACCGGTCATGGCTATACACCACTGATAATTAACATTTGAAGCTTATTCTGGAGTAACAAATAGACTATTGTTGAGAATCTGCATAATCAACAATAGACTCTACTTGTTAGGGATAAAACTATTTCCCCCTCTTTTCATCCCTAAACATACAAAACAAGTTAGAGTACAGGTTCCATTTATCTTGTGCATGCTTTGTTTAAAAACAAACAAAAAAAAAAGGTTTATTCTTCTTATTCCTAGGTTTCTATAGTGTAACAATAATTCTAGTTATGAATTTAATGTGATTTATTTGATATGTTTTTGTTGGATGCATTAGGTGCTTGTTACATTTTTGTTTATATCACTTTCGACTGGGATATTTTTAATTTTTTTTTTTCCCGACTATCTCATAGGAATGTAAGTTGCATTATTTATCACATTTAACGAGTCTTGTTCATAACCCTAAACTTACCTTTGTCATAACCATGTATAATAAATATTTATAACTTATATAAGAGAGAAAGTGAAATTTACGACTAGTAACGTTGCATGTAAAGAGTAAAATTTTTTTTCTCTCCATTAGAAATTTCATTAGGCTTTCAATAGGATTAAAATCCTAAAATTCAATAATAAAAATTAAAATTTTTAATTATCAAGATATCCCTAACTCAAGTAAAGTGAAGCAATAAGAAGTTCTCTGCGATAAGAAAAAAAAAAAAAATGAACCGACAAAAACCCGGATGCCCAATATTATAATTATAAATTACCAACGCATTTGTAATAGCATCATTGGTCCGGTTTCACTTCTCCTCGTTGTTCCTATTCCAAATAGATGGAGATAATGATTGAGATGTATAGTGCTAAATTTTATGTTTGTTTACACAAAAATTAAATATAAAAATGATTTATCCTAAATATAATAATATTTAAATAATAAATTATTTTTATAAAAAATTAAATATAAATATAAATAAATAATTTTTAGATTTATAAATATAATAACTTATATTTGTATTTTTTTGAGTTAAAAAAATTATAATGGCATCATTAAAATTTTGAACGTGAAACATGAAGTCAGTTTTTGATAACTAAAATGAAATCGTGCCCGGTAAATATTTTTAACGCAGTGACTCCACGTAGATTCCCAAGGAATCCTGCGCACTCTCAACAGCACACTCTCAAAGCAGGGAGCCACGTCCTCTCACGTGGCATTCTTACTCGACACACGCATCCGACCCCAAAAGGCGACGACCCTGGATTTTGGAAGATAAAATGCTCGAAAAGGGCCAAAAAAAAAAAGAAAAAGCCAAAAAAAAAACAAGAAAATGCAGGTTTTCGATTCTTCCGAAGCGCTCCCCTTGTTCACTCTCTCACAATTTGCCAATAATTTATTACGGCGAAAGCTATCAACGAAAAACGAGAGCTAAACCCACAAGCAAAAGAAAGGCTAAATATATTCTCTCCGGTTCAACCATAAAGTGATCATATATAACCAGATAGATCTATCCGGTGGACCCTTCCGCACCCAACCATGCCTCTGCAAGATCACCAACAGCCTCTCTTGCTGAACCGGCAGGGAGGAGAAGAAGAAAAGCAGTTGGAAGAAACAGCCTATGATTCCGATGAGAAAGTCTACATCGTCGGCATCGACTCCGACGAAGGCGAGAGCAGCTATATCGACGAGCCACCCCCGTTCTCTTGGAGAAAGCTATGGCTTTTTACTGGTCCCGGCTTCTTAATGTCAATCGCTTTTCTCGATCCCGGGAACTTGGAGGGCGATCTCCAGGCCGGCGCGATTGCTGGGTATTCGTTGCTTTGGCTTCTTTTTTGGGCCACGGCTATGGGGCTCCTCGTTCAGCTTCTGGCGGCGCGGCTCGGCGTGGCGACTGGGAAACATTTGGCCGAGCTTTGTAGAGAGGAGTACCCCACCTGGGCTCGAATGGTGCTGTGGGTTATGGCGGAGCTGGCTTTGATAGGAGCTGATATACAGGAGGTTATTGGGAGTGCTATTGCCATTAAAATTTTGAGCAATGGAGTTTTGCCTTTGTGGGCTGGTGTTGTTATTACAGCTTCTGACTGGTAATTTTTGACTTTCTTTTAATAATTGTGTTTTTTTTTTTAATTTGGCTGATTACTGGTTTTGTTTGTTTCTTCTGAATTTGGTGGGTTTTGGGTTCTGAATTTTCTCCATAAAGATAATTCCTTTTTACCTCTCTAGAATCGTTTTGTTTTTTTTTTTTCTAGGTGTCAAATTTGTTTCAATTTTTGGGCTTAAAAGTTTAATCTTTGCTGTATTACCATTTCCTTCGCTAGATTTTTGTTCACTCAATTTCTAAACCCTCCAAGCGCATATCTGATTGTTCATTGACTAGAGCTTTGTCGGAGTGCATGGCACTTAAGTCGTGTAATTTATCAACAGACTGGAAAAAATAGTTGTGAGGAATTATTTTTTGTGGGATTCGAAATTGGGAAACTGGCAAAATAAAGAAGGAAAAAAGATGGTTCCATGCTCCATTGAGTAAAATTTTTGTTTCCTCCCTTGTTTTGTAGTGTTTAAAGTTTCATTTTCCTTATGCTGATGCACTTCTTTATTGTCTTAATACAGTTTTATATTTCTACTCCTTGAGAACTATGGTGTGAGGAAATTGGAGGCAATTTTTGCCCTTCTCATTGCAACAATGGCAGTATCATTTGCCTGGATGTTTGCCGAGACAAAACCTGGCGGCTCTGAACTTATGCTTGGTGAGTAATATTTTTATTTCCTAAGTAGAAGTTTCAATTTCAAAGTTTCATTTCTTGCTTTCTTTGTCATCACCAACTATTTGTGGACACGGAATTAAATGGGTTTTCAATTGCAGGCATCCTAATTCCCAAACTTAGCTCAAAAACAATACAGCAGGCTGTTGGAATTGTGGGTTGTATAATCATGCCTCACAATGTATTCTTGCATTCTGCTCTGGTACAATCCAGGGATGTTGACCATACCAGGAAAGGACGAGTTCAAGAAGCCCTCAGATATTACTGCATAGAATCTACTGCTGCCCTTGTGTTATCATTCATCATCAATTTGTTTGTGACGACTGTGTTTGCCAAGGAATTTTATGGCACAGAACTTGCCGATAGTGTTGGCCTTGTAAATGCAGGGCAATATCTTCAAGAAAACTATGGAGGTGGACTTTTTCCTATAGTTTACATCTGGGCTATTGGGCTATTAGCAGCTGGCCAGAGCAGTACTATGACAGGCACTTATGCAGGACAGTTTATCATGGGTGGTTTTCTGAACATGAGGTTGAAAAAATGGCAGAGGGCATTGATCACGCGAAGCTGTGCAATTATTCCAACAATAATTGTAGCACTTGTTTTTGATACCTCTGAAGACATGCTGGATGTCTTAAATGAATGGATGAATGTGCTTCTATCAATTCAGATTCCATTTGCACTCATTCCTCTTCTCTATTTGGTCTCCAAGGAGCAAATAATGGGCAGTTTCAAGATTGGTCTTGCTCTAAAGGTATTCTGATAATTGCCTTATTCAATATTTTAATTTGTATCTAAAGGTAACCCATAAAAAATACTGCAAAACGGTGTTTGTAGTCAATTGCATTGTGACTCGGTCTGAAGGCCAAAATCTATGTTTAGCCAAGCTATTTATGAAGGAGAAAACACGAATAAGAGAGAGATTGGAAAAGATCTACGCGGAAGTTAGTTCGTTACGAAAAGAGAATGGTAGTAGTATTCTTAATCAATGACAACTTTGTGACTCTTGTCAAAATTAGACGTGCAGTTACTCACCATCAGAAATTGTACGCATATTTACTTATAGTCTCTTCTACCTGGAGTTGATCTAATTATTCCATTTTCAGAAATTGCATCGTGGCTTTTTTAGGTAACCATTCTCGCCAGTTTATCATAAGGGAGAATTCACTTTTTTTTCTTTTGTTGCTCATTTTCTTGTTTTCTTCTCTTATAGGTGGCTTCATGGCTTGTGGCTGCCCTCGTGATAATGATCAATAGTTATCTCTTATTTGACTTCTTCTCCATTGAAGTGAATGGAATACTATTTGCCACTTCAATCTGTGCTGCTACGGGTCTATATCTTGCTTTTATCATTTACCTCGTTTTCAGGGGCATCTCCTTTTCTTCTTGTTGCCGTACTTCTAAACAGATAGACGTGATTCAGTAAACAATCTCAATCTGCGAGATATTTGTATCAGTATGCTGTATGTTGTTGGTAAACACATTTTGTGGTGACATTGGGGATTGCACAGGAGGATTTACTTACCAGTTTAAGCATAATCCTGGTGAATAACTTTGTAACCGAGCTTTGAACAAATTGTAATTCAGCATCTAAGCTGAGAATTATTCGCCTCTTTTGTACATGGAATTAAAAACAAGCAGGGCTTAGGACCTGGTGGCATGAGTTTCCGTTGCCACTTGAAATGCTCTAACTTTATATACTTGCCATGTTGGCTGTAAACCCTTCGTAAGAAGGGCTAGTCTATTAGATTTTCAATGTGTTTTGCAGTTTGCATTGCTTCATTTATCTGTTATTTTCAATTACGATGTCCCATATTTTCAACTATGGTTAAATAATAATAATGATTATTATTATTATTATTTGCAACTGGAAAATTATAGTACATTTTAGCTATTTGTAACCCCTAGAAATAAAAAATAGTCTTTGTTAGTTTTTGGAAAGACTTGAGGTTACGGTTTGTAAAGTCGTCCATGATTACAGATTATACTCCTAGCAAAAATGCTCAATCCTTTTACTCCATTTAACATAAATTACTTAATCTTTGAAATTTAACAGATTTTTTTTTTTAAAAAAAAAAGTAGTAATATTTTTTTATCTATGGAAAGTGATTGACCCTCTTTTTCAATTCACATACGGTAACTGCATAACTTACAGAATGAAGTAACATAATAGTGGATGGTATTGCACAAATAGCACAATAGCATATAATATAATCAAGGGGCATTTCCTTTAGTTTCATTCAATCAAGTTGCGTTTACTTTAGTTTCATAGCATCTCGTGTTTTGTGGATTAGTATGGTCCTTTTCTTCTTTTCTTTTTTTTTTTTTCAAATTAGCCACTTGGATCGTTTCCATGAAATTTATTATATTATCATTGTTTGAAAAATTCATAAGAAATTGGAAAAAACTTAAAAAACAATCAGCACAATTTGATAATAAGAAAATATCGTAAAATAAAAATGTTTACATTGATCGTATTGGGCCTTAAAACCGTGAACCCAAACTAATAGTATTATTTTGTTATCCAATAATGTCGCTCATTAGGGCTCATAAGTCCGCGCATCGGAAAAATTGAAATAACCAAATAATAATAATAAATATTAATTAATTAATTAAGAAGAAAACGCCGTTCTTTCGTCTGCAACTCGGACGCTAAGTTTTCGATTCCGTTCAGATACGGTTTTGACAACTTGCTTGATGTACGTTTCAAGGCATGCTTCCCATTTCCACCCACAGTCTTCTGTGTCTCTTTTTGTTCCCCATTAGTTGAATATTCGCTTATGTGCATATAATATAAATCTATATTGTTTGTTCTTCGTTTACTATGTTTCGCATCGCTTCATTTGAACTTAGTTTTCATCTGGTTTTGTACTTGCAAAGGCTCCCATTTGTTTTTGGTTAATGAACCCAATGGGCTCTGGATTCCAGACCGTTGTTTCCTCAGGATACACACCTCTTACACTTCACTCCTTAAGGGTTTATTCTAGTTAAACTCTAAGCCTAAGTGTTCCATTTATCGGTTTATGATTTTAATTAATTTATTAATTTTTTAGAATTAATAATTTTTAAAATAAAATAAATTAAATTAAAATTAGAATTTTAATTTTATCAATATAATTTATCGGTTTTATTTCATTTTCAAAACCTTTATATTTTAGAATTTAACGAGGCCCCATTGTCTTCGTACATGTGTTATGTAGCCCTTGATTAACACTGGATATCGGCTTCTGGAATATGCTTAATTTGGAGATGCAGCCAGTTTGACCTTTGGGCAGCCTGTGATACATATCAATTTTATTTAATAATTTAAAATTTTAATATTATTTTAAAATTTTATAATAAAATAATTTTATATTTAAACTATATAATTTTTATATATAATTATAAATTTTTACATAACATCTAATTATAAGTTTTTACGTAAATATGATAAATTTATTTTTTTTTAATTCAACAAATTTGTATATGTAATATAAAAAGAATTATAGAGTCCTTTCAGAGTTATCTTCTTTTAGTTATAATTGATCTCTGACCAAACATATGAACGACTTCGACCCCAAGGCTTTGACCAAGTCATCAACACGCTTAGCAATCAACATGGTCAACAAGACCACGCGAGGAGATTGCTTGCAGAAGTACATTGGATTTGCACCACACACTACACATTTGGTATTTGGGTGGGTCGAACTTTTTCGTTTGAACTTGCTAACAGAGGGGTCCCTCCGCTACATATGGTATTTTCACAACAGATTTTCAAACTTAAAAAATTTCATAATTTCCCATTTTCACATCTTATATGGGAAAAATAATAAATCAAATAATTTCTTACAACCCAATTTAAAATGGCAACTGCACTCTATGTATAACTTAACAAATTCATATGTTAAAATAATATATTTTTATTAAATTAAATAATATTTTACTCATATCAATAAAATTTTTATATTTAAATAATAACTTTTATATAATTTTGTATAACAAAATATAATTTGTTTAGTTTTTTCCTCACTTATCGGGGTGAAGAAATTATTTTGAACTTTTTTTGAATCTTTTTTACTATTATTTAGTGATTAATATATGAATATTATTATTTATTTAAAATAACGGTTAATTTGATAATTATTATTTTAAAATAATTAAATTTATTTTATATTAATAAATATACCGATTTCTCCTCACGTAAACTAGGGTCGAAATGCCAAATAATTTGAATATTTTTATGTGAAATTAACAATTCAAGATTGAATATTTTTGAGACTTTGTAACGGTCAAACATAATTAAATACTCTCTAAAAGATTTTTTAATTAAAAAAAAAAAAAGGAAAAAAAATTACCATTTGAAGTCAAATGCAGAAAAGTCGCCAAACCAAAAAAGTATATAAATTATAAAACAGATTAAAGAAAATAAACAAAATTACATATAAATAAAAATAAAGTAAAATAAAACAAATCGTGAAACAAACTGTTAGAAACTGGGCAGAAAGAGCAACCCGAAGCAGAGAAAAAGAGGGGCTAAAAGTCTGGGTCTCTGTAGAAGATTTAAATAACCAAAACTAAAAAGACCAAAAAAAAAAGATTGTATTTTTCGTTTTATCTCTCAAGAGTATTTCGTTCATCATCGCCGCGCATCAGGTACTGCCTTCTGATCCTTGCGTTTCATTGCTGTAAATTAGAACTCAGTTTAGGGTTTTCATTTCTACTTGGCTTAAACAGAATCAAATGCTTAGAAGCAGCCAAACAGCGATTTGGAGTATAATTTGTGTGATATGTTTCTGTTTAGTCGTGATTTCGAGATACAGAAAACGTAAAGCTTCGTGTCTTTGTTGTTTTTTTTTTGAAGATTTTTGTTCTGAACGTTAAGTTTTACCATTTAATTGTGGTGGTCAATCTAATTCTGAAGATCTGCTAAGGCCGTCAATCATGACTTGTTTTATTTTTTGTGTTTTATTTCTTTAGTGATTACTGATTGTTATTGATGTGGTCTTGATTTACCTTATTTTTCTTAGCATTTTGGAGTTTTGAAGGATATTATCATAGCCTAGTATGATAAAGACTTAGTTTACTTAACTTTTATATCTCAATTCTTTTTGTGGCTAATTGGGTCGGGGCACATAAGCCTTGTTAGACAATTGTTTTGCAAAGATTTCATGCCATGAAAGCAAGGAAAACGAGATTATATATTGAAATGTTAAAATTCAAGAGCTTTTTGTTTGGGTGGAAAGATTCAAGAAGTTAAGGGTGACTTTCTAGTTGTTTTGGAAATGGCCATTGCAAAGACACCTATTGAAAAGTGTGGAACTAACATCAAAAGGAATGTAGTTAATTTTTTTTTTTTTTAATTGTACTTGACTAGTGCATGAAAGTCAGATGGGCTGACTTTGGAAGCATTTTGGAAGGGGGAAATAAGGGTGGTGGGATTCACTTATTCTGAAATTGCTCTTAACTATAATCATTTACTGTAATTTATGTTGTATAAAAATATTTGGCACATTGAAGTCAAAATTTGTATGGAGCAGACTGTGTTACTGATGAGTTAAAAGGCTTGCAAAATTTTGGGGCAAGAATGAGTTTTCTTAATGTAGAACAAAACAGACTCAAGAATGTGGATATCATTATTATGCGTGATGAAATTGAATTCAAAAGAGCTGTTTGGTGTATGGATCAAATATTTCGTTGCTCAGAATCAGACACTTGAGATCTTCATCTTCCTAGAAACTTGAGCTTTGAGAATGGATGCAAGGTTGTTGCAAATACCAGGTGTCTGTAACTGTAAGACCATATAATAAATTATAACATAGAAGAACCATCTTTGTCCTACTTTTTATTACCTTGGGTACCTGAATGAAGTCAAGGATGTAAACTATACTTTATCCAAACGACATTCAGTAAAAAAAACCCTGGAAACTAATCTTATTTTTAAGCTTTTGCATGACAACTAACCTTGTCTCAAACTGCAACCTTTTTTTTTTTTTTTGGTTGCAACCTTGAGACTTTTTCCATTGCACAAGCCTAACTCAAGATGGAAACCTGTGTCTATTATTAGTGGTTATAAATGGATAGGCAAATTAAACAGAACCAAATTTAGGACAAATTTTTGGCATGGTTGCTTTTCCTATTACTTCTGTAGAGGAGATCCCTTACTGAGGTTATGTAGTGTTCACTCATTCTCTGTGTTATTTCTCTTTTACTTTTTTCTTTCTTTTATGGAAAGAATTTTACAAGAGGATTCATCTTTTATCCAATTTTGCATGTGCAGAAAATTTTTGGAGATGTTAATTAGAAGTTTTGGCTCTGTTCAGGGCATTTCCAGTTGATAGCATCAATCACAAAGGCTTTCACTGTCTTGCTCGTGCAAGTGTGGAATAGTTTTTTTTGGCTCCTACAACCTTAAGTACCATTAATGTGACTGATCACTTCTGTGTGAGAAAAGATTTTGGCAAAAAAGGTACAGCTTATACTCTCTTTACGTGTAACTCTTCTTTCTCTGAAATGACATCTAAACTTCACAGATTTATGTGTGCCATGCCATGTTTTAGTAATGTCATGACATGTTTCAGTAATGTGAAGTGTGTGTAAAATAACCATGTTGAACTGGTCAGGGAAGAAATGATTATGAAGATTCTTTGGAGATTTCATTTTAATATATCCGATAGGTGAAAAAGGATTCATATAGTAGAAGCATGATTTATTAGGTGAGTTCTTTAATGATGGCATCTATATCATTTTTTTGGTGTCATCAACATTCTTTTTACTTGTTTATTTTATCATTTTGTTGGAGGGGGAGGGGAGACTTGAGATGTTTGGCATAATTTATGGGATGGATGCCTAGATGTTAAGCTAATTTTTTGTTAACTGATAATGAATTGTCTTCTTTTAGTAAACCATACAGTAGAACCAGCAGCTCAGTATTATGAGGTGGATGGAATCATGTTTAGGTAACTATAAGGTTATGGAGGGAACTGGGGTCATAGAGTCAGATGGAACTTTTCATGTTCAATATGCTTAAAATGCATGCCTGTTTGAGATTTCCCATGAATTTTTTTTTAACTAACATAGGATGTTCTCATAAAGATGATAAGACAATAATAAAGTGGGCTAAGGTTGCTAGTGTTTGTTATTACCCAGGTACATAGTTCATAATAGAGTAAACATGGATGCCTGATGCATCATGTAACTTTATCTCTGACCTTTTGTTACTCATCTTTCAACTGTAATTTGGTTTTAGGAACCTTTGCTATGTATAGTGTGCTAGATTTTGTTGCCCTTTTCCTTTGTTGAGAGACTTATTTTATGGGTGACGCAGTGTGATGGAGATATCATTGATAAAAGCTCTTCTCAACAACATCTTGTCATTCCTACATCGAACATCTCTAGATAACATAAAATGGGACCTGGTTCAGAAGTATTTCTCAAAGGCTGAAGAGCTCTTGAGGCTGTTAAAGCCAATTCTTCATGCCATTGTTGATTCTGAAACAGCTTCTGATGAAGTTCTTAACAAGGCATTTCAAGAATTGGGTCAATCTGTTGATGAATTGAGGGAGCTCTTTGAAAACTGGCAACCACTGTCAAGTAAAGTTTGTTTTGTAAGTTCCAAGCTTCATTTATTGATTTAAGATCATATTTGTAAGTTTGTTTTCTTGTCCCAATACTGTTGGGCAGCATTCATGTGTTGATGCATGCTTGCTAGTTTATATGTGCTTATTTGCAAGTTCTGTCAATTGTTTTGATATGTTACGCTGGAGGGGGTTTGGAAGTGTGGAACTAGAGAGGCCTGCATAAAAAATTTGAAATATGTATGAAATGTGATGAAAAGGTGAAGGTGAATTTTTTTTCCCTCCCCTTTTTGTCAGTTCTTTGGTACTTCTCATAGCTGTTCAATTTTATTAATTGTAGCATTTTTGCTCAGCTGCAAGGTTGGTTGGCAAATGGAAATATAACCCAATGGCAGTTTCTTAATTCCCATGTTCAATGCTCAACCTAATACTTTGACCAGTCCCTTGATACCATTAGAGGTTCTATGCATAAGCCTCTATGTCTTCTCATATAGAATGGATCAGTTAGTTGCTGGTAAAGCTCCTTTAACAAACTCATGAAGTTTCGGTTATGTTGGTTAATTCGATTGGCCTGAGTTCAGTTGACATATTTTAGATGAGAAGTTCCTCATGGCTGAGAGTGTTCATCTCTGTTGTGGAGATTTCTGGTGTTACAGGCTGACTTTGTTATGGTACACTATGTTGATGATCTTTTATCATTTTCCTTTTATTTGATAACTGTATATTTCCGGTTTGGTACCTTCTTCAATAAGATTTTTTGCTTTCCATCCATTGTTTATTATCTCCCTGCCTTGCACGGATTATTCCTGGATGAATAAGTGCAATTCAGTCCTGCTTTCTGGCTACCTGAATGCATGAAATGGAGTTTCCAGAATGAAAGGATACACTGAGTGTTTGCAAGCCTCAATATGATTTGTTTTGCTTCCTCCCATGAGCTTCTTCTCACATGTATTTTCTTTAGGTTTTGCAAGTTGAATTATTGTTATCAAGGGTGAGGACTTCTTCTCTGGATATTCTTCAGTTGTTGAAGGCTTCCCATCAGCATCTCCCCGATGAGCTAAGTTCATCATCTCTTGAGGTACTTTTTTGGAGTGAACTTATCTTACACTGTAGGTATCTTTTAGTAGATAGTAAGGTGGAGCATAAACCATGCTTTTATATGGATGGCTTGTTGGCCAAAGCACAATGCAAAATGATTGAATTAGATGAAGTGTATTTATTGGATATTTCGAAGAATGAGTTTATGGGTCGTCACTTTAGAAATATAGGAGCAAATTTCTGTGACAATATCTAACAATTTGCATCACCAATTGCAGTACTGCATACAGAAAATTAAGCATTTAGTATATGAACAAACAACATCTATTCTTAAAGAAGCTATAAAGGATGGTGTTGGATCTGGTTCAGAGATGCCAGTGAAAATTGCAGAGAGCCTGAGCTTGAGGTCCAATCAAGAGATTCTAATTGAAGCAGTGGCTCTCGAGAAGTTGAAGGAGAATGCTGAACAAGCTGAAAAAGTTGATGAAGCTGAATTTATGGAGCAAATGATTGCTCTTGTAACCCGCATGCATGATGAACTTGTTCTGATAAAACAATCTGAGACCTGTAGCCCAGTTCCAATACCTCCTGATTTCTGCTGTCCACTTTCTCTTGAATTGATGACAGATCCAGTAATTGTAGCATCAGGGCAAACTTATGAGCGAGCCTTCATTAAAAACTGGATTGAACTTGGGCTTACTGTTTGTCCCAAGACAAGGCAAGCACTGGCTCACACCAATCTGATACCTAACTACACGGTGAAGGCTCTAATTGCTAGTTGGTGTGAGTCAAACAACGTAAAGCTGCCAGATCCCATGAGGCCTGTGAACCCTAATCAGCCTTTGCGACTTCTTATGCAGGCAGAGTCTGCCTGGGATTCTTCTGTTACCAGGGCAAACGAACCATCATCACCTGAATCAATTCAATCTGCAGATTCACCTGGCAAGAACTTGATCTCCTCCAGTGGAACTCATCGTGAGGGAAATCCTTTGCATAGCAACTCCACTTCCGAGAGGCCCTTGTCAAGTGTAGTGGGGCATGGACAAGACTTGGATATTGCAAGATTGTCACCAATGAACTCTGTAGGAAGGCCATCTAATTTGGAAAAAAGGAGTATTGATTCCCTTGCCCACTCTTCTACTTCGCCTTCTGAAAGAGAAGCTTCAAATGCTGTTGGAGCTGATCAACCACTGCCACAGAGCCATGGTAGAAGTGCCTCGGCCTCTGGCATACTTGCAAACGCAAATTTGCATAGAATACCTGGAGATACCAATGAGTCTTCGGAACTATCAAATCATCTTGCCTCCTACAGCAGTGATACTTCTGGAGAGGTAAAATCAGAGCCACAAGATTCTTCTGCCTTGAACACTCCGCACAGAGAACCACAGTTCTCACCTCGTTTGATAGAGACACGATTTCGAAGCCAAACAATGTGGCGACGACCATCAGATAGGCTTGTCCCAAGGATTGTTTCTTCTCCTGCTATTGAGACCAGAGCTGATCTTTCTGGTGTTGAAACTCATGTTCGGAAGCTGGTTGAGGACTTGAAGAGCACTTCAGTTGATACTCAAAGGGAGGCAACACATGAACTCAGGTTACTTGCTAAGCACAACATGGATAATCGCATGGTAATAGCAAACTGTGGGGCCATTAGCCTGTTGGTTGATTTGCTGCTCTCAACAGATGCTAAAATTCAGGAATATGCTGTGACAGCACTTCTTAACTTATCAATTAATGATAACAACAAAACAGCAATTGCTAGTGCAGGTGCCATTGACCCACTGATTGAGGTCCTTAAAACAGGAAGTTCTGAGGCAAAAGAGAACGCAGCTGCTACTCTTTTTAGTCTATCTGTAATTGAGGATAATAAGGCCAGGATTGGGAGGTCAGGGGCAATTGGACCCCTAGTGGATTTACTGGGGAATGGGACTCCCAGGGGGAAAAAGGACGCAGCCACAGCTTTGTTTAATCTGTCAATATTTCATGAAAACAAGGCACGCATTGTCCAAGCTCATGCAGTCAAGCACCTTGTGGAGTTGATGGATCCAGCAGCTGGAATGGTTGACAAGGCAGTTGCTGTTTTGGCAAATCTTGCTACAATTCACGAGGGACGGGCTGCAATCGGTCACGAAGGTGGAATCCCCGTTTTGGTAGAGGTCGTAGAGTTGGGTTCTGCAAGGGGAAAGGAAAATGCAGCTGCTGCTCTCTTGCAGCTTTGCACGTACAGTAATAAGTTTTGCAATAGTGTGCTCCAAGAGGGAGCTGTCCCGCCATTGGTGGCGTTGTCACAGTCTGGCACCCCAAGGGCCAGAGAAAAGGTATAGAATTGTCAACACTTTTCTCCAATCTCTCTCTCTCTCTCTTTTTTCCTCTTAAAAGAATTGGAATTTAACTCCACAAGTTTCCACTGCATTTAGGCACAATCGCTTCTTAGTTTCTTCAGAAAGCAACGACATGGTAACGCTGGGAGGGCCTGACTTTGGGAGTGGAACCAAGATTTTGATTGAAGAACCGTACATCATGTGTGTGCATCTGATATTTGGAAATAATGGATACGGAGGTTTTGCTTGGTGAAATATTTTCAATGATTTTTAGAGAAATTTTGATTTATGAGGGATGTGATTGGTTCCTCCTTGTGAAAACTCAATGTATGTGAACGTGGGAAGAAAATGTGTACCTGTGAGTTTCGTCCTTTCCGAGTGCGTGAGCTGGCAATGACAGATGAATTAAGTTACTAGAGTGATGTCATGGGTTTGTTAATGTCTCCTTTCTGTGCATGTTTCCCAATATTAGCTTATTTTATTTTATATTGTTAACTTACATTGCACGTATGATTTATTTTGAATGTAGAGATGATAACAATGGATGATTCTTTTTTTTTTTCTTTTTATATATATGCATATTCTTTTTACTTTTAAAAAATATGTTCTTTTGTTAATATAGCATTTATTTTGGATGACTATACAAACTGAGATCTAATGTTTTACTTATTTTGTTCTTTTTTTCTTTTCATAAAAATATGGTGAAATAAATAAGGAAAGGATAAAATTTTGGTTTGTAATTTGTTATATTCCGCGATATCGTGATTCGTGATAATTAGATTGAATATTAACTCAATAAGAAAAGAAAAAAGAGAGTCTACAAGACTTCAACTGGATTTACAAGGATTAATTGAATAATAAGAAAAGTTTTACGGTAAGTCCTGTCGCTGCTCTAGTTGTAAAACTGAATTAAAAAACATAAATTTCATGAAGGCATATTTATAAAGTTTTATACTTTATGGTATGTTTGAAAGTCTCTAGCTCATTAATGGAAACGAATCCAAATAAAATCATAGAAATATATGTTTTTTTCATGGCTCGATTACTTGGACCGGTCCGTTAGACAGGGCTCCAAAAATTTGAGCTGGCGGCCATGGCTCTCACCACGTGAGTATAGATTTATGGTTTTAATGTACCAATATAATTGATCGCGTTAATATAAGGGCTCGAATTTAAGTAAGTATAAAAATAATATATTAAATTATAAATAATAATTAAACTAATGTTATAAAAGGATATTTTTGACGTAACATAAAATATAGTCGGCTTCAATATTAAAATTAAATCGTCAAACCTGCACCAACTTACCAGCTGGGCCCATTTAAACCTCCCAACAAAGATCCGAACCCACAAATTAGAGTCGAAAAAAATCCCCAAGGAGAAATGACCCGATTCTCTTATTCCAGCGCCACTCTGTAATTTTCTCTCCAACCAAACAGAAAGCCGAGAGAGAGAGAGAGAGAGAGAGAGAGAGAGAGAGAGAGAGAGAGGGAGGGTTCACTCAAGAAAGGTTATCTTTGTCGCAGGCTTGTCTTCTTCTGTCTACGTTCAATTTTCTTCATTTAATACTCGGATTTTGGCAAGTCCCAATTTCCTAGGGTTTTGAAGTCTTGTTAGTAATATGTTATTGTTGGTCTTCTTTAATTAGGAGCCAGGGAAAAAAGAATTATTTTAATTATTTTTATGTTTTTAGTTTCTCGATTTAAACATAACAAAGTATAATTTTCTGTTTCAATGCATTTACAGAGCGATGAGCATTCTGAAGCCAGTGAGACTGTACACGCAACATTAAGCAAGTTGGTATGGGACCAGACTTGGAGACAAAGGAGAAATCAAGGGCGCCAATGGAAGTTTTGGTGGGCAAAGAGAATGAAAGATCACCGCAAGATCCGAAAGACAAACGTACGAATAATTCTGAGGGCAAAAAATGTAACGTAGAAGCTGCACAGGGTGGCCAGGATAAGTGGCCGGATGGAACCGAGGAGGTGGAAGTTGATATACTTGAGTGTAGGAATCCCGTGGAATTTGGAGAAGCAGAAGCTGGATGGAGGGATGCAACTGAGAGCAGCACGAGCTCTTTTGGTGATACAGTATCTGAGAGTGAAGATGGTCTCATATTGAGTGACACTGAAGTTGAGTCGCGTTTAGGGGTTGCTGATGGATCGGAATCGATGTTTAATGATTTTGATGGACTAATTCCAATGAGGTACAGATCATTTTGAATGGAATATTTTATGTTTCTGTAGAGACTATAACTATGGGAATATATCAAAACTAATGCCGTGTTTGAGGGTCACAAGTCTTGATATAGTTGTTTGCCGAGATTTATGCCTCATGAGGACTGTTTCCAATTATGCTTGTATGTCTTTCAATTTCAGTAAGTGCCCGTCTTTTTTAGAATTCTATGCAATTATTTTTACAGGTGGTTACTGATTTCTGAGCTAAGTAAGTAATTTGACAACATTGTGGAGGCAGTATTTTTCTGAAAAATTAAGATTATTCTAGCTCTAAAAAACCTGTAGTAGTTTTCATTTTATGACAATGAAAAGACATGGTTCCTTCTTCATTGCATGCATCATCATTTTCTGGTCTCCTGCTAGCTGTCCTTTCTTTCTGTCATTATTTCATTGCATGCTGTCTGCTTGATCTGATTCTGGACATATTCATTGTCCTTTTTTTTTTTTTTTTTTTTTTTTTTTTTTTGTATTTTTCAGGAGGAAAAGGTTGACAGACCACTGGAGGAGATTTATACGTCCGCTTATGTGGCGATGCAAGTGGATAGAGTTGCAAATCAAGAAACTTCAGTCCCAAGCACTAAAGTATGACAAAGAACTTGCAGACCATGAACATAAGAAGCAGTTTGATTTTGAGACATTTCTTGTGGAAGGTTTTCATGCAAAGTCACACCCATTTTCTGGTTGTGCTGAAAGGAAGGTGATGAAAAGAAAGAAAAGAAGAAAACTTGAGGAGACAACAGACATAGGAACATACATGCGGCAACATAACCTGTTCTCCTACTATGGTAGTGAATTCTACAGTCCTTGTTTGTATTAGTACATTCTAACCGTAACAATGATATAAAAGTCATTTTCTGTTTGTTTGTCTTCTATTTTACCAGAGAATCAGAGATCTGCCACCATTGGTACTTCTTTGGGTGAAGATCACAGTAATTTAGGTAAAAAAATTAATTTTCGTCCTAATACTTCGTCATATAATGGTCATAAGCAAAAACATAGAAATCAGTGAATTCCATGAAATAAAATAGTAGTGAGGATCTGCTTATGTATTCCTTGCAAAATTAGCTTCTTGAACTGCAACTTTGACAGCCTAGTTGATCCAGTTATGGGTAAAGGGCATTGTACAGTGGGTTTGTTAGCACGGTGAACTAGATTCCAGTGACTCTGTTCACTCTGAACACAAACATTTTATGAGAATCACTTATTTTCACTCTGATTCCTGAGTAAAAAAAATCATTAAACAAGCACCCCTTTATTCCTTTCAATGTAGATATAAGTGCACTTCTGAGTGAGGTAGAGGATTTGTTTTTTCAGTATCACTTCAGTAGGTTATGCTAAGAATTCAGCCACATTGGAAAGTTTCCTTTTTGAGAAATTTATCGATGTCTTGTCTCACTAAGGTTAGTTGTTGGATTTGCTGTTTGACCTTACATGATTTCACTTGATGTTTTATAGTTGTTGCATTTTGTTACTCTTAAGTATGAGAGGAATAGTCTTCCAATGTTCTGCACTCTAGAGAAATGTTTCAATTGTTTGGATATGTGATTGTTAAACATACTGGAAATTGAGAAACCAATTATTGTGATAAATGTCTATTCATGCCTTCACTGAAACAAATTTTTTGTTTGGATCTATGGAGAGGAATTGTGTAATATATCAATAATAAGAAAATATGACAGTTATTGATCTTCATGTTGTGGCCGAATAGTTTCTGGAATGAAACAATTGGACATATTGTGACTCTCATTGTGGCCGAATGCTCCCGTGTTATTTCTTTATTTCTTTCCTTTTTTTTGTTTGACGCATTGAAAAATTGCCTGATGTTTCTTATGTGAATGGTATTTTGCAGACAAAACAATCAATGGAAGTGATGAGTTTGGGTTTCAGGATAGATGGAAATCTTTTGGGTCCAAAAACAGCGATAACATTGGTGAAGATATCCTTCGAAAGGTGGAAACGCTCCAATTGCAAGTTCGTAAGTTGAAGGTCCGAATTGAAAGGGTGGTCAGTGAACACCCTGGGAAGTTTGCTTCTGTTAATAGGTTGAGCTTGCTTGGACCATGCAATGCATTGAATCATCCTGCCTCCCCTCCTGAAAATGGAGATACAATGCCTATCAGATCTCAATATGCCGAGATTGCCTCACTTCGGCATATATCTGAGCATAACATGGAAGATCACGTTCCTGAAAGTGTGGTTTCAAGTCATGGGGAGGTCAACCCTCTGCCTGATATGGTTGAAGGCACAGATCAGCCTCATGATGAGGTTTTATGTAACAAGGTAAGTAGCATAATTTTCCCTCTCTAGTCTATGTTTGCTTATATTGAAAATTGATGATGGGGGAGTGTAGGTGGCGTGAGTACTGTGGTTCACAATTTTTACCATAAATTGATTCATCCTTCGTGCCTCTAGAGTCAAGAAATTCTGAAACATACCCAACCGGCAAAGGAGGAAATGCAGGACCTCAAAGATTTGGGAACCTGGATCATAGAGGATCCTCAGATACCAACTGAACCACAGACTGGTCAGGCTGTGGAAGCTGAGTTGCCAACAGAGTCAACAGCAGCCCGTGTGAACTTTGGTGGTAAATCACTTCCAAAATCCAGGCTCAAAGTTTTTAGCAGGAAAAGGAAGCGAGGTGGGAGAAAATCTGGCACTGGTGGGTGGAGCCGGAGATCTGTGCGTTAGCTGGACCTTCAGCTAGCTGGAAGTGCTGTTCTTGTACTTGAGGAAGCCCGTAGAGTTGTGGAACTCTGGATAACAAAGGTTCTATTCGTTCTAGCTGCATTTATGATTGTGTATATATGTCAGTGATCTTGGGCATAGCTGCCATTTTTCCCCTGTAGTGGCATCTGTCTCTCGCCTCCCGTATCCAATGCCTCTTACACTCTCTCTTTCTCACTCTCACGAACTTAATAGTGGCTGCCAGTAAATATGTATCAAGACTGTTGATCGTCTGGTGGGTTTTTTATCCATGGAACCACAACTTAGGCACCGATCTGGATCTGAAGAGCTAAGCCACGGGTCTCAAGTGAATTGAGCTCGTTGATGGTAAACGATGACCACAGTTACTATTGAAAATTGAAATTGCGAATTTTTTCTGTAAATTCATTTAACCACTGTATCGATTTTCTTTTTTTTTTTTTTTTTTTTATTAATTTGGTATTTATTGGGTTTATGGTTACTAAACATGCGCTATGTTTACTTTTAACTTAATTATTATTTTTATAAGAAATGGAATAGATTTGCAAACATTTGAAAGGTGTCCTATGTAGCGCAAATTCTTCCATTCCTCTCCTGGCTTTTTCATACCTAATAACTTCCAAGACAGGTATCGAATTGTTGTGTACAGAAAAGATGATGGATTCCTATCTTAAATTGGGCTAATAATCCAAGAAAAAATTCTTTCTTTTCTCACAATTTTTTTCCCTCTTCCATTATATAGTCACTCAAGCCATTGAATGTGTTCGTATTTAGCACCATGGGGATGGTTACGAGTTTCATGGGAAAAGGTTTATAATAGTTTCTCATTCTCTCCTCCTTAATCTCCTTTCCTCTCTTGGCTCTTCTTGTGCTGGAAAATGGTATTAACAATCGTATCATGCAAACGCGTCCTAATCTCATTGGATCGGATGACCGATCGGTAGCACGCTTGCATGGCGTGGTTGTTCGCACTGATCATTATTCAAACGGAAAAATCGAAAAAATAATAAAAAAAAAAAAACCATTCCTTGGTCTAATTTATTTTCCAAGACTTCTCTTCAACCAATTTTCCGCCATGTCTTGCTAGGCATTATCAGTGATCATGAATTATATTTGTTTATTTTTGGTTTTTGGTTGGCAGGGATTCCTTCAACTCCGGCGATAAGTTTTTTGATGGGTACACTCCACAAGCGATTCGGGGAGAAAAAGATCGAAAGCTTTGACGATTTCCACTGCGCCATTCTTGATATTTTCACGTAAGGTTTCATTTTAAATTGCAATTTTTTATCATTTATTCAGTCCAAAGAAAATGATGATAATAATAGATCAACCTTGGAAAGTCAACCCTTTCGTGCCTTCCGTTGGCATCAAGCAAATTTATCTATGAGCGACTAAAGTGAATAATTGCGCTTCCCACATGGCTAATTATTTTGTTTCGCCAATAAATTGATTGGTTTTGATATATATATATAATATTGACCCGTCAACCTAAAATACAAAGAGTTAGAAAATTTTTTGCCAGATCAGAATTTCTTCGTCTGAAAATTTAATATGTTGATAACTAATAGAAGTGATCTATAGGCATTCCTTACTTCTCCAACAACTCAGGAAAAAAAAAAAAAAAAGAAGGATTTCATTCTTTTTTATTTATTTTATTTAATTGTGACAAATAAACAAATCAATTTAAATTTTAATCGGAGTATTTTGAATGTTGAATCATTTAAATTTTTATATTTTTCAAACTCTAATCATTTAGATTTCAAATTGGGAATTATTGATTTTTAGTCAATACAAATAAATTTGAATTGAGTTTCAGATAGGATTAACTTTTGTCACATTTAGTTTTAACTGTTTGACGAAGGTAAATCGCCATGCGATTTATGAAACAACTCTCTAAATGTGTACAGCTCAATCAACTCAGCATTGCCTGGAAGACATTACGATGTGCCGTCTACAGAGCAAGTAGAGGTTTGTCGTTATTTGACCCTGCACCTTCATTTGCTTACTTGGGAACCTGGTGGAAAACTATGTAGGTATCCACATACACCACCATGTGAACTATCCAGTTGTCTGTTACAGGAAGTTTATCAGAAATGGAAAGATGCTGGACATGATAAAAAGAAGGAAGTGTTGGTTGGGTTATTGAAGAAGAGTATAAATATCAACAGGCTGGATGACTCTACCATGATTGTTGGGATGTTGACGCCGCCAGCTGCTATGGCAGCCAAGAGGGCAGCAGAGAATGTAGCCCAAATGAATGTAATCAAAGCCATTCCTGACGTTATCTTCGTGCCTTCAGCCACCGTATTGCTACTTTTCTCTGCCAAGCTTACAAGGAGGATGTTCCAGGGGAGTAGCCACATGCCAGAAGCGGCCAATGGAGGAAGAAGGGAGAAGGAGAAAATGGAGAGTGCCTCATCTAGTGAAGGAGCAAGGAGCTAATCGACTAGAAAATAATGAAGAAAAAAAAAAACTTCAAAAAAACTTTGGGAATATTATAATGTTAATTTATACTTAAAAATTTTAAATTGCTTGATTTTCTAATTATTGAGCAATGTAAAAGCTAAATTATTTAAGTCGGGTGATTGATGAAAATAATGACAAGAACAGTGACCATGTACAAATACTCATTAGCAATGTAGCGAATCACAATTTCTATGAATATGGAGAAGGGCACCGGTCGCCCCTCTTCCTCTTCTTTCCTTTAAATCCATGTATTGAGTCTACACTCGCTACATAAACTTTTATCTAATTGTTTTTCTTCTTTTATTTTTAAACCGATTTTGATTTTATTTTATTTTATTTTTTTTGGGATATCTAATTGGAGCCATATATATATATATATATATATATATATATATATATATATATATATATTTCAGATTAAATGGTCAGATTTAGGATTGCCATGAGCAATGACTGCAAAAGAAGTTTCCGAATTAGGCAGTCCGAAGTATTGCACGTGGATTGGGTTGGACTAGATGGATCACATGAAGCTCCAAAAGGTTGGTAAGCCCAGTTTGTATTAGGACGATCCACAGTAGTCATATAGGAAATCAAGGGTAAAAGGCCAACTGTTATGGTCATATTGGGCCGAGAGATTTTTGGGCCTGCTGATTGGGCTCTTGATGTCTAGCAGAGCCGAGAAATCGTTAAAATCAAAAAAGGGAAAGCCAAGAACAATTCTCCTTGAACCAATAACGTAACCACTGTATATTGAGGGAATGATGGGAATCCGTTCTGTGCAACGAAGCATGTCACAATCCGCACTTCACCCTTACTCGTCTGAAAGTGAGCTTTTGATGAAACATACACGAGGAAAGCCCAGTGTTTGCGGGTAGAAGGGGACAAAATATGCATCTTCGCAAGAAAATTCGCCTTTATACGGCTAATATCGTCTATTGAAATTTATAGTTCTTCCATTCTTTTCATCCCAACGCAATATAGGCCGCCCCGAGAAAAAATATTTGGAGTCTACACTGTGGGCCTTTCAGGGAATACGTATAGTCCAACTTTTCCCAGGAGGGGCATTTTGTCTATTAGCATGCCGGGACAGTGCATTCAATAATGCCAAAAGAAGAGAAGGACTAGACATCAAGGAGCACCCGGTCAGAATACTCCGGAAAGAAGCAGTGACAAACAATTTACAAAGAATACAGAGTTTGCCCTCAAAGCCTCCAAGAGAAGACAAGGAGCAGCGACAGCAAGTGTGGCTAATCTAATCCTCAAAGCCAAGACAACAAAAGAAGCAGCCAGCTGTAAACAACAATGATTGTAACAAAACAATAATGGTAAATAAATAAATGAGGCTATCAATAGTGAGAAAGAGTCCATGACAATGTAGCCAAGATGGGATGTCCAAAAAGATCCAACAAAAAAAAAAAAAAGGAAAAACAAAAATATATTTCTAACAGTGGAAACATTGACAATGATTCTTTTTCTCCTTCTCTAGAAGATCAAAGCGAGGCTTGCCCATCCCAATGCCAATCCTCCCACCATCTTCTTCTGCAGGCATCTTATCCTTTCAGCTCCATTCTGAAATTTTTGTTTCATCCCACAAATGCCCAATGTTAGAAATCAGAACACAAAATGTAATAAACCCCAGATCATCCAAATCTCTTGTAACAATAATTTATAGAACAGAAAATATCTCCAGTTTGCCACCACACATTGTGCCATTACAACATGCATTTCACTATTTCTTCAAGTTTCAACTCCTAATCATAATTTAAAGCTGATTATCCCCCCCCCCTTTTTTTCAACTGGATGATACATAAGCAGTTAGTCTCTAATTCCACCATTATTGCACATTTTAACAACACCCCCGTCAGCGAGCTGTTGACATTGTAGTACTGGAGAGTGTATATCACATGCTGGAAACTCGCGTTTTAGAAACGGAAAGCTTCGGCAAATTAACTTTGGCTTAGCACCGCCGACAGTGAGAACTGGGAACGCAACTACAAGTCTAGAACATTCGCTTGGCATCAAGCCCACTATTCGGCTTACTTTAAGCAGCTTTTCACTACTATACGCCTTGTGATGAGAGCAGAGAGAATGTAATGCTAGTTGTAATGTAGGTGGATCTTTCTAAACGGTGTCGTGCCGGGTGGAAGCCAGCTTCACGGCTCAGCTAGATCTATCGATTTTAAGTTCAGATCTAGATGAGTTATGTGTATTGCGCCATTCTGGCGCATTTTAGACACCAAACACGAATTTTAAAAAGCAGAAAAGGGAAAGCGAAATGTACGTACCACATCGGCCGCCGATTGACCAGGAGAGTTGTCCTCAGAGCTCGGTCCAGGTGACTCAGCCGGTGGAGCGGGTGGGCTATGCAATCCCGGAGCTGGAGCAGTAGCCGGAGTTACCGCGTGCTTCTTCTTCCTGGTTTTCGTAGTGCTTGGAGCAGGTGCAGGAACCTCTACAGGAGTCGCGGGTGCCACCACTGGAGCTGGAGGCGCATTTTCAGTAGGAGAGCTTGCTGGCGGAGTAACTGGCGTAGGTGCTGGGGGAGATGTCGCCGGCGCAGAGCTCACGGGGACTGAAGCCGGTGGCGAGCTAACCGGAGACGTGGCCGGTGGCGAAGAAGCCAATGGCGTCTGTGCTGGAGCCGGTACAGTTTGTTTCGTCGGCGAAGCCGCTGGCGTGGCGGCTGGTGGCGAAGATACAGGAGAGACAACAGGAGCTGGTGATTTGGGCATTGAAGCAGGTGCTTTGGCCGGAGCTGCAACGGGTGCAGCTGGAGTCACCGGAGAAGCCTTCGGAGCCGTCGCTGGAGCTTGACCACCGACAACGGCGAGAGCGAGGCAAATAAATGCGAGGACAAGCAAGCTTTTGCAATCCATTTCTGAAGGAGAGAAGAGACCTCGGGAGCGCTGAGCTACGGGCAGTAATACGATACGTGGACAGCCCACACGTTTATATATACAGACCCGCCGTTACATTGTCAACTGTAACGGGAAGTTTTAGATAGATCTGGATCGTTTTACAAGGCGGGACCCACTTAATAGCCGTTGATTACAGCTTAATATTGGTGGGTCCAGACGCCAACAACGCATGTGATGAAGAGCATTTGATTAAGTTGATGTTGGGGTGGCACGTTATTTATCTGGCTTTAAGGCTAGGTCGGTCCTTGTCTTGGCCTGGTGCTTTCAGGCTCGAGAATGGAATTGATCCAGCTGGGGATGACTCTGCCCATTTGACAAACCAGTCATCAGACGCCACGTATGATTAGCGTGTGCAACAATCATCGGCTAACCGTTGTAACCTTGGTGGGGTTTCTGGCCCATCGCCAATTCATGGGCCCGCAAATAGCTGTCGTGATAATCGTGCTCCGGTCAACTTCCCGGTCAAAATTCTCTGGTCAGCATCATTTTATCTGCATATCCGGCGATTACAGGAAGTTTTGGACAATTCAATAGTTACTTGTATATTTTTACGTCGAAATTAAAGTATTTATTTGGTAAGAATTTGATAGAGTTATAATTTAAACTTCTAACTTTCCCCATTGAGTTTTACTCTTATGATTACTCAAAAAAAAAAAAGGAGTTTTACTCTTACTATCAATGAGGCGATAAAATCATTTTTTTCTGGCGGCGTCACAAGCATTTTGTGTCTGAAAGGGTAACATAATAATGTTTGCGAAAGATTATCTCAATTTCAAAAAATTAATTACATTTTCAACAAAATTATCTATCTTCTTCCTTAGAAGATTGATGAAACTCATAATATGTGCAATATATTAAAAAAAAAAAAAAAAAAAAAAAAAAAAAACGAAATATCTGGTTTATGCCATACCAACTGTGAACTATGAAAAGCTGGGTAACAACTATATATTGCTGTGTGCAGTGTCTGTTTTATATAAGGCCAAAATGTTTCCAGCATGAATAATTTGTCTCTTTCCTCCTGATCATCCAGTCTCTTTACAGGCTCATGTGGCGGTGGGAGTTTGGAATCAAACATATTAATAGACCACTTAATTCTTAAGAATAGATTAACAAATTAAGTGATTAAGCATTTAGGCTAATATCGTTGAACTGAGAAACCATTCAATTGGCTTTTCTAAGTCCAGTTACTTGAGGAGTCTCTTCTTGAATGTGAACTCGGATCCCTGGCCTAGTCTATATATATTACAAGCGCTAGGTCCCGCATATAATTTTGGAAATTGTCACAATCACAACAACTGTAATTTCCAGCTAATAGCCTTTTTAAGTGTTTTGTCTCTGAGGTGGACCACTAACTTGTGTCTGGGAAATTGAGAAAAACAAAAAGGGCTAATTGCTTTGTGTTTCCTTGTTTTAACCTGCTGTAACGCTCACGAGACGAGGCAGCATGTGACCAAAAACTACAAATCTTTTTTTTTTTTTTAAGTTTTTTTTTTTTTTATCATTTTGCAGGAAGTTACACTTATGGAACGAACAAATTTTATAAATATATATTTAATTATATTGATTGTCTTAATAATGAATCCAATTCATAATTTTTAATATAATGATAAATAATTTTTTTACTATTAAGCTAAAAAGTTGAGTGATTGAAAAAAATGCCAAATCTGCAGATGCATTTTGGTGGATTTAAAGCAAACATGCTTGAGGAATGTACGAGGTGGCCCAAAAATGACCGGAGCTACCACTTAGTACGTACCAGAAATGGAACGTGCAACCGGTGCAAGTGGACATTGGCGACTGAATCGCCCATATATTTCCCGAATTAATTTTAATGTCAAAATCGATGATTTTTCTTTTTTTGGTTACCAAAAAGAAAAAATTTCTTGCATCTACTGCAAGTTTTTTTTTTTTTAAAAAAAAAAATAGTAATGAAGGGAACTATATCATTTTTTTTTTTTTTGTTGACCAAGATCCTTATCAATTGAAACTTAAGTCCTTTTCTAAATAATATTAATAGTGCACTTCCGACTTGTGTATGATACATTCAAGATTTTACTCTCGTAAATTATAGTACTTCTAGTAAGTTTTGGACGTGATAATCATGTTAAAAAGAGCCCCTATCTTCGCCAATTAGACTTTTGTTGGTTCTAACAATGTGTTTTAATTTGTACTTTTCTAATTTAATTAACATTTGAATTCGAAACACTCAGACATAAAAAAAAAAACGCTTACTAATAATAAGTTTTGTAACAAATTAGGCAAAAGCTCAATGGCCCTTGAATTAGCTTTAGTGTAGGACTGGACCGATGCCCAAGCCCAATGTAAAAGTCAGGCCCAACAGTATCAGAACAATGAAATACAAAGCCTCAAATTTTGGGCTGAGTAATTTTTTCTAAAGAAAGCAAGTCTCTAGAAAGCCAGATAACCCACGCCACCCGACGGCCCAGAACTTCTTCATTTGTAACTTGGTGTTCCATGCTATGTACCAATAAATTTTTTTTTTTTTTTTTCTACTCCTAATGGAGAATTGAAAAACCTTTGGGAGCTATTATTTACAGGCACGGCTTGGCTTTATATACACCGAAAACCGTTGTCAATGCCGCCAATAAATATTTTATCATAATATTCAACAAGCTTTTGATGGCAGTATGTAGGGACTTGCGCTTTTGCTGCACGCCTAAACTAGCAAAGGTCCTGCTTCTTGATCTGATATAGGGCACATGGCAAAGATATAAACTAAGAGAACCAGTTCCAAAGAGTTCATGATTATTGTGAAGCAAAAGACAGTAACGTTGTCCAGACGAGGTTTGCTTACTTTGGAAGTGTGGGACTCATCATGATCCTGGGATTGCGAACGGTAGCCGCATTTTCTTGAGACCAACCCCCCAATCGTAGTTGTAAGTTGTAACAGCACGTTTAAGGTTCTCGACTACTCACCTTTTGAGTTGGAACGAAATGAAAAAAGTAGCTTTAGACTCTCTCTATATGTATAGCTTATACACCAATTAGCCAAAATATTACATTTTAACACACATCTCCACAACAACTTTGTTACGAGACATAGAAGCACGATATTATACTCGGAGCTGTTAAGAGCACAGCTTAAACTGGACGCACGATTCACAAATATGTTGTTAGAAGCACAGTTTACGTGACACAAACCGCCATGACATACTGTCATACAACACCCTTTTGAGTGGTGTTTTGCACACAAGAAATAAAACACACCAGGTATTATTTATGGACAATTAACTAAATACAAAACTAACTAGGCATAGGTTAAAATACCGACTAACTAATCTAACTAAAATGCTAACAAATAAACCAACTTAGTTTAGGAATCCAGTAACAAGCAATTCGATTGGCTGCACATGGAGGGGACCAGTTCGAGTTTCTTTGCTCTCCAATGGGACCTTTGATTTGGTCTGGTGAGGAGCATCACATGGCTGACTAATATAATCTGCAACTAAAATTATTTCAAATAGCGTGATATTCTTTAGCTTTTCATTATTATTATTATTATTTTCGCTTTTTTTTTTTGAAATATCGTCCATCTGAATGTCATTAACGAGCTACTAGAGTTGATACCAAAAATAAAATATTGTCCATTGATCCTTTTACTTAAATTGACTTAGGGTTGACCGGCCGATCTATGATGCTTCTAAACTACATATGTTTTTGACTAAAAGGTTTGTGTTAAGGGGGGCCCTTTTTTTCTTTTTGTAAAAAAAATTAATTTCTTAATTTTCAGGATTTGTTTAACTTGAATTTCAATTTCAATTAATTACGGGTGGGAGTTAGGCGTTTATATGCATCTGCTGCCCTTGCTGACCGATGGCTATGATGGATCCCAGTTATTGGACGGCCTAAAATCTAACCGGGGCCTGCTAATCACTTAAATATCTCTCTCTCTCTCGGTGTCATTTCACTACCAACTTACAAAGCATATCTCTCTTTCTCAATCATCTATCCCAGAACCCTTCACTAGAAGTCTCCAATTAGAATTCAGTCCCTAAACTTTGAAATGGAATCACAACATTAAAATAAACTCACCGGCCGCACTTGTAAGATGCTCCCGGAGCAGCCTTGCACAAAACAACTTTGTTTCTTTTCCACCATGAATGAACCAGACCCAGCAATAAGAAGATCCAAAATCACTCAATGTTTCAGGGAAATGCCTCTCACAGTAGAGCCCGAACATGTGTTGGTCTTAAGTGGCCTCTGGAGCATTTCCATGAGTCACCCTGATGACTCTGAATTCCCACGCCTTGGCATCTTTGAGTGCATGGCCAAATTCATTGACAGAGGCATCAATGATAAAGCTTGGCTACTTGGAGACCAAAACATTTATATTCCATACTATGCAGCACATGTTATTGGTTCGTATACAACGAACAAGGTTAATTTTGCAGAGAAAGCAGTTGAATCAGGAGTGCTATTGCCTCTGCTGGAGCTTCTAAGAGGAAAGATCAGCTGGGTCGAGCAAAGAGTAGCCGTTCGTGCGCTAAGTCACCTGGCTAGCTATGACACAACGTTTGAAGCCATTGCTGAGCATGAAGTAGAAATCATAGAGTTGACAATGGAATTAGCTTGCAGTTGCCTTAAAAACATCTACAAAAGGTTTCTTGGTGTAGAAGATAGCCAGAGATTGAAGTACCACTGCGACCTGCTTACGAGAGGGCGTGGAGAGTTGGAGATGGAGAACAGTAAGGCTGAGGAATGGGCTGTTCAGCTACAGAGCTGGTCATTATATCTTTTGAATTGCTTTGCCTGCAAGGAAAGATGTCTCGATCTCATCTGTAAAAAACAATTCTTGAAAGAGTTGTGTGGCATGTGGGGTGGTTTGGCGGATTGCAAATCACCTGGTGGACTTGGACTCGTCAGAACTTTGTGTAACTCCAAAATTGGAAGAAAAAGTATAGCAAATGTGAAGAATGTGATGGAAAGCCTGGGAAACATCTCAAGATCTTCTGATCATTGGCAATATATGGCTATTGATTGTGTCCTCTTACTTCTCAAAGACATGGATGTAAGAATTAAAGTCTTGGAGAGAGCAGCTCCATTCCTGGTTGATTTGATTGAGTTAAGGAGCCTGGGTGAAAGAAAATATAAGACAAGTCATCACACAGTCAATATTAAACGATTACCATAAGGTCAAATACGGTGGATTGAAGTTGAAAAGCCAAAAAGCCGAGAGTGCATTAAAGGAGACATGGGAATTGAAGGTAGAGAGAAGAAAGAGAGAGAAGCTAATGTCTGACCAGGAATTGAATGAGAGGAAACAATTGGTGGGTATATTGAAATATGAAGGGAACAAGAAGTGTTGGTCTGGTCACTTTGAAAAGGCTATTGCTAAGTACAGTAAAGCTCTTGATTTGTGCCCATTAAAGATGAGGAAAGAAAGAATGGTCCTTTATAGCAATAGAGCTCAATGTTATTTGCTGCTTAGAAACCCGGAAGCTGCCATTAGTGATGCAACTAGGGCATTGTGCCTGTCTAGTGCCGCGAGTCCTCATAGAAAGAGCCTGTGGAGAAGATCGCAAGCGTATGATCTGAAAGGGTTGGCCAGAGAGAGTTTGGTGGACTGCCTAAGGTTCATTAATGGCGGAGGGCTATCTAACCAAATCAACCATTTCAAAATCCCTTACTATGCCGCACGCATGACAAAGAAGCAAATGAAAGCGACATGGCCCTTTGCTGCCGCCAAGTCAGAAGTAAACAAAGAGGAAGGACAAGCAATAAAATCCGATGGATTAGAGAATGAAAAGGGCATGACCAAGACCATGGAGATCAAAAAGAAGAAGACAGTTATTGGTAAATCACTCATCCCCATATGTCTCTGCATACCCACTTGACGTCAGTCCTTTTCGTCCTTCGTTTGTGAGTTACATCATATCAAGACAGCTTTTCCTATCTCGTAAAATTTCCTTACTCGTCTATTTACTGAGTTTAAACTTAAAACCTCATTTAAAGTTCCAGTGCTTAATTAACCACTGAATGTGTTCCAAGAAACTTTTATTTAGTTTTCTTATATGTTGAAGCAAGACATTTTTTTTTTATTTCCAGGCATGACGACCATCGAGGAAGACTCCTTTCTTGAAAGGCAAGATAAGGCAAAACAGAGGAGAGAAATTGAGTGCCTGGCACGTGTAAAAATGAAGTGATAGGCTTACAATAAAGTTGGGGGTCCATGTGTGAATGATCCCTGTGAAGAACATTGGTAGCAGGCAAATGACTTGAAATGCAATGCGATGCCTGCAGTCCAGGGGCAAAAGTCACCTTGTCACCACTACCACCACCGTTGTATGCTGCAGATTTGCTACCTTTTTTAATTAATTAATTTCTCTACTTTAAAGTTAACTCAGGACAATTTGAATTTCAATTTGGTTCTTACCCCTGCTCCGTCGGTTTAGAGTTTCCTACATGATTATGCGTATATGCTTCTTTAGTACCACCCTGTTTAGCAGCAAGGAAAACCAAACTTCAATCCTTCGTTTCTGCCGTTTATCGCCTTCCGACGTGGATTGCGAACCGTTTACCATTGACGCCACCGAATCCACAATAAGTCCAAGAAAACGTACGTTAGAAGGACCAACCTGGTTTTTCAAGTTCAACTGATCATACCTAACGCATTTATTCCGCCTTAGGCACGTCAATCAACAATTGATTATCGCACAAATCTAGCCATTCCTTTAAAGTAATACACTATTAATTTACATTATTGTTAGCCCTAGAATATTGCTAGGATATGGGGTAGGATAGCATTGTAATAGACATAATAATACGCGTGTTTTAGAGAAAATAATCGACATTTTTATTTTAACGGAGTTACTTCAAAGTTCAAACGATACACCATAAAGTTTGTACCATTTTCAAAGCCCCTCAGACAGAATTGGGCAGTTCGTTACTAGAGGCAAACGTTATCATTCATCGTTAGTTCGATGCATCTAGAACGCGTGAAAGCAAACACTCACAGGCAATACCACCGAAACATCAAACAAATCGGGGTGGGTACAACATACTACAACACATCAAAGTAACGACAAAGATGCATGCTTACAAGATTGTAACAATCGATTTGGGTACAAGAGCATCTTGTGCCAAAGTGATTGATCAAGACAACACAGACAGAATGCTTCTTCACTCCACGAATGACCAACTGTGTAAAACATGCAGCCTTTTTCCTCACTGCATTGGATTCAATTTGCATGATAAGGAAACATGTATAAGAACCCTTTTCACATTCCATACAGACGACACTAAACAACGGTGTATCAATTATACAAAGCATTAAAACCAAGTTTGCCCCAGATTTAACTATAGTTAAGAAAAAGACTCATCACATGCAGGCATACATTGAATTCACAAAGAAACGTTATTTAGTTAGAAGTTCTTGCTAATTTTCATTTTGTTTTTTAGGGGATAACAATGGCACTTCATCTGCTATTTGTTGCCATTATCAACGGGTGTAATCATCAATAATTTTAAGGTTCATGAGAACTCCATCTTCAAGGATACATGTTTAATCTTGAAAATGCCATGGATGCTGGTATGAGACTACTCCTATTCATGGGAAATGAAATATCCACTAAGGTACAAAACCAACAATTCATCTGAACTCACCTCCTCGGAATTTGTAATTGTTCAATCATCAGAAGAGCTCAAAGCAGCAACAACCAACCCCGTTGTTGCAAAAGCCGATGCCACATCCGGATAATCTTTCCAAGATGTTGAGACATTGAGACATGGATATAACCAACTCCTAACAGAATCCACAAAGGAGTTTGGATAGACGTTCAGAATTGCTTCCCAGTCCACCTGTAAACCTTTTGGAATTTTCCCCGTGAATTCCATATTAGCAGCAAGAAGTACTCCAAGTAAAACTATGAATCCAACAATAGCAGAACCTCTAGACAGCGGCATGAAATTGTACCTGCAAGGCAATATGAACATTTTTATATTGAACCAAAGAACCAAATTAGTTCATTTTACTGCAGGGGAAAGTTCCATTTGATACCAATAATATGTCATCCTTAGAATTGCCTCTCTAACATTTTCAAGTGCATTGAAATCCAAGGTCCCATAATTTTCCCCACAATAGGCATTGCAGACAGCCTGCAGAAATTTAGTATGCTAGCTGTTAAAAAGTCTGCAAGTAAGGTTGATTCATTATCAAGGAAAAGCTGCATTGGAACTGTACTATAGATAGAGAACATCCAAGATTAGACATGACCCAAAGAATCATAACACTATAACTGAGGGCTAGTCATTTAACAACATAAGTGCACAGATATGCCACACGGTAACATGGAAGAGTAACAACAAGCAACATCATACAGAACCTAAAAGGATGATATGAAGGCTTGAAATAAATCTGTGTGTAGTGCTGACTGCCAAGCAGGTTTTTTTCTCCTAAAATAACAAACATCTGAAATCATCCTTTTATATATATGTATATATATACATATATGAACTATCAACATTTCCTCAGTGTCTTAGTGTAATAAGATAAGATCAAAAGTTTCTCAAACCCATTAAGTGACAATTTGTAGAAGAATAAGAACCACTCCAATGATCTGAAGGAAAATTGCATCAATTTTTCAAAAGCAGGACCATAAGATATTATTGGCAAATGCTGGATATGATGCTTAAAAGACCATTAGGCAGTGAAACTGCACCTGGAATAAGCTTATTAAAACAAAAAGTTGATGTAAGAAAGGTCTATGCCACCAACACATATTAAACTACAAAAAAATTAAAAAGATTTAAATTGTGTTACTCATATTTTGGGGACTATCAACTTACTTCCCATGCCACTGCCATTTCTGCATCAAAATCACCCCATCTAGAAGGAGTACATGGTGTCCTAATTGCAAAGTCAAATCCACGCTCAGCCCTAGAAAATTCAGTCCACAATATTTTGTCAACAAGAAGAGGTACTATAAAAAAGCATACACTAAAAAACAACGAAAAATAAGTTCAAAATATCCCAGAAAATAATCAGAATCTGATTTACGTTTTTATTAAAGTAATCCTTGTCCCTTCAAGTTGCTTCCTGAAAAGAATATAAACAGCAAGAATGATGTCATTATGCACAACTCTCTCTGTAGTCACAGTATTGCATTTTGAATTCAAAAGGAAAATTTACCCTTCAAATGCTGTGCTATTGCACCATGTAGCCAACCAGAAATCCTCACCAACTATATTGTATAGATCAGAGCAAGTTTTTGCATCCATAATCTGCATGTTGCATTTTGGCATCATCAGGGCACACCACATAACCATCATTTAAAAACAAGCTTATCTCATTTATTACAAACTTCATTACAATTTCCATCTATCTGAAAAGAAAATAACAAGCAACATAGAAAAAAGATGAAATTTCAAAATTTCAAAAAGTTAAGTACCCACATCTTGCAATTTCTCTGTGGTTATATCGATGATCTCATCTGCCTTGTTGTGCACATAAAGTTTATCCTTTATGACAGCCTTGGCAACATCTAATGTTCTGCACAGTTAACAACCTGTAAGCTAAATAACAAGTGATATGGTGGTCTATAATCAAACTAGGATTCACCTCTCATGATTTGGGTAGTAGCGAATCACTTTTGCTTGTCCAAGAACCATTGGTGTCTGTGACCCAAAACCAGAATTGAATTCCTCACTGAATCACAATGAACAAAAGTACAAAATTTCAACCACAACATTTGAAATTCATGGTAATTTGCTTCAAAAAGCAACAATGATACTAAAAGAAATTCTAATTTAAGGAATGTAAAAAACAGAGATTTTGAGACAAATGACCAAAGTTTGAACCACACACTGAAAAATGCAATGAAGAAATTTCACATGAACATTGCGCTAAATGTACAGCAATGTGACAACATTTGGGTCACTTTTGTAAAGTAGAGCCAGCTGCATGAATTGTCATACCCTAACTTGTTGATCCACACGACTGGATCACAGGGTTCAGATATCTGTCTCCATTTGACTGCCACTGAGTAAACATCTTGCCATGACATCATAAAACGATTTGATGATCTATCTTCAGTAATGCCATATGTAGTTGATGTCTCCGAAGCACTGCTTGTACTGCAACCAGCACCACCTCTATTCTGGCTAGGTATGTTAACTCTTCGCCGGCCTCTCTTGCCATATTTTGATGAGCTTTTATTTGAATGCTTCCACTCAGCTTGCAAAGAACGCCATGCTTTTGAAACTTTTTGGGCAATTTCAATAGCAGCCAATCCTGCCATACGATGCTGACATACAAAAGAAGACAAAAATAATTAGGAAGAATAGATGAAGATATGAGACAATAAAAAAAAAAAAAAATTCAAGCAGACTTACACAGAATCACAACTTTAACATTACAACTGTGGCTGTGTGGTGCAGAGGGAAGAAACCTTAGATTGACCTCACAAGAATTTATTTTCATGGAAGATCTCTAATCTCAAGTCTAAATCAGAGAAATTAGAATACAGCAGGACAAAATGCCCCAATGTGTCAACTTAGTCTTTTCCAATAATTACATGATTACATGTGTAATCTGTATCATCTTTGCTTGTGTAGCATCTCCAAGTTTCTTTTCTTTTGTTGTTTCAACTAAAACTCTTTTATTATGGATATATGGCTCATATAAACTGGTCTTGAAATGAGAAAACAGGAAAATTTGATCCTAAAAAACAAAAAAAGAGAATACCAAGAAAATAAGAATTCAAGTCAGCAAGATAAGAAGAACTACACAAAATTCTCAGAGAATTAATTACCTGGCGCCTGTTGGGTAAGAATCCAAGGCAATCATATTGAATTTTCTTGCCTATAGAATCTGCAGCCACCAAAAGTACAGCCTTCTGCTTTGTGATGGCAAAATCCTGTTTCCTAAGCTTACTTTTCTTTAAAGATTCACGCAGTGGAGGTTGTCTAAAGACCTTTTCGCACACATTCTTTGGGTGCAATCGTTTGCACCAGTACACCTAAATATTCCATTATGACATAAATTCAAAATGAATATGAGTGTGAAACATGTGCAAAACAGGGTTGACAATTATGATGCACTTTGACACTTGGAGATAAAAGCATGATCAATGATAATGGAGTATTCAACTTGAACTCACGACAAGTCAAGAGAATTCAACATGTTCTTGTCCAAAATTGCATAAGGAAGTAATTTTCTTTCCTTAGCTTCCACATTTTACCTAATGCCTTTAGAACTGGGACCAAAAGTTCTTTTTCAGCGAAGTTGCTTAATTCTTACCTTGAAGAGAGGATCAATATCTCCATCAATATCAAACCAGCAGAATTCACTTCGGAGCTTTGAAGCCGTATACAAAGCAATCTCCTTCTGCAAAAGAAAAAATTAATTGAGAAGTCTTTTAATAAAAGTTAAGAGTTTCGTATATGTTCCATTTCACTAGGATTGTACCACAGTTATTCTACAATATTCACATCAATGAACTAAGTACAATGTTGAAGAATGAATACCAGTATCTTGTTGATTACTGCTAATAAGCCTAATGCAAGAGACATCCAGAAAATAAACTTAAAAGTGCATCCAAAAATTCATATACCACTTATACTTCTGAGTAATAACTAATGCCTGTGTCCTTCAAAATGGATACACTTTAGAAAAAATGATAAATACACTTTGAGGCACCAAGTTATTACATTTTTTTCACATCAAACTAAACCTGATAAAAGGCCAAGCATTGAAGCACAAACTTCTCCATCGAGTCCAGTTCCAAGTCTAACGTAGCATCATAATCCTTCACCTGAGAACATTAAGAAAATGTTATGCAAGGTGATGCAAATTGCTCTACAACCAAAAACTCAAAGCCTGAGGTGGTTTAAAATCCTCTCAATTTCAGAGGGCTTCTTGAAGGTATATTAGCAGTGTAATATATACCACAAGATCTAAAGGGTAAAAAAAAAACTTAAAGGAAACAGAAAAACTCCATTACCGCTTCTGCATATTCTCCAATAGCATGGTAGCAGGAAGCACGCAAATACAAGCACTCTACGTTTGAATTCTCAATGCTCAAAGCAACTGATAAATCCTTTACAGCCTTCCTGAAAATTCAACAGTCAGTTCAATCTGTTCACAACAGATGAATAACTGGCAAATGCCAAAAAATTAACAATGTTTAAATAAATTAGGTGATTAAAATTTTGAAAACAAAAACATCCATATAAAAACAAAACTTTGGTAAAACATGCCTGTGCTCTCCCATCCCATGTAGCAGTAATCCACGTAAATGGTATACTTTTGCAATCCTGTTAAGAGCAGTGATGGTGTAACAATTCAGTCATGAATCAAGTAGCAGAAGGTCTCATGACCAGGAACACACACAGTACCACCAACAGTTCAAGTTCAAGTAGTCAGATACCAGAAAGTCATCCTCATTGTCTCTGAAGAAAAGGTAATGTGCAGAAACAGAACAGTTACCTTATATCAATTTGAAGAACTTGTTGAACGCATTCCAAAGCTTTTGACGAGTTTGCCAATTCTTGATAGAACTGCCAAGTGCCCACAGAACATGTAACAACAACAAAACAGATGATAAAGCTGCTTCTTACAAGACACTAGTCATAGAGAGAAAGCAGCATGTTTGCAGCTTCCATATTGTTCAAATTGTGATGGTACTCAGTGCTTGGGCATCCACATGCAATGTTCATAAGTATGTATATAGGCTGGAACAAGCCTATTGAATGGAAAAGGAACTAATATATGTTGCAACTATTTTTATTTAGCATGGATGGTACAGGAGAGTTTCAACAAAGAGAGTTGTCCCCTACAGCTCTAATGCCATGCCCTATATCAGCATAAGCTGAGTAGGAATATTTGCAACAAGGCCACTATATTTGTTAATGGAGGATGAAGAAGGCCTAAAAAGTACACCCAAGACCAAATTATAGGGAGACAAATATTACTGGAACAGATCAACTTTGCCCAATGCCCTGAAGAGATAACAAGCAGATGACAATTAAGCACACCACTTCAGGTTAGACAAAATACTGCACCATCACCAGACCTGATGATACCATCAGATTGAACAATCACATCTTGAATTACAATTTTTAAGAAACAGCTATGAATCCAACCTTTTAACAAATTTAAGTTTTTAAATCCCTGTCCCTATCTCTCATTTTCTGAAGTTGCAAGCATTCTGTTTTCATTTAGCACTAGCTTTGGGTGAGCTTTGCCCAATTATTTTGGGTAATAAGATAGGGCAACTTGGTCTGACCAAAACTCCACGTTCTTATGTTCCTCCATGATCACTAGCTACATGTTTTTCTTTTAACTGAAAGAGTTCCCCCCCCTCAAAAAAATCCCCCAGGATAAAATGTAACATTACTCATGATTACCTGGATTAGATGAGCCCAAGCCTCAAGGAAGTTCCGATCAATTTGTATTGATTTTAGATGTGCCTCCTCAGCCCTTTTGTACTCACCGATAGAAGAAAGCACCAAACCCTATTAATGTCAAGATTCACTTCGTCCAGATGAATTCTTGAATTTTGAAGTCGACCAGAAAAGTTTAAGGTGTTATGGACTGACCAAATATGTGTAGGCCGAATTGTTATCTTTATCAATCTTCACACATGCGGATAGGTCTTCAATAGCAGCATGAAAATCCCTGAACTTGAAATTAACAATTCCTGCATAATTCACATTAATTTTCATAGATTCCAGGCCAAAGAGCAGTCATTATTTTGTTTCAGTGCAAAGGACATCTTTACTGATATTCTCAATTGTTTCTAAACATCTATATCTTGGATAGTGCTGGTGGTGATGTTAAGCTGCTAACACTAAAGCATTGGTTCACCACAATGTTACAAAAGAACATAGGAACATGCAAAAGGCCATTTTTAGTCTTTCCATGACATTCCCCATGTGCAGTGATTCTTAACAAGACTTGATTTTGAAAGGGAAAAAGGTCAAGTGGATGGATTATTAGATGGTAAATGCCACTATATCAAATAACAAAAAATGACTAATCACAAAGGTTCAAGAAAGCTTACCTCTTTCATGCAGTATATCTGCTGATTCTGGTTCAAACTCTAATGCCTTGGTCAGGTCTTCAATGGCCTGATATCAATGGGACACATCTATGTGTCATGATAGGGAACTAGTGTTGGTGTACTCACAAAGTAGAAAAACTTTTTCATCATTTTATGAATAAGTATTACCATAATTACCGAGTCACAAGAAATAAAACTTACCACCAAGACAAACACAGAGTACCCATCTCACTCTATGTTTCACATAGTTTGAGAGGATGATTGGGTAATTTACACAAAAATAAAGTTAGTACAACACATACAGAAAAAAGCAACTTGTCCACTAAAGGGAAGAGAAATTTACTTGGTGGCAAAAGTAACAATTGGGTCATGATAACTAAGATCTAAATGATACCTGATGAACACTGTCAGGAAACCAACATTTTCTTTGGGTTAAATATCAACAGATCTAACAATTCTCACCTCTATAGATTCCCCTAAGGCAGCTCGGGCCTGCCCCCTTCGCTTCCATGCCTCACCAGCTGATGGGTTTGATTGAATTGCCTAAGACATATATTGTATAAGCCAGTTACATAGAGGAACAGAACCTGTCACCGTTTAATTCATTTTATAAGCACTAAGGTTTAGTCACCATTGAAAAATCAGCTATAGCAGCTTCTATTTCTCTTTGGAATGCATAGGCTGTGCCTCTTCCTATTAGTGCCTCAGGATAACTAGGATCATCTCTCAGTATCTGATACATAACATTAGAGCAACCCCAACAGTTCAATTAACTTAATAACAACATGGACAAAGGATCAAAGAAAAGGAAAAGAAAAAACGTCAGAATGAGCTTGACCAACAATTCACCTGGTCAAAGATAGATATAGCTGATGTATATTTCCCTTCATTAACCTGAAAAAGAACTAATTGTGATTCTGGCCAAATAAAAGGCTTCAAACATTAACAACAATATCAAGAACAGATGTTCTTGTTCAGACATGCAAGCAAACAGGTGAAATGAACATACTAGTGCTATGCCGCTTGAGAGTCGAAAATCCACACTTATGGACTTGGTCTTTGGTACCCTAGTTACACAAAACTTTCTATTTCTCTTGGGTTCATCACTTGATTCATTGTGCTTGTCAGATCTATTACTCGACTTGCTCCAAATTTCACTTGTATCGCCAGATGCACAAAATGCCATAGATAGTTTGTCTAACTTATTACTCAGTTCTGATGAATTACTTGAGTTAGTATAAGATCCAAAGTCTTGATTCTGTTTATCCAGAGCCCCATGAGCTCCATTCATTTGGCTGTCTTGAGTTCCATTTGTTTGGTTATCAGGCATTATATTGCTTCCATCTTTATCACTTGACCCATCACATATCTCAAAATTTTCCCCGGATTTGATGCAGACATCAGAAGCAACCTCACTGCATAGCTTAGATTTATCCTTCAATATGTAGGGATCCATATAAGTTTCACAGGATTTACCATTCATATAAGGCTCTGATATAGGTAGAGGCAAAAGTGACTTTCCTCCAGGTTTATCACTTTGTGTTTCAAAATTATCCCGAAACTTGCAGGGGATCTCAGATTCATCCCTTGACTTGCTGCATAGAGTAGATAAACTAGTCAATTTATTTCCATTTACACCAAATTCACCCATTTTTCCATTGGTATGTTGTCCAGATTCAGATATGTCTACAGTCGAGTTGAAATCCATTGCATTGTTTCCATGAACTGCACTTCTTTCTTGTTTTGCAAACCTAAGAAGTTCTTCCAGTTCTAGCAACTGTCTCAGATCAGCAGACTGTCGAAGAGCATGCTCATAGCCTTGTTCCCATATTGACAGGGCATCCTCTTTCTTACCCAGAGACAAAAATGCTCGACCTAGATAACAGAATACACAAGGCTAAAATTAAAATATGGAAAAATTCAATCTAAAAATACAAAAAGATAGCTGTGAACTTGTTACGCAATGTAATGCTACAAATTAGAATTGTCCCGCCTATACACTCCACAGTCAATGTAAGATTCTGATCACACACAAAGCATTTCGAATTTTAGAAATGCTTTACCTAACAAATTCAGAGCAATAGTAATGTTTACGCTCAATAATTAGATAAACCACTACAATCCTCCCAACTAATTCTTTACAGAATTTAATTTCTGATTTGTGATTCCACATAAGGCACTTATTACACACCTATTTGTGAGCATAAGCATGAAATGAACCATACAAACGGAACCATCATGAAAGCAATGTGCTAATCACAAAACAGAAATGGCTTCTTATTCAAGTCAAACTCCTCATTTCCTGATTGCTGACCACATTCACAATACATAAAAAATTGGCTAGAAGTCAACGGATTCTTATCAATCAAAAGTCAAGTTGAATTGCTTCGAATTATCTCAAAATTAAAGAATTAGAATTACAAAGAGAGTCAGCACCTTTGAGGATGTAAGCTTGAAGGGCCGTCGGATCAAGCTTGAGTGCCCGGTCGCAGTCCTTAATCACGTGCTTGTAAAGCTCCAATTGACTGTAACAAAATGCTCTATTGCTGCAAACAAAAAAAGAAAAAAGCAAAAAAAAAAAAAAAGGGAAAAGAAAAGAAAGAGGAAAGAAAGCAAGTTCAGACAATGAAATCAATCGGCCAAAAGAAGCCAATATAAAATGGAGATAATTTGAAAAAATCGCCGAACGGACCAAATATCTTGGATGCAGCAGGACGACTGCGCGAGGAGCGAATCGAGAACTCGAATCGCCTTGGACCAGTCCCTGGAGCTACATAGCTTGGCGAGCTCGACTCGCTCGGAGATCGCCGATGCCATAACTGACTCACGCGCCAGGCGGGCAGCAAGCCGTCGAGTGTTTTTCCAATGCTTTTTCACGGGAAGAGAGTGAGAAACAGATAGAGTTGAATAAAACGGGGAAACGGCAAGGAAGATACCGAGGATGGGCCCGTACGTGCGGATTACACGTGTGGCTTCAATTTGATTGGTTCAGGGTTTTAATTGTACAGTTTTGAGTTTCGACCCCTCTTCATTTGTTTGGACTTTGGAAATACTAATTACCTGATTTAGGTTCACCGACGCACACAATTCACAAAGCAAATAACTCACCTTGCCAATTGGCCATCGATTGTAAAACAAGTAAAACGAAAACAATCTCTATGATGAAAAATCGTGCATTAAATCACACAATTTCAAGTACGTTATTATTATTATTATTAAATTAATCGTAGATTGTATGATAGGTATGATATTAAGTATGAGAGAAAAAAAAAAACAAATAAAAAAAGAAAAAGGAGAATCAAAACCACGAGTCGATTGTCTTCTTTTCAATTGCTCATGTTGAGGGTGTGAACAAGCGTGTGAGATCAGGTGAAAAGAGATGCTTCCTAGAAATGCACGTAAAATGAAGGATTCCTTACCGGAAGAAGGAGAAACGTTTGAGAATGCCCCTATGGCATGTGAGATACAGACTCTTGAGCTACCCAATTGCAACCACTGTCAATTTTTTTATTGCTCGATTGGCTCACTCTCGATCCAACTGGACAGAATCCATCAATAACATGAAATGATCTAATCACTAATTTTAAAATGAGATTCACGAAAGGGAATAATAATAATAATAATATATCTTATATTTTGTATAATTTGCAGCTTGTTTGGTACCAGCATGTGCTTTTATAAAGTTCAATTCAATTAACTTAATAATTAAATTTTATTTTTATCTATTTTTCTATTAGATTTATAAAATTAATAAAATAAATTGAATTATATTTTTTTGATAAAAAAATTTTAAGTGATATAACGAATTATTTATTTTTATGAAAAGTACTAATTGCATAAAATTAGTATTTTTTAATATAAAAAAGCAATTGAATTATTTTATTTTAAAATTTGCAATATGAGGCAAAAAAAAAATTAAATAATTGAATTAAATTACAATTTTTATTATTCTAAACAAGCTATTAGACTATGTGGTGATTGCTGTTTGCTATAACATTATTAAAAAAAAAAAAAAAAGGAAAAAAATTTCAGGAAAATGAATTTATAAATTACACGACAATGAGAACAATATAAATAATATGGCCATAAGAAAAAAAGGCATTAGATATAGGACTTCATGTGGCAAAATGTTGTCCTCGAGAAAAGGTTTAAAAAAGAAAAAAGGAAAATAATTAGACAAGAGATGGGATCCAAATCATTTTTCGACGGGGGCAGTTTGACGCCCATGAAAGCGCTAAAGTTGGAAATGGTGCCCATCCTTCATGTTCTCCGTCGCCTTCGATGCCATTACGTCCTTTGTTACTCCGACTTGCTCTCCACGACAGTCAATTCTCCAAAAACGAGTATGAACACATGACCCCCAAAAAAAATAATAAAATAAAATAACAAGACGAGTCTAAACAAAAGAATTGAAGGATTTGAATTCAACCATCAGAATATTTGTAGTGTAATAATAAAGAGATCGTTTGTTATAAATTCAACCCTCCTCAACAAAATTTATTCTTTTAACGACACATAATTATCCACGGCAAGAATTAGATTTACCTAACAAAAATAAAAAAGGATTTGAATTGAATTTTAAAACATTAGTCTACGCCAAACTCTAAATAAAGACAAAAAAATTGAAATGGTCCCACCGTCTTTTATTTTCTCCGTTTTTTCTCCTCCTTTCCTCTTTACGTCTCTTTCTTGTTTGTAGGCTCATTTTCTCATTCATATTATTTCTCCTCGGGATGCAGATCGTCGTCATAGTTTTCCTGACAAACAGCTTACCAACCCCTCCTTCGGTTGCAAATTAGACTTTGAAAAACAGACTGCCAATCAACAGTAAATTAATCAGCCTAGTTGGCAGCTTGTTATTACTCTCTCCTTTACAACATATACCCCCCGCTCTATATATATATTTCATAATCACTGAGTATATTTAAAAGAATACATTTTATTTAATATTGTTTTATTTATCTCTAGATATTAAATTAAATTAATTTATTTTTAAATAAAATAAATTAAAATAGTCTTTAAAAAAGTATAAGATTCGCGACTTTGGATTAAAATAAGACGTCTATATATATGACAATAACTATTTCGCAAACCTCCGACTCTTGGTCGTCGGGAACCTCTCATCTCTCTACTATTTGTTTTGTCATACGGAATCATGATGGTCAACTTTCTGTTAATACAAATCCTTAAATTAAATTAGAGGACTATATCAATGAAATTGCGTAATAATTAAATTAAATTAAGTTAAAGTAGTATAAAAAGAGAGCTTGCTTAAGTCATATTTTTGAGTGTTGATATCTCTATTATTAAATAAAATATAACTAAATCGACACTTCACCTTTAGAGAACGAATATATGATGTGGCAAAGCATTTCAATCCCATTTTTTTGCTGGTCTATTCTTCTCACGAATTCACCTCTATGATTGACTTGATATTCGACAAAAGCCAAGTTGGATCTCTTCTTCTTCTTTTTCTATCTGTCCTTTTTCGCTTTGAACCTTTGCCAAGTTGAAATCGGAAGATTTTCTCCATTCTATCTTTTTTCCTTTCCTTTTCTCCCTTCGAATTGTTATTTGCATTTGTCTCGGTTGAGTTAAAAAAATAATAAAATATTATCATTTGGGTAAGGGTATAATAATTTCTCTATTAATTCTTGTTTTGATTAAATTTATAGAAGAGATGAATAATCTCCTTAAACATAAAGTATCCTTGCTCTTCCGAGAAATTTGATATGGAGGACCATTGTACCTTGCTCCCTTAGGTTAAGGGTTTAATGTTAAGGAACTGAGTTTTTAAGTTCTAACTGAGTGGTGAAAAGTGAGAAAATTATAGAATAGAAGATAACTAATCTCCCTATGTAATTGAAGGTCTAATGATAAAATAATAATAATAATAATAATAATAATAATAAATGTTAAAGGAGATAAAATGCCAGAAAATTGTTAAGCAAGCGTAGTTTTTGGCTTCATACATGTGATAATCATTGCCTTTATGAGAATGCATAAGTGATATTTAAAACTAAAGACAACAATTTTAGAATGTATAAAATCATTTTATGTATGATTCAACAATTTTCAAAACATGAATATTCCAAATTTTTACATGCGAATTGAACGCCACCAAAGACGATGAAATAACTACAGGATGATTTTGTTTTCCTCTTTAATACATATGAGAAAAGGAAGAAATGAAATCTATTTTGACTTATTTCTTCTAATAAATCAAAATAACTCATTACCAAACGTGAAAACTTAAAAATAAAATATAATAATAATTAGTAATTTTATGGTGAGTTATTTTAATTAACTAAAAAAATTGAGTCAGCACCTTTGATTTGAACACCTAGGATATGTACAGTTACACCAAAAAAAAAAAAAAAAAGAAGTTAATTCTCGCAGAGATTGAATTGAAATTTCACAATCACTGATGATCATTAAAACGCAACACAACCTGGGGATCGTGCAATGACCACTGACCCAAGTTCCTAATGATTAGCAAGCTAAAGATTCTAAATCCTTAACCCACAAGCCACAATAGAAAAGCCAGTATGCATAAAAATAAAAGCAACCCAAAGAAATCACACGGCAATGTCGTGACGAATGTGCCTGAGGAGCACCGGGATAACAACATCCGGTGAGCTCAGTTGTGGCAAGTGACCCTCCGACGACATGACCTCGACGATCGACTCGCCGCCTAGATTTTGGTGCAAATATTCGGACACGACCACGGGCACGGCTAAGTCCTTCATGCTCTGGACTATGTGACAGGGAACCGTGACCATATGCAGGATTTGCCTCATGTCGCTTTGGTATATGGTCTGTGCCACGCTGAGTGCTACGTCTGGCCTCATGTTGAAGAGAGTGCGGCTGAATTCTTGAACTGCCACCGAGTCCATGTCCCCTCCCACTGCTAGCGGGGCGAACCCTGAGCACCATGCTTTGTAATTGGATTGCATGGCTTCAAATAGCTGGTCTAGTTCTTCTTTCTCAAATCCTCCATAGTAATCCACATCATTCAAATACCTAAATGAAACAAAATTGAAGAGACAATTTCAGTTTTCGTGAATCAGGATTTTAATTGGAGGAGATGATAATCCAATGAAAATAAGGAGAAGAACTCGGATTATAACTTCCTGAAACAAGGCTTAATTTTGTACCTTGGAGAAGCAGAGATCATAACGATTTTACTAAAAAGATCAGGGCGGCTGATGGAGGCCAGAGCACCGATCATGCTGGAAACAGAGTGTCCCACATATATACACGAATTCACTTGCAATTCCTCCAAGATGGCAAGCAAATCGTAGGAATAGCCTTCTATGGTCGCGTACCTGTTGAAATCAAAGTAATCTGGATTGGTAGTGCCGGCGCCCATGTTATCATACAAAATGACCTTGTAATCACCAAGAAGGTGCGGCACAAGGTGCTTCCAGACAGACTGATCTGTGCCAAATCCATGGGCCAAGACTATCACTTGCTCCCCTGACCCCAAGATCTGCACATTATGAGCTTCTTCTACAATACCCATTTCTCGTTTTTTTCTAGTTCCTGCTCGATCGCTGGGATTCGGGTGGAAGAGTTGACTTTTTTGGCAGTCGTTTCAGACATTGAAGGAAAGACCCCCGGGGGCCTGTGGGGTTTTAATAAGAACCGCATGTGTCCATGTCTCACGATAAGATGATCAGGGTTTTAGTTTGAGTGTTTTTTCATGTGTAAGACCTTTTATGATTGTATTCACATCGAACGGTCCTGATTGGTCCAGTGACATCATTTCGATGATGGAACTCTGGTATAAAAGTGCAAATATTTGAAGCTTTGTGTGATGCAGGGCTGGACAATTTTGTAGTATACACCGATTGTGCTTAATATTTATGGGAGGTTACCCATACATATGCCGACACACAATATCGCATCACCCACTCACACGTGGTGTCTTCTTAAAGGAAGCACGTGTTGGATTTTATCCAATCAACCTGGCAGCTTTCAACACATCTACCATTAATTCAGTCTCGTGCAATTGTCTGGTCTACGGCCGCAATGCCGATTCATGTCCTAATTATCAAGAAGAATTTGGCTCATCTAACCATAAACCTCGTTGACATATTGGGAAACTATTGTTCAAACTTCTTAATTATTAGACGATGCATTAATAATTATCTAATTTGGATGCACTGATTCATAGCTTGAAGTTGATGTCTGTCTTCATTTCGGTACCTAAAATAAGATATTCAAAACAAGTTTTTGGCCAAGGCCGCTTACACTGACTAAAGCTGAAATATAATGAACTCTATTACAGAATAATAAAGGAATATCTCCGAGCGTATAGACCACCATCCGAACTTTTTTTAAGTCAATTAACTCCAACTAGAAGTTAAACTCAAAAATTTCAATTCTAGAGACATCGCTATGGCAAGTGAACGATACCCTATACAAATTTACTAGGAATCACCTCTTAAATCTTAGCAAAACGCAAGGGTTTCAAATTTCAGATGCATTTTGAAAAACTCCAAATTAACTAATTTATGATGGGAGTAAATTGGATATAAGTGGTGGCAACAATGATTCATCTTCATGCTTTTTGATTGGCAAGATAAAACAAAAAATCAAGAGAGACAAAAGGATTTAAAGCGTGAGTTATACCATTAAAATTTTTTAAATTAAAAATAAAAAAATTAAAATTATAAATTTAATATTTTAAAATTTTAAATAAAAATAAAATTTATAAATTTATTTATTTATTTAAATTCTGTCCGATTGCTTACCTTTCTCCTTTTATTCCTTCCACCATATGTGTAAAGTGCATTCACCGGCCCAGATCCCAATTCTATTGGGTATGGGTGGGCTAAGGGTCTAAGTTGAATGACACCTCAGATTACTCGGAATAAAGAAAATTGCTAAGGTCCAAGAATATTAAATTGTTGAAGAAAGTTGGGCAGGAATCAGCTGGTCGCCAGAAGACGATGTTTTTACAAAAAGTAGGAAAATCTAGGAGTAGTAGACTTCAAACTAAGAAAGGTTTAAGGTACAAGCCTAATTAAGTAGTTGAACCACTACACCGAATTCTTTTCGACAATTCGAATGTTCCATCACTTTAGGGAGCCAAGAAGTTTTTGGAAGAAAGAAAAACAATGGGAAAGTGAGTAGCAAAAATTAATTTTCATGGACGATGCTCTCTTTGTAGGTTGGCAATCTATTGTACACTTCTTGGTTGTGAGTTTGAAAGCCAGTGGCTTCATATCGTAAATACATCAGCTTCTATCCTAGTTTTACCATAAAAAAATAAAAAATAAAAATTCATGACTAATGAGTCTTGAGGACAATCGAATTATATGCTTGCGTCGTGAACCGAAAATTGAAAAGTAGCAGAGGAAAAACCTTTCTATTATTATGTTATTTAATCTAATTTTTTGAATAAATGTTTTCTTTTTTTACTGAAAGAAAAACTAATGTTGCATTTGGCACGAGGATTTTTGTGAGGGGATTCGTTAAATTTAAACCCATTTATCTTGTCGAACCGAGAATCCAATGACTCAGAAACCAAATTGAGTTGGATTGACAATTGGACTGAAATGCCTGTAACCCGGTGAAAATGACGGGTTTTCAAAATCCAATGATCCGCATGAGTTTTTATAGGTCCATCGGCTTTTAATTTTTTTTTCCCGAATGATGCAAAATCATTTTTCTTCTTTTAAATTATGGTTACCGAAAATTCCATTATATATATGGTCATGGCTCTTATTACGTGATATCAGTTCTTTACCAAGTTTTGCAATTTATGAGACCATTAATTTTTATAAATCTGATATCTTAATTTTACAATTTAAAAATTATATTTTTTTTATGAGAAATACCAAATTTTTAATTTTTGATCGTGAATATTTTCACATGTCTATTGTTTTCGGACCATTGATTTATAATTGTACTGAATATAATTTAATATTTATGATATTCAAGTAAAAAATTTGAAGCTGATAAAAAATGTAAATATAATTATCCATCAATACGTTGTATTTTAGTAAAGTCACCCCGATAGGTGTGGTCGATAACCCATCAATTTTTGTCATTTGACTTTTAATTACACTTCATTGGGTCGAATTTCTTTTGATTAACAAAACGAAGTGTTGGAAAAAAATTATATATATTGGAAAAATAAACTCCATAAATATTCGTTTAAACTCATTAGACACTTGATTGAATGTTCAAACTTCTCATTTTATTGGCAAATGGTGCACAGCAGCACGCCGGCTTCTCTAGTATCAAGGATTCTTCTCGCCCTTCACTAATATATGGATTTATTATTATTATTATTATTATTATTACATATCAAAACGCAAGAATTTGACAACCATACGAAGGAAGGAGCAAAATTTTTCTATACCATTATCTATGTGATGTGATAAAATAATTGAATTTTTAGTTCCAAACTAAAAAGAAAACAAAATTTGCTTACTTTTCTTGGGAAACAACTTGTCGTAGAGCAACAAGATGTAAAAGGATTAGTTACGTAAACACCTTATAGCTAAACTACAAGCAAACACAGCAACAAGTGAACCAAATGGCCAACTGGGTCGCTGTAGGACTGGGGATTTGATGCTATTAAGGACATGACACGGCCGAATGGTTCCGTTTGAGCATGTCTGATGGCTCATGAAAGAGCTAATTTAAGCGGGAATCGTGTTGCATTTTTCTATTCTGCCATGTTTAGTCCCAAACTTTTCCTATACTTTCTAGGAACATTATCAAGAAAAGATAAGGGCAATACATTGACACCCTTAAAGACAAAAGCATCCATAAATGTGGCCAGACACCAAATGGATCATAGTTCTCCAGAAGCTGTAATCTGCTGGCATCGTTCACCTTCCTCTACAGTAACCTTGCCCACGGCCATCATTTCAGGCCTCCTTCTTTTACCTGATTTGCTTCATCAGTGTTTAGTGAGAAGATATCAGCAGGGGTGCTAGTGCAGTCAACAAGGACTTGATCCTTGAGTCTACCACTTGAAGAACCTACCGAATGATCTAGATACATCACAATTACTGCAATATCATCATGGTAATTGCGTCTCGCTCCTTTTTTAATTCTTTTTATGCCCTTATAACTCATTTCACTTTTCTTCGCAGCTTCCTGTAGTGCAGCTATCACCAATCGCTTTGCTATTCCCTGCAACAAGAAAAACATCGTTTCCGGTCACAAGCAGCCTTATCATTTTGTCACGGCATTCCTGTTCAATGTTCCAGTGTACTTGCTAACAGCAAAAACAGTACAATAAAAGTGACATTTTGGATAAAGTTCACTGAAAGAGATCATAAATTGGGGGTCTTACAAGTCGGGGGCCTTTCAGAACCATTTGGACGACTGTTTCATCACTCAATTGCTCCCAAAGGCCATCCGTTGCAAAGACTAAAAATAAATCGTCGGGTCCTAACTTTCGAGCCATGATCGAGGGTTCTGCTGACACCAGAGGCCTTTTTAAGGGAATAGAGGATCCCAATTGCCCCAAGAACTCTGGTTTCTTCAGATAGATGTCCCCTATTGATCTTGAAACCTACAATAAGACATGTTGCTAAGCCCACACCTTAGACTATGACTAGAAAATTCAACATCCAATGATGAGAAGCAAGATAATTGTGAAGACAAATAAGTGTGCAATGGACTTTACAGCTCGGGTACAACCAAAGGCTGCTATGTTCTAAAATTAGAGGGTCAAAAGGTTGCTACACCAAGTTTTAACTGAATTAATCTACCATAACGAGCTAGATTAGCTCGCCTGACGATTTCTTCAATGTCAGCAATTATGATTATATTCTGACATGTCAGAGTGGGATTATATTCTAATATTCTAATTGATTTCCATTGATACTGATTCTCAATTCCATGACCAAATTTACAGGGTAGCTTGACTACTAGTGTAGAAAGTAATAACACCCAGAGTGAATTCACTATCTTCAACATATTTAAGTATTGAGAACCCAAAGCTTCAGAAGTTCCTAACGAACGAGAATAAATTACGCAAACTGAGGCCAAAAAAGGCCCTTAACAATTTTGTGCAAGCACAAGTCAGAGCACCAAGTTATTCATCACTACGTTGCCTATAGAAAAGTTTTGAAATTTGACTAATAATCAGGATTCAAGAACACTTCGATAAGGACTGAATCAAGAAAAAATTAGTAAAATTCAGTACCTGAATTATGCCCTTTATCCGCCAGACACCTTGACTATAAGCCACAACATCCGAATCATCAGGATGGAGAGCCACAACCTCTTTTCTCACCTCTTCGATACCAACATTATGATCAGTTGATAACCGCTCAGCCACCACTGCACTAACTGTCTTGCTTTCAGAAACTCTCCTACCAAGCACTGCCCTGGAGTCCCCGAGGTTTGCCACATATAAAACATCATTTGACAATGCCCCAAGAAGGCAACAAGATCCCACTGAGGCAATATGAGGCTGAAAGGTCCATGATCGGTTTACCAGACCCAAGAATTTCTCTTCGGTTGCATCAAAAGCCTTCTTTATCGCATCTGCTGATAGCCCACCTTGCTCTGTCCTGAATTCTAACAGAAAATAATAATAATAATATCATTAAACACGGAGTTGAAAGTCCTTTTCTTTTCTTTTCTCTTCTGACACTTCCCCCATCAATCAGAAAAACTGTAAGACTTTTTAACAACCAAAAGAAAAAAACACAAACAACGAGAGAAACACTCACTCTGAAGAAAAGGGAACAGATGCTGATTGACAAACCGAGAAGCCTCGGGGCCGCCATGGCCATCATAGATTCCAACATACGTGGCAGATGGAGAAGTGAACACCTGCCCCTGGTCCTCCAGCAACGAGTTTGCCTGCACAACTGCCATCGAATAGTTCCCTGAAGCATGGGGCTTCAAGCCCACCTCCCACAAAAGCCTATCCCTATCGTCCCCAACTCTAAAACACATCTTTAGTGGACTAGTACACATATCCAAAGTGACAAGATTATTTGCCTGTGCAAGCTTTAGATATACATGACTTCTTTGCTTGAAAAGGCAAAATCGTTTACTTTGACTTGAATTATTCTCTGAATTAACAAATACGCAATTCTGGAATTGTAAGAGAAGGCAGATTGTGTGGAGTTGACGAGGACTGAGAAGTACTCATCCCATGTTTTTGGCCAGGTTCGATTCCAATTCCTTGGCGTGTTTGAAAACACTTGCGCGTAGTTACACCTCTGAGAGCGCTGTCTGCTAAGGCAGCGAGCCAACCGGTGCTTGACGTAATTAAAATAACTTAGCGCTAAGAAATTTACCATTTAATTTAACCGATACCCGGGCTGAACACGTAGAGTGGGTTGAACTGAAGGACCGTAAGTACGAACGTTCGAAATGCCGACACTGTTAAAGGGATACTTTTTCTTTCTTCCTTAAAAAAAAAAAAAAAAAAAAAAACTCAATTCATTATATTCAATGATTAATGTATAAAAAAAAATTTTTAATATACATTTTTGTATGTATGTATATATATCTATCAATCTTTATTTGTGAAAATATAATATTTAGAGATATATTTTAATTATTAATACAAATTTTTGTCTGTATTTTTTATATTAAAGGTGAGATATTGAAAAATACTCTTTATTTTATAAAATTATATAAGTTCCTCACTGTTTAGATTATGTAATTATTCATGTTGCAGTTGTATTATAGTTAATATAGTTATTTGTATAGGGTAAATTTTTTTATCATGAGGCAGTATAAGATTTCTTTTTTTATTTTTTATTTTTATCTTTATGCGGTCATATATAACTTAGACCGGCTCTTAATTATAGAATACCTCCAAAACTCTCTCTTTTTTCAAAATAAATAAGGGTTCTATTGAGCGAAATTATATCACTAAAAAATGAGATGGAAATTAATATTAATTAATGACCTTGCTCATAACTTCTAGGGTGCAAAGTCATGATAAAGATAGAAAATATAATGATACAAATAAGACCCAAATCCGTTAAATAAAATGTTTTTAACAAGAATCCTATTTTCCTTTTTTTTCACCTTTCAATCTATTTAGCCAATTGAGATGGAGAAAGATAATGATATAAAACAAATCCAAGAATGATGGAAAATTTGGTTCTTTATAAGTTGAGGGTGAAAGCCAATAAATTAGGTCAAGTTATTTTAGTTTTTGATATTTTGAATTTCAAATTTATTGAGTTATTAGTTCATTAAATTTTAAATATATATAAATTTAAATGTTTTTAAAATTTTAAGTCTATAATATTTAAATTTTAAATTTCTTAAACTCTAAGATAGGTAAAGTAATTATTCGGGCGGGATAACTTTTGCCACCTTCGCTAATACCTACGGTTTGGGAGGGTTTCCATTCTCCGAACATTTGTCAAATGAAACTTTACGGTGATTCATTTCGATGACTCAGATCTTGTTTTCCGGTTTGTTTTCTTGAAAGCAAGGCCTAAAATTCATCTATTACTAGGAACCAAGCCAAGGATTTTTTGTTGTCCTTGAAGTTAGACAAACATTACTTGATCTTTTCTTTTTGTTCCTAAGTTTAAAAGAGAATTTTGTTGGATAAACAGCGATTAAATTAACTCTGCATGAATTCGTGGGAGGTTCGATAGCGAACAGTTTGATACATCCGACCTCGTTTCACAAAATTCTGTGGGTTGCAATAAAATATTAAATTTTTATCATTAAAATTTTGGATTCTAATATTAAAACGGTGTTAAAAATTTATAAAAATAAAATTAATTATATTATTTTGTAATTTATAATTTAATGGACCCACTAATAGATAAATTTAATAAAATAAAATAAAATATGAGGTCCTTCAACTTATATACGTTTCTGATTTCGTTGCCCAAGTTTTGAAATTTTTTGATTTGGTGCCAAATTTTTAGTTGGGCATTTAAAATAGTTCGAATTCTAGCAGTCAAAATTTTTTTCGGTAACGTGCGTGACCCATACGTGACTTTTGACCATTTAAATTTAACTGTCAACCGATGGTTATATATATATTTAACGACATTTCCCAAGATTTGAATAAAATTAGGGAGATTGGTTGAATCTTACAAGATTTAGCCTGATTTACTGTAAGGAAAAATTTTGGGGAAAATTTTATATTCTTATTGCTTCTATTTTTACTAATATCTTTTTTTTTCTTATAAATACAATATATATATATAAATAATTTCATATAGTATAAGTGTATTTAATTATTTTTTAATTTTAATTGAATTTTATGTAATTTTTTAAATTTATATTTAAAATCGAGTTAATTTAATTTATATTTTAAATGAATGAAATTCAAAATTTTTTACATTATTTTTAAACCATTTCAACTTTAAATGACGCCTCAAATATTGCACCCAAGAAAAAAAAAATCTAAATTCATTCCAGGTCCAAGCCATTATATATTATGATTTTTTTCTCAAAGCATAAAACCATCAAGAACGAAACCACAATTATTTGCCTTTTCTTTTTCCACCTACAGTGCATATCCTCATGTCACCATCTTTCCAAGCTCTCTCTGGTGTTTGGCGGTCAGGAGTTGCCCTTGTCACACCCCACATATTAAAATGCAGAAAAATGTCAAAATTTAATCATGACAAGCACGTCGTCCACCAACACCAGCTGGTCCATCCTTTCCAGTCATCAAGGCGTTCAATTCTCAATCAATTTCTTTCCTCAAGACAAATGGTAGTTACAATACAGAAAAGCCACAATTTCTCAAGTTTACAGCAAAGAGAACCTTTCTAGTTCTAGATAGAAGTGCCTCCACGCCTTCAAAAAGAAGCCTATTACATATGATTCAAAATAAAGAGAAAGACAAAAAAAAAGAAGCATGCGGAGGTATAGTTTCACGAGCGTTTGTGCCTCCCAGCCCCTCCTCGTCATGATCAACAATCAAAGATTAGCTTAGCCTTTTTTATGTTAAAGCTGCCTTAACCACTCAAACGTTCGGTGACGCGACATTGCCTGCTTTGCCTGATGCTTTTGCGCCAATTGCTTCTTTATCTTCGACTCTTTCAACATCTCTTCTCCGAACACTGTCCCACTATCATCATCGTTGACATCATTAACAGTACTTTTAATGACGAGGGAGTTCAATGCAACTGGCTTTACTACACTATAATCTGAGCAGCTGCACCCATTTATCAACGCTCTCTGTTTCCTCCGTCTCTCCAAGTCTTTGCGAATGCTGATTTGACTAAAATTTTGAGATCTTAAATTGCTGGAACTGCTACTATTTTGACTGACAGAACTGCGAACCTTTAAATCTTGTAATTTGATTTCTGGTGTACGGACAAGACCCCGTTTTAGAATGTCCCAAGTAGATGATTTTCGAGTTCCATTACAGGCAGGATTCCCACCCAGTGTGGCAATGGACGGTCTGATCTGTGGCTTGGGACTTGGTTGGGTGAAGAACTGATTTGAGATCCTTGGCTTCCGGATTCGTGCGGTGGCAGCGATGGAGCTGCTGGCACTGCTTGATGATTGTTGACTTCTGCTACTGCTGCTTCTACTACTGAAACTAGTTGACCGACCAAGCGAAACGTGGTCCATGGACTCTGACCTTGATATGCTCCGGCTGGTCGGGTTCAAGCTGCCCTGCCTGGAGAACTTGTTAAAACCGGTTCCTAAATTGACTGACAGGCGAAATGGGAGAATTTGGCCCTGGAAGAATATGTCATCAGCCGCACACATTTCTGATGTATCTGTGGAGAAACGCCCATCCCATGGGACAAAATCGAAATCATCTTCATTGTTTTCGGTTGCTTGAGCTGCTTCTTCTTCTTCTTTACTTGATCGTTCATCTTCATCTGTCAAATTGACTGGTAAATCACACAGCGACAATGCTTCTTCTTCTTCTTCTTCTTCTTCTTCTTCTTTTTCCTCGAGAACAGAATGACAATGTTGCCGTTTCTTATCAGTTGCCATCTTTAGAACCACTAACATTGTTGGATAATTGCTGGAGTCCTCCCGTTAAGAAGCAAGGAATAAAGAACCTATATTAATTTATATTCAAAGAGGGAGAAATTTAAATGTGAATAAAAGAAACAACTGTGATTGGAATATCTTTGCCTGATAGCGAGAAAGTGGGCGCAGAGACGTGTGGAGTATAAAGACATAAAGCTACTATTAAAATGAAAACAAATAATAATAATAATAATAATAAATAAAAAGCAGAGAAGGAGAGAGAGAGAGCATTCGAGAAAATGGAAACTGGAGAAGGCGCTGCACCTTGCATGCTACCAAGATAAAAAAGACTTTTGTATGTTCTGGGACCAAATTGTGGCCACTGGGGCCGGCCATTCCATCAGCACCCTATGAGCTCTCGTTTTCGCTTATAATTATTATTGGTTGCTCAAGGTGGGCTATTGACGGTTACGTCATGCAGATGCATTTATTCTTCTTTGCATATAGGCTTTGTTGTTAGTAAAAGAGGTTAGGGAAGGGATGATTTCTTGTGGTGGAACCGAGAAGAGAGGCATTGAATATTCTACCACGGAGACCTTGAGATTGAGAGAAATTGAACGTGACCAGATGGCATGTTTGTCTTTTATTTGTTTTTACAGCTAGATGCCGTACACTTTTACAGACTAGGATATATAAAAGGAAATGGCATGGGATGATGCATGAACTTGGAGGCAACGGAGGCAGAGATTCAAATTTTGGAATAGAGAAGAGTCAAATCCGACGATAGTGACGGAAGTTGACGTTGATTTGTTTGGCACAACGGAAATTGACGAAACTAATATCGATATTCGCAATGTTTTGTCATTTTCACTTGCCCAACATTGCGTTTTAGCTGCTTTATTTATTACGATTGATTGACCTTTGTACTATTGTTGTAAGAATTGCAGGGAACGGAAAAAATTGGGAATCGATTGGGCTTTCGGTTCGGGTCCATCGTAAAAACGAAGAAAGTTCAAAACGAGACGGGTGAAATTTTATCGTGCGTGAACAACGAGTTAGCGAGATGGAGTGCGACCGAAGAATGAGAGTTTCATATGATAATAATTCTGGAAAAAGAGCAGGGCCAATAATGTCTTTATCTCCATTATCGTGGGACCACTATTTACGATTCAATTCTGGAGGAAAACAATTTTTCTATGTCAGGGAAAATAATAATATCTCCTCTTTCCGCTCCTCAAGCAGATAATCCAAGCACTCACTACGCCTTTTTTTTTTGTAATATTCTTCTTCCCTACCAAACAGAGCGTTAGGCAATTTCAACATAATAATTGATGATGACTATATTTGGACCACTCAGTTTTGGAGTTTCATATCTCTCATTTTTACTTACTATCACACAATCTTATTTTAGACTATATACACATTATATTATCTAATGAATCTTTTAATTTTTACATTAACAACTGATAATAGTAAAATTTATTTTACCGGACACTTTTTTTTAAGTTCTATAAATAGAAACATCTTTACCCTTCACATGGTCAGTATTTTATAAATTTTATATGAGTTATATATATATATATATATATATATATATAAATTTCATTTACACGATATTTTCTTTCTCGTTCTCATAGTTTCTTTTTATTAACTTAAATATTCAAGTGCTAACACGGACTCATATCTTACATTTTTTTGAAAAAAAAAAAAAATTCATTTGTTTTGTAGATGTTAACATCGATTTTCGCTAGACTTAGTATTCACAGTCTTGAGGTCCATAGTCAATTAAAAAAAAAAAAAAGTTGGTCTCCATTCCTATTGATGGGGTATGGTTGGGGAAACGTGAACAGAAGCAGGCGAAAGTTCATTTTTATCATTCTACACGACTTGAACATTTCCCGGCTTTTATCGCAAGTGCAAAAAGAATCGAGGGTATCTTGTTTTGTCCACACCACTTATAATGCTATTTTTCCAATCGGAAAAGTTACTTTAATTCATTTAGTAGAATAATACATGGCGACACATAATATGCGGCGCAAAAGCGTTAAAATGATCACGTCAAAAAAAAAAAAAAAAAAAAAAAAGATATTGACGAGACTTAAAAAAAGTGTAAAGATTACTTTTATCGGTTTCTCACACGTACCTTCTTAACGTATTGCTCGGTAGAAGAAGACCTCTTTCACAATTTATTCAAACTTTTTAAAGGTTACTTGACCGAAAATTTTAAGGGTTATCATACTTAAAGTAGCAATGTCTAATAGGACGTTTAAAACACGGTATTTGAATCGTTAGAGCAAGTGGAGGGTCAATTTCTTATGTAGGCTAAGTAGCATTGTTAATTAATATGTTTCAAGGGTTGACTGCGGTCAATGGGATCGACTTCTTGTCACGGCAACAATAGGAAACAATTATAACAAGCCAGTTCGTGGTTGGATTGACCAGAGAAATTTAGCCGCGGTCAATGGGATCGATTTTCACACTCGTAATAATCCTAATGCATTTCCATGGAGGCAACAAAATAAATGGTTTTGAATACGGAGACCCAATGGGATGAAGCCTGCATTAAATTTAAAAGGCCTCTTCACAGGCTGGTAACCTGTTTGTTCTTTACCACTCGTTGCAATGGAATCACTGTGGGCCAGAAACATTTGTGGCCTGTACTGAGCCCAGCTAGGTTTGCAATCAAGCGGACCCCTTTTTTCGATTGACAACTCAATGCTTCCGCATCTTCAAATGCAAGGCAGCAGTGTTGCGTATTGGCTTGCAAACTACACCTTCAAGCTGCCGTGAGGTTGACATGTCTTCCACGACGCTCCTGCTGGAGTGATGCTGATTTTCACAGGTTTAGAGAGATAAATAAGAAAGAAAATGTCCTGTAGAGCGCAAAAACTTTTTGCGCAATGCTTAACTGTTCACGTTCACACGGATTTTGTGAGAAAAAGAAAAATAAACAAAGTGTCTTTTATTAGTGAATTACTTAACGGTGCCTTTCTCTCAACCACTGTATACATGTTCCTCTCATAGGAGTTGTAAGTTGTACTTGTAAAGTGCAAAACTGGCATTAATTTTTGCTTTGATCATTGTGCCTGCTTATGCAAGCTCTGGAAGTCCTGACCTATCAAGGTTGGACGGTCATTTCAAAACGATTATGTGGTGCTCTTGATCAACACGTGTTACGCACAATCACCTGTACGCCTTGAGTTCAAGTATGGATCTGTCAGGGACCGAGGCCCTTTTACCTTAGGGGACAGAAGCCCCACTTTTGCTTCCCTTCTTGTGCTCTTTTTTTTCTCCCCTTCTTACCTCTTCTTCTTCTTCTTCTCTGTTTTTAGTGTTTTTTATGCATATATGGTTAAAAGCATTGAAGAGATTCTTAGTTCCTAATTTTTTATAATTCAAGCATCCCAATTAAAAAAAAAAGATGAATTTGAGGTGTGCTATGCACGATTCAACATTAAATTATTATAATAATTACATGTACATTTGAAGTCTTTATTTTACTTTACAACGATGTATGATGAACACACATAATATGAACAGGAGCCGAAAAATTATCAAACTAACCATATTTATGTAACATTGACTTTATCAGATAAGAAACATATCGCCAATAGACCCATGCAAGTAAGCATGAGAGTCTAATAGGTCCGTTTAGCATCGTCCTGTGAAGCTTAGAGTGACCTAAGTCGCAAGCCTTCATTTTAACTAGGAGACTAAAGGCATGCTGTTCTTGCAGTTGCAGGACCGGAAAGCATATCGTTATATGGGAATATTCGGAAAAAGAAAGGTTGAACTGGCATTAAAATGAAAAAGGTAGGGGGACTGGCTCCATAAATATTTGTCCCAGCTCCTAGAGGCATCAGAGGAGTGGCTTAGCCACCCCCATGTTTCGTCCAACTAGCAGGCAATTTGTATAAACAACTGCAGTATCATTAAATTAGAGTTTATTGGTGCCCGGAATTTGCTGTTGTTCACTTGTTTGCAGTATTGGGGTCAGGCCACCAATTAGACTACCAGAAATAATTTTAAAAAACGAAGACATGGAAATTCTTACACATACGGAGGCATGCAACGCATCCATGTCATTAATACTGTATACACTGGGAAAGAAAAACATTCACCCTTTTTTTATGGTTTTAATGTTTCCTCCCCTAGAGACAAACCTCCAAGTACAAAGTCCAGTTTCTACCATCTGCCAGATGAACATTAATCATCAGAATTAAAAGACTAACAACAAGCAAATTGCACTCCATCCATCGAACGAGTGAAGATCGAAGAACCAAACATCTTTCTCGTTTCTTTTTTTTTTTTTTTTTGGGTAATTTGATTAGAGAAAAAACAGAAACCAAACTTTACCTACAGTCCATTGTTCTCCACCTAAGTCCGGCTAATAGCTATTGGACTCCCAACAATGTGTTTCCCGTCGGACCATTCTAAACGAGCGAAGATGTTCGTATTGGACGGCACTGAACTTCCGGTGAAGGTTACCATATACGATTGCTTCTCATTTACCTTGCTGAAAGTCAATGTTGCAGGTTCCACGAGGATCTTGAGCCCCGGGGATTGTGGTGAAATTGACGCCTTGTATGTCCCTGGTGGCCCCACATTGGTAAGTGTTCGCGTGTGCTTGATCACACCGCCACTGTTCGATTGTGTCGTATCAAAATTGACGGCGAATGATGGGTAGTTGAGATCAGCCACACCGTATTTTTTGCTGGGATCGCATTTATGTTTCCTTCGAGCGAGGATGGTGATTTGTGATGATGTGTAGTTCAACGCGCAAAGGAAGATCAGGTAATCATCAGTCGTTAGATCATAAAGCAGACCAGGATTGAGTGCCGATACTGGGTCCACGTGTCCAGCGCCGTGATCGTACGGCGTGGAGTCTTTTCCGGTGGAAACGTCTTGTAAGTTCTGGCCGTTCTTGTACGTCACATAGGCTGTGGTCATCAGCGCTGACCGGATCGCCGCAGGGCTCCATTCCGGATGAGCTGCCTTGATAAGAGCCGCCAAGCCGCTGACATGTGGGCAAGACATGGAGGTGCCTGAAATGATGTTGAAATCCACTCGCCTGGTATCTGCAGCCAGCCCGGTAGGACCAGCTGAACCCGACCAACCTGCCAAGATGTTGACACCTGGCGCAATCAGGTCCGGTTTCAGGACATCGGGTGTGATCGAATTAGGCCCTCTTGAGCTAAATGCTGCGACCACCGGAGATGGTTGGATTCCCAACTTGGTGCCTTCGAAAAGAATTGTGGCAGTTGGGTTTGGATCTGCTGACAAATATCTCTTAATGGTCTCTCCAATTTTCTGACCAACTGCCGTAGCAGGCAGCAAGTGAGCGTCAGCTACCAATTCTTCACCATTAGCTGCAGTGTTGGCTAAGACCATACCCCAACCACCAGCCGCTTTCACAACAGCTCCCTTCTGGACTCTAGCAGTCACGCCACGATCGCACAGCACTATTTTTCCTGCAACTTTTTCCGGAATCAAAGTGTCCATCATGCATAACTTCCCGTTAGTAGCATTGCTGGCGTCACCAGCATACACAAATGGCAAAAGCCTCCCAGGCAGTTCGCTCCCTCTGTATAGAGAAACGCCAGAGTAGTTTTGTCGGTTGCCGAGACTAACAAAAGCGGGGAAATCTCGATCCAATGTGCCGGCTCCCACGGTAGTTAGCCATGGGGCTACATTCGACAGGCTATATGAGCTTGGACCTGAATTACCAGCCGAGCAGGAGACAAAAATCCCTTTCTCCATAGCCGCAAAAGCTCCCGTTGCTATATTGTCTCTGTAATAATCACTCATGCCTCCACCTAGCGACAATGAAAGAATGTTCACACCATCCTCGATGGCCTTTTCCATGGCAGCCAATATATCGGAACTAAAGCAACCACCGGTCCAGCACACCTTGTATACGGCGAGCCTCGCGCGCGTAGCCATCCCACGCGCCCTCCCCGCTGCATATCCGAAAAGACTGGCGTCTTCCACGACGGAACCACCTGCTGTAGACGCGGTGTGGGTGCCGTGGCCATCGTCGTCTCGCGGGGATTTGGACTCCTTGGATTCATCGACAGGGCCTAGCGTGGCCTCGTATCCCTTGCAAAAGAACCTCGCGCCGATCAACTTCCTGTTACAATTAGCGGAGGTAAAATTTGTGCCAGATTCACACTGGCCTTTCCAGCTACTGGGCACTGGACCCATCCCGGTATCCACAAAGCTCTTGCTTTCCGGCCAAACACCAGTGTCCAAGACGGCGATTATTACTTCGCTAGCTGAGTCAGACTCGGGGAATAGATCAGCACTTTTGTCGAGTCCAAGAAACTCAGGGGTACGAGTTGTGTGCAACTCGTATCTCAACTCCGGCAACACGGACAGAATTCCAGGTTGGGCCTCCAGAAGCTCAGCCTCCTCGGCTGTCAACCGAGTAGAAAATCCGTGTACAACATTGTCGTAAGTGTATAGCATTTCGGCCGACTCCGACGCCGATTTGAGCGACGACTGGTACCAGTGTGTATGCTGCTCAAAGCCCGCAGGCATTTCGGATTTAGACATGTGAACTATGTAAGTTTTCCTCTGGCTTTTGGTCTCCTTCTCTGGTCCTGCGGCCATGGACACGTACCAAAGACCCAGAAGGAGAACAATCGGGAGAGACTTAGATGCAGTCGTCTTCATTTTCGCTATCGGGCCCTGAGAGTGAGACACAGATCTAATTAATAGAAATACAAGCTTTTAGCTTTGGCCAACAGCTGGTTTAATGTGTAACAAAGAAGCTGCCGATAGTCCCATTAACAGGAGAGAGGAGAAACAGACAGTGGATGGTTGTCCGTTTCCTTTCATGATTGCGTCCAGACCAAAAGTATAATTTGTGTATGGGAGGACAACCTAGAATGCTAGCTTTCGTCACGTGTATTCAGTTTTTCATGTATCCATTGCCCCTCCTCTCTCTTTTTGTAATTTTTTTATAATTTTATTAATTTAATAAAATATTATTATAATAATTAAAAAATATATAAATATAATAATATAAATAATATATTTTTATATAATTATATATATTTAAGTTTAAATTAAATTATTATTATAATAATAATATTAATTATAATTTATATTTAAAATTTTATTATGATACACATTTAATTAATTTTAATATAAATATAATTATTTAAATAAATTTAAATATATATATATTATATATGTTATTATATATATTTTTTAAATTATTATAATTATTTTATTAAATTAATGAAATTATAATATTTTTATAATTTTTATTAAAATAAAATTAATTATTTTTATAAATAAAAAATAATATAATTTATTTTTTAATTAATAATAGATAAATTTTAAAATTTTTTATGAAAGAGATAAATTTAATTATGAAAATTTAATATTTTTATTTTATTATTTATTATATTTTTAAAAATTATTAGGTAACTTAAAAATTTTCTTTTTTTTTTATATAATGAGGGATTAAAGAAAACCAATGACCTCCGTTATTTTTAAAACCTAATAAGACCAAGAAAGAAAGCTATCGTCCAACACCTTGACAGCTTACGAAAAACATCCTCACCTCACCCCCTGTGGCTATTGCAGGGGTCCAAGTTTGTCTTCGTCGACAATTTAGCCTTCAGTGCTAAAACTCCATTGTCTCTCGGAACGCTGATCTCTCTAATTGCAAATTGTTGTTTGGAACAATAATCGGGTGGGAAAATGGAAAAAAGTTCCGGACGTTCTGGTTCACGGGTACTTGTCCCTAGCCATTATTTTCCCGACACATTTCGTGGTTGATAAATGCGGAAGTTTACCCGCCAACCAACTCCTCCTTTATTAATTTTATAAATAATATCAATATTCAATCTTATATTTGAAAATAAATATATTATTAACTCTTCAATTAGGTGTGTGGATGTATTACGAAAATTGTCTCAAGTCGACCGATTGGAAAGAAAATTGATTGTCATTTGGATCCAACCTGCTGTATATTGCGCATTAATGGGGTCTTTATGCAACAACATCCATTTTCCTGCCTTCCATACCTCCTACTTTTGACTTGAACGGCAAGATTTTATCCAAATGCTTACATATGGGTATGCCAGCCCCAGAAAAAAATTGCTTTAGACTCCCATAGTTGTGATTATTTTTTTGGATAGAGATGAAACCAAGTCCAAGAAGTAAACATATTTCGACAAGGAAAGGTGTCATCAGTTTTACTCGTGATTTCTTTGACGTCTACTTCTTTTTGTTTTCCTCATTGCTTTTTTTGTTTTCCACTTTGCTTCTTTCTTGTTTGCCTAATTGCAACAAAATATAATTGGGTCCATTCTCATCTTTGAATTTTTGATCCAATAATCGACATTTGGTATTTTTATTCCTAGAAATCTAAATGCTTACAGAAGTCCATATCGCCGACTACCATTTTTCTGTTGAAGCAAATAAATTTCAACCGTGGCGGGCAAAGAAAAATTTCCGCTTCTTTTCCATCGTTGACTACTATGCACGAATCTTGAGGAAACTTCCTTCGAGTAATTTGCGCAATCAACCTGCCCTACATAAAGACAACCGTACTAAACGGCAGAATCTATCCATTAATTATAGAAGACCCCTTGCCCCTTTTGAAGATTAGTTAGCCTTCAATGCAGAACTTTTTTTTTGTTTTTTCTTGATAATCTCCAATGCAGAACTATAGTTTAGTAATTGTTGTGTGGATAAACGTGCATATTAATTGAATATCTGCTTTAATTCATGTGCATAGTATCACGGTTAAACAGTAAACTTAATAAATTGCCACACTATGGCATAAAAATCATAAATAAATTATATATTTTTTAAAAAGTTGAAATAAAAATTTCCATTATTTACGTTCATGAATTGCCACACTACACCGAGCTTAAGGGGCAGCCAAATATTTAACTTTTCTTATCAGAATTTAGGTGAGACATGAAAGAAGATGAGATGGCGTGGAGCAAGTAGCACAAGCAATCATGTAGTAGTTAGCTATAGACGTCTCGGAAATATGCCTCTTATCTCGTTACCTTTCTCTTTATCATTAACGCAGCCAGGCCATGGACTCCCAAAAAAAAAAAAAAAGAAAATGTAAATTTTAGCCTTAGAAAAAAAAATAAAAACCCATCATACGTTGGCCCTCTAAAAGCCTTTTTACATCTAACTCTGGCCCTAAACTTTTTGTCAGCTTTTGTTGAGATTCTAGTTATCTTTGAACATGGCCTCATCAAGCTGCGATTATACGTGCAACGACATGCTTTTCCAATGTGTATTTGTATGCGTCAATTAACTGGTGTATGAATTATTTGCGAGATGTACGGGATTTCTATAAGCGAGGAAATGCTGTGGACCAAGCACTTTAGTTTTTTAAAAAAAAAAAAAAAAATTGTCGAGCTGTCGATGTGAAAATGCATTTCAGCTTGCAAGCGCACATGGAGCAGTCTGAAAAAGGTAGCATAGAATTTAAAGATAATGTGGCTCGTCGGTAATTGGTAGGCAATCGCACACAGAAAATGTTGATCTGAAAAAAGTTCAAGCAATCAAATGTATGCACAAAGTGATCAAATGCATGTTCTGACCAAATTCCAAATGACAAAGAGAGTAGATTTTACTTGCTAACTCATATTGCTTGCAATATATGATATTTGAGATTTTTTTTTTTTTTGTTTAATAACATTCAGATACAGTATTGAAGTAATGGCTTCCTTTCTCATTTTGATGCTCGTTTCTACCTAAGTATAATGTTTGTGTCAGTTGTGGGTAAGTCGGTCCAAAACTTCGCATTGTAGTCTTCTAGAGTTAATTTAGTTGCAGTTTTATGAAATGAGACTATATTGATTGACATGTTTCACAATTCTTTTTTTTTTTTTTTCAATTATATAAAAATTTTATTAAATTTGGTGTTAAATGATCAAAATAATTATTTTCATTTTTTTTATAAATTTTACACATTCTTTTTAGGATTAGAGCTTATAATTTTTAGATAAAAACGTAAATTTTTAATTATTACATCTCATCTTAGGGGTTAACAATTTTTTTTTTATTTGGGTATGCATGTACCAAAAACAAAAAACAAAAAGAGTTTTACTATATTTCATGGATTTGTAGCCTCAAGGTTCGTAAGCCCCTTGTGTTCCCTGAAGCCTGGGCTTGGATCTATCAGTTTATACCCAATTACATTGGGACTGGCACTCAATCCACAGCAACTTCACGCGCGCTTTGCGTCTTTGGGTTGGGAGCAAGGAACAACGTTTCACACTTTTCCTCGGAGCGCGGGCAACTGGAAGATGGCCCAATGCTATATGTTTGGGTTTATATAATGCTCTCTCTAAATTAAAAAAAAAAAAAACACAATGTTAATATAATTATTAATATATTTTTTTTTCCGGACAAAGGTAAATCATTTTAATCGTGGTACCAAAAAAAAAAAAATGTAGATAGCCATTTAAAAAATTACATATGGACACGATATATTTTAGGCTTGCATACTTTAGAAGCAACTTGAGAATGGACAAGTTAACGTGGATAATTCAAGATCCATATGCCAATAATATTACAAGACTTGAAATTGTGAGCACAAAAAAGAAAGGGAGAAAAAAGAGACTAGTGGTAAAATTGCACTTTTCGCAATGTTACCATCCAAGAGGGAGTGGTAAAAATTTAACATGGAGACAAATTCGGTTAAAACAAGGTAAATTTTAAGGGGAACTGAGAAGCGATTTTATTTTCTCTTTTTACAGTCACTCCCCTCCACTCCGCCGTGTAGTATCGCCATTTTCACTTCCGAAGAAAATCGAAACGAGAAACGGGAAGGGAAAGAAAATGATTTTCTCGTTTATTGCTATACAGTTCAATCGTATCATTTACAAACCGAATTGCTATTATATTCGGTGTTTAAGTACGAGCACTGACCCGACTCAGCCTGATTTCCCGGCCGAGAACGCGTACGATATCTTGGGAGTTTCGGAGACCAGCTCATTCGCAGAAATCAAAGCGTCGTTTCGGAAATTGGCCAAAGAAACTCACCCGGACCTCGCCGATTCCTATGACGACTCAACCGCCGCCTCTCAACGCTTCGTTCGAGTCCTTGCCGCTTATGAGGTGCTGGTACTACTCTTGATTAAACTGTTAACTTATTTATCGCAACCTCTATATATGTTGATTAATTGCTCATCTCTCTCTCTCTCTCTTTTTAATTTTATTTTTACCTTGAAAATGAAAAAAGAACGAATTCGGGAAGTTTCATGCTATTATTTGCTTGAATAGCTGTACAAAGCAGAAAATTGTTGCTCGTTTTCCAAATTTGCATTTGTTACTATTTGTTTTTTGAGGGAAAAGTGACCGTTGGAGTGGTGCCAATTCAAGAATATGAATGCGTTTGCTTCACTTTCTTGTGTTGGCATAGATAGATAGAGAGTGATGATTATATATATATATATATATATATATTTCAGATCCTTTCAGATTCAGAGAAGAGGGCACACTATGACAGGTATCTGTTGTCCCAGAGAGAGATTGTGGAGAGGCATTCTAGACCAGGCCAGACCTCATACATGTACAATTCTCGAATGACAATGAGTAGGCAGATGGAAGTTGTGGAATGGTTAAGGTGGTATAGATTGGCTATACACGATATCTTGTCAGAGAAGAAAGTGGTGGTTGGAACGGGCTATTTTGATGCACTTGAAGCTGATTTTTACTCAGCAGTACATGCAGCTTACTATGGCCCTGGACTTGAGTCAATGGATCTTCTTCCTGACTGTTTTGAGGCTGAGGAAAGGTCTGTATATGATACTCCAGAAGTTCTTCACTTGGTTTCTGGACGTGATCTTTTTGGGATGGTCTGCTTGGCTAATAAGAATCCTGAACTATCTTCTGCATCTACCCAAAAGTTAAGTTCATTTGCCTCTGTTAGCCCTAGCATTTTTCAGTCTGCAGAGAATGTGGGCATCTTCAGAAATTGTAATGTATCTGATGATGGTGGAATTATGATGCATGCAAGGAATGGCATGTGTCATATATCAGATGCATATAAAGATTTGGAATTACATGTGTGTGGAAGATTGGTTGCCTTGGCCAGTAGAACTCCTCCTAAAAATGCATGTGATGGCGTCCAGAATAAAGATGGTCAAGATCGTATCCATGTTTATCTTAGTACAGATAATGATTCCTCGCACATTAGCAGAGGGTTTCCTGGGAATTCCTTCTCAGGTGGAGTAGTTGGATCAAGGATCCCACTTGGGACCGTAAGTGGGCTAGCTACTAGTCCAGAAGAGGGATCATGCCTTGTCCATGACAACAGTGGTAGAAAAACCCATATGATAATGAAACACAGAACATTGCTAGTATGTAATGGTCCTCTACCTCTCTTTCTCTCTTTCTCTGTGTTTTTTTTTTTTTAAATTGTTACTTTGATTCAATTCTGAAGTTACAGATGGGCTTTGATTTCTCTAATTTTTATTGTTAAAACACATTTCATATTGTTGTCATTTTACCATTCAATCATTGGTTATGCTGATTATTTAATAATGGGGAACCATTAAAAGATGGGAAAGAGAATGCAAGGGCAGTTGTCTGTGAATACTGCAAGTCGTTGTCAGCACCAAAATATTTACTGACGTGGTTATGTTTGTATTAGGAAACTGGAGTTTCTTTATGGATATATTTTTCTTAAAATTTGCAGGTGAAACATTTGCACTGGTATGGGGTGGGAAATAAAGCTTCTGTTTGTGAGTGTAGATGCACTAGAGCAAAATTGCCACCAAGCAAGTAAGCAGCACCATTTCAGTTATTCTTTAATGATTTATCAGTAACTTGTTATATTAACTAGCTGACTACTGCTTAATCTTATTCCAAGCTGTTTCCAATGAATTAAATTCAAAGTTGTTTTTGGCCATTTTACTTTCATCTTTGTCAAAGACTCATGTGGAATTTGTTTATTAATGGATCAATTTGTTAATGTCACTTTTCTGTTTCAATTGGCTTTCTTTAATTTTTGGATTGCAATAAAAATTAAGGTTTTATGTCTGCAATTGTGATTCATTATTCATCAATCAGCATGTTATGGACTTACCATGTTGATTATCTAATTTTTTCTTGTCTTTATTACCGGCAGCCTCTTTGTTGCTTGTTGTTGACTACTTGGATGGTGCTATTAATTTTTTTCCTTCTAGATTGCAAGTAGCTGATCTTGTTGATTGAGATGAAGCTTGATATTAAAGGTTCAAAATTTTTCATCAGTACCATGTCAGTTGTCATATCTTGCTTCCCTTGCTTAAAACATTCTTTAAGTTATTGCATTCGTAGATTGGGGATAATATCAGAAAACAATAAGCATGATTTTTGTTCTACATTTTATGAGATCTCTTATGTAGACGACATGAACCGCTCTTTCAGCTTTTTTGTTCCCATGCTATCTGTTTTCTGTGAATATTTGAAACAGGTTTTGGCTGTTTGAGCCTCGCTGTGGCATGCATGATATAGGTGGCTGGTATGTTGAAACATTTGGAAAAGACAAGAAAGGCCATACAGTCCATTGTCAAAGGTATTGGGATGGCTTTGATGGAACTGAACAAACCGAAAGGTGAGTCATTGTTGTCATGTTTAGGGCTTATTTGAGCTCTATCAATTTTCTCAGTTTGTGTTAACTCTTTGTTAATAATCTTTGGATTTTTACTGGGATTTTACATTTGAACTTGCTGGTTCCACGATGGTATTTTTGTTCTCTGTGGGACAATGTCATTAAGTAGATATGTTAGCGGCATTATATATTATTGTGGAAAATGATGGCTTGTGTTGACATTGAGAATCACTTGAATGAAACTTGAAATATCTAATACCTTTAACTCTTTGACGACTTTTTATTGGACACTAGCAATTTAAATCAGAGTTCCTTGCCCTCTTCTTCTCTCTCTCCTCTGAGCCCAGCCACAGAAAAGTCCAACATCATGGATGCCATATTCTCTGAATTATTTATCTGGTTTTCATATGGTATGGAGCTTTTTAACTGTTAGACACTAGTATGGGCCCTGGGTTTCGGGATTATTTCAGATTTTTGCATGATTTAAGATATGCAGTCTTGTCCTGCCAATCTTTTCCAGACCTTCATTTGATCAAGTAAACATCAAAATTTATATTTGTGATCTGGATAATAATTTCTGAGGTGGTATCTTCTTTTCTCAGCTCCAAAAGAACTAAATTTATTGTCAGATAACAGATAAAAGCACAGCATGAGTTACTTGGTATCCAGTAGTTATTGGAGATCATTTACATTTCTCCCTCTCAGATACTGTTAAATTGGTCATTAAATGCCCTAAGTTATCTAACAGCTATCATTGGTTTTATTGCTTCAGGAGGCTCCATCCAGCAATCTATTTACTTGCCCTTGCATATAGAACTCTAGATATTGAAGATGCAAAAAGAAGGAAACAAACTGTCAGAAACATTGTTGAAAGACAACTGTTTAGAGTTATCCATTGGTGCAAGAAATTTATTTAGGATTCCATCAGAGGTCTTTTGGAAAAGAAATATCTGTTCCAGATCCATCTCCCATGGCTTGATTATATTTTAGCATTTTATGTCTCTGTGTGGAGGATGGGCTGATATCATGCTTCAATATTGAATTGATCAAGGACATTAGACACTGTTTCTCTGGAGATGACTTGAGAGATGTTTGAAAGGGTGAAATTTTGGTGCGTGAAATTTGTTTTAGAAGAGAGCCTGTTGGAGTGTTTGATATTGGACATTGCAAATGCTTCGTGTCTGACAGGCTCCACCACTCTGTGTACGAGGATGAAGGATAAGCTTTTAATTTGATAACAATGATGATAAGCCAGCTAAGCTGTTTTGCTAGTGTTCTTTTAGAATCCAGGATTGCATATCTTGGAAAGGTGGATCAATTTACTGGTATCTGGAGAAGATGGTTCCAGTATGTCTTGGGGCAGAGAAACATATATTTTGTGAATTACTGCATCAGATGTTATTGAAGTTATTCTTTGGCATTTCGTTAGACATGAAATGGTGACTAGACCCTAAAAGAAATCATTATACCTGTAAATGCTGTCAATTCATGACTACTTGGATTACAGCTAGTCACTTATGAAGGGGAAACATTGATAACATCTTTAAAAACATTCAATTGCATTATTGGTACTTCTTTGCAGATTTTATTTGTCTATCATGTACAGATCTTGTGAAAAGGTCTCTGCAGGCATGAAAGCTTTGCTTTTATCATGTCCATCAAACATTTCAATAGACAGGCATGTAATAAATGTGATATGTCATACTCTTTGAAGTTATCAATATACAGTTGGTTTTTTCAGTCCTGGTGATTTATTCTTCTTCTTTGCTTATGCTAGTGATTAAAAATAAATATATTACCAGGTAGATACTTTGAACATTAACCATTATTGACATTACAAAGTATCAAAATCAAAAATGACTACACTCCTGTTCTCAAGTTAGTTTAGTAGGTCTTCCCATTTGCAGTACTGCCCACCTGCTAATGCACGATAGTATCTATCTCTGCAGTATACAGGTCTTCCATCAGCAGCCTTTGCAGCTGCTGTTGCTAGATCATCATCAGACGTTACCTCCATAGGCAACCTAAGCAATTCCTCCTTCCTGAAATATATACAAGAAACTGTAATGATATAAGCTGGGAGAACTTAGAATGGGAGATGAAATATTTTTATTTAAGTTTATACCTTATGTTGTACTTTGTCTTGGTTGTTGAAGCTTGCTCATTGGATAGGTTCTCTTTGGTGGAAAAGGTGGTTTGAAAAAAATACTCCACTGGTGTAGCAAAGATAAATAATAGCACTGCTGTAACGAGTAACACCCCTGTTCCAACTAGTGTTTGTTTCATCAATTTAATGACAGGTTTAACCTAGAAGCATGACATTTCTGTGTAAGTCACTTCATAGTAAAAGGAGCTATGAGTTGTGGATCATATAATTAAAATGCCATGCTGGAATGCAAGTCACTGGATGTTTGTGTTTCACTGATTTTTGTCACACAAATGATGCTCTTGTGTTACTGTGTGTATGCATATCTATGGCATGACATGGGATGGGAGCATGTATCCATCTGTATGCATGTTTGACTTTGTGGATCTGTGTGTTTCTATTATATATCTATGCATGTGAGGTATCTCACTTCAATTCACTTGGTTTAGCACATCACTCTTTTGAGTATTTTTTATGTGTGCAACATCAGTAATTTGGCAGGTCATATGGATTCTTACCTTGTAGGAACCCAACAATCTATCACGAGCCAGTACCTGCAAGGGGAAAAGAAGAAACAAAATAACCAATAGGTTTCTGTTGCTGATCTAGCATTGCGGTAACATGAATGTCTATCTGAAACTGCAAAGCAAAATGCATAATGGTGCATAGTCTTCCTTCATTGCTGACTTGCTGCCTGAATCCCTTTCTTTTATCTCTTGGATTTCCAAGTTAACAAAAAATCTAGCTAAATACTTATGGAAATCCTACTAGAGGTTTTGCCTATCTGTTGCACTTGAGGATTTGCTCATTCTTTCCTTATGGCTTGGTTGTGAAAGTTTTGCTTTCTTATTGTGTTAATGTTTTCTCTCAATTTAAGGACTTGGCCAATGACCTTCTGCATCTGATTGCTCCATTAAGCATGAGCTGGTTGCCAGTAAAATTGGTCCAATAATGGTGAGATGGTAGCATTAGCTACATAGCCTATGCTTCTTTTCATCTTCTGCACTAACCAGTGCTACATACAGAGAATGCAGTACATTTTTATTCTTTTATGCTATTTTAATTCAATGCAATTAGCTTGTGTGGTAATGTAATGGTAGTACTTTACATGCTATGAACTCACAAAATTCACTGCCTTAAAGGAACTGCACTTTATAAATGTTATATGTGCATCAACTCTTATCTGTTTTCACATGTTCTACTTTGATTTCAATCACATCTTCTACACTCTTAGCTTCAAGTTGTCTATTCATAATTTCTAGTGAGGGCTATATAATTGATTTGAAGGTGAGGATCTTTCTTATTCATTATCTTTTATTGTATAAGGATTTATCCTCATAGAAGGTGCTAACCTCAGGTGGCTTTACCCACATTTGTCCATCGTACCATCCACTCTCTTCATAGGGTATCACAGCTGACAGAAGTCTATCACCAACATAACTCCAACCCTGCAGCATTTGTTGGAAACAATTTATTAGTTTCAAAGGGAATCCCTAGGAGAAACATCAGATTATGACCAACAACATTAAGATGGTGATTAGCCAGGAAAAGAAACAGAATGGTGGCATACCAGTTTGGCAGGTTATTGATGTGGTTTTAGTCATTTCTGAGTACTCTCTATAAAGCCTTGTGTTATGGATGCATAGGGAGTATCTATTGGTTCAAAGCCTCAAGATATTTGCCTTGGTGTTTTGTTATGTCTGATGGTTATGTTTTTGTCAGATTTTCAGGTTTGGAATATATTACTGCAGAATCATTGCAAGAAACTTGCACCCTGGTGGTGAAAAATTCTTGAACACTAACTGCTAATGCTATCAATGTCATGCCTGTGCTGTGTAGCAGGTCTAGAATGGCTCTTATCAAGTAACAATTTGTATTTCCATTTTCTAATGGATTTGATTTTTCATGTGCAAAAAGATCATGTCAAAATACACAAACATATGTTACGATTCAATGAGGAAATGATAAAGATGCTACTGATACCAGATAGATTCTTAAGACAACTAATGACACAAGGAAGAGGGTTCCTGTTCCAGCGGCTAGCGCAAATCTTAAAGTGTCCTGCAGAGTTGTAACAAGGAATAGATGTGTAAAACAACCGTGTTAATTGAAGTCTCTCTGCGAACAAATATTTTGTTATGCATATAGTAAGTGATGTTTCTTTTCTGGACCTATAGTGGGAAGAGTGGGTCCTACTCTAGATCAGTTAATGTTTCCCTAAATATTTACTTACTGTTGAAGGATTAAAACTCGCAGCTGCAATTGGAACTCCAAGAACCGTGAATGTAACTAACCAGAGACGTCCAAGACGAAGAAAAAAGGGCCCTGTTCCCAGTTCACCCCAAGAGTACAAGGGTCCATCTTTGAGAGATGAGTACTCATTCACCTATGAAGAAGTAAACAGTAAGTACTCATTTCCAAAGGCTATCACATATTCTTAGAGTAAGGCACAGATACAAGGTATTCACTTCCATATGGCTGTTTTCAGACTATGTTTTATGGTGACAGGAGACACATACATACCGGTCTCTGTTCAAATGGAACCTCAATTTCCAAGCCAGGGTCCCAGCTCTTGCCTGGAAAGCTGCTTGTACCCCCATCAGCCTCATCTTTTAAGGCCTTGACAGGAACCTTGGAAAATGGTTTCCGGGCTCCGTTGCCCTTATCCATCCATGATCCACTTCTGCATCCTGATATGATTTCCTTTGGTCGTCCTGAATTAGGAAATAGAGAGCAACAAACATTAAACTTTAGCATTTACCTCCAGCTTAAACTATAATTTGCTTGGTCGAAGAAACCAGATTCCAAAACGAATTTTCCTGTTCTGTGTTTTGGTGGACAGAGGGAAATATTGATTTTGATATTCCTTTCTTATAGATATGATAGCATTTTTTTTTCTTGGGACCGTAAGTTATTTACGTGGAGGAAAACAGTGGGAGTTTCTTTAGACAGGAACCTCTAATTTGGAACGAGGGATACTGAATTTTTTTTTTTAATTATTTTATTTTTTTTTTTACGATTCAATTCAATGGTGGCCCCATCACATGTGCATGTCATCTGTCCACGTTCCTCTCTTTAGTAGCATTAAGCTTATGGGCCAGTTACTCCAATAGGATTATCTAAATACTAGTTCTTTCCTGCTTGTATTTTATGTGGTCGGTGATGGGAGCATGGGTAGGCATTGTCAAAGAGGGTTGTGTTGAGTGCATAGTGCAAAAAGTTAAACCTTTTGTACTGAATCACATAAAAGTAAATTTTGTGGTATTTAGCTACATAAATTAAACACTCTTAAAATTATACAAAATTAAATTTATGTTTAGTTCTATCAAACACTATAATAAAGATTTGAATTTACAATACGCATGATATGAACAGAACTTTTAACAAGTAAAAAAAAAATACAAGTCGAAGGTATGTTGTGTTAAATGCACTTGCTTCTCAGGGCATGCACTGTACAGGTGCGCACTTCCCTAGGGAAACGGGCGTTATGCTCGTGCTTTCTAAGCCGAATGCATTTCAAGTTGGTGCACTCTAGCTTACACCCACTTCCGATATGTTGGATTGAATGATTTTATTGCATCATACAATTTATTTTTTTTGGGTGTACATTGGTAGGTATTCTCGTGCACTAATAATAAATTTCCAGCCCAGAATTTCAATTCAAGAGTCACCAAAATTTTGCCACGTTTTGCTTTTGGCCAATTGAAACGCCATCTCATAAAGGATAAATTGTCAAGTAAACTGCGCATTGGATGTACGATTAGACATTAATTTTATAACTGAAACTACAGTCCAACATTGTGCTATTGATATGCTTTTTTAGCATTAGACATACGCTTAATAATGAGAAGAAAACATTAATAAAATATTAATCACTTGCTGACATCAATCAAGTAAACAAACTTCAATTAATTGAGGCAAACTCGTTTTAATTTCAAAAACTGAGAGAAAGCATTAACTCAATAAGAAAGCCTTAACAAAAATTGAATTAAGGTCAGTTTAAATCCACTTCAGCAACTGGGCGTGCAATCCATTCCCGATCAGTTCATTATTGGTTCATTTATTGATCATCATAACTTGATGGAAGCAGTCCCCTAATCAGGGCAGAGAGATGGGTGGCTGCAAAATGGATTAGAGAGCAAGATCTTCAATATCGTTAAATTAATTTTTGGAGATTTTTTTTTGGTAATTTCTAGATGGAGGCCAGGGGCATATGTCCAATACGTTTGGAAACTTGCTGCATGCTAAATCAATTTTCCTTTTCCCTCTCATTGAAAGAAATAAATAAATAAAGAATTGCCCTAAACCTGAAATTATATACTTTGAATACTAACTTCCAAGAACCAAGAACAAGGAGAAAGTCATGTACGATCAGGTTTCTTTATTAGCAGGGGAATACTATTCCTACTCTAAAGAAAGCTTCCGCTACTCAAAGCAATCTCCCTCCCAGTTGACAGCAGCAAGCTGACATGGAGATGCCGATTGCACGATGAAGCTAATTGGCAGAGAAAGGTGACTCATCACCCTGAATGTAAAACAGAGCCTAATAGCTCAGAGCTCTATAAAGTAAATATGGGGTGAGAAGATGGAAATGCAGAAAAAAAATGGAAAAACTTCAAATGTAGATCAGCGTTGCTTCAAAAACAGTGCTTGCTATGCTTTGTTGCTAAAAAACTGCCAAAAAAGACTAACGTAACATCTATTCATATACGCATACTTCCTTCAAGATCTTCTGGGTAGCATCTGATATTGCCAGTTTATCTAGAGCACAACCGGGGCAAAGCCAGATCCTGTTGACAACAGAAAGAAGAAGCATGAGAAGAAAGAGATCAGCTTTGAATTCTTGATTGTTGAAATTACTGAAAAAGCTAGAAGAACTATGAGTGAGCACTTACTCTACAATCTTCTCCCATCCATCCAGGAATGCTGCTAGAAAGGACGCTTATATACAGTTCCATAGCCACCTCCCGGCTCATGTCCCCAAGTTGTCGCCACGCATTCCTATCAGAAAGTGATGACATCCCATTGAACCCACCAAAAAAAATAAAAATAAAAAAAGTAAAAAATGCTAATGCTGGGAGTGAATGGAAGGGCTAGGCCGGTTGGTCTTGGCTCACTTCCGCTACACAATACTTCTGTCACCATGTTAATTACATGTAATGCTTGAGAAGTCAGACAGCCGAAATCCTAATGGTAACTCATCTCTCCTGTCTTCTCAAAGTGCAAAACATTTCAAATACCCATATTTTCATCTCTAAGAACCAAAAGAAGAAAAAGCGAAAAAAAGGTATAATATTTACCCTTAATTAATCTTGGCAAGACTAAAACATGATAACTTTAATACTTGACCAAGTGCCCTGGACTCTCTGCTATCCTGGAAGGTTTCTGGTCTTAGTTTGCCCCAAATTGAGATGCCAATATTAGAGCCTTAAATTGAGAGTTATCATTAAGGACAGATGGATTCTATCAATTTGTTCACGTCTCTATCCCTTGCTTTCAGTCCTGATCGAGTCAAATTTATCCTAATACATGTGGATTTATCTTCTCAAAATCTTAATTAACAATTAGCACCGCTATGGACAAACCAGATCTATCCGATCCGAGGGCATAAGTTATCAGCTTCTCTATCTCTATTTCTCACCTCGACGACCCTTGATTTGCTCAACCATTTCCTCTCCCCATGCCATGGCGAGAAGAGAAAGGAAGCTTCAGAGTAATTAACCGAAGACACACCATTTTTTTTTGTTTTTTTGTTTTTTTTTTTTGTTTTTAGCTTAGCATTTGATCATACCAAAGAGAAAAGGAGAAAAAGCGTAAGAGCTAAAATAATCAGCTCAAACTGAAGCGGGGTTGGTTTAAAATATTACCATTTTGCGCGAGCAGAGAGGTTCAATGCCATGGGCTGGGGAACATGGCAAGGCCCTTCAATTGCGATCTTGTGAAGTCCATACAACTGCAAATTAAGATACCTGCCAAGACTTGATATCTTATCAGCATTATCCCTAGACCCAACGAAAACAGCAGCAGCACCAAAAAGCTTCTCCAATTCAGTGCTCTCTACTCCTTCCCAATCACCTTCCTCATCATCAACCAACCCACCATCTATCTCACGACTCTCAGCAATACCCACCTGTTCATTCATCAAATCTCCCTCGATTTCTCCATGATTGACCGCCCTCTGGTCAATCAAGTCAACTTGGCACCCGCATCCAATACCATGGCCATTGTGCTTCTCTTCAATACCGATCAAGTCAACTTCTTTTGTTTGTATCTTCGGGACTTCTTTGGAGAATTCTTGAAGGGTCTGCGTTGACTCACATTCTTCAACGACTGGTACACTTTTTGAGCCACGTTTTCTCTTGCTTTTCGAACCGCGATCCTCCTTCTTGGCTGTCTCTATTTTGACTTTACGTTCACGCTTTGGCTTTCTTTTAGAATCGAGTCCACCACGCTTTTCCCTTGCTGGTAGAGAGACAAGAATGGCGTCAATTATAAATGACAATACGAGACAAATGGCTATGCTCCAAACGGCAATGGCAAGGATAGGAACCATGGCGTTTTAAGCAGAAAGAGAGAGAGGAAAGAGAGAGATAGAGAGGGTAGAATTAGAGTTAGTTTTTGACGATGCTTGTGCGGTGGACGATGATGATGATAATAATAATGATCGAAGATATATATATATATATATAGAGAGAGAGAGAGAGAGAGTCGGAGTTGGATTGGAATTTGGAGAGGCCGAGGAAAGTAATATTCGGTAGGGGGCTTTTGGTGATGCAATCCCAATCCCAACTGTTTGAACGTGTGAGTCCTATATCACATCGTGCTTTTTAACGCGAGGGACCCGAAGAGGAATCCAACTCTCATACCAACACCCCTCCGGGGCTTCTTACTTCTATGCCGGGGGGTCCCGTGGCCAACTCTTGCTTTGCTATTACACCTATGCTATCAGTTCCGTTGGGTATCATAACTACTGGGGCTTCTTACTTCTATGCCGGGGCTTGAAGCCTAACTAATTCCCACAAAAAAAAAAAAAAAAACACTTAGAGTCGTCCAAAATTTAAATTTCAGTTAAAGTTAATTAATAAAAAAGAAAATGAAAAAAAAAAAATCCTCTCTTGCTTGCTATTGAAGACAAAAGTTAAAAAGAAATTTTCAGCAGCTAAAATTCACAGTACCCACGTTCTCAAATTTTTGGGATAAATACGCAGCTAAAAACGTATTTGACACGTTACATTCATGAGTCACTGGTAATACGAATGTTTCCACCATTTGCTTTTGGGTGCTCACTGTATATATACACTTCTTCTTCAATTGATTAGAGACTGAGGTCTATAAACTAGATAATAAAATATATATTTTTTATTTTTATAAACTAAATATTTTGTTTTCATGGTTAAAAATTGAAATAATATACTCGAATAACGTTTACTCACTTTTTTTTTTAATAAGTTTAATAAACGCTCGTTTATATGGTTTAGATAATTAGGTTTCATTAAAATTTTTTCTTTCTCGCCTCAAAAAAGAGTCAATTAGATAATCCCTCGTTGTTAGTTTTTATGTAATTGATAAGTTTAATCAATGACCTTTGACTTAGGCTAAACATTTTTCTCACGTGAAGTTGTAAACTGTTTTTTTTATTTTACATTGAATTTGTATTATTTTAATTATTTTTTTAATAAATAAAAATTTGTATTAAAAGTATAATATTAAATTTTAAATTTGTTAATATTAAAATTAAATATGATAAAAATCTTTCCAGAATAATAATACTTAAGTGACAAATTTTTTTATAAAAAATTAAATTAAAATGTCACCGAATAACTATCAATCTTAGTTTACAAATTTAATAACTAACATATATGTAATGTATATTTTTAATTGTAAAAAAAAAAAAAAAAGAAGAAAGAAAGATTTTAGACATCTCCAAGACTGACGATTTTGGAGGCAATAATAACAAAACAGGAGAGAGAGAGAGAGAGAGAGAGAGAGAGAGAGAGAGAGGGAAAGCGGGGGAACAACAATTGTTTTTATGTATGTTTTTTATTTTTAAAGTTTTAAAACATTAAAAAATTAGTCTAGTGATCACTTACTATTTTGTTTTTGTATTCAATTGATAATTTTTCTTGATCATCCAATTGGCACACTTTTCCCTCTTTTTTTTTTCCCTTTTTTTTTTTTCTGTTAAAAACAAGGGTGTGTAATGAATACATTTGTTTTCACACCCCTATGCCTCATTGTTCTCTCTCTCTCTCTGTTTTTTTTTTTAAACAAAGATTTATTATTTAAGTATTATTAAATTTTAAGAAATTTATTTATATTTGATTTTAATATTAATTACTTTAAAATTTAATATTATATTTAAATATAAATCTTAAATTTTTCAAAATCAACCTTAATTGAATGAGTCGAATTTAAGTTAATATAAAGAAAATCATACTAAATTTACCGATTAAACTATTACTTGAGATTGTCAATTGACATCTTAGTTGTTAAAAATTTTGTTCAAAATATATTCACTTGAATTGGTTGAAAACATAAATAAATATTTGTTATAAACTTATGTATATATTTACTCTGTAGTTGCATTATTTTAAATGTAAGTTTTCAATTCACATATGCGCTATGGGTAAGATCTGAGAATGATGCTTCATCATTAATAATTATGTGACTAATTAGATCATAAAATAGACTGTAGGGTTGCAGAAAATGAAAATAGGCCAATTAAGCACAATAGAAGTTAAAGATTGGAAATGAATAATTGTATAAGCCAATTATACTTTTCCTCAGCAGATGACATAAAGGAAGAAAAAAGAGTACAAAAAGTGGCAATTAAATTCTCAAATTTATTAAAAATTTTCATTGTGACCCTCGTTAATCTTATAAATTTTCACAACAAAGGTCTCAGAGACATGCTTCGTATATTTATTAATTAATTAATTTATTAAGACTGGAAAGCACGAAAGTAGTTGCGAGAAAGGGCTTTAATGTCGTGCGAAAGTGCAATCACATTTAGAACACTCACAAACCGTTAAATCAAGTGGTTGTGCTGTATGGTTTCTTGATTGATTGAACATGTGAGTTTGTCTACGAACTCATTATAGCAACAAGATTTTTTTTTTTTTTTATAGATATAAATCACAAATTCACAAAAAAAAAAAAAAAAAAAAAAAAAACAATCAATCAATCAGTTGTAATGTATGATCACTTGGTTAATCGTATGTACTTGTCTATGAACTCATTGGCACATTCTTTTTTAAAAACAAAAACATTATATGGGGATGACTCTTCCAGACATGGGTATGACGTGAATCTAAAAAATAAACGTGAATGCACTAGTTTGGTGGTCTTTAATATTCAGTAAATTGATAAATAAATGAGCCAAAACCAAAACAATAACCTTATTTAAACGAGTTGTGGAAATGTTCTTAACCACACCAAGTTAGTGGGAGAGAGAGAGAGAGAGAGAGAGAGAGGAAAAAGGAATGCCGAAATTAGGCATGACATTTTTATGGTGCGTGGTCCATTCTTTCCGTGACGGCGATGCCAACTCATTAGGAAATTGTTTTGTACTCAATGCATTCTTGCCACTGAAGTGCAACCCACGAAACATGCAACAGAATTATTGTCCTCTCTCAATGCTTCATTCGGCAAGCTACCCCTGCTGCCAAGTCATGCGTCGGTAGGCAAGTTCTGAAATTGTGCATCCGCTCTGTGCTCTATCATGTGGCGATCAATTCATTGCACTTTGATCGGATGAAAAGGCTAAAACTGGTTAAAGGTACATATTATAACATTTTGTTTGGTCACTACAGCAAGCTTTAATGCTAATTTTTCAAAGACTTGACGTGAAGTGAGACTTTAAGAGATCTCAACTTTAAAACCCTACAATTTTATTGCTTGAATTAATCTTAGAGAATACACCAAGACAAAGGTTGAGGTTGGAGGTTTACCTAATCAAAGATTATTAATACTTGATGAAGAAAGTCTGAAGTTATTAAAAATTCAAACCTCCTCCTTACGTGAGTTCGGTGTGTAAAGCAATGGGGGTCAAAATAACCCACATGAATTCCCAAAAACAAACTTACTTTTTATCCTCTCTCTCTCTCTCACGCGCACACACACCTTCCATTAGAGATCTTGTGCTTTGTATACTATAGCCTCTCACGTAGACCTTATGCGATATGGTTTATGATAACTGTGTCCACTGGCTCATCTAGATCTCTACGTTACCACCAAAAGCTTGTGTTGGGTCTCTTCTACATTTTATTTTATTTTTTTTCGTTCGGGTTGGTCGTTGGTGTGCTGATGAATGGTGGATTGTAAAGTCATAGAAGTTGCTTTCTAGGTCCTAAAAGTCTCCAGAAACAAAATTGACTGCAAGACATATCAACCGAAACCCCCATGGGAACCTATTCATTTGGGATAAACTTACATTACTTGCGCGGGCCTAACGTTCATTTAGATTATGAAAGCTTATTAGGTAGATGAATCTATACTCTCTCTATTCATCAAGCAATTGGTAAGGTATTAATAAATTTAAAATTTTCTCATTTTTTGCACAAGAGATTTACTTCTCTTTTTTCGATCAATTTTCCTTGATTCTGTGATATGTAGATCCGATTTTGGACGAACTTTCCTATTGCTAAGAGGGATAGAGAAAAATAGAAAATATCCAATAAGATGATTCATCATCCAATGTAATTTTCTTTTCTTTTCTTTTCTTTTTTTTTTTTTAATGTTTGAAGAAAGATGCATGTATTTCTCATTAAAAATATCTCGCCATATTCAGTTGAGTACAATAGTCTGCATTTCAATCAAAAGAAAGAAAAAAAAAATAAAAAATAAAAGCATCTAACTCAAATTGGAGACTTCGTAAACAATTTCTGTAAGAAAAGTACCTCCAGATCATTCAATCAATTGTCAAGATGTCTAGTATTACTTTCTTGGGCACTAATCAATTCGTTTTTAAACCAGTCATCATGGGTTAATCTCAGTGTTCCAATCATCAACATTTTTTTTTTTTCTCTTCTTGGAATTGTTCATCGACTAGGCTTTCCGTCCAAGCCCAAATAATAGGGCAACTTCTGGGGTGGGTCTAATGCACATGTTTGGACCCAATTGTCTTGATTTTTGTTTTGTAGCTTTTGACTTCAGCTTCCGGATCAAGCAACTAAAGTTCGTTCGCGGATCATTACGAATGTGATATGATCCGAATTTATCTAGTTTATTTGCTAATAATAATAATTTTATATTTTTACAGACTTAAAAAATAAGTTTATCACTTTATTTCAATGAGAAACTATTTTTATATTTTAATATATATATAATTTAGTGGGATAAATTATATAACTTTTTATTAAATTTATTATTTATTTTTATTTTCATCTCTCAACTTAAATTCGTTACAATTAAATTATTTAATTTCAATTTACTCACTTAGTCGCTCTATTCAATATAGATTACAAGATTTATGCTTGTTGATTTCGGGACGATAAAAGTTGGGGGCCACTGGCCCCAAACCAGAAGGGAGCCTATCCCTTCTTGTGGAGGAGAGAAAATTTAAAAAAAAAAAAAAAAAAAACATCAAAATGGGAGAAACCGCCCGAAAATGTATTCGACGAGAAATTAGGGTTCGCAAATTCCCTCATTGAACAGTGAGGGACTCGTAATCCCAGTACTCTGTTAGGACCTAAACTCATTGTCACTAGCCCATGAGGCCCAAAGCCCATGAGGCCTATACACATACTCCTGGGGACAAAGAACATTCACTTCGGCGTAGACGCGAGCCTTTCACATGGATCACCGATCCGAACCCGAACCCGACTGCCCCTAGTTATGCCCTCACGAGACATTATTGGTTAAAAATTGTTTAATTTCGAACAAGTAGAAGAGCAAAAAGCTGCTTCGGTGCACCGCCAATCTGAGGATGTGTGTGCGTGTGTGTGTGTGTAATTTTATGGAAAAATATGTAGTAAGTGGGCATAAAAAATATTTAATAACCCTAATCTACTGGAATTAAGGTCGCTCTGGTTTCATCTCAAATTGGGAATCGCTAATGAATGGAAAGAGCTCGCAAGGCTTGGCCTGGGCATGGCAGGGCAGTACGGGGAATTTGGTAAATATCTCGCCAAAAGGCCCAGATACGGACCATATATATATTCACTTGATTTTTGGCTTGTTCACCGTCTCTGTATCTCCGTTATCTCTATCTATGTATCTCTCTCCCCTTATCCCTGGCGAGCCAACACACAAGACCCTCCCGACATGAACACCAAGCCTGCACTCGAATCCAAACGCCCATCAGCCCATTTAACGATAATAATAGAGATTTATAGCTAAATAGTTTCAAAGTCACCCGGATCCAATCCTCATGGAACTGTCCTCTTCTTTTGCTCATCTTCCGAAAATGCCTGACATCTCCTTCTCCTCTTCTTTCTCGCCATTTCCCCTCCAAGTGCCACTCAAGACCCACAAAATCCACCTAGATTTCCGGGTTTTTGCGGTAGCCATAGATTCTCAAGAGCTCCCACAGAACAGCCCCCAGAGGCTCCTCAAAGAGCTGCAGGAGCGCAAGAAAATGACCCCCCGAAAGAAAGTACCCCCAAGAAGGTTCATACTCAGGCCCCCACTAGACGACAAGAGACTCGTCGAGAGGTTCCTCAACAGCCCTCAATTATCGCTCAAAAAGTTCCCTTTGTTGAGCTCTTGCTTGCCCTCTGCTCGGCTGAACAATGCCGACCGGACTTGGATTGACGAGTACTTGCTGGAGGCCAAGCATGCGCTTGGATATCCTCTGGGGCCGTCTGATCGGCTGGAAGATGATAATCCCGCCAAGCACTTTGATACGCTGTTGTATTTGGCGTTTCAGCACCCAAGCTGCGAGAGGTCGAAGTCCAGGCACGTCAGGTATGGCCATTCCAGGCTCTGCTTTTTGGGTCAGTACGTGCTGGAATTGGCTTTCTGCGAATTTTTCTTGCAGAGGTACCCGAGGGAATCCCCTGGGCCTATCAGGGAGAGGGTGTATGCACTGATTGGAAAGAGGTTTTTGCCTAAGTGGATTAAGGTTGCCAGTCTGCACAACCTGATTTTCCCTTATGATGATATGGACAAGCTTGTTAGAAAGGACCGAGAACCCCCAGTAAAGTGAGTTTTCATTTCCTCATGTACCTTTAATTCAGGTTCTTTATGTTGGAGTTAATCCAGATTTGTTAGTTACAACAGACTAGAAGTCTGTAATGAAGTAGAAGTTAGATAGTTGAGCCCACTTTTATATATTATCGATAGTTGATTAGGACGACTAGATATGTTCTAGTATTTAAGGATCTGAGTGTCTTAGTTTATTGTGTAGCTTGTGAGTGTGACTTGTTAATTAGTGTGGCTTCCAGCATGTAGCCTTCTGATTAATCAGATTGAGAGTTGCTTCATGTTGTTATTGAGATTTGTTGATGGTGATATCAGAACTATTGTGAATTATTCACTAACACTTTATGCAGCTAATATGCTAGGCAAAAAGCACCACAGAGAAAATTCTTTGCTATTGAGATTTCTTAACAGTTGTATTAGAACTATTGTTACTTATTCACTAACATTTTATTCTGCTAATATGCTAGGCAAAAAGCAGCACATGGAAAATTCTTTGTAATAACATCTGATTTGCTATGGGCAGGTTAGTGTTCTGGGCATTGTTTGGTGCAATATACTTGTGTTATGGTATGCCCGAGGTGTATCGCGTTCTGTTTGAAGTATTTGGTATGGATCCAGAAGCTGAGGATTGCCAGCCAAAATTAAGGAGACAACTTGAAGATGTTGATTATGTTTCTGTTGAATTTGAAGGCAAGCCACTTAGTTGGCAAGATGTTGCTGCTTATAAGGCAAGCTTTGTCTGCACAATTCCTGTTATTAATATATTCATCTCAAATTTGAAATGGAAAAGGAAACGTTGAATATATGAATGGTGGAAATATTTGATTTTGAGCACAAAGGACCAAACTGGAATGGGCATTGGACCTGAAGGGATTTTCTGCAATCTATTTAATGCCTATTGAATGGTTCAGGCCCTGTTTAAAGAGTCATCAAGTAATCATGCACTATGGTTGTCCTTGACATTGCTGGTATTTTGCTGTCATAAGAAGAATTCAATCTCCTGCCCATGTTTTGCTCACCAAATATGGAAACTGTAAGACTTAGATCGGACAATATTGTAGTTTCAATGTTGTTCAAACAATGATAAACATTCATAGAATCAGAAAGAGCATGGCAAGTTTTAAGTTGAAATTGAACATGAGTTCATGCATGATTTTTTATCTGCTGTCAAAATAGTGAATGCGGGCTACATTTGCCAGTAAAGGAGAGTTGATTTTTTCCCCTTCATTCTTATTTTTCCCTTGGGGATCAGAAAGAAGTTAATTTCATACTACTCAATATTTGACTGAATCTCTTGGTCAACGACAACTTTCATTGCAGCCTCCAGAAGATGCTCTGTTTGCTCACCCAAGGCTTTTCAGGGCTTGTGTACCACCTGGCATGCATCGGTTCCGAGGAAATTTATGGGATTATGATAGTAGACCCCAGGTTATGCGAATACTAGGATATCCCTTACCAGTAACAGACAGAATTCCAGAAATTACTGAAGCCAGGAATATTGAACTGGGACTTGGGTTACAGGTATGTCCTTTTCTATTCTCTGATGGCCTTCATGTTTATGCAGAGATATTTATTTTATATATAAACTTGTAAGCACATGCAGGTGTATGTATGCTTTCATTTCTATGTTTATGCATTAAAAATTGACACTAATTTATTGAAGTGACTATACCTTATAGCTGTAGTCCCTGTAGTTTTATGCACACTATTGTGGTGCTAAGAATTAGGAAGACTCTTTTATTCATGTTTGTTTAATTACTGTATTAGTAGTATGTCAAAAATGTGGTTTATTTTGATTTATATCACTCGATAGGCATCTTTCTGTGGTGTTTACCATAATGGAACAATCAAAATCAAACTTTTAGGTTTGTCAAGATTACTTGTTGGCTATGCAGCTCTGTTACTGCACCAGTAGTACAACAAAGATGTGAACTTTATTGATTTATATCACTTGATAGGTACCTTGACTATGGCGTTCTGATAAACTGAAGTTGAATGACCAAAATCAAACAACACTACTTCTTGGAAAAATTTTATTTACTTGAAATGGAGAAAATTTAATTATCAAATTCCCCATCTGCAGAGGGTTATCTATATTCTTCTTGCTTTTCTGGCATTTTTGTAAATTTTATCGGGTCATTTGCTTCCTGATACGTTGTATTGTTTGTAATATGGTTACAGCTCTGTTTCCTTCATCCGTCAAAATACAAGTTTGAACATCCTCGATTTTGTTACGAGCGACTGGAATATGTGGGCCAAAAAACCCAGGTAGGGTTTGCTTGCACTAATGCGATTCTTCTTTTTGTGGAATCAAATGCTGTAAGTATTCAATTTGAAAGAAAAAAAGTTGAAGTCTGCATTTCTCATCGACAACTGATAATCAGAAGTCCACCGGAAAGTGAGAAAAGATGAAAACAAAACATGTCCTCACAAAACCAACACGAGTGATGCTTGTTTTGTGTTTTCTTCAGGATATTGTAATGGCCGAGAGATTACTGATGAAGCATCTGGATGCTCCTGGTAAGTGGCTGCAAGAGAGGCATCGCCGTCTTGTCATGAACAAGTACTGTGGGAAGTACTTGAGAGAGAAACGTCTGCATGAATTCATTGTCTACAACGAACAGGTTCAAGATGCATTCGAGAACAATCGAAGAATGAGAAATCCAGCCACAACTTCTGTTCAACAAGCCCTTCACGGGCTTTCATATGCCGTTTATGGGAAGCCAGATGTTAGGCGACTCATGTTTGAGGTTTTTGATTTTGAGCAAACCCAACCAAAACCTGTGTGAAGACTTCGCAGAAATACATGGCATTTTTATGTACGTAAATGTCTTTGAAACCTCCACATTGAATTTTATCATACGTGCACCCGAGAAAGATTTTATAATTTTGCAGCTAACATTCCGATACCTTCCGCCGTGCACAGTCGAATATAATGAACCGATATGAATTACAATATCATATTTTCTTGTCTTTATTAAAATTTGTTTTAAAAAATTTCAATAAATTATATAGCATAATGCTTCCTTGAAGAAAACTCAGATCATAGACCTGAAATAGGGAGGTATAAGTAGAGAATGGGACAGAGAATTGGGAGAGGCAGAGTCCATAGCCGAGAGAGGTAAGAGAAGTCCACGGTCAAATTTTACCGTTGGTCACTTCTTTGTGTTACCACAACAGGAGCACTGTTATATGCTGTCTATCATAACAGTGAATTTGGTCTCCCCGTGGTACACACGGGGAAATTTTCTTTGGTGTTGGGTCCCCAGCACTGTGCCTACTTCTTATGTCGATGTGTTTTAGTCTAACGCTCTTCTGTGGCTGAAACTTCAAACTATTTCAATGGAGCCCAAGTGAATATGATGACAGATTAGCTGTGATTAGACATGCTCCTAGATCAGCAAGCACCGGACAAGTGTGTTCGTGTAAGGTAATGGGGCATCGTCACCTACGTAGACTCTACCAATGTACAGAAAAAAAGAAGTCTCTTGAGGCATTATGGAGCCCAGCTCAGCGGGGATTTTCAATGGTAGATGAGTAGGGAATTATTGCTTCGGTTGTGGGGCTATGTTCTCTTTACAGGCCAAAAGGTAGGAATAGAAAATCAATCAAAAGAGGATTGTGGGAATCGGATATAATTTTCTTCGGTAATTTGGATCTCTATCCAGCATAGAAGACTCAAAAGGCACTTTGATTGGGTTACCCAAATAAGGTGTAGTTCGGTAGTATTGGAGTCTTCAAAACTAAATCTTAAAAAGATTTTAGTCACATCTTCTCTACAGGTTCTCTTTTGTGGTGCATGACCAATAACTAATTCTTCTTGCGTTTGCCCACCTATCGTTATAAGAAGTAATAGGCATCATGGCACAGTTGTTCTTGAATTTGTTTGCGAAATTTAATCCTTTTGAGTTATTAAGTTGGCTCTTTTTACTTTCTTTCGTTTCTCCTTTTAATTTGTTGCTTCGTTTTTTTTGCGAATTAAAAGTGTCTTATCGTATCTGGTAAATAAAAACCGGTAAACCCAATGTAAAATGGACAAGAAATCTGCAGAATCAGTGGTGGACATGACCACAAAATTCATGGACGTTGTTCTCTACATGGGTACGTGGTTTCATGAAAGTTAACCTAGTTGATGGAGGCAAAAAAGGCATTCTCAAGTGTAAAAATATGTCATTTAAGTTCATATATTTTGAACGTCTTCAACTGAGTGACTATGCTTACAACATTGCAGCAATCAACTGCCATTAGAGATGCATTTTGATCCAAGTAAAGAGTAGATATCATTTCTCAACTCCCGGATATTAAAGTAGCACTATGACATTGACATTTGTTGAGCTAATTAGTCATTTTGTTCGTTGATCATTATACAAGATATGTAGAGATTGAAAAACAGAAACTTTATACTCTTACCCCTGGTTCTAATTTGTTCCCTGGGGGTAGATATGTTATCAAAAGCTCGCAGCCGACGTTGGAGGGAAATGCAGTCTAATAGCAGCTTACTGCAACCCAGGTAGCCAGACTCAATTGGTTGCACAATTGTGCTGCAGGTGGGCCAGGGACATTAACTTAGCCGAGCACCCAAACAGGTAGTTAGAGGTGAAATCACATTTGTGGATTGATGAGGATCAAAAATGATGATCTCCTGTCCCAATGAACAGTCATCGTCAGAAAGCGAACCATGATACTGCTTTGACGTGAAGGCGGGGTTCTGGAGGGGTAGGACTTCTGTTGATCCATTGAAGTGCAATCCTGTTTCATTTGATTTGAGGAACATCATTTAATACGAGGAGATACCAAAAGATGGCTGGATTATCTAACTCCAACTAACTCAATTTCACACTATCAAGTGCCCCACGCTCAAGCAAAGCACACACGCGCACACAACAACAAACCAAAAAAAAAAAGGGTAAGTAAAAGGAACAACCAAACGAAAACACCGGCATATGATTGGGCCCATGTGCAGTTTGCCTTGTATGGAGTTCAGCTCCCGTCTGTCGGAGAAAATTAATTTCTGGTTTTATACCACGTAGTACTTCCGTTTGTCTTGATCAATCAGAAAAGAAAATTGCACACGGAAAGTCTTTTTGACATGCAAGTCAACAGCAAGTGATGTGGAGGATTCCTCGTATTTCTTACTATGTTTAATACCCCAAAATGAGAAGAGAAAGTTAAAAAAACTTCTCTCCGCGCTTTCTGTCCTCAACAAAGTTTCAAATGTCAAGTTTTGTTAGTATAAGAAAAAGGATGACTTGTGAATCAAAAAAAGTTCTCCCAACTTTTTTTCGTCCCCTCCTTTCATGTAATCAAAATTACCTTAATAAAATTGGATCTTTTTGGTTTCTCACTTGAGCTTTCCAAATTGCATGGTTTTCCATCCATCCATCCTTTCTTTGATCAAATCGATCAAAGGTTTCAGTGTAATACCAAAAAATATATATTTAAGCAAAAGTGATTATGTTTCATTTTATACAAAACAGGATGGATAGTTTTGTGGATGGGAAGGATTCCCAGGTGAAAATTTCTGCCTCAATCTTCAAATGAGCAAGCTGTATCTCATCCTTCCTACCCAACTTCCCTAATTCCACGCCACATGTCATAATCTATATCCCTGACTTCCATTGGCCCTTCTTCCTGCTGATAATTCCCAAAATGCCAGAAGCTTTTACCTATTATATATGGCCCCATAAAAGTTATGTACGCAAGTTGCAAACGAAGACGCTTGGTGGGAGGAATCCACCAATAGGTGATTATAATTTGTGAGGCTGGAAATGGATGGTACAATTATAGAGAAACAGGTAGAGAATGAGAGCTTGGGCTCTTACTCACAATATTTCTGTTCTCATTGAAAAAATTCGAAAACAAATTGCAAAGAAACAAAAAAGTACACGAGATCTATTGATGCACATTCACCAGAAGCTTGTAGGGCAACTGCATCTAAATTTCTCTCAGATTTGGCTGACCAGACAGTCCCTGATGGAGACTTGATCATGATTAATATCCTAGCATTTATGCCATCGTTGCCCTTGATAACACTCATAACATGTCCTCCAAAAAGAAGGAGCTATTGTCCACTGCCATGAAGAGAACCAGTGAATGGTTTGTATCCCATTTTAGTTTTGTTTCATTTGTTTTCTTAGAGGGTGCTCATGGAGAGCTTTAGGCTATTGTGTATGTTCTCCGCTCAACATAGAATATATTGTCATGAATTTTTCCAGGATTTTTTCCCAGGAAATCCCCAGTGATGTTGTGGTTCATGTGGAAGGAGTTTCCTTTTCATTGCATAAGGTATGATCCAGTTTGGCTCCTTTTCTTAGTATAAACTATCAATAAGAGCTCAAAGCAGTAGTCTGGGAATCCAATTTACTAATTGAAGCCTGAAAAGTATGCTGAGTATCCATGGTTTAAGTACAGGCCACTATCTATACTGAATTGCAACTTATTTTCTGTCGTTTGAGTCTGAAAATCAAAGAATGACCAAGAAATAATACTAATCTAGTAATACTCAGTTGTGTTCATAATTCTACAAATTGCTATCACCTAAGTTCATCTTCTGCTTCCAATGCAGTTTCCATTAGTCTCAAAGTGTGGATATATAAGGAAAATGGTATCAGAATCTAATGATGCTGATCTTTCCGAGATTCAAATCCCTGATATCCCTGGTGGGGCTGAAGCATTTGAACTTGCAACCAAGTTCTGTTATGGAATCAATTTTGAAATGGGCACGGACAACATCGCTATGCTTCGGTGTGCAGCAGAGTATCTAGAGATGTCAGAGGATTATGCAGTTGGAAACTTAGTGGCGAGAACTGAAGCCTATCTGAACGAAGTGGCACTTAAGAGCCTTGCTGGGTCGGTTTCAGTCTTACATCTATCAGAAAACCTCTTGCCAATGGCAGAGAAAGTAAAATTGGTGAGCAGATGCATAGATGCAATAGCATTTATAGCCTGCAAAGAAAGCCAATTTTCTGTGACAGGCAGATCTGATAGTGTCACCAACACCATGATTCCCTCCACAGTACCTCAATCAAAGCCTATTGTTGATTGGTGGGCTGAAGATCTAACTGTTCTCAGAATTGATATGTTTCAGAGGGTTTTGCTTGCAATGATGTCAAGAGGGTTTAAACAGTATGCTCTTGGCCCCATACTTATGCTATACGCTCAGAAATCTCTACGAGTTCAGGAAACATTTGGAAAGGGGAGGAAAAAGATAGAAGCACAACAAGAGCATGAAAGGAGGGTTGTCTTAGAGACAATAGTTAGTCTTCTGCCAAGGGAGAGGAATGCAATGTCGGTTAGCTTCCTTTCAATGTTGCTTCGAGCTGCAATCTATCTCCAGACAACAGTCGCTTGCCGGCTTGACTTGGAGAAGAGGATGGCCTTACAATTAGGACAGGCTGTCTTGGATGATCTCCTGATCCCTTCGTATTCGCTAACCGGAGACACATTGTTTGATGTAGATACAATTCAGAGGATCATGATGAATTACCTTGAACATGAAGTGGAGGGATACCAACTGGGGTCCCTTGCAGATGATGGCTATGTTTCTCCTTCACCAAGTGATATGGAGCGTGTCGGTAAGCTAATGGAGAACTACCTTGCTGAAATAGCCTCCGATCATAACTTATCGGTGTCAAGATTTATTGGTCTTGCTGAAATTATTCCAGAGCAATCAAGGGTAACAGAAGATGGGATGTATAGAGCCATAGATATTTACCTCAAGGTACTAACTGGCTTTTCTGTAGTTCTCTATATGCGGCACCTAGGACACTCTTTACTGATGTGCTTCCCACCAAACAAACAATTCAATTACAGAAATCTATGTAATGCTAGACAACTACCTGTTCTCAGAAGTTCAATCTGTTGAACAGCTAAAATTTATACATGGCACAATAATCTACAATCCTGCTTTTCCCATGGATATGAAGTCTGCAACTCTAGTAAAACCGTAGGTATTAAGAAATTTGACAATGGAATGTTAAACGAAGTGTGTTTGATCCATTCATCTTCCATTATTTGACAGGCTCACCCTACATTAATTGACATGGAGAGGAAAAAGGTCTGCAGTGTAATGGACTGCCAGAAGCTGACGCGGGAGGCCTGTGCTCACGCAGCTCAGAATGACCGGCTACCAGTTCAAACTGTGGTTCAAGTTCTTTACTACGAGCAGCGACGCATTCGGGATGCCATGAATGGCGGTCTTACCGGGGGAGATTCCCCGGCACTTCCTGCCAAAGCGAACGTTTTCTCCAATGATATTGTTTCCGATGAGCTCTCCAGCTTAAAGAGAGAGAACCAAGACCTGAAACTAGAACTTGTGAAGTTGAAAATGAAACTGAAAGAAGTCGAAACATCTACAAACAGAGCAGTTATTGGCAGCCCAATGTCAGCTGCAGATAAACCTCCTTTGCCTCGAAGATCATTCATCAACTCGGTGTCGAAAAAGCTTGGACGTCTTTATCCTTTTGTACGTGCTGATGGAGTGGCACCCCATGGCAGGACCAAGACAAAACCCAACAAAGATCGGCGGCATTCCATATCCTGATACTTGGAGTTTATTTCTAAGATCTATATGGATTTGTGGTTTCTTTTTTAAGGCAGGCTTGAGAATACTACTAGTTGTTGCCTGTTCTGGTTTTGTCTTTTCACCTCTGCCTCCTTTTCTTAGTGTGATATTAGTAAATTACTGTAAATAAGCCGTGTCATTTTATCTCTAATTTAACATAGATGACATTCAAAGGTTGATGATTTGTTGCAGAACTTTTATGCTTAAAAATAACTTGGCATTGAAATATCCCCAATAAGCAACAGGCATAAAATGCCCAACTACAGCTCTTTATTCTGCTACCAGTACTAGTTCGAGGGCCTCTTAGGAAAAATGTAAAAGATACAAGGAAAGGGGCATTTTCTCAATCATATGTTTCGCTTGAGTGAATAATCCCTGCGAAGACATTTGTACTTGATGAGCGTGTCTTCTGAAGAGAACTCTAATAAAGTCAACTTTTCATTTAAGACTCCCTCCCATAAGCTTTTCATTGCAAGTCTTGCAGGTGGTCAGAGTTCTAAACTACAGTAAGACCGGAAGCTATCTCAAAGTTAAACGACACTATCGCTTCATGAAGGGCAGTAATTGGTGCTAACAGTGCTTGGGTTCTGTACACAGAACTTATTGGATCCTTCTGTGCGTATAGCCTTTGGAAAAGTATGAATAGCACTTGGGACAGGCTAATAGTAATGGACGTTGATGTCTGACTACACTTGTCGCATAATGTGAAAGTAAAAGATGGAGGTATTTTCTAATTTTGCCACCCGTGAATTAACTCAATATTGAAAGTGAGGAAGGAAAAAGAATTTAAAAGAGACCCGGTAGAAATAAAAGTAAAAATTTCAAGCTAGTTACGTGAAACACAAAACGGAAAAAAAGAGTAAACATAGGAAGGCCCGAAAAAATGAAGCTTTATAGATTGTTTCATTGTAGAACCACCCAAAACCCAAGAAACATAAAGGCAAAAAAGAAAGGATGATGCTTTAGAATGCTCATGCAAGAGATCTATGCTCCTGTACTATGAGGAGGGTAGGCATGGAATAGGGTCCATGTTGAGGTGGGAAGGGATTAATCCAGTGACATCTCATAGCAGACAAGCGAAAAAGATCTCTGCCAATTCTGATTGTTAAGGCTCGAATTGCTCCGTTTCAGGTGACCTAAAGGAGTCATCTGGATTGCTTTGGTCTATTAAAGGCAACTCCTCTCCTAGATATCTCCTCCCCTCCCCCCCCCCCCCCAAAAAAAAAAAAAAAAAATAAAAAAGGGTAGGAAATTTTGCAAAGACGCCTGTAGAATTTCTTTGCCCTCAATTGACTTGTTTCGATTCCGCATTATATTTTTCAGTAACAAGTCTCGGATGTGTTTGTTTTAAGCGAATCTGAATCTGTCAAATCAACATCGATTTCAATGTGGAAGCCTTTTGTCTTAGCTTAAAGGGGAGAATATTCCAAGAAATATATTACATACATACAAGTGATTAAGTCAGACAATTGGGCCTGGTTGTTTAGGCCAAGGGATTAAGATTATGTATGATGTGAAAGACTTAAAAAGCGACGAACATCAAGTCAATTTTTAGATTGTAGCGGGTTTTGCAAACAAGAATAGCAAGTCATCTCTACACATGATACGCATTTATCTAGACCCTACGTGAAAATTCCTTGCGACAACAATATTGATGGAATCAATCTAAAAGTCTTCTGATCGTATCAAGCTAACAGAAGATATTATTTTTCATATCAAGTCACTCAGAACTTGGAAAATCCAAGGACGCCGTTTTGGTCTCTCCTGTCTCGGTTGTTCTTCAACTTCACTGTCATTTTTACTGGCAAACTGGCAGTCCAAGGCCATTTCAGGATTAACCTGGACCACAAGCCCCCCGTTACAAAATCCTTGTCCCGGAGAATACGATGTTGTTTGTTGGGTTCCTTGGCTCGTCCTGTTAATATGGCTAGATCCAGTGGAAGACGAAGAGAAGCTTGGTCCTGAATCTGAAGTCCGAGATGTCTCAGGCTTCTTTCTCCCGCGATTATAGCTTGTAGGACCGAGCGTTAGTTGGATCTCACTCTCGTCCATGAAGTCTAGTACTCTATCATCATTTGATTCTGCAACATACTCTTCTGCAGGCTTTTCCAAGTCAAGTTTCAAGGTTGATTTCTGTTGCCTGTCATGAGCATGATTATTATTTTTGAACGTCTTGGCGTTCCACAATTCCTGACTCCCCGAACTAGGCCTACAATTGCCTTCAATTTTTCTCATCAGGATCTTTTGGATGCCGTATAGACGATGTAGTTCGCACACCTTGTAACATTATATTCAATTATGACACTCAATTACCAAACGAAGACATATAGTGGAAAAAAGATGAATGAATATACGCGGAGGAAAAAAAAATTACCTGCTCTTTGAATGTTTCTTCGTGCTTTAACATGGCCACTCTCATGTATTCCTTATCATAGGGCTCGAGAAGTTTCTCCATTAAGACTATTCCAGCTTCTATGTTAGACTCAAGACAGTTTTAAAGATGTTGCATCCTTCCATTTCAAGAACCGGCACTCCCAGAAATAAAAGGAACCGAACATCCACTGTGGGAATTGTCTCCCAACTCTTGTAGTGGAAGCTTTAAAAATGACGAGAGGGAAAGAAAATTCGATAACTTTGATGAAAGTCGGATGCCCTGAGATCATGAAAACAAGTGCTCAGTTCCTAAGGCGTGAGAAAGAGAGAGACGAGAGAGAGTAGAATATCTAACAATAATGTATACGCCCGATAAATAACATCTTTCAACTATTTGTCTGCTTCATTCTTTGTTTTTCTTCCATCCAGGCCCCTGGGCCACAGATCTTAATTTGCCTGGACAAAATATCTCCCCAAGTGACAAATCGTATAATATCAATCATATTATTATTATAATTATTATTATTTTACTATCTTGTTATCATTTCCATAATTCCATGGAATCTCAAAAGGGGAGAAGACAACAAGTACTAATGTATTTATCGGTGTATGGGTGCATTTTTTGCATGCATGTTTGAACGAGAAAAACATCATGAATCATCCCCAATAGATCTTGATAGGGAAGATGAGAAGAGAAGAAAAAAAAAAAAATTCCAGCAAAAATGTGTGTGTGTGTGTGTGTGTGTGTCTTCTTTTTCCAATTTTGTTCAATTTTCCGAACATAGAATTCATAGATGAGAGGGGAAAATATTAATCACCTTCTGATCTATAATAGCTTCAAGAACTGAGAAGATCCAAAGTTTATGTCCTGAAGATGGAGAAGAAGCAAAGCGGATCAATAATTCTTCCTGGGAAAAGGCCAATAATTCTTGTTGTTTCAAAAACCTCGAATCAGCCACAGCTTTGTTTGTTAGAGACAGGACTTTGCCTTCACATTCTCCCTCAGTAAATACTACAAAAGATGGAATAAAATAAAATAGAGCTCAAGAAGAATTTAAGATTCTCTCTCTCTCTCTCTCTCTCTCTCTCTCTCTCTCTCTCTCTCTGTGTCTCAAACACACAAAACCAAGTGTCATTGCATCTGGGGTTTGAGGTGTGCCAAATGAGTCCCAGTGAGCATTAGCCAATGTCATTCAACTTTTGTGAGACACCCCGGACAGGTCCAGCAATGCAAGCATATAAAATTGGATGCAAATATAATATTGATCAAATACATTTATGCATTCACATACATGTACAATAGATTTGTATATAACATATATGTAATGGCCAAGGATCACCAAAGCCTTACATTTCTCTAGGCAATAATGAAAAGGAACAGCTTAGCCTTGCTAAGGCAAATCATATGCAACCACACATATATGTTGGAATAGAGAAACACTTGGTAAAATAATACAGATTTCATTATAATAATGCAAAAAGTTAATTAACAAGGAGATAGAAAAGTAAAATAATTGTATTATTTTATTAATTATATCTATTTGTATTTATTATTTTTTGTCCATGTAGTTACTTCCTCTATGATAATGAAATATTAATAGGAAGAGAGCTTAAGCATCTCCAGGCCCGCCGACAAGTAGATCTCCACCGTCAGCTATGCGGCACAATCCAAAAAAGAAAATGAATGGCCACAGGATCTGAAATCCAATAGTTTCAGAAACTTGAATTCTAAGCATCGGAAGGGTATGAGCCGATGGACCTGAATCAACCAGCAGAATGATTGTGGCCGTTAACTGGCTATGTTAGTGGGATGGGTGAGGAAATCGCATCCAAGCTTTAAATTATTGGAATCTGTCTGTCTTAGCTAGATAATTTAGATGTACACGTTTTGAAGAAAAAAAGGTATACATTGAATGTACTTGCGTGATCCTATACACTGCTCAACTATGTCTAATGACACTAACGCGTAATATGGATAGGTACAAGGTCTCCTTTTTGTTTTGTTGGAGAATGAGCTGGAACTATTAGTCAATTGAATGTTTCGTTGTGTCAAAATGGATCTGATCTCACCGCAAATAATTAAGCAAAGTACTATCGGAAGAGATTTGTCAAGAAATTATTTAATTAAAAAATTTAAGTTATTGCTTAAAATGTAAAAATAAATTACATATAAAATTTAAATATGCGAAAAATCAAAACAATATGATAACTTGTCAACTCATTCAATTCAAAAGCTTTCTCAATTGAGACCGAGCCACAAATTCCAAGAAATATCTGAATTTAAAGATGTACAAGTTTCATGTCTGATAGTGCTTATCGAGATAGATGATTACACTCACATGCACTGTAGCCTTATGTGCAAAATTGTACGTTTTTCTCTCGTCCTGAATGTCAAGAATCTAAAATATGAGTCACTGGAATTTAGTAGGAAGAGAGAGAAGACTGAGAGAGTGACATAGAAGCACGCGTTGCCGGTAAGGGGAGGTGCAGCCGTATGGGGGTGGGTCCGCTGTGGTCCCCGAAATGGCTGAGCCGCAAGAGGGTGCGTGTAGCTTGCTTGCGCGTGGTCTTTGACCCCACAATTATTAGTTAAAGAAACGAAAATGACAGAAAAAAAAAAAAAAAAGGAGATCATTTATGGGTGTTAAATCCGCAGAGGGGAAATCGAGGACATTGTCTGCTATTCTGTTTGCGTCCACACGTCCACAGTACTAAAGGACAGGGACACAGCATTTTTTCACATCTGTGTTCAGCATTTCAAAACGGAATTCAGTGTCGGTGGAGGAATCTTTTTGCTACCATTTTCCGGGTACTCGAGTCTACCATGTCTTTTTGAGCGTGTCCTCGCATAGAAATTTGGGTCCATTCTATAATACAGCGTCTGTATGTAGTGGGACCCTTTCTATAATTAGATAAAAAACTTAAATGAGTGTACTTTATATCATAATATTTAATATTATATACATAATATTTTTTATTATATAAATTTCACGTAAAAAGTTTTGTTATTCTTATATAATAATATTATGTAATATTGAATATTATTTATGTGGTATAATTATATTGTATTTTCAATAAATGTGTCTACCCCATATTCTCATGCAATAGTTGTTGAAGAGAGTGACAATGCCATTGACCCAAATATCATGTTTCTTTCATTTTTATTTGTTTTCAGAAATTCCAGGTGCTGTCCGAGCCATTCTTGCATCTCACCGACTAAGCGTGCGTTTTGTCTGATAATCAAGAAGAAAATGAGCAGCAGCAACGTTAGGACACAGGTGAAACCTTGTTTTTTCTTTTTTATTTTTTTTTCCTGCCACTAATTCAATGTGTGTACGTGTTTCGGCTTACTAATGGGATCTACAAATGTATAAATAGAACTCATCAGTGTGTGATACTTATTATATGAAGCATTTTATTAATCAGAAGACGAAACATAGACAAATCTCCAAGAGTATACGTGCAAATTAATAAACAAATGAAATCGACTCGATATACTTTGGATCCCATAATGAAGGGTCGGAGAGAATTTGAAGCAATAATAGTGATGTGTCACTCAACATCATTTTCATTAGATGAAGCAATACCATGTAACTACGTGTTGCTGCGTTCATATAATCTATCAAAGACATCGTTTATCGCTAAAATTAAAAAAAAAGAAAAAAGAAAAAAGAAAAACAGAATGTGAACTGAATATAAATAACTTAATGAATCAAATCCTTTTAAGCTGAAAACTTCACAAGATAATTACTATTTCAATTTTTTATATATTTTATATTCTAAAATTTGAATCTAAAACCTCAAAATAAAAGAAAGGTGGACGCACGCCTATCTTTCAGATTAAGTAGGGACGAGTATGGGCATAACCTGCATCTTTTTAAGGGGTACAGCAGGGGCATGGGTTTGTTCCACCCAACCCGGCCCCAGCATTCGTACTGCCCAGTCAAGAAAATGTGGGTAGGAGCCATACTCGCCCCTGTCCCTCACCCCATCCCCAAATAAATTTCTGTCTTCCCTTTTAGATCTTGAATTAATTTCCTTTAGTCAATTGTATACTTTTAAACAATAGTTATTTTATTTTGCAATAATGGAGTAAAATGATAATTTTTTTTAATATAAAAAAGTAATAAAGAATAAAAATTTTGACCAGATTCGAGGGTGAGGCACCGGGCATGAGGGCGTGAATGGAGTGAGAAAGTCTCCTCAGTATGTATGAAGAAGGGGAAAATAACGAATATAAAGTGTTTCCCTATTCTGACTCTTATCCTCGTCAAGTCATTCTTATTTATTGCATAGTTCAATATTTTTTTTTAATGGATAAAATAAAATACTATTTTTTGTTGTCATAACATTATAATAAAATTTAATAATTCTTTATAAGAATTGTTGGACTATAAAATGTGGTATACGGAATTTTATGGTTAGGAAAACGGAAAAAAAAAACATTTATATAGAATAGGTATTATCTTGTTTTTCTTTTAGTGAAAGAATATAATGGTCCTAATAGTGAGTTATTACCATTCTAATTGAAAATTTTAAGAATTGGACAAAATGCAAAGACTTATAAAGGGTGTTTTAAGATTTGCACAGAATAAACCACGTTGTCTAGACAATATTTAACTAACTGTATGTTGTGCTGAATTTATATCTATTTATAAGATTAAAAAAAAAAATGGCATCCTCCTTCAGTAATCATTTTTAAAACATGGCATTCTTTTTGTAACAATTTGCTGAATTATCTCCCAATGAAATTGAATTAAACTCTAAGGAAGAAGTGACCATGCAATGACTTGGAAAATCATAAAAAACCAAAGTCAGCAAGAACATAGAGAGATTAACAATAATTAATTTCAGATTATACAGCAATGGCCGCGATGGTGATCATTAGCGGAATCACGAATCTAGATAATATTTTAGTTTCTTTTTTCTTCTTTTTAAACCAATTGGATAATAGTTTTGTTAGGAAAACACATGGATGTCTTTGGGCATTTCTCTTTAGACGATTTCTAGTACATAATATCCAAGCATTAGTTGTCCTTGGGAGTTTAGTCGTGAGACAGTTATCTATAAGAGCACCGTTACACAGTAACAATATTTATTAAATAATATATATATATATATATATATATATATAATTTTATTTATTTATGAAAATAAATGAGAAATGCTTAATTTATTTTTTTTGTTACTTTCATATTATTTTTTTAAATAATTTTATTTGAATAATTTTATTTATTTATGAAAATAAATGAGAAATGCTTAATTTATTTTTTTTGTTACTTTCATATTATTTTTTTAAATAATTTTATTTGAAATTTATAATTTGAAAGAGGAAATTCATAAAAAGCTCATCCCTTCATGAAAAAAAAAAAAAAAAAAAAAAGAAGTACTAAACTCCTTCCCCAAGCCAACCGAAGCAAGATCATTCAAAAAACGTTCCACAAGAAAAGGCATGGACCAGTGCAAAAAAATCCAGCCAGGCCCAATGACAGTGTGAACATGTGACACCGTGAGATGACTGCCTCTGCCTCACAAATAAAATAATCGTACCTTCCCATCGGTAACACCATCGTGGTCCGGTGGTCCCCCTCGAGGCCAACGTGAACTCAAATCTCAAGCTACAGTCCTCTTTTCTCCGCCTACTACGCACACCACACACACACACACACACACAAGCTTTATTTTTCCTTCGTTATCCATTCTTACTTCCAACGGAACGGATGTGATGTGAAGTGTTTTACAGCACAGAGCATTATTAATAATGTCAGAAGTTTATAATTCAGTTTTAATAATTAAAAGTTTAAATTTTTATTTTAAAGTTTTAAGTTTTAATTTTTTTAAAAGTATAAAATTTATAAAAATAAAAAATAAATATTTTTTATTATATAATTTGCAGTAGCACGAATCTTTTAATAAATGGAAATAAAGAAACTTGTAACGGAGGATGCATGTTTCAGTTTGATTTGGCTACGATATATAGACATGGTCCAGAACGAATGTGAACCAATGCTTTCTCTAGATTCGACCTGGAGAAAGCTCCTCACTCCACAGAAATGAATTTAGCAGCACCACTGCTTGACAAAAAAAAACTTTTGAAGTTCTTATGTCTGCCTCATTATATGTGCTTCTATTTGGGAAAAATACTACTACAAAAATGTTGCGTGGACAGATATTTTGTCGGATTGTTGATACGATAATGTACAATCAATAATTTTTAAAATAATATTTTGATAATAAATCTAAAATATTTACTAAAGCGAACAACTAATAATAACAGTTATATACTTAAAAAAAAATATAATAAGGTAAAATCTACCAAATTTAAAGCGATGCATATATATATATATATATGTATATCTAGCAAATAATATATCATTGTATATATTAACAATACATCAAATTTGTGTTTGAGCTCATAATGCTATAATACTATAGATGCTAAGATGCTTTTGATTTTTTTTTTATTTTTTTGTCAAAAAAATGAGAAATCAAAAATATTGTCTCCGACAGTCTCACTAAAAAAAAATTGGACGGGATAATTTCAAATCTTTGAAGTTTCAAATTATCTTCGTTAATTTAAAAATATTTATATTTTTATTCAAATTTCTTTGAATTTGATTAGTTCTCCATTTTATAAAATTATTTGGTATTTTATCGTTATTTTTTTTTTTTACTTTTTCAAAAATTGTATCAATCTATTTTAGTAACTGATTTGATTAACGACTTCTAATTCTATAAACTCTATGCAAGAATTTTTTAATTCCAAGGATAACTATAAGATTTGAAAAAATTGCATTTACACACAAAATAGAATTTCTAGATTTAAATGAAAAACATTTGGTGACGAATTGGCAAGGGGACGAGCTGGGCTCGCATTGTGGGGTGACTTTTGGACCTGTCCATCCTTCAGGAACGTTCTTCTTTCAGAGCCGAGTAATTATTGGTAAGCACAATCCGATGAGCCCAGGTTCACACAACGCTTAGTTGGCCGAGGAAGCCAACCTGAGCTGAATGTAATCAAATGTGACCGAGGGACAATAAGCCCAAGAATCAAATACGGGAATAGGCAAATTGTTGATCAGATTACGTAATCTCGTGCGCAGGGAATTACACTTCCTCTTATCGGTTGGATAGATGTCCCATCGTGCTCTCCTGTAAACTATGGCCCGCCAAATGTCCTGTAGCCAACTTACTTTAATCGTTCCTTTTGTGCTTGCAGCTTTGCAATTTTTGTTGGTATGCGTATTCAGAAGACTCGCATTGTGCTATTAAGATCATTTTTTTTTCATTATTTTTATTATTAATTCTGATCATACCTCGATGTACTAAAAGGATGTGCAACTATGGTTTATAGAGCACTAGGATGTGTGCAAAACCTGTCTACCCTCCTGCATCCAGGACAACTTTCCCGCTTGCTTTCCTTCTTTCCATCAAGTTAGCTTGACGCTTGACTCTGCCACGTCGCCTGGTTGAATATCTTGGGCCCACACTTCAAGCCACTTGTTTCTAATCCAATTTCCTCAATTTAGCTCACATTCCAACACGTAATTGTGAGATCTCCTGCCAGAATTGATTGCTTGGGTTAGATGCATCACAGTATTTCCGAGTTAAATTCGTTTACGGTTTTCATACAGGGAAAGTACATGTAAGTTAATTAAAAAACTAATCTTCAACTATTACGTATAGGCCATAACGCTATTTAATTTCCCACAAGCTACATTGTTATTTCAATATAGAAAAAACGAGTGGTTACTTTTTATGCACATTCTAAGCCATTTTTTGGGTTCACGAATAATTATCTCCTAACAGCCTAAATCTATTATTTAAATAATGATTTGTAAGGTTGAAAACATAAACACGTATCACGTTACAAAACAAGACAAGCCAATCCTTCTAACATCTGTCCAGTGCTTGCCGCAGGTGCCCCCGTGGAGAATTATATTTTGTGGGAGGCAAAGTTAAGACATGAGCAGTATCAATTTGGCACATGCACAGGAATTATTCTCATTTTAAAATAGAAATTAGTCAATTAAGCTAATTAATACAGACCAAGTCAATTGCTTGGCTAGATTAGCTCAAGGGGTAACCTAAAAAAATTGGATGTGTAAATTATACTGTGAAGTTACGAAATAAATTAGCAATTTCCTCATGCTTTTTCGTAAACTCAGGATCATTGCCAACCATAATTTTCAGACAACTTCATGTGCAATATTCTTAATAGACATCATTACGATGCACACACCCTTTATTTTGTGTGATTATAATAATTCAACCGACCAAGTTTGATCGATTGCGAGAATTCAATCAAACAGTTGCTTGCTGCTGGGAATATGTTAACGATTCCATCTCTACCAAGTTCTTTCCACTACTCGAGAGTGAAAGAGCAAAATAATTATTAAAAGTCGATCATGTGTTCTGCACATGTTCCTCTAACAATTTCTTTGCCTCTTGAAACTATATAAAATACATTATCATCAGAACAACCCTGTCCTAGATTTAATTAATCAACATATTGGGTTATTATGTCAATGGATCGAACAGTTTTTTTTTTTTTTTTTTTTTTTTTATCTTCATAGTCAGAAAATTGTATATCCCTTTATAAAGGGGGTTACACGAAAAGCCGACAGTCTTAAGCCAGCCCACAAATTCTGAAAAAAGAAAAAGAAAAAGAAAAAGTAACTCCTCGTACAACACCAACGACCAGTAACTTTTGATTTTTTTTTTTTTTTTTGGGATTGAACTGTTGATTTAGTAATATAATAAAAAACATATATAAATTTATGGTTGATAAAATTCTTGACATAACAATTTTATTTTTTAGATATAAATTTACATAAATATACGAACTATAATCTGACATAATAACTTATATTAAATGTAATATATCAATAGACGCATTACATTTACACCTATTAGCAAAGTCTTTTTCCTACGCAGAACATCGTTATTTTTAAATTATATTATGTATAATTCCTATATCACATAGTGAGAACTAAAACTATTTCAACGGACAAAAAAACAATGTTGACTTGAATTCTCTAGGTAACCATAGTTTAAATTGCGAGATACAAGTCTGAATGATTGGGGGAAAAGAAGAAAAACTAATAACGACCAGCCAAAAAAAAAAAGAGAAAACAATTGGGTTCGCCACAAGTTGTAAAAAAGCCAATCGGGTTATCATACAGTGAGTCTTCCAGGCACTACAAGAGGTAAACCTAGCAAGTAGCGAGCCGTGAAGCCTCCTTTTTAGGAGCAAATGCTTCAAATGGAACACTTTGAACTGGAAATTCTACCTATGGACTTCTGGGGAAACGTGATTAATCCAATTATTATGTTGACGGATAAAGTGAGAGAAATTTCTAGACCAACTGGAACCTCTGTTTTCAAAGATAGCCTCATTTTGGCCTTCTCCGTTTAATTACAGGACGTTTCCTAAATCTAAGTAAACTATGGATTAACGAATTTGTCAAACCGTGATGTGGATTGTCGACCATAATCCGAGAACTGGGGCTGTTGAGCACCTGTTTTCCTAAAATCAACATAGGTAACTTCCAAAAATATTAAACCGAAACTTTGCTTATTTTTACTCCGATCTTGCATGTCTCACAAACCAAATACGTTGGCTCACACTCCTCTCTTTATTAAAAATAGAGATTACCACGGCTTTCCTTATAATCAATGTATGGTTGCCAGCCACACATCTGACAGGGTCCACTTGCCTCGGATCCATTTGAATCCCTACCTAATGCACGTATTATCCCTTAATCAACTGGAAAGTTCTTTAATTATTTAAGGTCCCCCCTCCCTCCCCCACTACTGGCGCCAAACATTTCTGTATTCACGTAATTGGTCCCGGGAAAATATAATAATGCGATTCTACATAGACAAAGGAAAAAATAAAAATAAAAAAAAAGACCCATAAGAGAAGAGAGCTTAACATGAAAACAAAACGAATGAACTGGAAAGAAAAAGAAGATACCCAAGAATATGTACAAAGCCTGGTAAAATAAAAGGACTTAGTTTAATAAAAAAGGTGGAGTGCACCCCTTAAAGATCATTCGAGAAGAGATTTAGTCTCAGTTGACATTCAAATTGGCTCGAATCATAATTGCTGGAAAAGCTGACGTAATTAGAGTTTAAATAGTCTCTCTCATGTTGGAGATAATATGATCCACTTTTTAAAGACCATTTTAATAATTTGTTACAAATTTAAAACTAATAGTTGATTTCAAATTTAAAAATTGACATGTTTTTAAAAAAAAAAAAAAAGAGATAGGCGTTTAAATCAGTAAGTCAAATTACTTCTAAAACTTTTTTTTTTTTTTTTTGAAATAAGTAGCTGGGTATGAACCAAAAAAACAAAAAGCTAGGTCTAAGTTTTAAAATTTGATAAATTAAAGATTCAGATGAATGACTGGATAACTCTAATGTGTTAAATTGTGTCCATTCCACGACATGACAAGAGCCAAATCCAAAAATCAGGGTGCTTGGTAAAACCGAAGAAACGCTGCTAGGAATCGCCAAAGAGTCACGATGGACCTGTTTTCCTTTCCTCATTTTAATATAGCCCCGTCCGCCTGTTCTCTTCTCTATACAATGCCCTGTGTCCAGGCACTAATGAAATAATTCAAAGACAGGTTTTCTATGCCTTGTTTTCAATCATTTTATATTGCATCGTGCAAAGCATTTCCACAACAACCTAACCACGCTGAAAAATAAAGACCCATATCCAAGTTCCCTTAATCAACCTTTTGAACTACAATAAAAAACCAACACGTAACTTTCTAATCCAATTGTTTAGCACCTTATGGGTGTTTGGTTTTGGTGTTGTATGGGTATGCTCATTGATGGTATTACTCTCTAATAGAAGAAGATTGAAAGTGCCCAATAAGAAATTTTGGCGTATTTTTCACTTAATATTTAAAAATATTTATATAGGGTAAATGTTACCCTTTGACAAGAAGATAATTCTACAACTCTATTATTCTTCTGCTTGCCACATGGACTAGGTGTGTGTCCCTACTTTCAATATTCATCCATGTTATCGCATAGACATCATCTCTCTTTTCTACGGTCTGTGAAAATGTATAATAAAGTCTGTCTTATTTCCACAAGATTCATTCAAAAATTGAGAATTACATAAAATTAAATAATTTTATTAATATGAAGGAAAAACTTTCTGGCACCAAGTGGGCATGTTTCAAAAAATGCATGCTCCGATATCGTATGGATTTGAAACTCTAGATTTGTGGTGACTCGATTCTGATACAAAGTTGGCCTCAACCAGGCAAGAATGTGACACCTAAGACCTAAGTTAACTTGTGTGGACTCACTACAATCCTGTAATAATATTTAAGAAATGCCCTATGTAGGTGAATTTAAAAATAAGAAATTTAAGTAAATATAATTAATTTTTATATTATAAAAAATTATATTATATATAAAATATTAATATAATGTAAAATATTTTATATAGAATATAAAAATAAATTTTATCTACTTAAATTTGTAACCTTTCATTTCAATTATCTTTTAAGAAAAGTCAATACTCATTTAAAAAAAAAAAAAAAAAAAACCTGTGATGCGGATTATGCGCATTCAATAATTTGGAGCGTCGCTGCACGTAGACAACCGTTGATAGCCAGCTAGCAACTGGACTTTAATTTTATTGTACCTTCTTTCCTTTTAGATAACGTAGTTTAACTTTATTATATTTTATAATTAATGGGTGAGATGACAAGTGACAAGCAAATTTTAAAAAATGAAATAAAAATCAAACTTATTCAACATTTATTTATAAATACGAAAAATTTCCCACAAATATTCATTAGCTGCCAGCCACCTCGTAGCCACAACCACTCCCAAGTGGCAAGTCAAACTATGGCGCCTTATGCTGCGTTCTTGGGGAAAACAATGCAACCATTGACGCGAAAGAGAATTAATCTTGTCGATTACACAACCGACTGGCTAAGTGAGGATTTTCTTTGACGGATTCTTGTACATTTCCCTTGTATTTTTTAGGTGCATTCCACCTAGTTTTTCGAGCTCTTGATTTTGAATTTATATTATTCAAGAGTGAATATGCCAAAAACCATAGATAGGCCTCAATTTGACCAGCAATACTAATACATGTACAATCCACCACGAAATCTCTGAAATCAAACATGTATAGCAAGCACGAATATGGATTATTGTTTTCAGTCATGGAAGTCTGCGGGGAAGTTAAGACCTAAATTAAACGTGCATGCTACGTTCTAGGTGGTGTCCCAGTGCAGCCCACCCCAGAACCTTCTTTTTCTTGGACACGTTTTTGTGGGACTCGTAAGGCCTTTATTACGTTTGGACAACGAGAGGAGAGCAGTTGCCACTTGCCAATGAATCCAAATGGCGGCCGATTTACATTACCGAGATATCACCAAACATTGTCAAACTTGGCCTCACGTCAAAATTTTGCATTTAAAATGGAAATGGGCTTTTTATTGGCTGTCAAAAAAGATTCTAATTTACCTAACTGACGTTATATAATGGCCAATTCCATTGCAGAATTGAACTCAAGCCATCCCTTCCATCGTCTAAAGTATACATGATCTCTGTGTCTCTTCCATAGACCAAACTAGTTCAATCTTTTGATGATAATGCCGAAGATGGGTCGGCTCAATGCTGTTTTTCTTTTTTCTCTTGCTCTCAGTTTCTGCCTCTTTCCAGACACCACATCGGCACGGCTCAGGCAAAACTACTATGCCAACATTTGCCCGAATGTGGAAAGCATAGTTAGAAATGCAGTTAAAAAGAAGTTTCAGCAAACTTTTGTCACAGTTCCTGGAACCATCCGTCTGTTTCTTCACGATTGTTTTGTCCAGGTAATCCTTTCGGTCAGATAAGCGATCGAATGGGTACAAATTAAAGTTGATATAGATTGGCAATGAACTGAAATTTGTTCGTGTTCTATGTTGACAGGGCTGCGATGCTTCAATTATGGTAGCATCAAATGCAACCAACAAAGCAGAGAAGGACTACCCTGACAATTTGTCGTTAGCCGGAGACGGTTTTGACACCGTCGTCAAAGCCAAAGCTGCGGTTGATGCAATCCCCAGTTGCAGGAATAAGGTCTCTTGCGCTGACATTCTTGCCATGGCAACAAGGGACGCCATTGCCCTGGTCAGTATAGCTATTTTTTCATAGAAAACATCTCAAAATATTCTGTTTTTACCGGGTCACGTTCAACCTTTGTGATTGGTATCATAATTGCCGTGGGATGACCACAACTAGATAGGTGTGTGTTGTCTGCCTTTCATTTTTCTTTTAATTTATATTTTCTAAGGGTTAATTATTTCATTGATGCGATCGGTGCAGTCTGGTGGACCTTCATTTGCTGTCGAATTGGGAAGATTGGATGGACTGGTCTCAAAGGCTGCTAATGTTGAAGGAAAGCTGCCTCAGCCAACATCCAATTTGAATCAGCTCACTTCCCTTTTTGCTTCCAATGGGCTCACCCAATTTGACATGATTGCTCTGTCAGGTAACACAAACAACTCACTTATCTGAACCAAAGGTGAAAACATAACTAGAAGAGGACGATTAATTTTCAGCTAATCACAAACCGTCTTTTTGCTTCAGCGGCACACACCGTTGGGTTCTCCCATTGCAACAGGTTTAACCACAGGATATACAACTTCAGCCCTAAAAATCCAGTGGACCCTACGCTAAACAGAACGTACGCAACCCAGCTGCAGCAAATGTGTCCAAAGAATGTGGACCCCAGAATAGCCGTTAACATGGATCCGACCACACCCAATACCTTTGACAACGTGTACTACAAGAATCTGCGGCAAGGCAAGGGGCTCTTCACCTCGGATCAGGTCCTCTACACAGACCTAAGGTCCAGACCCATGGTTAATATATGGGCGAGTAACTCACAAGCCTTCCACAAAGCGTTTATCACTGCCATCAGGAAGATGGGCCGGGTGGGAGTTAAGACTGGAAGCAACGGTAACATCCGTCATGACTGTTCCGTTATGAACTGAGAGGAATCTGCAAAAAGTTGAGGCAAAAATTCAACTTCCGGGTCTTGCTCACACAATTTTCAATTGTTTGTAAATTAGGCTTGTTGATTGTCACAATAATTTATCTCCTCTTGGTGAAATGTGATTTTGGTAATGATTGCAGAGCAATCAATAATTTGTTGAATAAATGTTATGACTCAGTAACTATTGACTCAGTAATACTGAAATTGTGTGGCTGGAATTTCAGAGTTTTAAGTTCTAATAAAATTAGTTGATAAAACAAAAGAAAAAAAAAAAAAAAAAGAGATAAAAGGTAAGGTAAGTGATGTGACAACATAGAGGACATTTCGAGTTATGGTTGCCATTCAAAAAATTTATGTTAAAAGTCAAATACATTAATGCTTATATTTGATAAGTTGTAAAATTTATATTTATATTTAGTAAAAATATACTACAATTTAAACTTATATTTAAAAAATATAGTGTTTCAATACAATAAAAAAAATGCTAAAAACACGTTATAAGACAATAATTTTTTAAGACAACAATATGTATTGTTATGTAAAATAATTATAATTAAATTATATAAAAAAAATTCTGCTGTGATGTTGCAATTGACACAAGTTTCTTTACTTTTATTTAACCGTGTTCTTGAGCAGAACATAGATAAATAATAATTGATTAATAAAGACATGGATTATCATGTTGTCCAGCTAGTCCGTGATCGGATTTCCGCTTTTAAACTCACAATCATTTATTATTTTAATCCGAAATCGAGATGGGGTACAATCTGCGAATAGAAATATGTACCGTTATGTGAATCTGGTTTCTAGCTTTAATCAAGTTTAGATTGTCTATAAGTCATAGAGAGAAGGTATCGATGCCATCGAAGCTCGCACATATATATATATATATATATATATATATATATAATATGGGCAAAAGGTTGCCAAATTACTTTCTAGTTCCATGTCAAACAAGGAAATTCGGAGACGAGAAAAAAAAAAAAAAAAAAAAAAAAGAAAGGAAAAAAGGGAAACAGTGCAACGGTAAGAGGAATCATGACACTTGACAACTAATGCACCTCAATGTTCAAGCCACCAATTTGGAGTTTTTACCGTTGGAAAAGATGTCTCGTGTCATTGTCAACCATTCATCCTCTGCTGGCAACCAAAATGCATGTATGTTCACTATTGATCCAGCTATCAAAATCCTACGTACCCTTGGATGTTTAATAAATTGTCGTGTCACAATCACTCGTGGAAAAAGCCCTCGGTTGATATAAAAACACCAAACACACGCAAAAAAAAAAAAAAAAAAATTAGCATTCAAAGTAATGAGGTTTAAGTGTGTTAAATTCTGATATGCCTTCACTTTTTGTATGGTCCCGTTTTCATTCACCTGCTTCGTAGTCACATCAAGGTCAAGATCCCCAGTCACCATCGCGCATCGTTTTCTTTGAGCTGTTGTCCACTGAGACAATTATTTTGAGTGGTGTTGATAAAGAGAGCAATAGGCGCAATATTCATATTCCAGGTAACTTGCTCAGGGTGCTTCTTTCCGCACAATCAATGGATTTCTGATGATTAAGCAACGGGGAGTTTCTTGTTTATCAGTACAATGATTGCTGGATGATACTGTCCACTGTCCAGGTTTTATCTTCCATAAAACAGTGAGAAGAATAAATATACCCATAAGCTATAGTTTAGTAGTACTAGAGTCTAGAGTTCCGAGCAAATTAACTAAATAAATAAACTAGATATTGCATCTATTGACTGACAGTACTGAGTCAGCCGCCCTTTGAGAGCGTGTCATCTGTATGTACAGGTTGCTGATGATGTAGGTCTGAACATGTCAGGCCCAAGCAAGCTGATTGAGCCCGATAAGCTTATCAACCCATCTAAGAAAAGCCCGCTTAACCTTGCATGGCAAACCTATGCGGTTCCGCCAAGACAGCTTAAAGCCCAAATTCATGAAAATACTCGTCATCTCAGAAACAATTTTTGGAAGTATCTAAAACAAAAAAGGAGTAAAAAGAGAGGGATTTTTAACAAAACTGGGGAATTTCCTTCACTTATTAACGTGGTCCTAGGAGTAGTCATACCTGTCACGGATCGATTGACAGGTTCTCTTCCGGTGCAGCTCTCTAGCTTGCATACCTTCACCAACTTAGACCCAACAATTTCATCTCGTTGATGTCCTGAATAAATAATCACTCAAATGATGTCCCAGTAAAACAGGCCATTTGAGGTCAGACCCATGTGTCCATCAGCAAAGAGACCAACGGTCTGCTATCACAGGCCTGACAAACAGAAATTGCCAGTGAAGGAGCTTGGGGAATAAATGATTCCTGAAGTTCGTTACACTAATTCTGCAATACTGAAGTTGATGTGCCAAAACAGGGGCAAGAAAGAAAAAGGCGAACCAGAAGGGAGTAAAGGAGATGAAAATATTTAATTCCGACAATTAAGTATGAAACTAGCAACAGAAACTTTGGCTCCCTAAAATGTGGAAGGAATCTTCGCCAATTCTGGAACATGGAGAAACCTTACGAGTCACAGAATCTGATTTTCATCAACCATTTGCATCTGTGCATTCTATGCAGAAGCACATAATAAAAATAGTTAAAATATGATGACAATAAAATGTTACTTTACTTTATTGTGTCTATTTAATAATAAATGTAATTATAATAAAAAACTAAATATATATACTAATTAAAAGTTATAATTAATTTTATAAACACTGAAAATTTATTTTTTTTTTTAATATGACAAATTTTTTTTTTATAAATATTTTTATTATTGGATCAAAAATTTTTTTATTTATAATATTATTATATAAATATTTTAAATATTTTAAAATTATATCAAATTATCAAAATTTTAATTTTAATATTATAACTTATAAGTAAAAATATTATATTTTATTTTATAAAAAATTTTATATGAATTTTTGTTGTAAATTAACGAATAATATTAGATATATAAACTTAAAATAATTGTTTTTTAATTTTTAATATAGCGCAAATTTTTGTTCTAAAAATCACATCCTAACTTTGTTCTTAAATCTTGCAGCTTCCAATAGAATATATGAAAGGGGAAATGTAGAGATACCTCACCGGTCATATTTTCCTCTTTAGAATACAGCAGTGTACTTCTAGGTTGTTAAAATCTTCTTCTTCCTCTGCAGCACTGGATGAAGGATGTGCAACTGAATAACCCACAGAAGTAAGATAAGTCAGCCGGTACCATTTTCAATCTAGCACCTGCCAATAGTGTGTGTCAAAAAATGCAAGGATACCACACCGGTATCATTTTCCTCTTTAATGTACAGTACCCTACCTCTGGAGAGATAATATCTTCTTCCTCTACATCACTGGATGAAGGATGCCCAGGTGAGATACTCACAGAAGCCAGTTACATCTACCTATTATCTGTTTGACTAAGTTTTATGTAATACACAGTCCATCATGGCTCAGGGAGTTCAAGTATGAAACTTTGATTTGTACACTAACATCATAATACAACTCCTGTTGTACAGAGTTGCTATTACTTCTCTTATTCTTCGTCTCCTTTATCATATTGCACATTCATTAGTTGATGTTAAGGAATAGCTGCTATGTGGGAAGATGCAGAGATGGGGAGGCTGAAGTCCATTACGTGCACCCCGTGCAGAACATAAAACGGGGAAAGAACGGTTCCTGCAAGATCATCATAGCCCCAAAAGAGGATATGCGCTTTAGCAGCAAAAATGATAATGTAAAGTAAACTGTGTCAGAGTGCCCATATCTCGCCTGATAATGCAAATGCCATCACTCACCCCTGGACCTTGCCATAAAATTCTCATGCGCTGTTGATGAATGCATTAGTGCAATATTGGAGTTCTGAGGGAAGCGGGTGGGGGAGAGTCCAAATAGCAAATTCTTTGCATTACATGGTACCAAGGCTCTCACATTATCCAGAAATAGTAATGTAAGTTTATTAACAAAGTATAAATTGAACAAACAAACTATTGCACCAGTTGATGAAGGCAACTGACCCATCATTACATATGTTAATTTTGTGTTATCACCCCCAGAAATAATCAGTTCAAAGGCTTATTTACAGTCTAAACAACTTGATACAAAATTATCCACAGCTTTCACGACTTATACATTTCAATAATTGTATAGTTTGGGTCAATGTTAGACTGGATCCTATAATGTATTTCTTACAATCACCTCAAACCTAAACACTCCATTGCACCAAAACAACACACTTGTATTCCAGTTCATTCCTGTGATGCATGCAAACAAATCTTCTCAAGTTGTGTTGACCACTCTTCTCCAAGAATTGAGGGGTCTATCTCCATAGCAACCCAGAAATCTAAAATGGATGCAGCAGAGGATGCACTGGTTTTCTTCACATGCGTCAAAGGCCACATCTGATTCAAACCAGGTGAAGCACAAATATGCTTTTGGCCTATGTATTTCTTCTCTCCAGACCTTGAACCAGCCAGATCCAGACAAGGCTTTATTAATCTCTTCAGGTAAATGTCAAGGCTGCAATTTAGCAAACTAGCAAAATCTAGTGACACGTTCATTCCATGCACCTCTAAATTCTGTTCCAATTTCTTCTTTAAAGAACACGTATCAGGCAGCTGACCACTAGTATGGCATGTCTCAGTATGATAAAGAGATGCCAACTTATTGCAAAGCACTTTTCTTGCCCCTTTCGTGTTTATGAGGATTCCAAGAGGAGCACTAACAGGGCTCTTACTATGACTGCTAGGGGTTCCAGCAGCCTGATCAACCTCCTCTCCGTCTTCCACAGAGCCTAGAGGTCTGCTACCCAAAGAAAGCAACTCCGTAGCACTCTGTTGTTCTTGACTCCTGGGGACTGAATCTTTAAATGCAATGCCATGGCATTTTCCATGTGGGCCGAGAGGGTTGTGACAGTCCTTAAACTTGCGATCACAGAGATTTGGAGTCCTCCCCCTTCGAGGAGATTGAGGAAAATCTCTAAACAGAGTCTGAAGACTGCTTCTTTGATACCCGCAATGCTCTTTCAAACTTAAAGGACTTCTATTCTGCTGTACTTAGGAGGGGTTGTCTTAGAGATACAAGCATTTCTTATGATTGATCTGAGAAAATGATTATGAAGACGAACATTTTCTCTCCCTATCATCCTACTGCAGAGTCTGTGAAACTCTGACTTGCTAATCTTAAGACGCAAAAATTTTATCAGGAGACCAAAGTACTTCTCTGCTTTTACATGCCCAAGCTTCCTTCCAATCTGAGATTTTAGCTTTAATGTGTCTATCCGAGAACAATGCCGAGCCAATGGCATTTTAGTGTCCAAGTTCATCACTATCATCTAAAAAGAAAAAAAAAAAAACACAAAAAGGCCAGTTATACAAAACCCATCGATTACAACAACACTACCCGATTCCCATTTAAAAGCCCAAACGAAGTCATTAATAACAGCAAAAATAATACGTAAAATTACATTTCGGCTTACAAAGACACAAAACCCAGATTCAAGTTAACAACAAAATGCAATCTTTAAGTTCATTTAACCCACGAATTCTTCAATTCAATCAATTTGATACATAATCAAAGATCAACCGTGAGTTAGAAAATCTGCAAAATTTGCAGCACCCCCCTTCGATTTCCCAAAAATTACCAGAAAAAACAGCATAACTCACCCAAAAATCACATTTTCCAAACTTGCTAAAGAAAATTGAAGCTCCACAAGTCAACTCTTCGATGCTTGACCCAAAATAAAAACAAGCAAATAAAAAAAGCACACCCCCCCCCCCCACCCCCAAATGAAGCAATTCAGATATCAGACTGAGAAACAGCAAAAGCAGAACAATGAAGCAGAGAACAGAACAAGAACCAACCTGAACTAAAGAACAGTACAATCCTATACACCTTGAACTTCACAGTACAAAACTTGGATCACGAACTACCAATTTCGACCCAAAAAAAAAGAAGAAGTAGATATACAGAATGAGATTAGGGCCGCTAAGCAAGCGAGTCTTCTATTTGGAAGCTTCTAATTGTTTAAGTCATTCTGGTCAATGGGGCACGTGTGTTTTGACAAGTGTGAGTCGCCGAGGAATCATTAACTAACACAAACGTTCCGCACTTGAAGTCCACTCATATATGCATAATAGACACTCAACGCCCACCCACCGATCATAGTAGAACACCGAGTTTTTGTGATCTAATAAATAAGAAATCGTTTGTTACCATATTCCAAAAATTATGTGTTTAAATTTCTGTTAAAATGTTGAATAAAATTAAGTTTGTATCTATAAAATTTACTAGTTTGATGGAGATATTAAGACTGTAGGGTACCGTTCGGATAAGAATAAAAAAATATCGTGTCGTACTCCTACTAGTAGCCCGAGTAGTGACCGAAAGTGAGAGAGAGTCTTGTCACAAAACGGTCAAAAGTGACATGGGTGTCCCTGAGTCGGGTCTCGACGTGGCTAATGTTTATCGGATTCGGTTCCTTTTGTCAAAAATTGTATTATTTTTCTACCAAACAATTTTTTAATTACCTTTCATAATGTTTTCAATTTAAGATACTCTACATTCTCTTTATTTTCGTCAAAATTGTTATAGTTGGATATTATATAAAATTTAAAATATTAATTGATATAGCACATTAAAAATATTTTTTAAAATATTTTTAAAAATTTTTAATTATTATAGTTAAATTTTTAAAAAATTTTGTTAAAAAAGCAAGTTTGAAAAAAAAAAAAAAATCGTGAGATCAAAAAATATTATAACAATTCTTGCTTTAGGCATTTTGTTAGTTCCTTTGTTTCCTGTGTTGGACATAACTGAAATTTTTTCTTCATTTTAATGAATTTTAGAGAAAGTGAACTTTACTGTGCTTGGTATGAGGTTTTAAAAAAAAAAAAAAAAGAAGAAGTGAAATATCACAAAAGTAACATTTACACGAAATAATGTTTTTCTAACTGGATGTAGTGTATGAAGTTTGAAATATAGTATAAAACAAATTGGTTACTTTTGGCTATCGTATATTATATTTTCCTCTCTTTTCTCTTTCTCCTTGTTTTTTAACAACCTCTCTTTCCCTTTTTTTTTTTTTTTTTTTTTGGGTGCAAATTACATTTATACCATATCAGTTTTTCTTTTTTTACCATGTTTTGGTGTTAAATTTGCAACCTTCGATTTTTAGAAATCTATCTTTGATTGTCAAATAGAAGCTCAAAATTATGCTTCTAAATTTTAATTCTTAATAGTTACACCAAAATGCATTATTAATAACAAAATTGAATTTGTTTGACTGAAAAAAAAAAAAAAAACAGTAGCTCGCTGATTTGGATAAATGTAACATTGTATTATTTATTATTTTTTCCTTTGCCCAAGAGATACTACAGATTTACCTTTGCATCTTACTTCTCGACACATGATTAATTCGGTAGTGTAGAGGTCATTGGTTCAAAACGATCCTCATCGAAAAGAAATCTTATAAGAATATATAGTTTAACTTCAAAGTCGTAGTAGTTTCATTGGGTTTGCTCTCTCGATGACTCCCGGAAATTGAATTTTGCCCATAAGGTTGATTTCCTAAAATTCCTTACCTTCGTTGTGGATGATTTGTCTTGAACCAAACGGAGGAGTGAATCGGCGCAAATGTGCCTTGGTTGACCCAGACATTCACAAAACCCAAAATAAAATAAAAAGAAGTAAGCACGAATAAACCACACTTGTAATTTACGATCTATGAGCATCACTAAACAAATGATACTTATATGCAATTAAAAATCTTTTCATTTATGGAAAAAAATTCTTTTGTATTTTATCTCTATCAAGTTTCAATTTATACTAAAAGATCCTTATTATTTTTAATTTTAGTGATTGTGACTTTTCATCATGATTTCATTAAGTTTGAAATTCCAATTTAATTTTAAAAAATTTACAAAATCTAAATATTATGAAATTCAATTTATTTTTTTTTTTTTAGCCATAATGATTTTGTTTCTTTATTTTGAAAATTTTCAGAATTTTTTTTTAAAAATTTTCTTAGAGTTATAAAAATTAAATCTACTAAAATTTAAAAAATTATAATTTCTAAAATATTTCCAAAAAAAAAAATCACGATAACTCAAAAAGATTGAATCTCATAATATTTAAATTCTATAAATATTTTTACAATTAAAAAGGAATTTTGAAATTAAGAAATTTTGAAAGAGGGTCTCAATTGCCATAGTTGAAAATTCCAGGACTTTTATCGTATAAATTAAAACCACATAAAGTAAAGAATAAAATAAGTAAACCACAAGGGATTTAAATGCATTTAACCTCAACTTTTTGTTGAAGGGTATTGGAAACTAAACCCACGAAAGTGGAAGAATTATCGTCAAATTCCATCTAAGCACGGCAGGCTCTTTACCTTCTTCACCCCTTCTTAGTCCTCTGTTTTGTGTAATTTGATCCTTTCTGAATTTTTGTAAAATATTCCTCTATTATATTTGTTTTCTCATTTGATAAGGGAATTCCTATGCTTGGAAGAAATTAATTTTTGCATATTGAGCTGGACATTTTTTTCCTGAACTTCTTTCCACTAATCATTTATGACGTGTTAATGTTTGCTAATAGTGGAATTATATGCATAATAAATATTGTTCCCTTTTATTTATCAATCTTTCTTCGTCAGGTTGTCCTTTACAAGAAATCAAGGCAATCAAGCAAGCAAGACAATTTCTTGTCACATTGTTCGTCGTGTAGTGGGGGCTTTGCAGTATAGTTTTTCTTCAACACTATGATCGCTAAAATCATTGCTTTGCAGGTGTATTGGCGAATAAGCTTTATAGGACAGTCACACCAAAACAGGGCTAGCTTCGTTATATCAACATGTTGACTAGGTGGGTCCATCTAAAGTGAATATTTTTCTATAGCATAATTTCTTGATTTTAGGACTTTTGAGATTGATACACTCCTAACCACTTAATCGTTCCTCAAATGACAAGAAGAAAGCATTACTTCAACCATATTGCTTGGCTAATTAAGGTTAAAGTCCCAGTACATAGGCATCAACTCTCACTCTAGTGGGGCGAATATGGGGCTCCCAAAAGGATAATAACAACTTTAATCGCAATAGTGTCCTCTTGGGAATTAAACTGCATGATTTTAGACCCAGGAAATCCCATCGCAATAGTTACCGAATTAAGGTTCGTTTCAGTGTCAGTAAGTATAGACTTCACGGCCATGGACCCAATTTAGACCTAAAAAGACAATTATGATATAATTTAAATTTTTTTTTTTACAAAGTGCACTATATAAAGATAAATCTAGCTAAAGTTGGCGGTATGTAATAAAGTTGGTCATGTAATTCGGTACCTTATGCAAATATAAACAAAAAAAAAATAAAATTATATATATATATATTTGTTTGTAGAGATTATAGATGGATCCCTAGACTTTAAAGAATGAAATTATATTTGAAGCTTTTTGATGCAGTATAGGTAAAAATTCCCAAAATGATCGCATCAAAGTAACTATTACAGCTCGTGACTAGTGCAAATCATACAAAAGCACAATATTAAAGTGCAAATAGTTTATGATTAATATTAATTATTATTATTTTGTCCTTTTGGTACAATGTAGGAGGCCGATATTTGCAGTATGAAGTCACTAAGAATCAAACTTGAAGCCTCTTCATTCGAGTGCCTCTACCATTTGCATTACGAGTGTGAAACCCTCGAAGTGAAAGTATTCAGTTAACCCTTTCCATGGAAGACGAAAACTTTAGTTACCATAACGGTGTCAGTGTTGTCGCCAAGAATTGTAGGACAAGACTCGTAATTAGCACTTACACATTTCTATTAAAAGAAACTGATGAAGAAAAGTCAGATAAATTGAGTGCAGGAACACAAATTTTTCTCTCCTTCACCGACAACATAATTAGTTCCATTCACGCTCAAGATTTTCAAAGATGAATGAAAAACCGACTAACTGAAACTTAAAAGGGATAATCAAATTATATAATTGGTCCAGAAAAAGGAAAAGCTTTAAATTTTAAGTAGGCATCCAGGCAGTAGCAAACACAACATTATGTCCTTTCCAAGTAAGTACAATATCATCATCTTCTTTCTTTAATCCCCAACCAGCTGCATGCTCATCAAGCATGGCCTTAACTTCAGAAACCGCATCTTCACCAAAAGGAATGCCCCGGAAGCTCGCATTCCTCATCCGCTGCACCCACCGGTTCTTGGACTCAGGCCTCTCAACTCTCTGGAGACCCTCATTTGCTATCACATTCTCAATCTTCCAGCATATGTCAGCTTCATACCACTGCCTTTGCTTACTTCCTCTTGGAAGAAAAGTATCAACTGTATCGTAAGGTATCCAGAGATAATTGAAAGCTGACCTTAATCTACACACCAAATTGTTTGATGTCAAGTCTGCATCTTCATCTACTAACAAAACCATTGTTGGGTTTAAGCTTCTAAGCGATTTGAGGAACATCATTCGAAGAGAGGACATGGATAAAGAAGAACAAGAAGAAGATTCAAAAGAGTAAGGATTTGAGCTTGGACTAGGAATACCAGAAAGGGTTTCTTCAGGAATGTAGTGAAGCAACATGTGGCAGTTTATGATGAGTGCTTCCCCTCTTTCTGCATATACCAAATGTTGCACTCGAAGCTGCTCAATCAAGGAACTGAATCCATCTTTAAAGCTTGAAGGAATGACTCTGAATTCCATCATTAAGTTTCGCGACCGGGCGAAGTTGACCAATTTGGAGCCCAAATCTTCCAATGAATGATCGAGCATAGGCGGAATTTCTTCAGTGGCACAAGCAACAGTGAGCTTCAACAGTGGGGGCACCTCGAACCGCTTGGCGATAGCATCAATAAGAGTAGGAATTTGCATGCAGCGTGTCAAGCTTAAATCGACAATATGAATCGCTGAATACCCTTCTACTGCTTCCATTATTGCGGCATTGGCTGCAGTAAAGCCAAAACGATGCCACGGGGTCAAATCAACAAAGCTAGCAAGCTCAATGGCGGAGAATTTGTGAGTGCCTATGGCAAGGCTGCAGTGAGCGTTTGCCATGGCTGCGAGCTGCTTGCAATTTCCACTCATAGCGGCTCGTGCAATAAGGGCTCTGAGGAAAGCACAGGCCAAGCGCTGATTTGAGTCGCCGTCTGGCGGTGCAATGTTGTTCAGGACCCACAGGATTTGCTGGGCTAAAGTTGCATCATTACTTTCTATCGCGTTTGCACAGTGAACAAGAAGTTGCTCCATGCAGTTTGCATCGCCAAAGCTGCCCAAGGCCTTTGATGTGGGGAATCCAATGGTTGGACGGGTCCTTTGATGAGTTTGGTTCTTGTTCATGATGGTGGAGCTCGAAAATGAAGTGATTTGGTGCAAAGGTAGTGGTGGGGTTTCAGTGAATTGCATCATGGAGGAGGAAAAAGAAGAAAAGAAAAGAAACAAAAAGTATGGCTTGCTCACAAAAAGGTGGGGAGAGAAAGAGATCAGACAGAGAGCACAGCAGGGAGCAAAAAGAAAGAGAGAAATTTGCAATCAGAAATCAAATGAGAAGGAAAGAGACCAGACTAGCAGTGGTACCTTAGGCATTGGGAAACGATCCAATAGTAGCGAGACAACGTGAGACCTAGACACGATGGGAGAATTCTGCAACCGAATCAAATAAAAATAGACATTTCAGCTTTATCTGGGGATTTGTTGGAAGGGAGAAAAGGGACTGATCAGGAGTAGTAAAACTCTCGTCCCCAGAAAATTTTAAACTTAGTTGCTAGTCAAATTGGGCAAAGAAAAAAAACGACCCTTCTTGCCGCAAGATCAGCCTTTTTCAGTTTGTCAAGATTGAGGGGTTGCAAACAACCCTTTTTATGGCTTCTCAAAAGGGGCCTAATTATATATCCCCATAGCTCCTCGTTTCGCCTTTTTCTTCAGGTAGCGAGAGAGAGGGAGAGAGAGAGAGAGAGAGAGGAGTCATATAAAGGAGAGAAGGAGAAGGTGACCTGTTAGGTCGGATTTTGGTGGCATATGAGGTAGCCGGCCAGCTTGTCTTTATGTGGACTTGTGATTTCGTCACTGCTTGAGTGGTGTGGGGTTAGTAGGCAGGTCAGCCTTTGGCTCATTCTCGCTCAAGGCTCACGGGCCACCATACAAATAATACTATCATGAACAAATCATTTTTAGGCTGCTTTTTATTTTTTTGGTTCCATATATATATATATTTTTTAATTCTCTGTCAACGTTGTGTGATTGTTTTTTTTTTTTTTTCATGTATTTCTTTGTTTTGAGCCTTACTATACAAAGTTTTATGTCATCTTGGTGGGGTTGAATACAGAAACAAATATGGACACTGATGAGTTGGAATAAAACCTGGGTCCCTTAATATGTATGACCGATGAGCAGCCAAATTCTGTACCCACATGCATAAATTGATAAGACGAAAAAGGGTCTTTGTCTCTGCCAGCATCTATTGCTCATCTTTCATAGTTTAATTTCTTTAACCTTGTCTTGTCTGTCGCTCATTAATTCATTCAAATTCAGAAGGTTAAAAACTATTTAAGAGACTACTCCCGTCACTGCCTCAAGTTCCATTCCTAGCATACAATCAGTTTTATTAACCACTTTTCTTATTCAACATGAGTGCAAGTTTCTGACGCAAAAGCGATGGGATTGCACAAAAATTACAAGTAGAATTTTTGGTTGCATAAAAATAGAATTACAAATGTAGAATCCACTTAAATAGTATACATCTTGTCACACCATATATGTTTGATGTCTTTTCCAATTTCCTTGGTCAATTGCAAGCTCGTGATCTCTATCCTACAAACCATTTCTTCAATCACCCTGTAGACTCAAATTTGAAATGTTCGATTGAACTTTTTAAATGTTGTATTGTATCTCCTCCGAATTAGTAGACTCCCTCTCTCTCTCTCTCTCTCTCTCTCTCTCTCTCTCTCTCTAATGCACGGTAAGAAGATATTATCCAAGAGCTGGAGCAGGACCAGTTCCAGATATCCACTAGAAATGTGAAGATGGCATGTAAGAGAGTTATAATGGGTAAAATTCATGTGAAGGGTTGTCCCCAAGGAACGGGTCCATATGTGTGTTTTATATTCCTTACTTTGATGGAAGAGAACTTGCTGTACACCGCACGTGATGCGTACGCTTGCTCTTGTTCCCTTATCAAATACCGGTTCCTCTCTCAGCTCGCCATGCTGCCCCACCTCAAATAGATCAGTCAATTATATCACCAAGTAAAGGAAACTCTCCATTTTCCCTCTGTTGTTGGTGTGCTAACCTAGATTTTACTTTCTTATCTTTATTGTCTTCTCTTGTATACACTTAATAACAATTTAACTTCATTTGTCAAGAAAAAAGAAACACGTTAGCTTCATTCATCAAGACAAAAAAAAAAAAAAAAAAAAACGGTAAAGCAAATTCTACCGCATAACCCATGTAATTTTAATCACTTTCTAGTGCTAATGCATATACCTTCTTTTGTTATTGTTTTTCTAAATGAGGAAATGATTCATTTTCACGTCTTGGTCCTCAACAATCCAACTGTTTGCTGAATTATATTTGCATCATGTGATTTCAACAGCTGTCCGAGGACCACATGCAATCTTTTATCTAGTCAATTCATAATACGTAAATTACAACGTTATGCTGGCAATCTTTGAATGAATGTCTAAGTAATTAAGAAATTGAACTTTTACATTAGTAGTTACTAATAAAAAAAAATCTATTAATGCCTCATCTTAATTCTTAATTGAATGAAAAAGTGTATGCTGGAAAGAGTGTCGGAAACCATAGTTTCCAAGTGAATAGATTTTTACCATAGAAAAGAGAGAAAGCTGATCTACTTTTTCCCTCTTGCTTTTTTTCACTGTCAGAATTGAATATTTAATTATCATTTCCAGAGGGGTACTTTGAAATGCATGCAACTAAAGAAGCTAAGATTATAATGAAGAATCCAAGGAAAGCACATACAAGCAGTGACATATAAGTCAAGGGAGTGAAGTATTTTATTATTTTTTTTTTTATCAAACTGAGAATTTTGAGGAGGATTCCTAAACTTTGTGATACAAGGACTAGATGACAAAACATGCTAAAGAAAATTGGTTTCGAGCATGTCATTTGAAATTTTTCTGAAAGGGAATTCTCTGGCATCTATGCTCTCTGGCTTTCATTCCCGAAGACAGCATATAAAACAAAAGGAGCAAAGCATGAAAGTAAGGAATGTAACCATGTGTTTAGGATACCCATATAGCATACTGTGAGATTTGTTTTCTTCCAAATTCATGCATTATATATAAGCTAATTTGCATATACTTACGTGAAGTATATAGTTTTAGAACTGAAGAGAGAGCTTAGTATAACACAAGGAAGCCAAAGATATATGGTCGGCTTGGAAAGTCGTGCTGCAGAAAAGGACAAATGCCTTCTACATGAACAGACATAACCACCATATTATACCTCCTTTAGATGCCTAAGTAAGAGTTTAAGCCGAAAATTTCTACATGTCACGTTTTATTTGTTAGGATCTCCCCCATGGTCTTTTATTACGCCGAAACTTAAATTGTTCCTAGAAGCAATATAAGGTTTAATGTGTAAGTACTATGCATCGAGAATTAAGTACCAAAAAAAAAAAAAAAAAAAAAATTGTGTAGACAATAAGTATTGTGCGATCGAGGAAGCACAATTTCAACCACTAGAAGTGTTGTCTTGTGCCAGTGTGTTGAAATCCTTGTCCCATCTCCAACTGAAAGAGCACCTGTAAGTTTATCCAGTTGATTATAAAACAAAGTAAATTTACTTTGTCCGGAAACTTCGTCACTGTAAATTTCTCACACATCTATACATGATTCAGGAAACTAAGAAAATTTCTCGCTCATTCTCTCTAGCTTCCATTCATTTCTTTGGACTTGTTGGAAATTTGATACTAAAGGTAAAATATTAATGTTTTTCTTGATCCTCAGATCTGCATTGTGCTAACTATTGTCTATTTAGGCATTTGGGCATATGATAAGTAAATATTTTTTAATGACTAAATACTGAATATATGATAGGATTAATATGCGCTACCTCATGAGCTTTTGGATAATTTTTTTTACCACTTATAGTTTCTGTTTATTTTTCTATTGCATTACAAACACGTTAAAAAAAGAATAAAAATTTATTATATTTTGATTAAATAATTTTGTTGTTACGATTTGTTTTAACTATAAAAGAATTTGCCGCTTGGAGAACGGGTTGTCATTATTTCCAATCATAATAAACATCACCTTTCCATCTACAAAGCTCAATCTCACGTCTGTCGAGAGAGAGATTCTACTTTTTCTTTAAGTGAAACCATGCCAATCGACAATTGAATCAACTGCAAATTAATAAGAATTTGAAATAACCTAATGCATTTAACATGGGGTAACCGGCAAAATGGAGGAGGAAAAGTATAGGATTACCTGGAGAACAACGTGGCGGGTGTACCACTTCATCTCGCACACACACGCACATGTGTATATATATTTTGGGTACACTGGAAAAGTGTTCGTCTCATATATTTTTTGATGGCAGGGAATTTACCAGTCAATCAGGAGTTGCTGGCATGTCTCCCCTGTGGCATTGGAGATCCCCAGTTAAGGCAAACTTGGCGGGCTTATCGAATGGTCATCTTCAATTGAAAAGCGGTGCACTCCGTGACACCAGAAAAAAAAAAAAAAACACTAATCGAGGCTTCACTGTTGCAATTAGTGAAGGAACAGGCCGCCACCTGACATCGAAGCTCTTCTTGAGGCAGACATGTTTGGGGTTGTTATCCCTCGTAGTAGCTAATCTTTTGATGCTCTTTCTTTGAAGCTTGTTTTCTTGTTTCTTTCATCTCTTTCTCATCAAAAAAAAATTCTGTGTTCTCATCCGAAAGAGCTCTTAATTGTCTAGTTTTCGCCATTAAATCTGCTAGACGGAAATCCAATGTAACCCATTAACTAAATTGCTTACATTAGGATCACATAACCCTCATAACCACTACCTTATCAATGCGGACGGCCATGTTCACATTAAACGTGGAGCAGAAGCTGAAGTCGGAGAGGGAGTCAGGCACACGCTGTTGAGGGGCTCATGAACCCTTACAAGAGGAAATCATTTAAAACCCATAACATGAAAATATCTGACCCGTATCCAGTTCTTGCATAATGGCCTGACTTGTCTCATTTCATGTTTTATTTTCAGCCTGTAAGTGAAAATGGGACATGTACAGGAACCCTCCATCGGCCCAATAAATTGTCAACTTCCTAGGCCTTGATTCTCCTCGGATGTGGACACGACGAGGAAAGCTGAAATTTTTTTAAGGACTATTTTTTTTTTATTTTTATTTGAGAAAATGGACTAATTTTTAAGTTTAATACAAAAATAATTTGAAACTTGTCTTCGGTGAGTCGGAGACACATTTTAACCAACGCTTTTACTTTGTTGACCGCGTATCGAACGGGTATTTTTGTCCACATCCCATTGTTTTCCCGGTGTCCGTGCTAAAGACTTTCTAATGTCCGGGAAATTTTATAGATGGCACCTCTAGTAGTTTCTCTTATTATTATTTTTTTTAAGAATATTACTACATAATAATATTTATTGAATAATATATTAAATATAAAAAAATAAAATAAAAAATTTTATATTTAATTTTATTTAATCGTGGTTACTTAATTTTTTACGCTTTGTAGAATGTGTGAGTGGGCTATCATCCAATAGGAGTATAGGACCAAAAAGAGGTGTTGTAGCGTCATGTGGGGACGAGAAGACCGAAAAAGACCACGGCAGGTCCCTCTCCGGTTCAGCATCCAGCAGATCTCTACCACTTTTATTGGAAGGAGAAAAATAAAGAAGGGGACTGAGGGAGAAGAAAATTAGGTGGAAAAGACGACTCTGGCCCGTATTGTACCCTTGTGGGAAGAAGAAAAGTTTAAAATTTTCTTTGCTGGCCCACTTAATCCTTTCCTTCAGAAAGTGAGAGAAAAATGATTAATTACTCTAATTCTATTATTAAAAGACGAAATTACCCACGTTATTTACCAATATCTCCAAAATCCAAATCCTCTGTCTCGCATCCAATATGTGGGGGAGAGAGAAGCGGTGCAGGAGAGGGACGGCAGTCGATTGTTTTTCTTTTTTTTTTTTTTTTTTGGGTTTTAATACAATATAGGGTGTTTTGATTAAAATAATTGTGGATTAGTCAAATAAAAATAGAGACTAAAAAAAAAAAGTTGGGCCAAGAAGCTTGACCAACGTAAACGAGTTGGTTGAAGATTACCCACATCTCAATTGATATAATTTTCAGGAATATCCTTAAAACAATTGCCTAAATTTTAATATAAATATTATTATTTTGACTATACAATATAAAGGATAAAATTAGTATTATAATACATTATCTTTTTTCTCTTTTTCATTTACTTCTTTTCAAAAAAAAAAAAAAAAAAAAAAAGAAGTATCACTTTCTTTCTTCATGTTACCTTTTTAAAATACAGAAAAGATGAAAAAAAATCTCACTACTCTATTTTTTCTTTCCTATAATTTTTCTTTTATTTTTTTTTTCCTCGAATTTTTATCCAAGTAAAGTGTAGAGAGCCATTGGCGGAAGAAAAGCAGAAAAAGTCCGTTTTGCCCTTGTTCTTTTGTCTAGACATGCTCGAGTGAAAAAAAGAAATACTCTGACGTCAGCATGTCCAAGGCTTCAGGAGTCAACTATCGCGGCGTCTCTTCTCGATAAAACCACTGGGCAACCTCCTCCTTGCCCCACATTTCATTTTCTCTTGCCACCCCCAAGGCGTTGGTGCCACGTGAATCGCCCATGTCGCTCACGATCCCATGTCTCCTGCTTTTGACTTGAGGCAATAACACTAGCGACCACACCGAAATCCCAAGAGATAACAAGTGGAAGGGATCGCAGCATGTATGGGAATAATCTGATTTGTAATGAAATCCGCATGGGCCAACGGTTCACATCCCATCATACAATATGCTCGAAACTTTTTATTATAAATAAAAAAATATTAAAAATACGTTAATCATTATTATGAGTAGAAGTTAAACGCGTTAAATGTCACTGTTATTATTTTATTTAATTTTTTATTAAAATAATTTTTGTATTTAAAGATTTTTAAATTTTACTTAACTTAAATATATTGTTTGTTAATTTAAAATTTTATTATTATACATTTAAACACATTAACTTATTTTTTATTACGGTAATCATGGGTATAAAAACTTAAATTTAGATTTAAAATTTATTATATTATTAATTAAACTATTATTTGGTATAATTGTGTACAAAATATTGGAAACAATAACAAATGACATCGAAGGTCCATCTAATTAAAACCGAAATTTTGATGTTAAGGATAAAACACTCGGTGATGATAATTCGTTGCTTTATTGTTTTAACTCGAAACTCTATGTCGCTTGATGCCATCGAATCTGAAGTTTCACACGGTGTTTGACTTGTGTACCAAAATTAAATTTTCACTCGCAGGCCCCACACATTGCAAATGGACAGGGGCATCGTTGTTGTTGGTTTTTTTTTTTTTTTTTGTACCATCACTTGGGGAAACACGATGGAATTCAGGTCCAGTTTAGACTTACACTTTTGTGACTAATAAAACATTTTTGTTAGATGCTCCAAGGAAAACAGATTCTTAACTCCACTCACCGCCTTTAAGCCGCTTTTATTAGTATTATTATTATTCAATCTTTTTTTCTTCTAACCCTTCAGATTCATTTTGTACACCTTTTTAAAGTTACATTTAAACTGCTACTAATATTTTTACCAACACTTGTTTACTAATTAATTTTATACATTTTAATAGCTTGATCTCATGAGTAGAGTCTAAGTATGGTATATGAAAAGTATAATGCACATCGATACCATTATATCAATTAGATAGAATCGATATAACATAAGATAGTTTTTCACTTTTTTTATAAACCTCGTCATATAAAAATAGAATTTGAACCATTGTTTCTAAAATTAACACAAAAAAAAAAAAAAAAAGAATTTCTACCAACTAAACTATAGTTGACACATAGAATACTGCTACTGGGAATCTTTACTTTCTCCTCCATGTTATTCTCCCTCTCAAAGCCAAATAAATGGGAAAAAGAGAATATATATATATATATATTGTAAACTCCGTGGGTTATTTAAAAACACAATTATTGATTGATAAGTGGAGTAATAAAATATTCTTCTTCTTATCGTAAAAAGGGAGGACACAATTATTAATGGCAAGGCAAGTACAGAACACCCTCGTCAAACAAATAGTTGCTCAGTCTATCCCCCCGATAGGACCCATAAGGGTGCTAAAGGCATCACCTAATGCGCATAAATGATAATCATAAGCAATTAATCTCTTAAACCAAACGTCCTTGTAGTGACTTTAAAATTTGTTGAAGACCCACAGATGTAATGTAAGATGACAAGTAACGCATCCCTCCAATGAAGGCAAATTTCGTTAAAGAAACAAGGCATACCCAACATTCAGAATCTCAAATGCCAAACGTGGTGTATAAATATTAAAGATAGCAACCTCATCCTCATCCATTTACAGGTAGACCCACCATGTCAACTTGCTTGGCAACTTCAAATAAAGCTTCAATAAACAATGGAAAGGCTATCGACCCCTGCGTTTCATTTGGCGCCCTTGATCTCCAATGTTGAGATATTTTGTTCAAGGGAGATATGTAAGCTGCATGCAAGTGATCAAATTTGAAATATCCCAAATTTAACATCACAGCATCAAGAAACACATGATACTTGAAGGTGATGCATAGAATATTTTTCCGTTCACAAATTCTTTTGCATATAAATTAAACTTTGTCATTTGTCCTTTCGATATATAAAATAAAGATAATATATTGTAAAAATTTATAATCTTAAAATCTTGCATCAAAATTAAAATTATAATTATAAACTAAATATTAATAAGACATTAGACATATCATGTTGAAATTAAAATTTTTTACAATATTTCATTCACTTTGACGGGGGGAAATAGAATATAATCTCTTATATAAAAAGGAACTTACCTGTCATATTTATATTGAAACCCTATCTAAATCTACTCATCATTGGCTCAACTTAAATGATTATCTTAGACTTATGTCTAAAACTCAAATACATTTAGATTGCTTTACGATATATAAGTCCACAATTAAACTACACTTTTGATTCAAATTTTAAATTAAACGTAACATGGATAATTTATTCATGTGCCAAAAGCCAAAAACCAACAAGCAAGGTTGAAAAAAAAAAAAAAAAAAGGGTTTCAAGTTGATATGAATTGTTTTAATACTTTGTATAAAAATTTACAACTCTAAAATATCACTTAAAAATTAAAATAACAATTATAAATTAAATATTAATAAATTATTTGATATACTTATTATTGTCATGTTAAAAAAAAATTAATATATATATATATATACAAATAAGTATGTTAAAATTAATTTTTTTTATTAATATTATTACTAATTTTTTATTTATTTTAATTGACAAAAATATAATATATTTTTTTTGTAAAAAAAAATATATTTTTTATATTTATATTGAAATTCTAGTTAATTTCACTAAAAAAAATTTAATAATAAATTTTATATCTAATAATTATCTTAATTTTATATTTAAAATTTAAATATATTTTTATTTTATATAAAATATATAAGAGATAAATATAATTTATTAAATTATGTTATAATATATATAAGTCTTTAATTAAATAATATTTTTAGTTTAATTTTTAAATTAAAATAAAAAATTTAATTAATAACTTTTCAAAAAAAACAATATATATATATATATATATATATATATATATATATATATATATTCTAACGCATAATCCTCTGCATTATTGTAGGCCAAGGTGATTAATGTAGTCATAACGGTAATTTGAGTTAGTAAAATCAACTTGCATGTGCTTATCTGACAATGTAAACATTTGTGGGCTCCAACATCCCCTTTCTCACGTTGGACAAGGAAAGCAACGAGGAAAATTGTAATAGCAATTAAAGTAAGTCAAAGATACAATCCTGATATGATTCATCTAAATCCATCATATTCAACGATAGATATGATCTGATTATGCTAACATCTGCTTCAAACTCAAGATGGAGGGCAGATTCAGCTTGAGTTTGAATAAGAAACCTTGATCATCTAGAATAATGGTCTTTGACCTCAATCGACATGGCTTGAGAGAGAACCTGTGAGCCCATATATATATATATATAATGATTAAAACTTCACAACGCCATGTCAGGTCTATCTGTACTTTCAATTACCAACTCCACCTGCGTAGTACCGCTTGTGCCTTTTCACATGTCATGACTAGCATCTTTTCTGTGATCTAGCAAGTTTTAGGTGGATTTAGTTTAGGATGGACATATTTTAAATGATGGTTCTAACGGGTAACCTTCGGAAAACTAAATTTAATGTAATATAATTTCTACTTTAACATAGAATTAAATAAAAAAAGAGTAAGGCCCTACCTTTAATCAAATAATTCAACATGCTTATCTAAAAGAATGGGGCTTACATCGACCCCAAGAAGATTGGAATTTGTCGCGGTTGCCGAAATTCAAAGAAAGAGGGCGACGTTGAAATCCACGTCACACCTTCTCTTTCTCGTCATTTGCTTCCTCAGGAATATTAAATATATTACTATACTACGAGTACCGGCCATCCATTATTTATCTTGGTTCTCCATGTGAGACTTTCATTTTTCTATGGAATCTTATACTTTACAAACGGCGTTCTGTGCGTAGTGCGTGACATAGCTTGTCGCGGAATAGCTCAGCTTTGTGCATTATGAATGGAGACTTGCAGTCTGAAAGCATCAATTTTTCCACTAGAGATTGTGCATTAAGAAGGAGACTTCATTTTTGTCGTAAACTTGGGGTAGATTTTTTTAAAGTAAACCTATATTTTTAGTTATTTATTTATTTTGTAAATTTGGCCTTATTCTTTTGCTTCTACTTCGTTAAATCTATTTTTTGAACAGAAATTCATCAACAAATTGAAAATTTTATTTTATCTAAATAAAATGTGCCAAACTGGGGTAAAATGCACAAATTTGAGGTGATGCAAGGGAAGCATAGAAGTCCGAAACATTATTAATAATTTGATATTATATAATAGCTTTAATTTGGTAAAGCGTGGTGGAATTAAGGTGGCATGAAAGAAAATATTTTCTTTGATTTACCACTAAAAATTACAAAATTTATATTTTATTTATAATTTTACACTACATATCAAATAAAATTTATTTAAAAAATAATAAAATAAATTTATATAATATATGATTATAAATATATTATATTTATAATAAAAACATAAAAAAAAATTTAAAAATAATAAAAAATTATTATTTCTAAAGGTGAGATCTCGGTGATTTTAAGTTACATAATTTATAAATAATTTTATGATCAATAAACTTTTGACACATGACACATACATGTTTGTGAGAGATGATATTATAGGACTAGTGGATCATGACGCTGATCATGTGGATCCTACCAACCTTCAACATGGGAGATTAACAGTGACCCTGATGAGTAGAAGGAGAGGATAAAGTAACAGTCTAGAGGCCCGAAAAATATAAATAATAATAATAATAATAATAATAATGAAAATAATCTGGTTTATTAATGTCATATTATTACAGATATTGCTTCATAGAAGGATTTGAAAAAAAGAAAAAAAAAAAGATAAAATTACCGGCAAGTTCATTTTTTCTCTTTCAGCGCGACGAGAGAAATCCTCTGCCGATAACTAACCCGAAAAAAAAAAAAGAAAAAAAAAAAGAAAAAGGTCGCCGGGTTTCCTGTCTCCGGAAAGGGAAAATACGAACAAGAATATTACACCGACCTAGCACTCTCTCTCTCTCTCTCTCTCTCTCTAAATTAACAAGTTAAGCAGCTTTCTCTCTCCTCCATTTCCGTATTGATCTCCCATTACACCGATCTCGAAGCACGTCGCCGTCGTGGTCACAGACTCCTCCGAATTCATCGACGGAGTTCCCGGCCGCCGTGGTTCCGGCTTGTGCGGCAATACTTTGGGAGAGAAACTCGGCGTCAGGCGGAGATCCAGGTCGTTCGGTTGCAGCTGCCTTACTCGAGTCGCCTGTTCAGCGCCCAGTTTCTGTTTCGGCGAGACTTTGGATCTCGAGCTCGAGAACCGGGAATGGTAAGGTGGATTCGCCTCCTGGAGTTTCCACATGTCCACGCAGGCCGCCTCTATCTCCGACGCTTCATCGGCCGGCGATCCACCGTTGAGTAGCTCGGGCAGTGGTCCCAACGTTCCGCCGCCCAGTACTGTGTAAACCGCGGTTTGGCAGACGTGCCAATTTCCAGTGCAGAGAAGGCCGACGGCGCCGTTTACTGGATTTACAGTCCTACCGCAGGCTTCATATAACAAAGATTGAAACAAAGCTGAAACACAATAAAAAAAACAAAAAAACAAAGAGAGAGGGTAAAATTTTTCACAGCTTTCCTTGCAATCGAATGGAAAGTTTAATTTTATGTATACTAACAAGGACGCTGGCTTTCAGGAACTGCAGAGATGAAGGACATCAGGCCGGCACGGCCAAAGAACCTGGCGACGAAGACAGTGGCGTGGCCTTGGGCCTCCGGGCTCTCGATCCATTGCAAGCACGGCCGTAAAATACAAGTATCGCTGCATCCCTTGCGGAGCACTCTGCACCCGTTGCAACTCATTTCAGTTCTCTTACTATTGCACGCTCCACTCAATTTTCCTTTGTTAACTCGCATGAAAAAATAAAGAAAAAGAAAAGAAACGAAACCAAAAAACTTGATATCTCAATGATTAGTTGCTTTGTGTACAAGAAACAACCACAATGAAGTGAGAATTTGGGGAAAAAATAGAATGGGAAGTGAGAGCAAATAAGGAAAACCGAGGCTGCCAGGAAGAGGGGGGATAGGGAGAAGAGGTGGGGGAGAGAGAAATAAGAGCAAAGAGAAGATGGTACCTGAGAAATGGGTTAGGTTTAAAGGTGAAGGAAGCTTTAACTTAGCGTGGGTTAATTGGACCAAAATGTTAAATAGACAAAAGAAATAAATACAATTTAGATACAAACTTTAAATTATATATTTATAATTATAAGTTTTAATTTTTACATCGTTCTATACATAATAATTAATGATTTTATTTAAATAAAATGAATTCACATCGGAATTATGTCTATTGTCTGTTGTGCCTCCGATTAGGGAGTGTATTGGTGGGTGGATGTGTTTTGAGTGGGTATAATCTTTGTGGGTAACGTTTTTGGGACTTGGGATTCGGGGAAGGCTGAAGGCTTTTAGGCTTTCTAGAGAATTGGGCCCTAGCGGCTCCGTGTCTCCGCGGATGTTTATGTCTCTCCACCGTTGGATTCTCTACTTCACTTCCGTCTCTATTCGCCTGCTTTTGCGGTTTCATTTTTGTTGGGTTTGCGGATAGAGTTGGATTGGATACCAATGGCCTTTCCTTTGCATCATATTCATTTATTTCATCTTTGATTTAAATTTCTCATAAGTTTGTGGGTCATTTCATTTTCTAATTTATGTTACTACCAATGGAGCTGATGGTATGGGTGCACATGTATGGAGGAAAATATTCGGTTTGCTGTTGTGGGGCATCATATAGCTAGCTAGTAGTGGGGGGAGAAGAAAGATAATGGTATTCTTTAGTGGCTAATCATTGATGGGGGGACTTGGAGAAATAATCGGCAACATGACCATGGTGAGCGGCGCCATTTTTCAAAGCACAAAATTTTGACGTCAGATCTCTGTTGTTTGATGTTACATCTATTGTCTACACTGTAATAATCTTATGTATTTGGCAATTTTTTTTGACATCTATTGATTAATAATTCATTAAATTGTTAATGTTTATTGGACATAACCTTTATGTAAATTCCTATTTTTTGTCTATCTTTGATATAAATTACAATTATCTTGCTGCACTTTATGTATTCGTTAAAAACATATATGCTTTAAAATTACAATTAATCACAATTTGTGAAACATCAATTTGTATGCTTTTAAGATTTTTTTAGTGATTAACCCTAAAATTTTCGGTTGTTTTATCCCATAACCATCGGCTTACTGTTGCTGAATGGAATGGCAGGCCCATGTCAACTTAGTTGTGCCATCTTGATTAAAATATGTCATCTTGTCCATATCAATCCTTATATATACATATATACTTATCTCATCCTTGGATGCTCCTCTTTCTTCTGCCGGTTTTCATCGGGCAATTATAGAATAAACTGCGGAGCCAAAAGCTTATCTTCTGTTTATATGATCAATTGTCTGCATAAGACAACCAACATAGCATCATAAATAAGTGAACTAGACTGCTCATTTTAAACTCACATACACAGCATCGATGTATCTCTATGTGGTAATGTGTGGGAAAAAGTTTAAGAATTTAAGAATCATTCTCGTATATTGACTTTCAACTTTATTGAGCTAAGCGGATCAAATTTTAGGTTTTTAAACGGATTATCATTGTGCCCTCAAAGTAACATTTACTTTCTCAAACAATTTCTTAGAATTTCAAATTTATTTAAGAATTTAAGTAAAATTCATAAATATTATAAGTCATATTGAATTTTTATACTTTAATGATTTTAGATTTTATATTCTTTAACACATCCTCTTTTATATATGTTAGACTTAACTAATATGTGGTATAATTAAATTGGGTCAAATTCATATGCTAAATCCAACAGTACTGTACTGAATTGATGAAACTAAACCAGTAAAAAAAAAAATAAAAATCAAATCACTAGGCAACAAATATAAATAAAAAGGTGAATCAAAATTTGATATTATTTCAAATTATTCTCTAAAATTACAAATTTATTTAAAATTAAATAAAAAAATATGTAAACATTATAAATTATTATCAAATATTACCTTAACAATTTAAAATTTTATATTTTTAATATACTTATTAAAGTTTAAATATCTATTTTAAAATTCTAATATTTGAAGATATAAATCTTGTTAAAAATTGGAACTATCCATCGTTCGATAGTTCAAGACCTAACGAATACAAGCCTCCTACTGGATCAACAAATGAACCAATTTCAAATCCTAAAATCAGCACAATGGGAATCTCCCAAAGATATTCTTGGATTGAAAGATGATAGCAAGTCGGCAAAGAGGTCACACCTGGCTTGTGCAAAGCGAAAGAATACATGACTTGTGCATGTGGCAGGGGCCCTGAGATACGAAAAGATTCTTCCATCGGTGGCAATGGATTTGATTTTGGAATTTATCGCGTCGGAAGTAAGTGTGAGCTGGAAGGTAATTTTAAGGGGCCCAGATGCAAATGGAGATGTCATGGTCTTCGCAGACGTGGCATCCTTATCCTTACATGGCGTCATGCCTGTCAAGCATCCCAATTTCCATGGACTTTTGCCAAAGCGAGACCCCCATGGTCCTGTCCCACTGGTCTATGATTTTTTATCAGTTGGGCGCATAGAATTTGGGCAGTTGTTATTTACTCGAAAAAAAAGAAAAAAAAAAAAAAAAACAACACTCCCCCTTTTCACAAGTGACTAGGTAATCGAAAACTTTCCATTGGTCATACTCAGTAGGCACTCGACGCTAATCCTTCACCACAGAATACGAATAGATGTGAGGTAATAGGATGGTTTTCCTTTTGGCTATAGTGGCACCATATAATTGACTGTGTCAATGAAATGATAATTTCAGCAAACTCAGGACGTAAAACTGGTGAAGGCATCTATAGGAATAAATCGTAAGGGTGAAGGAATGGGGACCCTGTGACTCTACCATTTTTTAAAGAGTTTAAATACAATCAATTTAACCCATTTAAAACCCAAATTTACATTGTAATATGATAATTTTAAGTGATTACGCAACAAAATACTAAAAATATGATATTAATTCAATATATAAACTTGCCTCTCGTATTCTGTCAATTCAATGAATGTAACTCTTCCGTTTCAAAAATATCTGGAGTATCCAGAGAATTTCCACTGGACAAGGTAGCATCACCCCCACCATTTACGGTTGTTTCCTACTGATAAACACCCAAAAATATCTGTCCAAAACGAGTGCTTCCAATCCACCAAAGACGGAAAAAGAGACAGGAAAATCAAGAATTCTATGGAGCCAATCATGGCTGTCAAGCTTCCAACAGAAAACGAAGGTTAGAGTATTTAGTACTGCTAGCTAGTGCTTCAGGCAGCTAAAGGAAAATTCTCAATTACAAACCAAGCTCTCCTGCCCTTTTCAATCAAGATCCTAAGCGTGTCATAGCCATGGCTCAGCTTGGCGCCAGACTTGTCTTTCCCATAGACCTGAAGAGGAAGCCATGGGAACAGAGACTTGCACTTCACAACCGGTGGCACCCAGAGATACCCCCGGTTGCAGAGGTCACCGTTGGAGAGCTTTTCAGGGTTGAGATGATGGACTGCAATGGGGGTCTTATTACACGAGAATATACCGCAGATGACATCAGACATGCTGATTCATCCGGAGTGAGTTTTCTGTTTTGTTTTTTTTTTGGTCTGTTTCTGCTTCTATTGTCGATCACGCTGCTGCTCGCAGGTTACACTCGAATATTGTTGGGCTTTCCCTTTTATATTCTTTTAGCACAAAAGCTCCGATGTGTTCAGTACAACAACTATATTAAATTTCAAATTTAATTGGTGGGTTTTCAAATTTTTTTTATTGCTCTTAAGATTTTTGAGATTCAATTGGTCTAAATGTTTTCTAACTAGAGATTTTACGTTCAACTTAAGTCATCATCCCCCTCTTCTTGTACTTCATTTAGATTTGATCGTCTCCTTCAATTACAACAATCATAGGTTTCTCTCAGCTTATTTCCAACCGGTGATGAAAATGTTGTGGTCACAAAAATTAAAGTCTCGCATTCTATTTTGGCTATTCAATGTTCATTCTAACAAATAACCCACTCCTCTATATTTCTATCCCTTCGTATTCATTAGATTTTTCTACTTTGAGATAATAATGTAGCAAAATTAAAAACGATGTATTTGTCCTCTACTACGAGGCTGCAGGGTCACTACGCTCCCATTTGTCATCCACAAATTAAGTAGTTAAACCTGCAGCCCCTAACGGATGGCATTACTAATTTAGTCAACAAAAAATTACCCATCTCTCTACCTTTCCAATTCGTCCATGGCTCCATCAACCCCAAGATTATTAATCCCAATAGACTTGAAAAAGAAGCCGTGGGAGCAAAAACTACCTCTGCACAATCGATGGCATCCTGAAATACCCCCAGTTGAAGAGGTTAAAGTTGGTGACTTCTTTAGGATAGAGATGGTAGACTGGACTGGAGGTGGTATTAAAGATGATGACTCTGCAATTGATGTGAAGAGCATAGATCTCTCGACTGTAAGTGCTGATGGTACTAAACATAGTAATTCCTAACTCTAGATTACTGTTGTATGATCTACCCTTTGTAAATTTCTGTTATTCTAGATATAAGGATTGACCTGTTGAAAACAAGATCAACAGGGCATGCATGACTAATTGTGAGTCTTCGTGTGAAAACTGGCTTAAGGTCCATTATCTTAGTGGGCCAATCAGAATTCTAGACAAGGATGGGATTCCTGCCCAGCCAGGCGATCTTCTGGTCGTTGAGATATGCAACTTGGGTCCACTACCTGGTGATGAATGGGGCTATACGGCTACCTTCGACAGGGAGAATGGTGGTGGGTTTTTAACCGACCATTTTCCCTGCGCAACAAAGGCTATTTGGTATTTTGAGGGAATATATGCCTACTCACCTCAGATTCCAGGTAATTAAAATGCTTTTCCTCCGACCAGTACTTCTTGAGACAGTTCATACAGGAACAACATAATCATGACAATTAATTCATCAAGTAGTAGTCTATATTTAAATGCTGATCTATTATCTATGTATGAATTATCAGGGGTACGATTTCCAGGATTGAATCACCCTGGATTAATAGGAACTGCACCATCCATGGAACTCTTGAACATATGGAATGAAAGGGAAAGAGAAGTTGAAGAAAATGGGCTCAAATCTCTGAAACTTTGTGAGGTTCTGCATACTAGACCACTGGCAAGTCCACCATCGGCAAAAGGTTGCCTTCTTGGAAAGGTGTAGCATTAAATTATTAAGATATTAATGTTAGAAAAATAAAATGGAATCATTAGGGCAACAGAAGGACACTGGTATGACTGCAGTTAGGAAAATTTAAGAATTTTAGACACTGGTGGTCATACCATGCTGATAATATATATTTTCTATGCCAACATTGCTAGAAAAAATTCAAGATACTGTCCACTTTCTGGCCACAATATGGTATCTTCTCTAATATATAAGAGTGTTGTGTAGATCCAAAAGGGCACTCCTGAGTGGGAAAGGATTGCTAGGGAGGCAGCAAGAACAATTCCAGGAAGAGAAAATGGAGGAAATTGTGACATCAAAAATCTCAGTACAGGTTCTAAAATATACCTTCCAGTATTTGTGGAGGGAGCAAACCTTAGTACTGGTGACATGCACTTCTCACAGGGTGATGGTGAAATTTCATTTTGTGGAGCAATCGAGATAAGTGGCTTCCTAGAGCTCAAGTACATTCTCCTTTATCCTATTTTATCATGTTCTGCATTTGGATTGCAATCTCAGAACAGAGCAAACATTTAGGCGTACTTGAAGAATAGTGAACAATAGGCTCTTGCATAAATTCCTACAACACAATAATTAGTGAACAATAGGCTCGTGCATAAATTGACTAGTTTTGGCAATGATCAAGAAACTATTATGTGCTGAATTCATGGGAGAGTGATGATATAAACAGGAAAGAAAGACTCTTAAGAAAAGATTCATTTTGCCAGCTTCAGGAAAAGAATTTAGCCACCTGTCACACTTTCAGTCCTTATATTTTATTTTTCTCTTATATAACTTTTATCCAGGTCTCCATTTCGTTATGCTTCCTGCAATGAAAAGGGATTTTACTCTTCTTCTCACATTCTCTTTCTGTCACACTGTGTTTTTGTTGGTGGTCCTGATCGTGTCAAAGACAAAACTTAAGCATGTCACCCATTTACTTACTCCAACGTTTGTCTGAAACACCAAATGTATAAGCACAACTTGAAAGTTCAGCTTTCATGGGAAACGTCTCTCAGCACATACGTTTGCATATTGCGTTGCTCTTGCACATTTTTGTCCCATGCTTTAGAGCCGTCTTGTGTAAAAATGATATTGGAATCTCTTATTGATTTAATATATGTTAACGAGCTTATTTCAATAAATAATAATTGTTAGCATGTCATCAGGTGTGACATTATAAGGGGAGGAATGAAAGAGTACCTTACACCAATGGGGCCCACTCCTCTTCATGTGAACCCAATCTTTGAGATAGGGCCAGTTGAGCCAAGATTCTCGGAGTGGTTGGTCTTTGAGGGCATCAGTGTAGATGAAGAAGGGAGGCAGCACTACCTCGATGCCAGTGTCGCTTACAAGCGTGCAGCCCTCAATGCCATTGACTATCTTTCTAAATTTGGCTACTCCAAAGAGCAGGTTTGAATTCTGCTTCAACATCAGATAAAACTGTTTTCAAGAATTCACACAAGCATAAGCACACCCAGAGAAGCCCCAAAATTGGGATACACTACAAATTCAACGGGTAAATGACTCGGATAAAATTATTTTGGTGACTTTCAGATGTATCTTCTGCTATCATGCTGCCCATGTGAAGGAAGGATTTCTGGAATAGTTGATTCTCCTAATGCTGTTGCAACCTTGGCCATTCCAACAGCTATCTTTGACCAGGTAGTTAATTCATCCTGTTTATAGCTGATGACCCTACGAGTCTTTAAACCATCATTTCAACAACCATCCTAAAAGTCAATGGCATTTGGCAAACCGAAAAGCATACTTGCAGATCATAGAGGATTTTACTAGTGAGCTTAAATGATCCTCGACTTACTGAATTAACAAAAGATTCATGGCAAGGAAACGAGAAGCTGCACTATCAATGAAGTCTGGAGAAGAATTGGAAGAAGGGGACAAAAAGCTCTCTCTCTCTCTCTCTCACACACACACAAGTACCCCCAATGAAAGAAGAGGATTTCATGACATGGTGTTGGATTTTTGCAGGATATTCGTCCAAAAACCAACAAGGTCCCTGTCGGGCCCCGACTACTGAGGAAACCAAATGTCTTGAAATGCAGTTATGATGGAAGTTTGCCAGTCACAAAGAACCCTGCCTCCATGACTTAGCTACATGCAAAGGAGCTTCTTAGAAACAGTGGATGGGCAGGGATACAGCTTCTATGGCTACTGAACCAATAATGCTTTTATTCTGTCAATATAAGGATGTCTTGACTTATATGCTGCTCTGGTCTAGACGTAAAACAGAGTTTGTATTCTCCGTGCATAAAAGTTACAATGAAGATGTGAAATAAGTACTTCTCTCACAACCTAATACGATTGAAGTATACAAACATCAAAAGGGCAAGACACGCAAGGGCATTAAGAAGTTGATAATGCTGAATAAATGACTTCGCTTGACATACATCATAGATGAGAAGTAATAAAACCTAAAGCTGAGTCGAAACCCATCTCTGTTGCAATGATATACATTCGATAAAAGCTTGGGAAACATTAATCAATGTTCACAGGTTTGGCAATGCGACAAAAGCACGGGTAACATTAATCAATGCTGAAAAAAATCATAACGATAAATATTCTTTTTAACATCAGATTTTCCTTGGTTCCAATAAGAATAGAGCTAATTAACAGCTCCATTCTCCAAAAATGGCTTTGGCCCTCCAGAACGAGAAAACAATAGAGCATTGTGAATTAGCTGACACATTTGTCCCGCTAAATTTACCTCAAACTTGAAAGCAAAAACGTTTTCAGTCTCCCCGTGAAAAATTTAACAAGGCTGCTCAAGCATTCCAGCCGCTTAATAATAGATAGAGAGTGTCCAGTGAGGGGGGAGTGATGGGTATCGCACACCAAAAGCCCAGAGCCAAAGGTCCAACTCCACACTGAGAACCTGAACAAAGTCTACTTACTAGAATGAGTGAATCCTGAAGTAAAATTAACGTGAAAAACTGCAGAGGCAGCCATTCTTTTCACAAAAGACAATAATTTCGCATACAGGGAAAAGGAAAATGCATATGTGTAAGGAGATCAAAAAAAAAAGAAAAGGATAAGCTAACTAAAAGGAAAACAGAGTGAGGGGCTTTTTATGAAATAAATGAGATTTTCCATCACCATGAACATCTAGCAAATCCTAGATAACAATATTCACACGCCTAATAACTCGTGGATTCGAGGAATGTTTCTCTCATCTGTGCTCCAAACAGTTCATGAAGCGGCAAATTTCTGGACACTCATACGCTGACAAGTTAGTAGAACATTCAGAACAGCCATAATTAACAAAAGACACTTGTTTCTTCGTTTGAATGGCTGTGGGCAAATGTCCTTTGCGTTTAACGAAATTAAGACTATTGTGACAATTTAGCCAAAGTGATTAATCTGATTTTTCTAACCGATGAAAAAATTCAAACGAGAACGGGTTAGATCCATATTTGTTTCCCGAATGTGATCGCCTGGACATAACATCCCACACTCGCAAGAAAAATGTTATTCACGTTTGTGCAAGTAAACAAACTGGAAATTGTTTTGCACAGAGGAATATAAGATTGAAAGGATGGAATCCATTCAAATCTTGGACTAGCATGACAAGTTTTGACATTTGTCTGAGTAAGTGGTGTAAAAAGAAAGAAAATGAAATTTAGTAACCATTGGGCACATGCACTGATGTTATCATTGTCATTGTTCTTAGTATATCTAAAATATAAATTTACATTATCTTATCATGATCGTTACATGTATAGATGTATGTTTATGAATTCGTTGTTCAATTGCCACGTGAGATTAATAAACAGGAAATGAGTTTCTTTGACCCCAGAGAACACAAATTGCTGGGATTGATGAGCACTAGACCTAGACCGAGCAAAGTTGAGGATCGATGACTATCAGACCGAGTTGGGCTCGTTTGAATAAGATTTATCACTATAATCATAATCTCTCTAGAATGTATCACCACTATAATTATAAATAAGTTTTACATATGAATAAGTTTGTAAATTTTTTTTTTTTTGAAAATACTTTTTAGTATTATTTTAGAGTTTACTTCCAACTATACCTCACAAAATCAACATAACTAAGCAAACTCTATACTTATATATATATATATATATATATTCCCCCATAATTCTGGAGGACCAATTTTCTGGGCAAAGCCCGCCTTTGAGTATACTTTTTCTCTTGGCGTTGAGAATGAAGATTAATTGTCTACTGTATCAATGTAAATAGGCGCAGGCGACCTGAGCTTGGGGGGATGGCGATTGTGCTCAGATGGGCTGGACCAGGAGTAATGGACCTAGGTGACCCAAAATTGACGGACTGATGAGCCCCGATATCCAATTTATGCTAAACAAAAACACAGCCGAATCCCCAAATTAGCCTCTAGAAAACCAAAAAAAAAAAAAAAGAAAGAAAAATAAAATAGAAATGAACAAACGGAAGTAGTTAAAAATTAAAGGAAAGATTTTATTTTATTTTATTTTTTTAAAAATAATCATGGGGAAAGCAAGAAAGGAGTGCCGGTTTTGGCCAAGTAAAACTGGATACTTTTCGGCTTGCGCCACTACGATTTGATGGCCATAAGGCCTTGGCTACGGCCATTCGTGGACCTTAACATCTATCATCACCACTACCAACACAAGAGCCTCTTCTCTCTCTTCCTTTCGTCCTCTTCGACGTCACTCCCCTTGCCGTCCTCCTTCTCTCTCTCTCTTCCTTCTCCGTCGCCGATCACTTTCCTCCGTCGATTGGCCTCGAGCATCGCCGTTCTTTTTGACGAAAAGCACCATCAGCGTCACCATCGCCATCACCACCACAGCTACCACCGACAGCAACAGAAGCAACAGCCACAGCAACGCCACCACCGATTGAGGTCCTTGGCACCGGCGGCTCACACGCTGGCGCAGAAAATCGGGAAATCAATTAGGCGCCCTGGCGCGCCTTCCAAAGCTAGGGTTTATCCGGACATCAATGTTGTCCGTCCTAAGGATTATTGGGACTACGAGTCCCTTACCGTCCAATGGGGGTAATTGTCCTTTCGGTTCATTTGTTTTAGAAGCGATTTCGTCTTGGTTCTTATTTCATTTTGTTTGGCTGCTGAGAAAACGAAGGACAACAAAAAGTCAATTGGGAAATTCTTTTTTGAAGCCGTTTCGATTCATCTAGTACCTTTTTTATTTTTCCTTCTTGATATCTGTGAGCTGAAACGATAAATTCGGTTAAGATTATTGACAGAGGATGGCTTTAGCTATATCGATGAGTAGTTTAGATTCTTCTAGTTCCTTTTGCTTACAAGCTGTAAGTCCATTAGTTTGGACTTCTTTTGCATGGTGGATGGATGCATGTGTCTTCAATTGTTTGCCAGCCAGCTCGACAGTGTTCGGAATGATAATCTAAAAATTTTCTAGCTCTTTAATGGTAACCAATTGGAGCTCTACGTTTTGACTGTTTGGCATTGTTTCAACCTGAACTTGTTCTAGTATCAACTTGTGGATTGATTTCAGTGGCCTTCTAGTGCTAAGGCACTATAGATAATGACACGAGTCTTTTTTGTTTTCTCTCCATTAAGCAAAAAGCGCTGAAAGGGATTCTGTTTGGGTATGTGGGAAGTTCTTTAGTTGAGAAATTTCTTTTTCTTTTTGTTGTTGTTGTATATATTACTGTCAAATTGATGTAGTTTTACAAGTTTGATGGGCATAACAGTTGTTTGACTATTTTCCAGCGAGCAAGATGATTATGAGGTGGTGAGAAAGGTTGGTAGGGGGAAATACAGTGAGGTTTTTGAGGGTGTCCACTGCACAAATAATGAGAAATGCATCATTAAGATCCTTAAACCTGTGAAGAAGAAGAAGGTGGGTCTTATCATTGACAACGCTTTTTTTTATCTATCCTGCAGACTGACCTTTGTACATTTTCACTTTGTTGCCTTTCAATGTTCACTGATTAAGAGGTGGCATTCTAAGATTTGCTCTCTTGAAAATTTTAATTGTAGGGCACAGAAAATGATGACTTGTAGATGTTTGCCTTTGATGGCCATGTTTTTATTGTATTGTTGTTGTCTATAGTTTTGCTCATCTTTCATGGCTTCATTCAGAGGTGGTTGAATCTACATACAGCATTTTATGATTTGGAAGGTCATGGTTTCGAGGCACATAAATAGCCTCTTTGCAAAATGCAAAGAAAACCGCATGCAATAGATGACAGACCATCATCCAACCCTTGCAATGCAGAGAGCCTTGTCTACTAAGAGCTGCTTGTAATCAATCAGAACATAGCTGTTTGTAGGCACATCATCCATCAAAATGGAGGCTATGTTTGAAATATAAGCAAACTTGAAGCTATTGATAGTGCCATAGCAGTGTCTGATGCCAGTATTGAATGTTAAAATTATTGCATGCAACTCAATAACCCATGTTCTTTCCCATTTGCCTTATTCTGGCAGAATTTGAGGAATGAGATTTTGCAGAATTACATTTTTTCTTTTTTTCTATCAAATGCAGATTAGAAGGGAAATTAAAATATTACAGAATCTTTGTGGAGGGCCAAATATTGTGAAGCTGCTTGATATTGTTAGAGATCAGCAATCAAAGACCCCAAGTCTCATATTTGAATATGTGAACAATACTGATTTTAAAGTGCTTTATCCAACACTCTCAGATTATGATATTCGGTACTACATTTATGAACTTTTGAAGGTAAGCATCCCTCTTATCGTTTCCTCTATTGTTGAGATTAATTTTTGCTAGAGACATGGATATTGATGTTAGGCTTACATTATGAGGGAAGGAGGGAGGAAACTACATTGTGTTTAACTACTTGACTATTTATCCCTATTTTCTGGCAATTTTATAGCAAACAAAGTGTCACTATTGCATTTAAATTACATAGTTGAAATGAATTATGTTGTCAATGTTGTCATGGTTTATGTTGACTGGTGTCAGAATATGCTTAATCATTTGAGCTTGTCTACCTGTCAGAAACCATTACTGAAGTTTTAATCTTCTAGAGTAATCTTTTGTGTAACTGTCAAATGGTTGATCCTGTAGGAAAGGACTAAGTAGTGAAAAGTTTAGACTCTCAAAAGGATCAGTGACTGTTACTGGATCTGGATTTTGAATGGGAAAAGTGAAACTCACTAAAAGGATGAGTCATTATCAAAGGCTCAATGATTTCTTATGCAGTCTGTTTCAATCTTTTTGTTGATTGTCAAAGGTATCTAAAATTTTTAGGGATGGAATATGACTATCCAGGTTTGAAACTTTGTCCTGGTTTTTTTTTGAGCTCTATTTTGCTTGTAGTAGTTTTCACACATGAGTGTAGATTTGTTTGTGATTTAATCATGATATGAGGATTGCTGGAGTATTTTAAATGCTTTAATGTGCTGTTGTAGTCATTATTTGGCCTTGTATAAATGTTACTGGTTGTCTCTCCCTTTTCTCAGGTTAAATGTGCTTCTTTTTCTTCTTCTTATCCTCCTCCTCTTCCTCTCTTTTTAGAACTGGGATATTCCATACAGGTGCAAGTTTTAAATCACAATCCTTTCTCTGTAGGCATTGGATTATTGCCACTCACAAGGTATTATGCATCGAGATGTGAAGCCCCACAATGTCATGATTGACCATGAGCAGAGGAAACTTCGTCTAATAGATTGGGGCCTTGCAGAGTTTTATCATCCTGGGAAAGAATACAATGTTCGTGTTGCCTCAAGGTTTGTTTTTGTAGATTTTTCAGATTTAATTAACCATGTGGTTTCTCCGTACTTCATTTGACATCATAATCTACTTATTTGGAATGTATTGATAACTTATATGCTTATGTGTTTATTCTGATGGATACCATTAACAGTCAAATTTTAGACTTTTCTGTTTCTTCGAAATGAGCTTCTCTAGACACTGGTTTTTACTCATTACTGTTAATTGATTTTTGCCACTATTTCTTTTTGGTTCCTTATCTGACTTGCAGATACTTTAAAGGCCCTGAACTTCTAGTTGATTTGCAAGACTATGATTATTCTTTGGACTTGTGGAGCCTTGGTTGTATGTTTGCTGGAATGGTGAGTGTTTTTCTCAGTGCTTTGCCTTCTTGGTTTGTCTAACGTGGACCATCTTTATCAGGATTAAGGTTTTATAACTTTAAACAGTGACACATTTTATATTAACCATGCCATATGCAAATGTCTATCCAATTCTTGTTATCAACTATTTTGTTGTATGCAAGTGAACCTTGATTATCAGTTTGTGGGCCTCATCCATGAGTTCTTATCTCTGGACCTTCATGTCTGGTCTTCAATATTATTGTTAGAGTGGTTAAAAATTAGTTTGTCAGACATACTCTTTTCTTCCTTTTTTTTTTTTTGCTTATCTGTTGATGCCATAGACGAGTAGATCATTGTTCTGCTTGCATACTCATCCATGGATTTCAGATGGTGAGGAGTATTTAAGTTTGTTGTATTGCCTAGATTTGTGATTTTTTCTTAAGTGTTGCAATATGAATTTTTATTTTTTTTTGGGTACAGATATTCCGTAAAGAGCCATTTTTCTATGGGCATGATAATTACGATCAACTGGTTAAAATTGCCAAGGTATGTAGAAGGGTTGGATGATATGTCCAACAAGAAACAACATCATCATGTCTTTAGGTTGGTAGTTTGTCATTCAGCCTTGGAATAAATCTTTGCAGATGTCTGCATGTTATAAGGAAATTTAGTCAATTACATTTTTCTGGTAGGATTAGGCATTTCTATTGTTATGGGAAGCTATGTTCTAGCATTCTATTTAATAATGCTGGGAAACACTAATTAGGCAGATCCTACCTGAGGATTAATGTATGTGTTTGTGTGAACTGTTGGACTGTGGCAATAGTGTCTAAAAGTGGCATAACAATATAATGGATAGAATTTTAATTTCTTCTATGCTAGGTACTCGGAACGGATGAACTAAATGCTTATTTGAGTAAGTACCGGATAGAGTTGGACCCACATCTTGCAGCCCTTGTTGGCAGGTTTGTTACACGTCCTGATATGTATATCAATTGATTCTCTTCATGGATTAAACTTTCTAAATTGAAGAAATTCTCTTCCTGATAGGCATAGCCGGAGACCATGGACAAAGTTTATTAATGATGACAATCATCACTTGGCAGTTCCTGAGGTATAATTTCGATGAAGTTGGGAGTCTTTAGTCTATAATTAGCTCTGCATCACTATTAAGCACATGCATTCTTGTTTGTTGAAGGCTGTGGACTTCATCGACAAGTTGCTACAATATGACCACCAAGAAAGGCTTACTGCTAAAGAAGCAATGGTAACCTCTAGAATTTAACTCTGCAATGTGGACTTCTTTTTTCCTGCCTATTAGTGACATGGGGAAACTGAGTGTTTTTTGGTTTCATTTCACAAAAAGAAAAGGTGGCTGTTGAGTACGCTGCATGAACCTGTAAAGAATGGGACCTTTTTGTTTTTTATGTTGATTTAAAATCTTTATTGCTGCACAGTTTCTACGTTGTTTGTTTTATCAACTTACATAAATATATTGTAACTGAATGATCTTGATGTTTTGCAGGCCCATCCTTACTTCCTTCCAATTAGAAATGCAGAAAGTCGTAGAACTCGTGTCTAGTTTCAAATGGTAAGATCCTTTGAAGATTTGTCATCTTTTGGTGCTTGTTCTTGGGTTTTCCGTCAAATCTGACTTTGGACTTATTGCGTCGGTGAACCTGTATTTGGTGTCCACCTTTCTGTTTTCATGAAGCAGTCATTTTTTCAATGTTCCATTTGGCTTTTGTTCTAAACTCGCTAATTTTTCAATTGTTATGTTGAATTCACGGGAGGCTTGTGATCTGGGAATGAAAGTTGATCTAATTTCGTACGGTTTTGTCATTGCTGTTTCTTTCTCTCTCTGGTTCTGGACTGTTCATTTTGTAATTTTCTCTCATGTAATTTTTATTCGGTCGAAGCCCTTCTCCTGTAATCAGACTTTCAGTTTTCCGTTTACGTGCAGCCCATTAACCCGATTTATTTTTGGGTTCAACTTAATGCTGTCTACTTTGGCACTCAAACCAGTCTTCGATCCCTTGACCCGCGGGTGGGGGTGTAATGACCCCAAGGCAAACCAACAGGCTACAAGGACGGCCGGTCCATTAACCCGATCTATTTGTGTGAGCTATTTTAGCAAAAAGAACGTGGTGCCATTTGGAATCGGCCCTAACGAGTCTCTACCAAACAGTGTGGCCCAGCTCCCTGGATTTCTTTGCTGAGGTTCTGGTTCGTAACTGGCAAGAAAGGGTGTAAACTGGCGGTAAGAAAAGGGCTTGGTTGTTCGAAAGGGAATCTCCCGAAGAACAGGCTTCTTGAAGGACCTAGATTTCAATTTTACAACGACTCTTTTTATCCGGGCGAATGTACATTCTAGCGTAGCCCAAACTAGGAAATTAGTTGGAAAGGAAACAAACAAAGCTTTGGATTGCCGTACACAAAATCCAATAACCAAAGTCCAGTAACACCCAGATGTTACTGGACTTAATAAGCCCTTTTGCCCCATCCCCCGGGCAACTGGTTACAATAAAGGTATATATAATGTCAATTGAAACGATAAAAAACATTGTAAGATAGATGCACATCAAAAAATAGAAAATAAAAATAAAAATAATAATAATATAAAAAAAAAACAGAGAGAGAGAACGAGCAAGACAAAAAAAAAAAAAAAAAAAACTTTTTCGTTCTCCTACGATGGAAAGAGAGGGACCGCTTCCGAAAATTCTGTTGCTTACTAAATCCCGCCGACCTTTGCTTTTAGAAACAAAGTTGATCAACTTAGTACGATTACAAAGTAATTGAACTTAGCCTTTCTGTAACAAGAATTTAATGCAATGCATGTAGTCGCCCCTTAGCTGTGGACTAGGTGAGTTTCCCTTTGGAATGCAGCCTTATCATTTGAGCAGTTGTCTTGCATTTAGTAATTATTAAAAGTCAAGTACATAATTCTTTTCGAGAGAAAAGAATTATACAACAAGAAAAGAGAAAAACTGCTCGTTTCATGGCGACGATATGGAAGACCCATAATCCTTGACTCTCTGATGTCACAGTAACAAACAATTTGGCCAGAAATAGAGTCTCTAAAGATTCTCCCCAACAATCCCCGACCCCCCCCCCCCCCCTACCTCCCTTTGTTTTGTAGTTCTCAGCCATTTCAACCATAAAAACTTAACAAAAAAAAAAAAAAAAAAATTTCTAGGGTCAATTTGGAGAGGAGAGGAAGAGAGGTTGACTTCACAAGACAAAGACCCCGGAATTCTCTAGTCACAACCGAATTTAGTTGAGAGAGCCTGGTGTCTGTAACCTCTTTTTAACTTGATGGGGTCATTGGTCTGTGCCTGGAATTGACCCTATAAAACAAACCCAATTTGCCCTTAATTATTCTTTTATTGTTTTTTTTGGACCAAATTAAGCACAAGCCACCGACCGGATCAAGGGATGGTCGCCTACATCTAATCCAGTTGAAAGTTTGATAATCCTAATTAATTAGCGCGTGCATCTTGATGCATGATTATGCAACTCCAACAAATTAAATAGCGGTGATTTATTTTTTAATGAAGTTAATTAGGTAGGTGAGCTGAGCCTTGACGACAGGTGACAAGTAAGGATTATTGGAGCTTAAAAATATGGACAAGGACAATCTGTAGACAAGGTTTCGACATAAGAATCTCACCTTGCTTGTGAGACATTTGGCATATAGTCCGATAATTGAGACCGGTTTGCAAGGGACAATCCACCTCATATTCACACCAGAAAGCGTGTGTGTTCCATGTAAAGCTTTTAAAAATTACCACTTAAATATATGTTGATCTTATCAATTGGACTGTCTTTGAGTTATGAAGGATGAGCAACAGTTTTTGGTTAAGAAGAGCAAAATTTAGCCAAAAATAGATTTTTAATTAAGGCACTGTTTGAATCCCGGCAATAATTACTGTCTACATTTTTATTTTTTTCATAAACTTTTGTTTTAGATAATCATAGAGAGAAAAAAAAAAAAAAAAAAAAGAGTTCTAATTTTAGTGCATTTCCTTCTTCGTTTCTTATTTAGAAAGTGGGTCCAACTCAATCCCCAGGGGCAAATGCGGATGATAAACTGCATGATGGATGCGCATGCATGGGATGGGATGATGATGATGATGTGATGGTTGATGTGGACATGTGAGATACGTGGCAAGTTTCCCGAATTTGTTCTTATCCAAAAGAGGAGTCGCACAGGCCAATGCTTTCTCTTTTGCTTTTTTGTCTTCTCCTACGTATATCTCCGCCCAGCAACGTACACATTTTTAATCCAATATTATACGGCCTTTTTCTGTACAATCCATCCACACATTTTCATTGGTACTATTGTCCATTTGCATTTGCATTGGCTCTTCTTTCCACTTGTATCCCCTTTTTTTTTTAAAAAAAAATTTATTTTCACGTGTATTTCGACCATAATTAATATTCACTCCGTGAAAAAGTAATTAGTACATAATCCCTATAATTTTGTTTTGTTGCGTATCTTTTCCCTTTCCTCGAGAGTAAAGGTTTTAGAAGCTCCCCAATTGAGTTGTTTTTATGATTGAAAGTTTTAAATTTAAGAATTTGTCAAAATCAATTGAAATATATATATATATATATATAAACAAGCTCTTCGATGCGTGTTGTGTCATTGTGTAGCCGTAATTCATGGCATTTATAAAGAAAAAAGTAAAAGGGGCTAAGCAACACGCCGCCGTAAAAAATGGGGAAAATAATTTTGCACGAACTTCGTCAGTGGGGGGGGGGGGGGAGGGGGGGAAGCCATGAAAAGACCAGTGAGGGGTTGGCTTTGTCTGCATTTTATTTCTTCGATGATGGAAGGGGCTTTCATCTTTTCAAAGTATATTTATATGAATCCAATCTGAACCAATACTGACGTTGCCTACTCAATCTTTTCCACGCCTTCCTACATAGGGACGCTTTACAGTTTCCATGACATTTCTCTTTTCCAAAAGCGATTCCAAATTCACATTCCCATTTCAAAAAGGCTTTATGAAATATCAAGCCCGCATCGATGTGACAAATTTAATGCGATATATATACAAAATCACCGTTATATTATAATAATTATAATTATATAATAAAAAATTAAAAATATATAATTAAAATTATGATAATTTAATGTGTTGACTTACATCTATTTTTTATTAAATTTATTTATATTTATATAATATTTTCAAATAATAAAATCTTTGTCAAAAAAATTTTTAACTATATTAATTTTTAAAATGAAATAAATTAACTTAATTTTAAAAATAAATAAAATAAATATATTTATTTGAGATTTAATGAAATAAAAAATAATGAAATAAATTTACATAATTTTAATATATATATATATATATATATAACAAACACTGGGAACTAATTCCGTGTAGACTTCACAGTTTAGGCTTTTTTGTTTTCTAGGCTATAGTTGCTGCCAGAAATGACTTATTAAAGTACTTATCCATCCACAAAAAAAAAAAAAAAAAAACAGAGATGACATTTTAAAGTTTGGCTACATATATCCATCCTGCCATAAGTAGATGATTTGACACAAGAAGATGCTAGCTGTCCTCGATGAGGATAAGACCGATCCAATCCTCTAAATTGCAAATTTGGAAGTTAATCTTATCGTTACTTTACAATTTAAAAAAAAAAAAGAAGAAGGAAATTTGGAAGTTGTCATTCTTTCTCTATCGAAAACGCAGTAAGGCACTTCAATATTTAATCATCATTCTTAGCTCCTTTTCACAAAATATATGAATAAAACATATGCTTCGCTCCGACGAAAAAACATGGAGATATACATACCAAAACAAGATAAAAAGGAGAATTTGCTATCAATCTGAATTGATACTTGAGCTTTTTTTTTTTCTTTTCTTTTCTTTTTTGATAATTAATACTTGAATATTACTACAAAATTGTCCAAAACATGACAAACAAAGGAACATAATGCCATATCGCAACGTGAATGATCTATATTTTGGAATATCATGAAAGATAAACATATGAATAATGTAAAACAACACTGGATTTAGCTTTAGCCGAGACTCAAGCAAGGCTTGGGGAATTGGTCTCGGTTTCGAGCCCAAATCTACCCTATGAAAAACTCTCCCCTCACCAATTGAGTTAATGACAAAAGAAATATGTAGAAATATCATGCACAAATTGGGTGGTCGAGGGTCGACATGGTTGACAAAATCAATTTGGTCATCTCTTTAATTATCGAAAAAAATAATAATAAAAAAAAAGGATCACCTAGGCCATTTCCACGAGATTGCTTTAAGTATGAAAGTATGTATCATACAGAATGCTTAATTTTATATATTGCTATATTGAGTTATTTTACTAACGAGTTAGTGCCACCGTTCTCCATGTTAATTTCCTTGTGATATTTGGTCATGTCGTCGTTGGTAATATTTTTCCTGGCAAGAACCTGATAGATCTCTGCACCCAAATTTGAACCCGAGAGTGCTCTGGCAATGAGGGCATGACAAGAGTCAAATGCATGCATGCAGTCCCCATGATAAAACGTAATCATAATGAAAGGTCATTTCAAAGGGGGCTGCAATGAACAGTAAAATGATATAGATAGAAGGGATGGGTCATGAGACCCGGTGCATAATCTTGGGGATTCGGCCGAGCCAGTGCCACACCCTAGTGTCGGTCTCTTGGCATACAAACAAAAAATTTAAAAAAAAAAAAAAATTGCATGTAACAAAACAAAAGCTAACAATTTAAGGAGAAATGACAGCTCCTCAATACAGTCCTTCTTTCCCTCACTCTCGACCCTTTCTAGAGTACACACACACAACAAAATCAACCCTATCTCTGCACTATGTCCCCCCTTCCCTGCCAAGCCAACCCAGCACTCATAGCTGTGCTCCATGTAAAACAAATGGATGCGAGAGGGTCAATTTTGTCATAAAATAAAAAAATCTTTGTGGACTTCTCTCAAATCATTTTAATTCAATTAGACTGAAATATATTAAAGTGATCACATTTATTTAATAAATCTCAATTATATATGCGACAATCGGAGTTTAATTTTGTGGTTATCATAAAATATGTGAAGTAACGAATTGCAAATTATATATATATATAAATGGTTTGATATAGGTTATCGATAGATCAATAATTGTAGTCACGGAACTAGGTCAAGGGCTTCTTATGTCACCGACCCTGAAAATACGAAAGCACTAGGAAACATGGCAAACAAGGATCCATTAATTTAATGTATTATATTTAAATCCCTTCTTGTGCCATATAAGTTATAATATTTAAAATTTTCCTGGTCAATTTTAAGGTCTCGATGCCAAAAGAACCTAGGTAGTGGAGCCTCTCCAAGTCGTGGCCGCCTTGGTTTTTTTTTTCTCAGAACAAGACAACGTGTGGGTAATGGAGTGAGAAAAAATAATCCCTATATCCATTCCTCGAGCCATACACCATCCCACTCATGTCATCTCTAATCTTTGGTGGTGAGTATGGTCAACCTGCTTATCAAAAAAAAAAAAATCCTATATATATTATTCAGTTTCCTATCATCTTTGGAAATAATTAATCACCCATTTAACAATTTTTTTTATCTCAAAGTCCCCACTAAGCAAGACAATTTCGAAAGATAATTGTGAGCATGTTGCTGGCTGCCTGGTACTTGCAATTGTTATTTTTTTTTTCGTAAAAAAAAAAAAAAAAAACTCACTGTGTTTGTTGGTCACAATAAGCAAAAGGGCTTCAAAATCTTGGACATGGATTTTCGGTCATCATGCACGTGATTTCCAAGAAGAGACATAACCTAGCTAATGTTAGGGCTTAATGTTTCGCGTTGGCCCTGCATTGTTGGTGGTTCTTTGTAACCATTATTACTGATTGCTACATGATGGGATAGAAATGCCTGTACGGATCATGAGCTACATTACAAAAGAGGGAACAGGACCTCTTCCCATGTTCATTTCGAGGCAATTGTCTTGGCATTTCTCGATTTCTAGCTAACAGTTTTTTGCCTGTTTTGTTATTTAATTATAGTGGGTGAAACATGTCAACATGATCCAATCGATAAGCCCCATGTTCTTTCTTCATGACTAAATAAAAAAATCTTAGGTTAAATGTTATGATTCCGGTCTTGATCTCATGGTTCTGTGTCCAATGAAGTTGTGGTCCTCATAGAACCCTAATAAATTTTTTGAATGCTCATCCTTTGTAGCTTATTGGTCAGTTTGAGAACAAAAGTCCTATTGGAATCAAGCATTTGGTTTCTTGATCCAATATTAAAGACATAAACAACGATCATTATTTGTTCATGGAAGAAAATGGAGTGTGAAAATGGAACAAAAGCCAAAAACTTCGCAAGAATCATGTGTTACATTATTATATGATTATCGTGCCCGTCATCATCTCCTCCACCGGATTGTCTCACCCCTCCTTTGATTCGACCATAATTTTATTAAGCCGATCAGCTAATGACAAACAGGAAAGATACTCTGAGCCACATCTCGAACAGAAGACACAATTAGCTCATCCCCAAGAATTATTCTCAGTTGAATTGGGTCAATTAATCAAGTCATTGGATTTTAAATTGCCACAAATATCACTCCCGATTCCAAATCTAATGGACCACACCGACTATCATCTATAGACAAAGAGAGCATTATGATCATAAAGTGTTGCTAGATTCTTGGTATCATCTAGTTAAAAGCATATGAGGGTTGTTTCATGATGAGCGAGAATCTCACGACCACTTTGTTTCATTATTTTGTTGTAAGTTTATTCTAAACCCATTATGTTCAAGGAATGAATTATAGATATTACAAAATATGCTTTCCCTATTTTGAACTCCAATCGTTTGGACCACCCGTGGATGGTGCTTTTTTTATTTTTATTTTTTAATTTTTTTCTCCCCTTTTTTCCTCTTCAAAACCAGGGTTCTTTCTTCTTGCTAATCAAGGACTCAATAATTGTTCCATTATTTGTTTATAATAATCTATATCTTGGAACATATATAACAAAAAATTGTCATTGTCATTATCATCGTCATAGTCACTATCATTCTATCGTTGTTCTTGACATTACTATCATCATCATCATCATCATCATATCGTTCTTCAATCATTTATTGTCCTTGTCCATCAATTCTCATTTATCAAAGGGTAAAAAAATATATATATATATAAAGGAAATGCTAATTTTCTCTGGCAGCTAACGTATGCCATTTGCCGTATTATACATTGAAAGACAACAAGGGAATTTTTTAAGACACTATAAAATAAATCTACTTGCATTTACTCAGTTGTTATGGTCTAATGGAATGGCTTAATTGTACATGACTAGAAATGTTAATTCTAACGGTTTGTCCTAATTAATCAATTACACTCATAATCTTTTGTGTTTGTGGAGAGAGAAAGGAAAATGACATGTACGTTAAGCATGTTTCTCTCATAAAAATAATGAGTTTTAAAGTTGATAATTCGCCAAACTGATTGCTCACTTCCGTTATTTAATTCGTCTTATAATTAATCTACGCATGATTACCATGATGCACGGTAACGTGCTTTTCAAGTCTCTCCTGCTTTTCGTTGTCGGCAGGTGTTGGAAAATGAAGTTAATTAAGTAGCCATCCAAAGCATTTTTGAATTGAGAATCAAAATTAATAAGACGGTGCAAAAGAAAGTGACAAGATATATATTGAACTTTTGGATCCCTTTGGAACATTTCTTTTCTATTCAAGACGTGTTGCTATAATACACTTTTATATCTGCTCTTCCATTTTCTTAAAACGACTTAAGTAATACTTAAATCAAATCTTCCCCGCTATGTCTTTTTAATTATTAAAAAATTTGTAACATGCCCAACTGACACCACCTGCACCCTTTCTCGACTGGCACCACCGTATTATTTGACTGAAACCAGTAACGACCGGCATTTATAACACTGCAAGTATGCCACTACGTACTATATATATTAAGCAATTATGCATTGTAATCAATCCTTTAATACATAAGTATCAGTTAATTCAAAGATTATCCAACGTTTGCTCGGAAGGTGAGACCATCAGTTGCTATCCGGTTAGATCTCATGTCTTGGCTCCAAATGAGAAATGATCGCAGCTCTCTAGTTGAAGATGTGATGAAATCATCTCAATAACCACATAATAACCCCGACAATAACCCACATAGCTAGATTTTTTTTTTTTTTTTTTTTTTATATAGGACACGTTAATTATAGGGTCCCAATTCTCTAGGTGACACTAGTTTATTTTAGCACATGTTTCTGTCTATGTATCTATCTTAAGTTCTTAACTTAACCATCTTATACATTTTTTTAAATTAATTGCGTGCAACTCGACGTAGAAAAAGTATCCGGTCATGTATACAAGCCTACTACCCTACGTGTAATTTTAAAAAAAAAAAAAAAATTCATCAAATACGCCAAAGTTGAGGCCTCAATGCTGACTTCTCATGACTTGGCATTGGCCTCCTTTCGTTTTCTCTCCTCTTTAGACTTGTCCAATAATTCAATTTCCGAAAGCTATATGACAAATGTTAATGATTTTGGTCAGTTTTGTAAGCATAAAAAATGGATCCACTAGCCCACTTTAGACCCTTACCCGGGTAGCTACAATGCAAGTGATAGAGAAATAAATTCTTATTAATAAAGGCCATTTATGACGGTCGTATTCCAAGACAGGTACATAAATTAACTTAGCCAACGGTCGTCACAACAACATCTATTGAATCCTCGCTTTGTATTCCATTGCCAAATACATTGTGTTTTAAACAACAATTTAGCATTAAAAACTAAAATATTTTGTAATACAAGTCGAAGAGGATGAAGATGAACAATCAAACAAGGAAATCAAAGGTCGACAATGTGATTATATTGCCTGAGAGTTCTTTATTTTGTTAATTCATATGTAATAAAATTACAGTTCCTACTCATATGTTTAAAAGAGCAAGGAAGAACTCATTAATTTTCTTAAAATTTTTATAGGCCTTCAAGAAAAACTAACAAGAAAGAATTTAATACTTGTTAATGAGATAATTGAAGCCTAGCACGCGATAATAAAAGCTAAAAACGTTCTCTTTTACTCTCTATTAAGGCTTATCTACTAGCCAAAATTGTTAATAAAACTTGTTTAAATCATGAAATGCATTAATTAATTAGGGTGTTTACTCTAGCTAGCTAGTACTTTTGGATCTTAACTATCGAAAGTTTTGTGATGATTCATGTATATTTTGTTTAATTTGGATTGGAAATTATGGATGCCAGCTCTTTTAAGGGACGGGATGAGAATATGTATTACATATTGTTGCTTTTGCAAATTTTAATAATAATAAAAAATCATTAATTAATTGCTAATTTTGACAAGCTTTTTAAATTTGTTTTTTCAATTTATACATTTTTCTTATATCAATCACTTTGTCACTTATTATTCAATTAGTGCAAGACCATAAGCTTTCCTCTCCATGTTCAGACGACGTTGGTTGGCTTGGCTTCGTTTCAAATACTCACACTATTAATACACTCTTATCTATGTATAGGCGTAGTTAACTTTAATTTTGATTTATATGGCTGGAAAATTGATAAGATTGAAAATTTTTTTATATGGCCTGTGGTTTGTGGCAATTTGATGCATCAAAGGCGTAGTAAAACGAGCTTTGCTAATCATAGCCCCACAGAAAGTCGATGCAGATAACTTAGGCCGTAGATTCGGCTATTACATCTTCTCGATCATAGGGCGGCGTAGTTTGTGATAAAGTGGATAGCTGGCACACTGGCAAAAATCCTTGCAAGTCCCATCACGACCGTTCGTCCGTTGGATTATGATAATGATATGGTGAAATGACCCGCAAATGCACGTTATTATTATTCCAGTTGTCCTATTCTGAATCTGGTTAAAGCTTCTCAGTTTCACTACTAATATTTTTTTTACCGAAAATTAAAAAAAAAAAAAAGGAAAAGAAGAATCACAGTTGGATTGTAAAACTGGATGGGCCGCTTTTGTAGGCCACTAAAAAATCAGCCAGCGTAATTCCCGGGAGCTGCCTACCGTGTCAGCTTCTAATCTAATCTCATCTTCTCCGTAATTTTACCAATTAAATTTTAATTTAATTTCACAATTTTTATCAGAAATCGAATTCCTGCAAATTTCAATTAAAAAAACAAAAAAATATTAGGAAAGTTGAAAGAAATTCATGATGATGATGATGATGAGTGGGATATGAGCAGGTGGCGCGGGAGAGAGTTAAAAAAATTCATGATTGCAAACTGGAGCACCTATGGCTACATCCTCTTCCATAGAAATAAATGATTATAAACGAGATACAGAGAAAAAGGAATCCATCCATCCACAAGACTGCGCAGACACAGCCGTCATCTTCTTTTGTGGCCCCCTTTTGTTTTGGTACTGATTAATATTTTTTCTTATTTACTACTTTCCTCGTTACCCTATATATTCAAATGGACAAATCATTTATTAACATCACATCTTAAAAAAAAAAAATTAAAATAATAATATTTTTTAATTAATAATAATATAATATTTTTAAAAACTTTTTAAATTTAAAAATCAATTATAATATAAATTAATTAATAAAAATTATTTTATATATTATTATATTATTAAAAATTATAATTATAAATTTAAATTAAATTTTATAAATTTATTTAATTTAAATTATATAACACACAGAAAAATTTTATCTAAAATTTTGTAATAATAATTAAAAATAAAAAAAATTATAAGGTTAAAATAAATTTTTAAATATTATTTTAATAAATAAAAGTTAATATTAAATAATAATATTTTTATTTAAAAAATTTCACAAATTATTAGACATTAATAGATATAATTAATAAAATAATAATTAACTTTTTCTATAATTATAATTACAAATTATTTGTTAAATAAGTTTTCTTATAAAATAATTTTAATTGAAATCTAATTGAAGACACTTGAATGTTGTGTAGGAGAAGTAAGAATTACATGAAAAGAAATTAAATTATTAATTTATTAATAATTACTTTATTGGTTAACTTAAATAATTTAATAATATCATAATATTTTTTGAGTTTATTGATTTATGTATATGCCAAAAAATTAGTAAGAGTAAGTTTGTTTTTATATATATATATTGTCTTCTGATAATGATTTAAGTATATTACATGAAATTAAAAAAAAAAAATTTAAATAATCTTACAATGAGGGATATGATAGAAACATTTTATGTGATAGGAATAGAAGTATTTCACAATTAGCCAGAATGCATAAGAATTGTTTCATAATAGTTATATCAAGAAAATTTTAATATATGTAAGTGCTCACTTAAGATTATTTTGTTACAAAATGGTAACAAATTTAATTTTACAATCTAAATGTTTGATAGATGTAAAGTAATCCTAGAATAGATCACTCAAAAGATGCAAAAGAGAGTATTGTTTATATAAAAAAGTTCCAATTATTTAAATGTGATTGGATATTTGAATTTAAATTTTGTTAGAAGCATTTATAATAAAATGTCAACTTTTAGTTGTTTGTTCATGTTAAGAGAAGGAGCATTATTATGGAAGAATGATAAATTGTCTATTATTACTTCATTTATTACAAAAATAAAATTTATGACATAATTTAAAATTATAATTCCTTTATTATAATTGTGAAATTTTATTTTAGGACTTAAATTTGTTAATGTTATTTCCAAACTGCTAATTGATATTTTTGTAGCACAATTTCATCTCCAAAAGTAACAAATACTTAAAGAATACAAAATTTAATAAGAATCAAAGTTTTTTGTCATTAAGGAGAAAATTTATAAATAAACAAATGTTTAAAAAATACTAATTAATTATATAATAATAAATTAATATGAAAATTTATAACTAATATTATACAAATAATAAATTATTAAAATAATTTTAGATTACACTAATAACATTTAATAATATATAATGTAATGATACTTTACTCTATATTCACTTATGTGTTTCTAATATAAATTATATATTTTTTTTATTATTTTATAATTATATAAGCATTATTTATTTTAAGGTTAATAAAAAAATATTTATATAAAAAATTACTATACTTATCTATAAAATTATATTTTATAAATATATTCTCTAAACTTTGTATAATGAATTATAAGTATTGTACAAGGAGTAGAAGTATATAGGAGAGAGTTTTCTAAATAAATAAAAAAACATAATTATTATAACTCATACTAAATAGTTTAACATATTAAAATAATATTATAATAAAATTATAAAAAATTATTATTGTTATTCATGTATAAAAATTAATGTAATGAATTTTAATAAAATTAAATTATTATAATTAATAATATTAGAATATTTTTAATAATATTTTTATAAGAGATTTAATTTTAATTAATAAAAAATTATTATATTATTAAATATTATAATCTTAGTACAAATAATTTTATATATATACAAATTCCTTTCTTCTTGTTATATATAAAAATTATATCTAAATAAATATAATATTAATGAGATGTTAATAGAGAAAAAATAATTATTAAATTAAATTAAAATATTTATAATTTTAGTTTTTTAAAAAAATTAATATATATTATATACGATATTATTTAAATAAATATATTTAAAAAATATATTTATCTATATAATTTTTTTATTTTTGACACATATAAAAATTTTGTCAAAAAGAATATGACGATATTAAAAGGTTAATAAAATTAATTATAAAATCGATATATTAGTAATTTTATTTTTTGAAGATTATTTATAATATTATTTAAATAAATATTTTTGATTTTAAAATTTAAAATTAATATTTTTATTTTAAAAAATTACTATAAAAAAAGACTGAATTAAATGAAAAAAGAATTAATACAAGGAAGGAAAAGTTGAAAAAGAAAATCTAAAGTGTCGGGATCCTTTTTAGTAAAAAAGGATTCTAACAGAGTATCCGAAAATTCAAGTATTTATAGGGACCATAAGATCACTTGTCCTCTGCAATGATGAAGTGCTCAGTCCCTGAGAATCTATATAAACAGGGTTACACAAGAAGAAACAGGACAGCTGCCTCAATCAACCCCCTGTTCTCCTCCCTTGATTTTCTATTTTTTCCTTTTTCTTAATTTGGTGTAAAAAAAAATGTATTGAAATTTTCTTTTTTTAATTATATGTGGGCTATTGAAAAATCACCTCTTTTCCTCATTTCTCTAATTACGAAGTTGTTGCGATTCAGCCTTTTGCGCTCTCTTCTTCTTCTCTTTACCTTTTGCTTATTTCTCACGTTACAGTCTTATCCCGTTCGGGGGCCTAGAAATTAGCCGCGCTTTATTACCTGTGTTCATAGTTACCATCTTTTCTCTTCTCTCTATATATAGCTATCCAGTGTCCTCCTTCCCTAAGGCCAATCTACAAATCAACAAAATCAATAGCTTTCAATCTCTCCCTTTCTTTGTGATCTTTCTGTACTCTTTCTGTTTTTTGTATTTTCTTTTTCTTCTGTTTGGGTAACGTTCCATGGAAGGGGAGAGAGCGATAGTGGTGAGAGAGTTTGTTTCGAGCAAAGATGTTGTGGGTGTTGAAGAAGTTGAGAGAAGCTGTGAGGCTGGCCCCAGCGGCAAGCTCAGTCTCTTCACCGACCTATTGGGTGACCCAATTTGCAGGGTCCGCAACTCACCTGCCTTTCTCATGCTGGTAAAAATAAACTATTCAAAATAAATAAATAAATTCTTAATTTTTTTTTGTCCATTCTTTTGCATTTTGTTTACTTTGTTAAATCCAAGAAATGTGACGGACCATATTCTGTAACTGTTTCCGTTTTACTTTTTCGATAGGTGGCCGAGTTGGGTGGAGAAATCGTGGGGATGATTAGGGGCTGCATCAAAACCGTTACATGTGGCAAAAAGCTTTCCAGGCAAATGAAATGCGGCAGCAGCAACGATTCTACTACCAAACCGGTTCCCGTTTACACCAAAGCCGCTTATATTCTGGGCCTTCGAGTCTCTCCCTCTCATCGGTGAGTTGCCTTTTGGAATTGCCTTTTTTATTTTTTATTTTTTATTTTTTTTTATTTATCTAGACATTTCCCAATCATCTCCACTCCTCTTAGTCCTTTTTATTTGTTTGACGGCCCTTATACAAAAAAAAAAAAAAAAAAAGATTAAAAAAAAAAACAAAATGGCCCACTGACATGACCCATTGTCTCATAGTTCACAATCCTTGTTTTTATTACCGGCTTTTCTTACTTATCTTTATTGTTTTTTAATCACGAGAATGACCTTCCTCCATCCCTCTCTCTCTCTCTCTCGTTTGATTCCTCTTCCACTTTGACACTAGAAGTTTCTTCGTCTTCCCACAAACAAAACCTAACCAATAACTGCTACGACGTCGTCTTTATTACATTATTTTTCTTCTCCTTCGAAACGAAACAGTCAACATTATAATCGATCATTAGCGTGAAATAAAGTAATATCCACTCTGAAGTCTAAAGCATTGGGGGTGGGTTGGGGCCCTATTTAATCAAATATTGCGGATTAAATATTAATTAATCATCTTTAATTGTTTGGTTTACATTACAGGAGGATGGGGGTAGGCTTGAAACTGGTGTATAGAATTGAAGAGTGGTTTCGTCAAAACGGTGCCGAATATGCCTACCTAGCAACAGAAAACGAGAACCAAGCTTCGGTCAAGCTCTTCACCGACAAATGCGGGTACTCCAAATTCCGGACCCCTTACATTCTGGTGAACCCGGTGTTCGCCCACCGAGTATCCGTCTCCAACAGGGTCACCGTCATCAAACTCGCCCCTCGCGAAGCCGAGCTTGTTTACCGCCTCCGCTTCTCCACCACCGAGTTCTTCCCCCGGGACATTGACTCGGTCCTCAACAACAAGCTCAGCCTTGGCACCTTCCTGGCCGTTCCGCGTGGTACTTACGGGCCCCACTCGTGGAGCGGTGTGGATTCTTTCCTGTCGGACCCACCCGAGTCGTGGGCTATTCTCAGCGTGTGGAACTGCAAGGACGCTTACACCCTCGAGATTCGCGGTTTGTCGCGCGTGAAGCGCACGTTTGTGAAAACGACGAGAGTGGTGGACAAGCTGTTGCCGTTCCTGAGATTGCCGTCCATCCCTGACTTGTTCAGGCCATTCGGAGTCCACTTCCTGTACGGTCTTGGCGGCGAAGGCCCACGCGCGGCGCAAAAGGTCAAAGCCTTATGTGGGTACGCTCATAACTTGGCTAAAGAGCGTGGCTGCGCCGTTGTAGCCGCGGAGGTTTCGAGTTGCGAGCCGCTGAGATTGGGAATTCCATGCTGGAAAATGCTGTCCTTCAACGACTTGTGGTGCATTAAACGGCTGCAGACAGACTACAGTGACGGCTCTGTCGGTGACTGGACTAAATCACCCTCTGACTTGTCTATTTTTGTTGACCCTAGAGAATTTTAAGTACCCCAAAAAAAAAAAAAAAGGCAGAAAAAAATGTATAAAAAATAGTTGGAGTCAGGTGAAAGTGAAAATTTTGAAGAGAGCATTATATAAAAAAAAATTTTTAATTATGAAATTTTTTTTTATGTTATAATGTTTTTAAATTTTTATATTAATATTATTAATTAAAAATTATTATTATTATTTATTTGTTATTATTATTATAAATGATTGACATATATTTTTTAAAAATTTTTACATGTGTGAAGAATAATGTTTTTGTACTTATAAAAAAATTAAAATTAAATTTAATAATTAAAATACATTTTCAAAAAAAAACTTTAGCATTGATTTGTCTAATTTTATGTAAAATCAAGATTAACGTTATGTAACTCACTTAATAAAATAATGGGTATTTTTAATTAATAATTTTAACATGAAGAATAATTCTTTTTGTCAAAAAAAAAAAGAAAGATCTCGGATTAAAAAAATCAAGTGGGAAGCAATTTTTGATTTAAGAGAAATTTAAAAAGTGAGAGAGAGAGAGAGAGAGAGAGAGAGAGGGGATGAGAAGAAATGGCTTTTGTTGTAGGAGGGAATATCTCCAACTTTAGTGTATTTGTCAAACTTTTTGTGAATGGATGTGGCTTTTTAGATCCTGCCCCAGCCAAACACAGCCTTAGTTTCAATGTGGGGATGACCAACTTTTTGAGCTCTAACTTTACTGATATTCTAAAATCTGTATTAACGGTTCATGGATGAGATGAGAACATCATGTGTGAATTCGAATATCCCGTTCCTGGAAATTGCGTGCATGCAAAAATCTTTTATCTATGGCATTTTTTGGGCGCATCATTTTCTTTGATTTCTTATCTTCTCTCTTTATCCTTGTTATCCACCCCTCACTACCCCCCCCCCACCCTTTTTTTTTTTTGGTTCTTTAAACTCCGTTTGATTAATTGGGTTTCGCAGTACCTTCTCAATTGAGTGGCAGCACAGCAAAATGCCCCTTTAAGCCTTTGGACCACATTTGTCCCTTGTGAGGTCAAATATGTCTTTCAAGTTGCACATGTTTATGTTATTAAAAATATCTCACAGGTGTAAAATTTTCTAACATAAATTAGACATAAATCCACAAAGAATGATGTAATTTAATTGCATGTTTTTAATAATTAATAATAAAATTAGAAATATAAATAATAATAATAATAATATCACTTTATTCATACCTAGTTCGTATAAAAACAACACATGTTGTGCTTGTTATATACGCACGATACCAAGGATGTACTCATAATTCAGGTACTTTTGTGGATGAAAGCGGTGGTGTGGGCGGACTCTTTTGATACGAGTATTTGCTTTTATATCTTGAAACTGACCTGAGATTTGGCTTTTAGTTGTGGGTTTTGCTTTGCAATAATTTTGCTGTGAAAGATATGTAAGGAGTACAAGAGGGGGGCAATGAGGATATTTTCTTTCTCGTCCCATCCTCGTAAAGTCCGCAGTGATTCCCACTTCTTTTTCTTTCCCCAATTTCTGGTGGCCTTTAAAAACCAGGAAAGTATCCTAGATGGAGCCTTGGACCATAGAGTCAAGTCCCGAGATTGTGAGGTTCCTAGAAAACCATGTAGAAAATATCTGTATTGTGCGTTTGTGTATATATATATATATATATATATATATATTAATATCCCAACAATATTTACTAAATTTCTCTTAATTAATTTTAGGAATACAGGTTAACTATTTAACATATTATTGTTTCTTAATTAAGTGGCTAAAGCTATCTATATACTAAAATTATTTAGAATCTCCAAAAAAATTGCAGTGTCCTATTTTTCCTAATTGTAAACAAAAGAAAAAAAAAATGAATATATGTATTTTTATGGAGACCACTTTAAAGCTTATTTAGAAATTCTATTTGTACACAATTTTATTTTTTTCCAATATATTTTTTATCTAGGAACTTGAGTAAAATATATTACTTTTTCTTCAAAAAATGTTTAAAACAATATATTTCATACATAGCAAACATGCTAACTTAACTGTTTTCTATTATAAAAACATAACTTGATTACTTTATCTCGAATGATCACAAGATTTTAACGAAACTTTCCAATGTATTACCTGATGATTTCCAAGTGTTCAAACAGCTAGCTAGGCCAGTCATGCAATAAATGCTATGTTATTTATTGAGAAATCGAATCACCAACTTAAGAGGTAACGGAAAACAGTTTTCCCCAAAAAAAAAAAAAAAAAAAAAAAAAGGTCTTTCTATCTTCATCTTCTTCCTTTTTTGGGTTTTGCTACATGAGATACAAAGACCATTCAGGGGATCTTATTGAGAGATCATATGAGTCTTGAGAGAGATCGTTGAAAAGTAAAAAATCAATGCGACTGCCAAGTGTCGCCGTGGCTTTGACAACTAAATGCACTGTCATTGACTTTGCCGTAGCAAAAAGTCCAAACCCAAGCAAGGAAGCCGTAAACTAGAGACTTTACCAGGACAGTCAGGAACTAGTTTGATTTTTTCATATTTCCCCCTTGTTTGTTAATGATTGGCAGGATTATAGTTACTGTTTTCTTTTTTTCTTGTGTCGTATACATTTCAAAATTTAAACATTGATTACCGGAAGCCATTTTAGCACTAAATTATGTAATTGATGGCCTAGTTACTTCTCTTTTTATTCATCATGATTCGTGATTTTTTAGCCAAAATTGTATGGTTCACGACTTGACTGAATCGATATCTCAACTGTTGTTTTCAAATTAATGGCTCATACTTCTTGTACCAACATAATTTAACTCTTCTTGTATTATTATTTTTAGTTATTTATTTTTAATTAGTAAAGTAATAATAGTAAGATAATGGATTGAAAATAACTAAAAAGACCAAATTGTAAACCAAGAATCCAATAGCGATTAAACTGCTTTAGAGTGTGGTGAAATTTTAGTCTTTTTTCTTTCTTTTTTTTTTTAGAGAAATTATATTCACATCATAGCTAAAATAATACTTTTATGAAGGGAAATTATGAGTTAAAAGTACTTCTTGGAAGGAAAAATATTTTAGCGTATAATTATTCATATTTAAGAATCAACGTACTTTCTTAATTGGATAATTATTAGAACTAATATACAAACAAAAAATATATACAATTAATGGCCCTTACAGAGTATCGTGAGGTATGCATCATCATTGGACATAAAAAAAATTCCTGCAAAAGGGTCATTTTTTTTTTTAAAGGAATTGTTTATTGTTAAAATTGACTTAATAATCCTAAAATATTATTGTAGTAGTATGTCATGCTTGTTATGAATTACTAAAATTTGTAGTATCTTTATCATTATGCTTGTTTGACACTAATAATGACCGTTAAAATGTTATCTAATGATAAAATATACATGCAAACGACCAGGTCCCAATTTTTTTAGTGAATAATTTTATAGTAAAAAATTTAAATTGATTTTATTATATATCTAACTAATTGACATGAAAAAAAAATAATAAAAATCTTCAAAATGATGAGAAAAAAAAAAAAAAGTAAGATTCCAATTGACAAAAATGTTAGAATGGTACCATACTTGGTCAATTACCTTTTTTTTTTTTTTTTGGCAATTAATGCAACACAATTAAGGAAAAAGTGCAGTATACATTGTCCATATGCATTACATTGTGGTTATTTACCTGAACATCCATGTATGCCCCCCTCGCGAGCTTGTGCTCACCCAGCTTTTCGGCTAAACATATTCTTTCCTATCATCCATCCTTAGCAATATAACAGCGATCTAACAAAAAATATACCACGCCCAAGATCAATTATTATCACTGACAAAGAGCTAAACAGGTGGACAAGTGTTAGGCAAGGCTTGACTGGGGGCTCTTTGGATAGCATTATTGTCAAAACCAGTATAGTGTCATAGATTATAACAAAACCTAGATGTGGAAGTTCACTCTCCAAAGCACTTTCTGTCAAGTTTCTTAGTTAAAGACGTCCCCTGAAAGGCGGGGCTTTGCCATCGAAAAACGATCAGGAAAGGCTTATCTTGATTGGGTAATGCCGTCACATTTGTTCCTCCTATTCTTTGGTTTATCCACAAAACACGCTAGTGGTTTAGCTAAAAAGAAATGGTCGGTGGAATATTATCAGTTATAAAGTATGATCAAATATATATGGTCGGCATTTTTGGCTTGCTTTTCTTCGCAAGTCAATCACTTGAGTGGTCTGGCCCCTTTTGTCATCGACCAAAAGTGACTCATCTTTCTACCTCTCTTTTAAGAACTATTTTTTCTTTTTTCCTTTCATATATTTCTATTGTTAAACACGAGAATTTAACAGGTTATTAACAGAGATGAGACACTTGTTGGAAAAAAAAAATAAAAAAAAAAGAAACATTTTTAAATTTGGATTCATATTGTGCGGGGATCTACCTCATTGAAGGCCAAAGGCATGACATTCCTAATCAATAGTTACATATTTTATATTCGGTATATATATATATATATATATATATATATTTGTACACATATATCTATTGAGGTAAGTGTACGGGTTTATATAAGGACTTTAGTTGTCTCGAGAAGATGCGTGTTAGCAAGAGCATCTTTAGAGGAAACCCACTAAGTGGTCCTTTGAATTTGCTTATTCAGTATTCAACTCAAGGTCACGTTAACCTAGTAGGCTTGGTGGAGTTGGTTGGAGTTTGAAAAGAGAAGGTGCAGGCTTTGGTGGAGTTGGTTGGAGTTCGAAAAGAGAAGGTGCCATTGTCAAATAAGCCTCTCTCTCTACGCCCACCTTGTTTCTCCAAGATAAATGTCGGCGTTTGTGAAGTCCAAAACAAGTGCGCAGAACAAACTTCTAGGTAAAGATCAAGTACAACAACAGGACAAAATAAAGGGCTTTATTATGCATATGGGAATTTTATTTTACACGTCTCATACGCACGTTTACATTTTTCTATAATTAATTATTAAATACATTTTTATGATACTCATTATTAATGCAATCATATTGAAAAAGATTAAAATGTATAAAAAAATAATCATGATAATATAATATATAAACATATATTTAAGATGTATTATATTAATTGTTTTCATATAATTAAAAATAAAATAGGTTATTGAGATGGGGGAGGCTTGGAGTCTTTGGTGGACTAGATGACAATGGTTAAAAATGACAGCAATAATAGCGCATATGCATCCATCATCATGTGACGATACGTGCACTATACGTTTGCACTAATTGTGTATTAGAGGACGCAATGCAATTGGGTTTTCTTTCCTCAACGGTAACATTCTGGGCCCAAAACATGCATTTGTTTTTGTTTTCCATCAAGAACGGCCCATCCTAGCTTCTTTCCATGTTTTATCACATGGTTTGGCTTTAAAGGTATGTTCATGTAGGCATCATCCATGAAAAACGGAGAAGAAATGGGTGAAACCAGTGTTGTCGAGATGGCAGTCGGCTTTAGTAAATTTGAAGTTTCAAGGTATTAATTGACATAATATCAAAGTTTAATACTGAAAAGTTTTGTGTTTAAACTATGCGTTGGCTTTATGCCCAATAAATTTACGCATGAGAGAGGGTGTGTTAGAGTAATATATGATTCATATCTTAAACTTGACTTTAACATTTTGAACTTTTAAGTTAAATAAATTTTTAATTCAGTCCAACGCAGGGCCGATACAGAAAGCAGCAATGCATACCCTTCACGACAACAAAAGCACAGGGCCTCCATTCCATGGGTCAGACTGGCCCTGATGTCCTATAGAGAGAAGGCAAATTCCATGCTCCGGGTCGAGGGTCAGACAAATGAAAAAAAAGTAAAATAAAATCGATAAATCAAAGAGAAGGTAACGAGTGCAACTCATTGACTCCAAATTCTGTTTTTAAAAGAGCGTGGAGGAAATTATTCCTTTTCATGATGTTTTTAGGACACCATTCCCTTTGTTGAGGCCATAACTGTTGATGCTTTTGGGTCAGGTTGGCCCACCCGTGATGGGTGGGCCTGACCCGATTTAGAGAAATTAGTGATGAGTAACTATTGAGATTAATTTGATTGTTAGTAAGAAAACAAAGAAATGGTCTATCAATTCTTAGCTCTTGGGATGTGAAAAATGGCCCCTGTGACGTCAGGTCCGCCAGGGGAGTCCGTGAACATGGTTAAAAAGGAAGTTAGTGATCGGTCCGCCGGTATTGCTTGGAGGTCTACAAGGATAAGCACCTGCATTCCATGAAGTTCTAACAATAACAATATTGATAGACCGCTGTTCACCCAAGTTTTTCCATGTTCCCATGTTTGTGCTCTAGTTGTTCTGGTAACAACTGAGAATCTGTCGAACTCTAGGGCCTGAGGCAAAGCTAACAATCGCATGATTCCACCACGAAACTTGGGACTTTGGAACAGTCAACAGTTAAATCATCTTCTATAATCTTAACCTATCAAGTGTGGAGAGCTGAGACATTGCAAGTATTTTACTGAAAAAGGTAGCTACAGAACATCTCTTAGGCAGAAAGACCAAGAATGGAAGAAAAGTGCCAACATGCCTTGTAAGGAGACAAAAATTGACACTGAAAGTCTCTTAGAAATCAATCCCCATGCTCTTTGCTCTTTTGCATCAAAGATTCCCGTGGAGAAGCAGGTGGGTAAAAGTCAGTGGGTTCTCTCTAAAATCCTGACGATCAATTCAGTGGGATAATGTTACAAGCCAACAGAAAAAGATTAAGCTCTAGTTCTGCTCAAGGATGCCTGTGACTAAGATAGAGACTGTCTTCTGCTTCTGGAAGGGGTGGATGCATTGGCAGAACCAGGGCTCTCTGATGTATCAGAGCTACTAATCTCACCATTTCGTTCTTTGTTTGACCAGAGCTTTGAAAAGACTTTCCACATGAGTAAACCTTTCATTTTATTGGCAGCAGCTCTTTCAGCATCGTTTTTGGCCCCTCCACTCAGATTTCTGTCACTGCCACTTCTCCCCAGTCGTAGAGTTGCAAGTTCCCCTTTCAAAGCCTTGATATCTTCAGCTGTTGGGACAGCATCCCAGTCCTCTTCTGTGTTTGTTGTAGTGGACCTCGAACTCCCATGAGAGCCATGGGGAAGCAAGGCCTTCACCGATCCAGGTAGTTCTGCTGTACCACTGCCACCAGATGGTGTGGTTTGCCTAACCTGCTCAAAGAATAGGATCTGCACAACAACACGCAAAGGAAGTCTTTCATTTTGCACTGCATGCATGCAGGCATCCGCTGACAACTTCCTGCAGTCCATCAATCTGCATATTCTCTTCCTCTCACTTTTGCTTATCCCAGGGTGTTCCTGTGCCAAAAATAGCAATCCGCTAAGTAGCAATTACTTGGAGCCAAGACATCAGAATAACCAAGCTTTCGTTGCTAAACATAAATTCAGAACCTAAATCTAAATACTATGGGAAGCTAAAATAACACATAATATAAAAGTGAAGGAATTCACCTTAATATACATATCAATGGCACGGTAAAGTCCATCATGGGATGGCCTTGGAAAACTTGACACCAAATCAGCGAGACTGACAAATTTTGAGAGAGGTAAATTGGGATCTTTTGAAATCTCAGCAAGATACCCTTCAACCAGCTTTGCTACCCTTGCCTTGGGACCATCTGACCCAAACTTTGGGCTTCTATTCTCCCGGAATTCATTTTCCAAAGTTAAAGTTGTTTGGACATTCTGCTCATGTTTCACAAACTCCTCAACCAGGCTTTGCACAATATCCACATCATGCATCAATGTTTCCCCTGCAGGTGCTGGAATCAAAAGATCAGACACAGTAGCTGCCTCGAGCTGTTGGCTAATTCTCCTCATCAGTTCATTTCTGTCGATATGTCCACATTCTAATAAAATTGCTGCTCTTAATAACTTAAGCATGAAACCACAAGGAACACTACCTTTTTCTGTAGGCAGTAGCCACAGAATTGTTTCTGCTAATGATCTATATTTTACAACATCGCCACTCTGTACCATGCCCTTGCTGAAACCTGGCAACCTTCTCAGGGCATATGCATTAAGTGCTTCTCCAATTATATCACTGGATACTCTACCTTTTGTTTTGATTGTTGTAATAACCCTCTTATACAGATCAACTGGTAGCTCACAGAGATCTTCTACCCACCAGTCTTTAGGGACTGTTTGTGATTTTCTTACACCGTTCCAATGTGGTTCCTTTCCATTTTCTGATGGCAACTTTTTCCTGTTATAGGTGTACGACCAAGTGACTTTAGAGGTATCAATGCAAGCCCTTGAAGCAATGGAATCAAGACAACGGCTGACTAACTTCAACTCTTCAGAAAAAGGAAGAAATGACTTTGTGATTTGAAGGACTATGATTAAGTCCTTCCAGCTGTAGAAAATGCTAGAATTGAGGAATACTTCAATCTTGTAGATGAGGTTGCCTTTCTCAGTGGTTTCATACATCTCAAGGTACTCTGCTGCACAACGAGCTGCAACCACATTGTATGCATTGAGAGTAACTGTCATGCCATAACAAAACTTTGCACAGATCTCAAAAGCAGCAGGTCCACCAGGAATGTCTTGGATGTAAATTTCATCAGAGCTCTCATCACTAGTGGTTGCTGCCAGCTTCTGCAGGCATGCACTCTTGGATAACAATGGAAACTACAAAATAATTCTAAAAATTAGGCCACCACAAAAGAAAAAAGGGCCAAATTTCCAAAACATAACAATTTTTTTCTACAGCCAAAGGAAGTCTGACTGGTGCAGGAGATTGTAGGATGTTTATGCACAAAGGCGAGTGGATTGATGCTATACCTTGTGCAGATAGAATTTCACATCACCAACATTAACAACTATGTCAGTTGCCAACTCAGTTGCCACATACCTGGATACACAAAATCTCCTCCAATAAGTTTGGAATTTCTTTATCAATTTTACTCAGAAAACAACCATAATGAGTAGCAGAAATAATAGAAATGTGATGCCAGTGAAATATGCAATTTATCAAGTTAAGTGGAATGTCAAGTACAATCTTGCAGAAAGCATGAAAAAGAGCAAGTTGTTTCATGCTTGATAAGGGCATTTCACTAATACAGCATATAAGGTGGTTGAACAACAAAATTCCCCATGACACTGCCATACAAGTCACTTGGAGACAGCCAACTGTCATTTTAAGACAAATGAAATAAGAAAAACAATATAATGGTTATCATTACAAACAGGGTAAGATAAGAAAAAATTTTCTTGCCTACAGTGTGTAAAACCTTGGATGTCAACCTTCATGATATCACTTTTACATAAACATATAATGACACCTTAAAAGGGAAAATAAATTCACACTCCCCCCCCCCCCCAAGCTGCAGAATGTTAAAAAAAATCACCTTTTTTTTTGGCAAAAAAGCTGGAATTTTGTTGGAGAGAGTGAGAGACAGCCAAAAACAGATATTAAAGAAGGTAAGTGCAATGGAGGACAAACCAAAACTGTAAAAGTAAAATTTGAATTTGAGCTAACCATTTTCACTGCAGCCATACATTGTTGGGCAATGATAGTCTCTAGACTATTTCTTTCAAACATTAAAGCTAAACTAGAGTAGCTCATACAAAGAATCAAGTGGAGAATGGGTTATCATAAATACCATATACTAATTGAAATAGACTGCTTAAAAATAAAAAAAGGCCAAATTTTATACAATCCATCCGGTAACCATTTGCATTGGCAAAAGCAAAGGGAAAAAAAGACACGTGCAATCAACAATCTAGTTGCAATGAAACTGAAATGATACATCACTAGTCTTCCATACAGATTTGTCAATAAGCCACTGAAGAGACGTTCAGCAAGTATCGATCAACTAGGCAAATAAGCCACAGAATACGAGATTATCATTAAAAGAAATATCATTCAATATCTAAAGCATATCCTTTCGGATAGACCAAGAAAAAAAATACCCAGAGCATCTACAAACAAGCTCAGCTGGATTTTAAACAAAAAATAGCGAACAAAAAGGGAGAGAGAGATTATCCAAAGAGGGATCTTTTAACTCACCTAATATTGTCCCCATCATTCCGAAATGAATCAGGCTTTGATCCAAGTTTCATAAACTTCATGCTGCCAAAAAAAGAACAGATTCTTGGCTTTCCACCTCAAGACTCTAGTCCAGCCTTTTACTGAATCCACAAAAACCCCAGAAGTCGAATTGAAAGGCTAAGTTCCAGACTATCTTGGCTTCAGCCAAAGAAGATTTGGATTTGATGTTTGACTAGCTTCTCAGTAAGGCGGAATCTTGTCCACAAAACTAGGCTAGAAAGAGAGTAAATGAGGATAGTTTGGTGTGTATGACAAAGTGAAAGTCGTTGCTACCAAACTGGGTAACAAAGTCCAGGGATCACGGACGGAGAAGGTTAACTAGGGAGACATTGCCTAAAAATTCTCTCAAACGTTAATATAAACTAAAACAAGAGACACCCCCACTTGCTCGTTACTGACACCACTGCTCTCACACACACACAAATCTAAGAAACCTATTCCAGGTCCTCAGGTTTCTCCACCCAACAGCCCAGAATCCACATTCCTTTACAAATCCGATCTGTTCTTCAATTTAAACCGCAACACCTGCAACGAGACGACGACAGGTAAATCTTGGTATTAGTTCAAGGAGCCACCCGAAGAGTGGACCAGAAGCATCAAGTTAGGGTGGTTTTCTAAGAAAAGATTGGACAAAGGAGCACCAATACCGAAAAAGTTGCTTCAAAAGTGGTATTAAAATAATAAGATCATCAAGGGAAACATAAGAAAATAAAATGAGTTGAATAAGTAACGTAATTAGAAGCAAAGCCAAGAATATAACACAGAAATCAAGTTACTCAAAACTTATAATTACACAAAGAGGGCTTGAAGAGTGTAGACCAGTTTTAGAATTTTTTGGGTGGGGAAACAGAATAAACAAGCCCGAATACAGGAGCAAAAAGAAGGGAAAAGAGAGAAAAAGAAGTCCTACAGCACAAATGAAGCATAACAGGATCAATTAATGGCACTCGATTTTGAACAATTCACTAAAATCATGAGTAGAGACAGAGAACAGAGGAAAACAAAAGAATCTAAATTCCGGGTATTCACCTAATAGATATTTCTCCAGAAGCCACACCCACCCAAAAAGAGGGTCCCAAAGAAAGCAACTTTCTCTTACTTATTATCACTTTGAAGCACCACCAAAAGATGAATCAAATAAGCCTGGCAATGGTGGGGGGAAAAGGCAAGGGAAATCAACAAGAAAACACAAGCACAAAGCGAGAGATAATGTTCAGTGCACGAGGAAGAGAGATCACTAGTACCTGCGGGACAAAACACAAGAAGAAGGAGCAAACCCCACATTACACAAAATCTTTCCAACATATCCCAAATGTCTTTCCATCAAAAAGACGAGCTGTTTCTCATCTTTCATAGCCACCGCTGCCCTCCAAGCCCCACAAAAGGCCGAATCTCAGAATGTCACTTCTTTTTTTCCTCTCTCTCTCTCTATCTATCTAGTTTCCTTTGAATCAGCACCCCCGCCCCCACCAGCACTACCACAGCCAAGTCCTTCTATCTTTCTTCTGATTGTTTTCTTTCGATGTGGGCTCCAATAATCAACAAACCCAATTATAATAACTTGTGATTGCGTTCTAAAAATGCTGCCTTTGTTTCACTTTTTAACACCCCACCAAACAAAAACATCTTTACGTTAAGTTGATAACAAAGTAAAACAACGGAGCGAAAGCCAGAAGGGAACCCAAAAACCACGAGGCCCCCACCACCTCACCACTTTCTCTCTCTAAATACATCTCTCTCTTTCCCTGTCTCCCTACAATGTAATGCACGCCAATCTGACATGCACATCTTTGTTGTTCCCTCATCGAGTACAAAACTGACTCACAGACTTTACGTCCGGTTTTTTTAAAAATTTTTTTTAGTGTTTTCAAGTGAGAGAAAGAAAGAGAGATCCTAAGAATTGAGGGAACAACCCGTGTGTACCAGAAAACGACCCATCCAACCCTTCCCGTACTTTGATAATAATGGCATCCATCTCATGGTTCTCATTACTTAATTCTATAACCCCCTTTTTTCAAGTTTTTCATTTTCTATCCAATAAAAAATATAAAAGTGGAAAGGTTGCTCTTTTTTGGTTGGTGCCCTAATGAGTTTTTTTTTTTTTTTTTTTTCAAGATGCATCCTCATACCTGTTAAATTATTATATTTAGATTATTACTTTAATATATATCATAATAGTTAATTATAATTTTTAAATTTATCTTAAATATGTATTTAAAAATTATAATAATACATTTCCAGCACGCATGTATGTACGTTTGGCAGAAGCAAAAGAACTCGGAACCCTCCTAATTTTCACATGAGTGAGCTACTTTCATTTTCCCTTTTTTTAAATAAAAAAAGTCATGTTTTTTTTAGTGCCACTATACTGACAAACTACGTAATTAACCATACACAATCAAATGGAGCATTTAAAAAAAAAAAATTATATGATAGTTATTTTTACATGAAGACCCAACAAATGCTCCGAATGTCTGACCATTTCACACAGATGTGCAAATCTACTTGATTCAATGTTAGAGCAAACTACCAACAAGCTGGCTCCCCATTTTTTATTGTGGGTATGATAATATTTTTCTTAACAAATATCTAAAAACTTTTGAAAAAAAACATAACTACTATTTATAATTAATTGACTATGCATTGATGGATCAACAATTACAAAAAAAAAAAAAAAAAAAAAGAAGTATTTTAAATACTATTTGGATTATGTGTACGGTACTTTGACTATTTTCTTATAATAATCATCCAGTTACGAAAATAAAAGTTGGGCAGGGGAGACCTTAGTCCAGTCACATTCATAGACACGTCTCTCAGTGGACGGCGTGTGACCACACACCCTTTTTACCTTCGTCTTCTAAATTTCCTTCACCCCACATGCAATTATAATAGTTATCCGGTCCACTTTTGCAAATACAAAAGAAAAGCCCAAAATTATAATAGCAAAAATGTGCCAACTATATCGCATAAATATATATAATAAATAAAATAAAATTTTTATATTTAAATATGGCAATTACTTTTTCTTCTATATTTACATATACTGTGTCCTTTAATTTAAACCCTTGTAATGATAAAAAGAATTAGTTTTTATTCTTGTTCTCCTTTTTAAAGCATTTCTATACATTGCCATGACATTCTCTACTTTTCTTAACGTTATTGTTGCTTTGCATCAAGAATCTCACCAGTGGCGATAACTATTTAGTCCTTCTGAGTCGTGATATAGATGTGTAAGTTAAACCCACCCAAAAAACACAAACAAAAAAAAAAAAAAAAAAAAAAAAAAAAAAAAGGGAAAAAATGGTTGTAGAATCTATGCAAGATGAATAAAACAACCACGAATTTGGGTTACAATCTTTTGAAAGATCCTGTCCACGAGAATTGGTCGGCAGCAGCGAATTTTTCACAGTTACTGATTCGTTAATAGGATTTATATACACTCGCTCATGGACATCACGGCTCCAAGTTCTACTTATTTACGGGTATTAAGTTTTAAGTTTATTAATATCGGATCTAAATGTAAAGAGGCATAATTAAGTTTAATAGTACTCAGTTATAAACTATTTCTTGAAAAAAAAAAATTAAATAAAAATATCAATAAAGGACTCTTAATTTCAATTTGTTGTTGTAATGGCTAATATAGTCACAAAATATATGTACATATATATTAAAATTAGATATGTTACGTGAAATTTTAGGTAGAAATGAATATAGAAAATGACAATAAATTGACACCAAATTACAAATTCCAGCAGGTCGTATTCTCCCACTGACCTGCATTTAGACACCCTTAGGGTCTTAACATTCCATGTATTGAGTATCACATTAGATATGCTTCGATTCAAGTATTACCAGGAATCAGATGAAGTGTTTTTCCTCACCTATAATATGTTCATGGAAACGAATAGGGTCCTGCGTTGCTTCTTTGGACCTTGTGCTTTTACTGATTTTTGGGTTCGAATAGACTTAAATTTGAATTTAGATTAGATTTGGAATTGCAAATTCTTATTACTCTGTTATTATATTTTGTGATTAGCAGTGAACTTTATGCTTTTGGAATTAAGAGTATATACAAATGCAAAACCTGGATTAGACGTGAACGGTTGAAGAAAAGGCGATGACACAATGTGAATGTCACTTGCGCTTGGCCTATAGAAACTTGACCTCCCTACATGTGATCTTGCTAGTTGCAGGGTCTTTGCCTAACATTGTTTTTTTTTTTTTTTTTGGGGTGAGGAGAGGAAAGTCATCTTTACAGCTCATTCGAAAATCCCGAGTTCAAGGGTGGGACCATTAAGTATTCCATTGAAAAAGCTTAATAAATCAAAAGAAAGCCCATATAGTATCTAATTCTGGGTCATACCGACCCACTGGTACCAGAGAAATCGTTGAATTAAACGGGAGGTGGGGGATACACTTACGACTAAACCAAAGACCGATAGATTATGTTGCTAAAATTAAGGCAATTATAGCAATGCGCATGGCCACAAATTCGCAAAGCTAAGCTTAAATAATATAAGAGGGGAGCATGGAGTAATCATGACGGTAAATATTTTGGAGTGCTAGCCTGGAAGCAAGACGTCTCTGGCATGAAAAGTTGTCCTAGTTTCCATGCTCGATCTTTGTAATGTAGTCCAATGAACTTGTAGGGGCTAGTAGACCCTCTTCTTGCCCTTACGTCTCTACTTATTTCCAAGTATATTTTTAATTTCTCGTGTAATCTCCATGTGGCATCGCATTCCAAGAAGCAGATATTTGGTTCGACATCTCTCAGCTTTCACGAAATCTATAACCAACAATGGAAGCCCTTAATTGTCCAGATGAAGCCTAACAATATTACCCTCTTATGATTGTCATCTTCTCCACGAGATTAGGTTATCCAAATGAAACCTAGCTTTAATTTCTCACGAATTTTTCTTTTTTTTTAAACCCTCTGCGGCCGTATATATTTTTAGGACTGCTGTATAAAAAAGGTGTCGATTGTAACTACTCGGAACCTTGAAATAATGGGGTTTCAATCAATCCACTCAGCAACAGAGATTAGGTTAGTCTAATCATAAATAGTTTAATATCACATCCCATTACTTTAGGTAACAGCTTTGATACGCCAGTTACATGTACCCTAATAATCATATCCCTCCAGCACAAATTAGGCCACTAATTAGGCTAAGCGGCCCATACATCCAGAGAATCAGGCTCCTCCATAAATCATTTTTCAGATTTTTGTTCGGTGCCAAAAGTACCAATCCACAGGAATCCCAGCCCACAGTTTTGGTTTCTAGCCTAAGCACTGACCGATACTATACCATCATAGCTCCTCTTATTGTCACACGAGTCATTACCTCTGTGGCGATATATATTTAAAAAAAAAAACAACTTGAGATGCAACACACGTACGAATCTTGTATTATATATGATGATATATCATAAAGAAACAAGAAAAAGAAAAAAAAAAAGCACGAGGTTAGATGCTCTTCTCTTGCAGCTTGTTAATGACCAATACCGAAATGAACCTTGAAATGACAGGCTTTTGTATGAGAAAGGCACCAAAGAGACATGGATGACACGGCAGGGTCAGAGTCAGTCTTTCTTTTTAAACACATCTAGTCATGGAGATGCCTGCCATGGCCAATTTGGATGTTTCCGCAACAGAATATCCAGCAACGCACTGTGGCAAAAACACCTCAGGCTCAATTCTAGAGGGTCTTTACAATTACCATAGATTTGTGGTTAAACCCTCATAGTATTTTTGGAAAACTATTAAAACAAAAGTAAATCAAAGAATTGAATATTAAATTAAATATTAATTTTACTCTGCTTCATAAACTTTTCATTATTGCGTTATTATCATCGTCATCATCCAATTAGAAAGAAGATTACAAAATAACGTTCAAATTCCCGTAATCATTGGGAGATGGGGAAGCAATCTGCACCATAAAACGAACGTATGGTTATCCATATGAAAAACCCAACTCCACCATAGCAAGTCTGGCCGGGTCCGCTTAGTGGGCCGAAATCTCAAGTCTAGACGATTAACAGGCACGTGAATTTGTCTGGTTTATCAATTACTAAACATCTATTTTTCTGGCAACGTGACCTGGGAACATGCTTCTGGCCCATCCTATATGAGTAGCACATGCCTCAATGCCCAAAAGAAAAAAAAAAATGGTTCTATACCATTTGTAAAGGTCCAACTCCACATACCAGCCCTATAACTTGTTTGGATCGGTCTAACCCGAAACTCGAGTCTAGGGTAGTGTGACCAAGTGACTTTTGACCACAGAAATTGCTGAACATCCTTGGGCTAGCGAGTGGACTTGACACTTGCAAATGGCACTACAGTCGTTCCAAGGGTGGATTGTGTGGGATTTGGCGGGAATTACACAGAAAAACAACTCTTATGGACCTAGGTGGATCCCATTTGTAGATAGGGGCTCGCTCCTCATTTCAAGGTTCACCATGAGCCGGGTTCATCTCGAGAAAATGGTAAGTTCATTTTTCCCATTATGAAATGCAAACAATGGCTTGGCCCACCAAGCATCCCCACATGAATTCTTAGTGTTTGCACATAACTTTCATTTTTGGATACAAAGGGAGGCTGGAAAAGAAGGCTTCTCCTCAGAAGTAGTAGCCTTATTCGTGGATTAACAATTTTATTTGGTGGGATTTAGAGGTGTTTAAGTTTAACTCTGATGATAGAAACTTCTTTCAGCTTTCTGCACGACACTTTGACACGCAGATCAAAAGCCAATCTGTGCCACTAAAGCGAGATTATCTTGAAAAAACCTTTCCCCCATTTGCAATCAACCCTATGGTAGAAAAACCTTGTCACCTAAATAATACAGATTGACAATGTAGAGCAAATCAAATAATAGAGAATAAAAAAACAAAAAAAAAAAATTGTAATCTTGACTGTTTTGGCATTTACATTGTCAGATATCCAATTATGCTCCTTTTACTTTATGCTTCAGACGATAAGCAAGCATGATTTTTTTGTGAAAAAATACAAGAGCATATGAATTTCTTTCAACAGCCATGTTGCCACATTCAATAAAATAGCCAAGATTCACAAATGATATGCATAGTGGTAGAAACGGTCGGTTTTTTCTGTTTCTCTTTCTTCAACTTCATTCTCCAATATATATATATATATATATATAAATCAAAGTATAAAAGCAACGTCTAACCAATTAAAGATACACATTTGATATCAGCGGTAGAAATCAGGAGTCCCTCCCACGGTGTGATATACTACCATGCGACTGCAGTAGTTAGAACAAAGCAAGATTTCCGAGAACAACTTTCTAAATGCAATCAACTAAGCTATTCAATATAATTCAAGGAATAAGTAACTGAATTCTCCTTGGAAAATCACCAAATAGCAGCACTCGACATTCTTTGTTCTTTACTTCCTTGAAATGTGTCTAGCTGAGGATAAAGCGACAATGAAGGAAACCTGGAAGAATAATGCATTGAATCATAACTCTTGGATGAGCAAATATATCTGAATGATATCTTAAACCAAAAATATTCTGGATAATCCAGGCAAGGGGGGTGGCAGAATAGCTTACTTGGGTCAGAGTTGATGATCATGGCGGTTCCTCCAAAGCTGCAAATGCCACCATTTCGCCTAGTCTTTTGCCAGTAGCTATTGAAAGCAAACGAAGCATGAGCAACCACGGTATTGGGATAGAAGCAGTTCCCGTGAGCCTCAATCTCCTCGCAATCAGCACCACCCTCACCACAAGCATAGTCCAACGCCTGCTGCAATGTGTCTTCGGGAACACTTGGCTTAGCCACGCACCACAGCTTTTGTACAACCCCAGCTGTCAACGGTGTTGGTGCCATGGTATCAGCTGGATTACACGGAGGCGATGAGTAACCATGAGGTGCATTAGCTGGACTCGTCAATGGAGGCTGTTCTGGAGCAATGGGAAAGGCCATTGGGGGTGGAGGGTCAAGAGGAAAGGACAATGGGGCTTGAAAAGGAGCACGAACAAGTGGTGCACGAGGAGTTTTGGCTATGTTTGCAGGCACAGAAAACCCAAATGAAGAATGAAGTGGGGATTGAGGAATTTCTGATAATGGGCTAGGTCTGGCTGGATGAGGATCCAAAATCTTGGCATCGACGGTTGAGAGTCTTCTGTTCAAATTTTTTTTCTGTTTTTGGCTGGTAACCATCAAATTGAGCTTGTTGAGTGTCAAAGGTGCAAGCTTTTTGAGAAACTCTCTATGAGAAGAGACCAAGGTCGCAGCTTCAGTTACATGAGATAAAGGAGAGAAATTTGGGGGTAGATTTACGGAGTAAGTAGAGTTTGTACTATGGAGAAACTCTATCAGAGGCTTTGTAACTTTCTCAGCTATTTCATCTCTCAAAAGGGCAGAGCCTGAGTCAAGACAGTGGGAAGAGAAAGCAGCCGAAGCTTTGATGTCTCTAGCCAAACCCCACCTGGTAAGGGAGTGATGGAGGTTCTTGAGTGTTGGTAGAACCAAATCCAAGTTGTGATCTTGACCATTTGCACATGAGAGGGTGTCACCCACAACAATGTTGGTGATTTTAGAAGCAGGAAAGTGAGCCAGAACATGGGTTCTGAGCCAACTCTCAGCCTTTAAAACACTGCTGGAGACCTCATCAATATCTTCATCGCTCAAAGAAACCGCTAAAGGATGACCAGAGTGAGGCGTTGCCTGAAGGATCTCAGGATCATAGACATTTAGGACTTCAATGATTTCTTGATTCGCAACTGCAAAATATAGGAAACAATTACTGGGAATTTAAAGAACGTCAAAAGAAGAAGAAAAAGCAAAAACAAACCACAAAATGGTTCATTTATTCCCTTACCAGTAAGACTCAGAACACAGGGAAGCAACAGGTTGAATAGCCACGCCATGCCCATGATCAAAGTTTTCATGTTTTGAGAAAGAAAACGCAATCGGGCTTGTGAGTTACCCAGCAACACCCCACACCAAAAGGCTAAAAACAACGGTATGTCTTTCACACTTTTTTTTGCCTGCGAAGTTGTAGTTGGGGTTGCCTCTATTTATTGGCTCCCACAAACAATGCTTAAATTTGCCCCTCATTTTTTTTAAAAATAAAAAAAAAAAAAAGAAAAAATTATATTGTAAGTATATACTTGTAGACGGTGATTGTTGTTTACATTTAGCTTCTCTGTTACGGATATTATTAAATTTCAGTAAATGTTTTTTTAATTTAATTTTAATATTGATAAATATAAAATTTAATATTACAGTAATTAATATCAATTCCTTATTGTTTAGATAAGTAATAATGATGAGATTTAAATTCAAGTTTAAAAAAAAAATCAATCACCAATTAACCTACTATTTCAATTAGTTAAAAAAAAAAAAAATATATATATATATATATATATATTATTACGTGATATATTAATTAATACATTAAATTAAATAATAATATTTTTTAAAAAATTATAAATAAAAAAGTATATTATTATTATATTTTATATTTATTATATTACTTCGCAAGTATTATTGTTTATTGTGTGGTATTGTTCTAATTAATTGATTGGAGAGATATTAAAAAGCATTGGACATCAAGATCTGAAGGGACCAATGTCCTATCCCATGTCCATGTGGATATTGGGACGCGTGAGAAAAGAACAAAAAAGGTCGTGAGAGAAGCTACTGAGCTGTGAAATTTGGAGACACCGACACGAATACAAAGCATAACCGAGAAAGAAACCGAGAGGTCCGCGACCGAGAGTTGGTTTCTTTCGAAACGGAGCCATTCCTTTTAGGCATTTCTTTTGAGGCACGAAGCCGAGATGATGATGTGTAACCACAGCTGTTGAATTTCGTGCCGGTTCCTCCCCTCGGGAACGCAATGCATCTGTACGATAGACAGGTGGATCCTATTCCTATGCGGTGTCGTTTTACTGGGGTGAACCTGGTATATGGGGCCCCTTTTTTAACGGGAAGAAAACGCAAAAAGCATGCTGTTTGGTGGGGCCATCGTTCCCGAAAAGCGGCGAAAATTTGACTAAAGCCTAGAGACGGGGACAGTCAGTCAGTAGTCAATAATTAACTTTTGACTTCCTAATTATTATCGGTGACCTTTTTTGAATTTGATTTCCGGTTGTTCTTTAACGAGGGAAGAAAAAGGGCGAAAAGGAAAAAAAAAAAAAGACAGAGAGAGAAAGAACAATAATGAGGAAATGTAAAATGACAATTTAAAACACAATTAAATTTAAGTAATTTTATAAAAAATGATTGAATCAAAAAAATTTACTACTTAAAATGGCAGTCAGTTTTTTTTTTTATTTGTTGAAATTCAAATCCAAGCATTAATATTCCTCAAGTAAAAATAGGTCTTGAATTTTGATATTAATGGTAGGATGTTTATCCATTAACATTAAAATTAAATCCAATAATATTTGAGTAGGGTATCCTCTCTATCCGAGAATCTCCGTACCAACGCTCTTAAAGTAAAAGCAAAATTTTGATATAAACAGTGAGATTTCATATTCTTCAACAATGGCGTAGAGTTCAACAATATTAGAATAATAAATTTTTTTATTAAAAAAATTAAATATAAATATAAATATAATAATTAATATATTTAAGAATTTTAAAAAATAAATAAACACAATTAATATCAAAAAGTAAAGACTGTGAAATTTTTGAGGCCGTAACTTACAATGCAAGCCCAAAATTATGAAGTCCAAAATTGAAAACCCAATCCTGAACCCCAAAGTGGGCCGAAGACCCAATATATCTAAACTAATTAGAATTAGTCTCACGTAGACCAAAACGTCGCCCAATATTTCTCGTCGGACACAGCGTGTCTCCTCGGAATCCAATAGAGGGAAGGGGGGCTCAAGGATGGATCCTCGGCACACCGGCGAGATTTTGAAGTAAGATTTTGGTCAATATCTTTGATTTTTCATTATTATTTGTTTTATTAAATTAATTATTATAGAAAGTTTCTTCCGATTCAATTCATACTTGAAAACTGAGATCTTTTCCTATCTTTGTTGTGGTGCGTTTGTTTGTTGCAAGACATCTGGAGAAGCAGAACGAGATGCTAGTTGAAGCTTATAATTCGATATCTCATGAAGTGCACAAGCTTCAGGTTGTTTTTATTATTATTATTATTATTTTCGATTCTTTTTCTTCCCTATTTGTTTTCCTTTTTACTGGCTTTGTATTTCCATTGCTTTGCCTTGGGATTAATTATCTTGATAATCTCTATTGAATGCGAGTCTCAATTCAGAGAAAACGGTAGAAACCCACAATACACACACACACACACACACAAAAAGGCGAAAATTAAAGAAAGAATATGGAAAACTCCTAATTCAAATTTGCATTTGACTTCATTCTGCTATATGGAGCATCAAGGATATGGGGAATTTGTAGTACGGGCTGATATTCTATTAGCTTACAATGGTACAATATTGCTTTTTTTTTTACTTTTTTGTAGAAGGTTATTTCCCAGGGACCAGTGCTGTTATAATTTGCATTGGTTTGTGTAACTTGAGATCAATCCTTGCTCAGCCGTATACTTTTTTCACTGTGCAGGTAGAGGAAGAAATGCTGATGCGCAAGTTCTACGAGCTTATGGATGCTCAAGGTTTAAATAGAAAGGTATGCTTGTTTCCAAGCTTGTATCCATGCAACAATGTGCCTGTGTATTCAACTAATATTTATTTATTTATTGTTGTTTACTGCAATTGTGTGGGGTGAAATAAACCCACCCGTATCCTACAGAAGCATCTGCTTTGGCCCTGGTGGTGGTGTATGGAACTAATGAAGTCCAAGCCTTGAGCATAAGGGCTGGGTTGGATGGGTGGTTTGCTGCCCAGTTTTCCTTTCTGTACAAACTTTATTCTAATAATTAGTTAATGCTTGTTAGTAAGAAAACATTGGTCTATATATGGCTCCATGACATTTAGTTGTGGATGATGAATATGCATGTTATCTGCTTCATGTTTGCTATACTATGGTCATGAATTCTTCATAAGCAGGTTCTAGTTGATATAATTTTGTTGGTCACTGATAATCATATCAAATTCGGAAATTTTTCTATGAATTATTGATGCATAGAATTGTTATCAGTGAGGGCAAGGATGTTGCATTACATCAGTATAATCATCATCTATTTTCATGAATCTGAAGACTTTATATGTGGCAAAGATATATAGTTAAAAAGAGATGACATGATTTGTGGCAGATGTTGATCCAATTATTACTTGCAGAAAAATAAAAATGGACAGTTGGTGACTAATCTATGATTTAAAGATGGAGAAAATTTCACATTCTATATAGTTTCTGATGTATTGCAATTTAAATTTTTTTGACTGTTTATTGCATTAGCACTCAATTGTTTTAGTTTTGGATAATACTTTTCTGACTCTTATCATTCTAGGTTCCTCAATTTTATCTGCTTTTTTTATTCTCCCTTTTCAGAAGGAAAGCAACAGCAATTTTACTCAGGATGCTCCAATTGGACATTCCAATGCTTTACTTACTAATGATAGTAATGCCTCTGATGGTGATGGTCATGGAATTGGACACTCCACTGCGTTGACTGCTATGACAAATGAACAACAGTGAGGACAAGTTGCCTAAGTAGCTATAGAGTAGCTTTAGATTTTTATTTCTGGGCATTTTCTCTGAGAACTTTTGTTTTACACTTTATAGGTAGAATCTTTCTTTCAATTGTGTGGATAATGGTTGCTTGAATTGTATGTTTGGTCTCTCCTCGACTCTATGGAAGTGGTGTACCTTATACCACTAGGAGGCCATATAGATCAAAATCCAGAACAGTAACAATGGGAGCCTAGATTGAATGAGTAAAAATGTGTCAAAGAAATACACTTTTGAAGGCTCACTGGGTGATCTGCATCTTTAGAGAAGAAAATGAAGACCAATAATGATGTGCAGAGGTTTTTTTGTCTGTTTTTTGGGAGAAGGAACTGCAAGGGTATGAATGTGGGCCCAACAGACCATCTCCTCAATCCACCTACTGACCTATGGGATAGCAGCCCAAGGACTTTACTCAATGCTAGTATAATATGCAATTCTTTTTGAGCTAGAGTTGTTAATTTTCTGACTTTTCCATGAAAAATAGTTCTCAGAATTATTGTTGAAGATTTTTGGTTCTTGATGCATGGGATGATAATCCCTTTGTTTGTCCAGACTCTGACCATCTTATCATTTTCTACTTATTCTAGCAATATTAATCTCGAGCATAATTTTGGTGATAATCTTCTGGATTGTTGAGCACATGCCAAGGTTTTTGGCTATCTCACACAATGCGCATCTTCAGCTTGGCCTTTATCACCTTTTGCATTCTTGCCTGTCTCCCAAGTACCAAGTAACTTGGTTCTTGTGCCAATCGGTTAACCCAACCACACTACTGTGCAGTGCAGTTCGCAGGGGTGCTTGCTTAAGCTCTTCAACTTTAAATTTTTGGGCATTCAATGTTGATATATTTGCAAGGAGGTGAATACTAGTAATGTTTAAAGGAAGCTACATATGGGAAGCTTGTGTAGAGTAATGCTTGTTTGACCTGAATCATTCCTTATGAACATTCATGAATGAGCTAATTAGGGTCAAAGCGCAAAGCTTGATGAGATGGCGGAATATTTGCTCATTTCCTTTACTTCTAGTAATTCCACTGGTGGGCTGGAGGTTTATTGATTTTGTTTGCGATTCCCAGTGAATTATGTTAGTTAAACTGAGATTTGTTGTCTTAGGTATGTGTTATCAAGTCCCACGCGCACCACTAAAGGTTAATTGATTATCTTCACCTAAGGATCATTGAACCACTGCATCATTGAACCACTGCATTCCTCTTGCCAAGAATGGTGTTTTTTTGGGAGGGGGGGGGGGGGTGTTTGTCTTAGTCATTCAGGTATGTACCACTCCCAGTTGAGCTAAATTGATAGCCGTATCCTGAAAACATTTCTCTTGATCTTGTGGGACGGAGTTACAAGTAGCAGTGCAAATGACCTCGATTTCACTCTGGAGCATAGCAAGAAAGACGAAAGGGAAAGTTTGCCCTTCGGAAAGTTTTTGTGTAAAGTGAAAAAAGGTTTCGTGATGTCCACTTCATGCTAAACGAAGCCTCTTTTAATTTCATATGATGCCTCAAGTCGCTTCTCCGAATCGCCACTCACTGCCACTAATTCTTGTCTTCTTTCTGTGTACCTAGTTCGTAATCACTATAATGATCAAAAGGGTTACATGACATCCATATTGCGAGGCAGTATTATAATGCTCATTGCGCGACACCTGAACAAAAGCTTTTTAACATCCAATTAAAGTTCAGTGCTCTATTGGCCCTGGACCTTTTTTAAGGATCTAATGGCGATGAGGCAAAAGCTAGATGCTTGACGTGCATGCTGAGCCTCTCTCGATGTTGTATGATACTTAAGACAACGAGACTGCATGAGTGGCCCTCTAGGAGTCGGCTTTTGAGCTGTAAGTTATATAGCCCGGGTGTTGACGAACAAAGAAACCCAAGCTCATGCAGTTGGAAATATGGTTTCTTTTTGAGAGCAATGGACATATGGAAAAGTAGTTGGCAATAAATACGAAGGCATCACTTACTTGCCAAATATTCTATCAAAGGTATCTGCTTAATTGAAGTTGAATCGGGCATCTTGGAAATTTCAGCTACCAGGAATCTCTATGTGCTCTCTTCATGCGCCGGATTATAGAAAGACCCCATCTTAGTAACTTGGAATAAGCATGCCTTGTCTCGTGAGTAAAGTTGGCAAGCACCCATTCGGCTTTCATTGACAATTGACAGTACTGAGTGTAGGGCCCAACAAGACGATAAAATCCACTTCCATGCTGGCCAAAAAAAAAAAAGCATTTAGCACCAATTATTTGTTTATCCTCCAATTACGTTCCAATCATAGTGCCAGCCACAACAATAATCTGTGACGCACACCTTTTAAGAGGAGCACAGGAAATCCCAATATTTGCTTTGATTTGCAATGGGAAACGCCGCATTGAAAAGACATTTGTTGGAGCATCAAACATACAGGACAATAAGTTGTCAAACTTCTCGGCCCTTCTTTTTCTCGCGTTTAATAGGGTACGCATGTTCATTGCCCAGTGCGGCCGGTGCCGTTGAAATTTAACTTGAAAATTAAGTTGCACTAAATAATTCAATTTATTTATCACAATGCAGGCTATGAAGTCTAAATAAATAACAGATTTTTGAATTTAAGATATTAAATTCATAAATTATTTTTACTTATATATTATTCATTCTCTCTTTTTATTTTTAATTTAAAAATTTTTTTAACTCTATGCCTTATATACACTGATACATAAAATTCTAACACTTCATTTTTTATAAACCAATCATCTCTCTCCCACAATTTGTACTTGAAAATTTTTGATGGCTTTAGTTGGGAATGTCTCATGTGACAATTTGGCAATTAATTAACAGAATTAGAATACATCTGATTTAAGTTTACAATTATTTGTGTAGACCGAATTCTACAAAAATGATTTGGCCAACAAAACGTATGAGCAGAATCCACTTCCTACTTCAATTCTCCAAAGGAAATTAGTTCCCGTTTATAGTATAACCCGTTCAAATCTCCATAATAAAATAACAAAAACAATAATAATTATGTAAATAAATAAATATGAATAAATAGGTATATGTAAAATATTATAAGTACCTTCTACAATGACTTTTTTTCTTCTTTTTTTTTTCAATAAGGTAGACCTAATTTGTTCTTTGTACAACGTGATAGGCGGGATAAAATTGTTATATATATTAATCTAATTGTTATAAAATTTAAAATACACTTATTTTGTGGAAAACAGACTCACCGTTCATTTAAGGATGGCAATTAGCAAAGGTTAGGGAAAAAAAAAAAAAAAAACAAATGCGCGTTGTGATAAGAATTGAATTGGTTTGGATCACACGTTTCACATGCAAGAGTCATTGAGACACGAAGAAAAAAAGAGCTAGCGGACAACATTTATACTCCCCAACACAGGATCAAAAGTCATGCAACAGACGAGGATAAGGAAATATAGTATTTGCTTGGGTTCGCCAAGGTTCGTGACACTAGTCCTCGTTGATTGTTGCTAACAAGGAATTGTCCAAGAAAATCTTCTAATTCACAAAACGGAACAAGTATAACGTTTATGAGGAGAAGCAAAAATAAAAATAACGAGTAACAATTTTGTGGCAAAAAAAGGAACAAGATTACGATCCCAACAGGGAAAAGGCATGTTTTCTTCGTAATGAGTAAAAGTATAATATCACTTAAGGTGGGAATTTAGTGATAATTTCTCTAAATTTTATACCTTAAATTTAAAATAGGAGTTTAGTAGTGATTGTATATGTTTAATCCGAATCTTTTTAGCTTAATCTCCTTAATTTAAAGAGGGTATACGGAAATTTTGTTTAAATCAGAATGTTAGTGAATAATTTTCAATCTAAACTTGTGTGATAAAGACAATTATTAATTATTAATATATTTAAGATGTCTCTTCTTTTGTTTAAAAAAAAAAAAAAAAAAGCAAAAAGGATAACGTGTCTTTACACTGTGGTGCAAACTAAAAAGCAAACATGGGTATGGGTGGAAAAAACTGATATAAAGTAAAAACTAAAACCATAAAAGTTGGTGGCCATACCCGACCAAACTAAAAAGCAAAAGGCGTATGCTTTGTGGCGCGTACACGTCCCCCCTCGCCCCACACCCCACATCCCGGACCCCAGATTGAGGGAGAAAAGGAAGAGAGGGTCGGCGGATCAATCTCATCGGCAAAAGAAAATATGCAGATCAAAATGTTAACTTATTACAAATGTCTCTTTTTTTCCCCCTTTTTTCAGCAAAATAACGAAATGGCTTCTGCCACACATTACAGAAGTCATATCACAAGAAATGTTTGCTAGCGCATGCATGCATGCATGCATAATACATTTGTGCATGTCCCCATCAATCTGGAGCGCACAAATGTCCCCATCAATCTGGAGCGCTCAATCAATCAAAAGATCACACACGCAAACAAGAATGAAAAACAAAAGCATCTCTTCCATCCTTGTAAAACTGCTTTGATGGCTGACTGAAAATTAGTTTCACCCTCTTTATGATGAGTTTTTCGTCATTTTCTCAATTTGAAAGAATTTAGCACAATTAGTCCATAACAATATGCACATCCCTTTTTGTTTTTTTTTTTTTTTTTTCATTCTGAGGGGAATCATTTTGATTCCAATTTTTAGGAAAATCCAAGCTTTAACCACCATCAAATGGTCAACAACGGCACCCTCATTCTTTGAGTGGTTGATTATAACTGAAATTAAAGATGTGTGGCTCCCCTTGTAAGATCATATGGTCACGAATTTAGAATATTACCATGGAGAAGGACAAAAGTAAAAAAAAAAAAAAAGATAAATACACTCTGACGAATATAGTGTAATTATACTATATAAATTATATTTAAAATTATATGAATAATATTTAATATTATATAATAAAATTATATAAAAATAAAATTAATTTTTATGTAAAATTTATATAACATTAAATATTAACTAATATAATATAAATTACACCCAACCTACATGTACTTATTAATTAATGTATCTAAGCAGTAAAATGCAAGCAACGGGAACCAACTGCGTCAAGGTATCAATTAACGAAGGAACAGAATTTTAGCACAAATGTGCCTTTTGGTCCTTCGTCCTCGATCGTAACGAAAGCAGAAACTCTTAACTTTAGTGGACCAAAAAAGACACGGGTGTGTTCCATTTTTTATTACCCGTACGTGGACATTTTCGTCAATTCAATCGAAAGAGAAACCGCAAAGTAGATTCTCACTGCACGGACGGGTCATTCCTTCACCGGAACTCTGCACTCACAACCACGTTATCTTTTTAAATTTATTAATATTATGGTCAGTATATGAAAAATTTACTAAAATTTAATAATAATATATTTACCATATTTTTTGTATTTTGGTATAAAAATTGAAACCAGTTAAATAAATAATAATTAATATTTAAAAAAAAAAAGAAAAAGAGAAAGGAAAAGCACGAATGACGTCAGCAAACGGAGCATCCAGATCTTACAGCCAAAAGAAGCTTCCTTTCTTACACGGAGAGACTTGACTTCTGTTTCACAGTCTGGTGCAGCTAAAGCACACGGAGTCTGCCAAAACAAAAACTTGGAGAGAGATATGAGTAGAATGAAACGACAAGAGGAGGAGGAAGAGAAGAAAAAAATAAGAATAGCCCAGAAAAATTCACCATGAAAAGCCATTATACTTACCATTTGTGTGGTTTTATCCTGATTCTGTTACTGCCACTGGCCGTATCGTCTTCGGACGAGCCTGTAATAATAACTGTAATTCAACACTCGGAAATTCCGAGAAGAATACTACACCAGCCACTGTTCCCAGCCAGCTCAGCCCCACCGCCGGGCACACAGTCACTGCCGCCTCCTCCGCCGCCTCCGGATAGCCCGGTTTTTCCTAACCCGGACGAGCCATTTTTCCCTGAGGTTCCAACAGCTCCCACACAGGATCAGAGCCAACAACCGCCGCCAGCATCGCCGGTCAAGGGGACTCACGTGCCAATCCCGACGGCCACGCAGCCGACCAAGCCTACCAAGAAGGTGGCGATTGCAATCTCGGTTGGGATTGTCACTCTGGGCATGCTTTCTGCTCTTGCTTTCTTTTTGTTCCGCCACAAGGCTAAGCAGCCAAGAGAGAATCAGAAACTCGTTGGAGGCAATTCTCAAAGTTTCCCAGACGATTCAAGAGCGCCTCCATCCAGTTTCTTGTACATTGGCACTGTGGAGCCGAGCAGGACGTCGGTGAATGAATTGAACGGGATAAATGGGGCGGCCAACACTTCGCCGTATCGTAAGTTGAACTCCATTAAGAGATCCGAGGGATATAGACCGAGTCCTGATTTGCAGCCACTGCCGCCATTGCCTAGGCCTCCTTCTCAGCATGAAAACGGGAATTCCCCGTCTGCAATGTCGTCGTCCGACGAGGAGAGCCGTGAGACGGCATTTTATACCCCACAAGGCTCTTCGGTGAGCAATGATGATGGGTATTACACGCCGGTTTCCACGAGGCCTTTGAATGGTAGAAATGATGGGAATGTTCATGCCAATAGTTATTTTCCTCACTCTAAACGAACGTCTCCCAAATCGCGTTTGTCTGCTGTTTCTTCGCCTGAAATGAAGCATGTGATCGTACCGTCAATAAAGCACCCATCACCGCAGCCGTCGTCACCTCCTCTGCCGCCGCCTCAGGACAGAGTTGAGGATGTTAAGCCAACAAGTTCATTTGTTCCTAATAGGCCGAAATTCTCATCACCTCCACCACCGCCCAATATGGCTCTTCTTCGATCGATAAGCAACCAGCAATCGAATAAAATTCCGGGGCCTCCACAGCCGCCCCCACCACCTCCGCCACCGCCTCCTCCTCCTCCGAATGCAATGTCAGCGCCAAGAAAAGTGGGATCTTCTGAAACAGCTAAAATAGCTGTTTCTTCAACGCCTACCCAATTATTGGGAAAGAGGCAGTCCTGGAGTCCAAGCCCAAAAGCCAATTTTGAGAATGAAGCAATAAAGCCTGCAGAGCAAGTCAGTAAAGGAACCAACCAGACAGAGACGAATGATGTTGCAGATGACAATGAAGCAGGAAAGCCCAGATTAAAGCCCCTGCACTGGGACAAAGTGAGGGCGACCTCAGGGAGAGCCACGGTGTGGGACCAGCTCAAATCTGGCTCATTTCAGTGAGTGAACTTTTAGTAGTATCTTATTGTGGTCAATTTGTCGTTAATGGAATTCACAATCAAATTTTTTTAATGTTCATGGCAGTTTAAATGAGGACATGATGGAGAGTCTTTTTGGCTGCAATTCAGCAAATTCAGCTGCTAAAGAACCTCCAAGAAAACCAGTTCTGCCTGCAGTTGAGCGCAACAACAGAGTGTTGGATCCAAAGAAGTCACAGAACATTGCGATTTTGTTAAGAGCACTAAATGTGACGCGAGATGAAGTGTCTGAAGCTCTTTTGGACGGTACATGACAATTGTTTTTTGCTTTTTGTGATTATGAATTATATGATTCATGAACTGTCTTCCTTGTTTGAGTCCTTTTTGCTCAGAAGAATACACAATTCATGTGCACAGGGCACATATTTTTGTAATGCGTATCATATGATGGAATAAGCATTGTTGTCTAGTAGTGGCGGGGGCTAGTTGGCTAGATTAATATATTGGCTAACAGCATTTTCCGATCTTGTCTGTCCAGAATTCTATCAACTGCTGAATGGTGCCTCATGGCAAATATTTCTGTACACGTGTTTTTCTCTTATGTTCATAAATTCCTGCATAGATAGATTCTAGTAGTATGATGTGATTAAGTTTTCCTTTTTTCAATATCCAGAAGTGAAAAAAGAAAACAATATGTGAAACAGAAATTATGATTGAGGAGCTTAGATTAGAAGTTATCATTATTGATGTTGAAAACTAAAGAATATAGATTGTAGCATAATAATACCATATAAATCATTGTGTTAGAAGCAATCATTGTGGAGGGATATGGATTGGAAAATGGCAGTTCTGATATGGGAATTTGTTAAAACACCTTGGAATATGCAGGACAAGCAAGACCATGTAGCAATAAATATTCACCCAGACAGCGAAATGCAACCCCTAGTACATGTTAAAGTAGATGAATTTGGCGTTGTTGTTGCTTTTATCACTTCTGGTATCCTAGTGGACCTCTACTCAAGAAAGAAACTCAGAACTCAAAGACTAATGAGACATAGGAATTGTAGCTTATTTATGCCTGCTACACTGTTAAGCTGGCATGTGCTTACTGGAAAGTTTTCCAGCTACAAAAAATGAGTTTGACTTGGGTCTGAGGGAACTGTCATCCAAGGAATTGAATTTGATAATATTTTCAATTGTTGGAGTACAACTGCTCATCATTATCACCCATGGATCTCCCTGCTGCCATATGTTCCATATTGCTAATTTAATTCTTCCCTTTATATCCTTAGTTTTTGTTTGTTAATATCATCTGCAACATGTTTTGGATCAGGCAACCCAGAAAGCTTAGGTGCTGAGCTCCTGGAAACTCTGATAAAAATGGCTCCTACCAAAGAGGAAGAAATAAAGCTTCGAGAGTACAGTGGTGATGCATCCAAATTAGGGTCGGCAGAAAGATTTCTCAAGACAGTACTTGATATTCCATTTGCCTTTAAAAGAGTTGAATCCATGCTTTATAGAGCCAATTTTGATACAGAACTTCAATATTTGAGGAAATCTTTTCAAACACTAGAGGTATTTACTCTGCTTCTTAATCTTGCTGTTCTAAATTCTGCCAGTGACAAGTCTCGAGAATTAATCTCCATATCTTTGTGTCTATCAGGCAGCAAGTGAAGAATTGAAGAACAGCCGCTTATTCCTTAAACTCCTTGAAGCTGTTCTCAGCACTGGGAACCGGATGAATGTTGGCACTAATCGTGGTGATGCTAAAGCATTTAAGCTTGATACACTCTTAAAACTTGTAGATATAAAGGGAACGGATGGGAAGACCACCTTGCTCCATTTTGTTGTCCAGGAAATCATCAGATCTGAAGGTGCAGGCAATGATCCTACAGGTGAGAATCTTCAGGACAGTACCCTCTCTAGGATGAAGGAGGATGATTTCAAGAAGAAAGGGTTGCAAGTTGTGTCTGGACTGGGTCGAGACCTCAGCAATGTCAAAAAGGCAGCAGGAATGGACTCTGATGTTTTAAGCAGCTACGTTTTAAAACTTGAAATGGGGCTTGAGAAAGTCACAGCAGTTTTGCAATATGAGAAGCCAGACATGCAGGGAAAGTTTTTTCAATCAATGAAGCTATTTCTACAGGAGGCAGAGGAGGAAATTGCTAAGATCAAGGCTGATGAAAAAAAGGCTTTGTCACTTGTAAGAGAGGTAACAGAATATTTTCATGGGGATGGAGCAAAGGAGGAGGCCCATCCTTACAGAATTTTCATGATTGTAAGGGATTTCCTAGGTATATTGGATCATGTGTGCAAGGAAGTGGGAAGTATGCAGGATAGAACAGTAGTCGGCTCTGCTAGATCATTCCGCATATCTGCAACTGCTTCTCTACCAGTTCTCAACAAATATACTGAGAGAAATGATAGAAGTTCGGACGAGGAAAGCTCTTCTCCTTGAAACCATCTCCATATGAAGCATATTAAACTTTTAGGAAGATAACTATGCTACCACCGAATACTTCCACAACTACAGACCCATTTCCAATCAAAGCTGCAGCAATGTATGCCATTTTTTTTCAGTATGAGCATTTAAATGGATAAGAAGATGGTGAAGAAACACTAAGTCAGGTACGGTCTCTCATTATCAAGAAAATCCCAGTTTGCCTAGAGAAACAGGTTTTACTTTATGAAAAAAAGGGAAAAACACATCTTGTCGGAGGAACCATTGAGAAGCAGCGCCCAGAAGCCAACAGTCACTCAACAATGGCAAGGGAGTGCAAGTTCTTTGAGGACATTGAAATCTGAAATTGAAGTCTTAAGAGAAGTTGCATTGCGAGGGGGGCCATTGGGGCACTATAGTTTCTAAAACAGAAGAAAGCACAAAACATTTTCCTCAACCACTTGTTTATAGATGCCATAGATAAGATAGGCCACGTCAATTAGGTGATGTAGGTGAGATTCTAATACATTTTCAAGAAAGCAGAATGTTTTTATTTGACTTGCACGTTATGATTCCTTATGTTCCGTTGTCCTGGCATTTATTTGACATGTACTAATAAAATAATAGTCAGCAGTATTTTCTAGGTGCTGTGTGAGTTTGTTCTCTGTGCTTCATTTCAGGAAGCTGCTGAGGATGTATGTATAGTGGATGCCATTCAATTGGGCATACTTTGTTAGCCAGTTACCATGGTTGGGAAAATTGTCGGGCTTTTTCATCTCAATAGAATCAGTAAACCACAAAAGGCCTTGACCACCGGACATGAATGATAAAACGCCAGCACCAACCATATTCCGACCATGACCAGAAAGTGATGCAACGCCTGAGCTATTTACTTTCAAACAATTAGGCAAACTGTTTGAAAAGGATAAATTACATTTCAGCAAGAATGAATAGAGGCTAATAGCTTGAATGTAGGGTCTGCCTCTGGCAATCAGCTGACATGAGTTCATTGGCACTGGGCTGCCCTTGTTACTAGATTACAATTAGAAATATGTTCAATTGGGATATGCTTTCTTCCATTTTGGAATAATCCCTTCTCCCATTTCTTTACAGATGAGACAAATAATACCTATTGAAAGTAAAAGAAATTTCCTTAACCACCGATATTGCCCATGCTTTCTTATTCCGGTGGTCCAGCTAAATATTATTGGATTCTTGAAGCTGACAGCATTGGAAATATTGTCACGAAAAGGACTTTTATTTTTTTTACAAAAAAAAAAAAAAAAAAAAAAAAAAAAAAAAAAAAGAAGAAGAAGAAGAAAAAGATCTGTTTCATCGTAAAGCAGTTTCACCAGCTAGTCAACCTGAAGAGTGTGTTGACTGCTTGGGTGGGTCCACAGCGCCACATGTGCATTCCACTGCCCTTCTGTCGTGATATTTGGCAATTAAAATATCGAAAAGCGAATGTGTCGGCACAAGGGTTAAATGGAAATCTCTTTACCAACCACTTAATGACGGAGCACATGCTCCTTTTCCCTTCCCTTAGTGCTCTTCTTCGGATCCCTGACACTCGTGTACGGAATAATGTTGATAGTGAGCTCTAGCTTGGTACAACAAGAAATAAAGAACCGGAAATTTCTAAATATTAGAAACTTAATCCCATAACCAAGTTCCACGTTTAATTTTCTTTCCATCCCTTCAGCCTATATCGGACAAGATCTAGTGCATTAGTTCTAGTATAATCGCAGTTAAAAGTGTGGGAGTCTCGTGCACCAGGGCATGGACACGGTATATGAAGAAAGGGAGAAACATACCAGTTAAATGGTTTACGCTGCGGGGTAGGCTGTGACAAACATTTCGCTTGCATTTATATGACTAACTAATGTGAATGCTTAAGGGCAAGATGCTGATAAGGAAACTGTTATATCAAAAGAATTTTCTTTATAAACATCACCAGCACAATGTTCCAACATCTGGGGATACGGTTAGGACAAATTTACAAATAAAGACTTCTGTTTATCTATCAGCAAGAAATGCAGGAAAAAGATGAAAAGAATGGTGATGCTCCTATGTATTTTGTTCTGAGTATATTTCTCACCAGCATTCTCCACCTAATCTCATCCTTCTTGCTTTGTTTCCTGATCCTCTCCTTGAAGTTCCTGAATTCAAAGAATTTCCCCATGTTAGTTGGAAGTCTCTATAACTGCTTAAGTAAGAACAAAGCATTTTATCCAAAAGTTGAAATGCATACCATATAAGAACATACTAGGGACTCAAGTTATTTTTTGTATTGGAGGATATTAATGAAGAGGAATATGGAGGCATATTGAAGGCACACCTGCACAGAGGAACCCTACAGATGTCTGAATTGGCACAAAGGCGGGAATGGAGTTCCAATAGTTGCCACGTTCTCTTGCAATGGATGCAGCCACTAGGTACCCTCAACTTGCAACTAGCGAAATGGCGAACAAGCAACTCTAGTCCCTTGCATGCTGAATAATTGCAAGTCTCTTGATTCTCCACAAAATTTTTATCATGTGGAGCAATTGTTCGACAACCATCTCTGCATATATGAACAAGGGCATCCATTGCCTCGTAGAGCTGCAAATATATCTTTCTCTCACTTGATTTTCTAATTTTCTCCTTTTGCCTCTGGAAATACATTAGATGTAAATTCACGTTAGGAGCTTTGAGCTTAGTAGCAGAGCATGCTGTGTCAGGAAACAAAATAAGAGTACTCACATTTTCCTCGTCAATCACGGACTGCAAAAGTTCCTTTTCAAGCACTGGGTGGCTTTTCTTCATAACTTTCCATCCCTCAGTAGCAGAAATTTCTTGGAAGTTCATCAAGATCATGCGGTGACAAATAAGGCTGAGCCGAGGAGCATCACACAATAACGCAAGCTGAAAAATGTCGACCACATTCTCGGTGGTAAGGAAACCCTGCCCTAACTGCCACACACATATCTGCTTCAATTGTGGAACCACAAACACATGCGAGAGGACCAACAAATGCAATACAAATTCCTCCATGTCTTCCTTGTTGTAACTGCACAGAGGACAAAAATAACAGTTATCACAAAAGCTTCCCACTTCTACGTACTAAAATCCCAATCATTTTCTTCTCATGGTTTTAAGACTCTTAGAATAGCTTGTGAAGAACTTATCCAACCACATTTTCAGTTCATTGAACCCTTCCACCACAATCAGAGTGCAATTACTCTTAAGGCTAATTATTGAATGTTTTTTGCTTCTCAACAATAATAAGATGGCATGTCCATAGACAATGCAATGTCCCCAAGAAAAGGTAGCAGATTGGATTATATCAAATTAATGCTCAATTCCATTATAATATGAGCCGAGAAGGGAAGAGTTAGTACCAGGACGAGTACAAATATCGAATAAATACTCTGACCGCATCATGAGGAACACCATGAATTGATATTGTTCGTCGTCTACCATGGCCTTTTGCCTGCTTTAGCATGCCTTTCATCACAGGAGAAGCTATGCCCTGTCAGAAGAAATACAGGTTGATGAATGAGGGTTCCTTAGTTTAAGATACTACACCAACTTGCCAAACAAAATCAAAATTGGTTTTATGTCACTGCAGCATTCTATGGCACACCATTCACAGATCTCGTCTAGGAGGGGTTAAATATATTTCACATGTTTATCATAGAAAAAATATTCATCAAGTTAGTCCGGTGTAGGACTAGTCAAAAGGACCCACAATTGGCACAAAATTATGCATTCAGCAGAACTATTATGTCTGAACATTAGAATCCGTTATCTCCTTTCATTTGGCTGAGCAATAATGCAGGGCAGAAAATAACAGAAAGATGTGCAGATTGGCAAGTTTGCCTACGAAGGGAATCTGCCATCCATATCCTTATAATGATTGGCTGTTTGTAATGAAAAATGATACCAAAGATCATGATTTCCTAAGGGTTGGCAGTTTTTACGAAAACAGATAACAAAGATCATGCTTGCTTAAATGCTTTCTTTATCATTTACTGACACCAGACAAATCTTAGTCATAAGATTAAGGAAACTGGTTTACAACAAATAAAACTTACAAATACATCTAAAAAGCATATTCAACACAAATGAACTCTGTCATTGTAGCAATAGATCCATAACTCTATTGCAGAAGAAATGACTGTATGATTGATTTGATTGTAAGATAGGTCGGTAAAAACAGCATTGTCAATCAAACAAAGAAGGAAGACAGTTCTTACAAGAATATTAGCATGTGCATAGACGGACCCACCATTGCCAGTATTAATGATAACATCTGCTCTATAGGCCTCATCAAAGAGGCGGTCCCACCTCTCCATTGTTGCTGTAGAGACACAGCTATATCCTCCTAATTTTGTGCCATCCATCATCAGCCCCTTCTTAAGGCGACTGGTAGCTATTGGACCAGGCAATGGCGGTGGCACCGGAGGGTCTTTCTTGGACAATAATGGAGAACCCTCACAATCATCTAGTTTCCCCATCAGGTTACAAGATCCCCACTCTGCGATCAAAAATAAAGAATTGAAGTGAGGTTTTTCAATTTGGAAATCAGTATTGGGGTAAGTTTAGGAGTTGCTCAATGATTTCAATGGTGTAACTCGTTTCTTTGCTGATATCTATTCTAAAAAACAAGCTAGTGTGTCTCATTGAACATGCGATTAACGTGAATAATACGTGAATGATAGCAATTAGACCAAGATATGATCACCAATTGAACCCAAAACAATCTTTCATCCTGTCTCAAGGACCACTTTGTTGTATAATAGTAAGTATTGAGCTGTCACGATAAATGTCCAAGAAATGAGTGCAATAGAGATGAACATGCTTGGATGAATTTGCCATAGAATGATCGAACAAGAGATGAAAATATTTCTATCAAAGTACGTTAGCTCTGATTAGAGGCAAACTCAAGGAGTAACATTTGCAACGTAAACCTGGAAATGTGCCAATTAATAGGGACACAAAATCCTAATGAATGGCGAGAGGAATGGTGGATTGATAGCTTGGTTTCATTAATCTTTCTGGGGCACCTAGTCCCCATCTTACCCAAATGACCATTGATTCCAACAGACCATATTCCTAGCAACATTGAATGTAAAACAAGCTACAGGAGGAAAATGGCGTACCACTTTCAAATTTCAATCAATCCGCTTGAAGAGACAGCAGAAAGATGCTAACTCCCTTCTCGCGCGGGTCCCAATTCAATCAAGCAATAGCTTGGCTTCTCTGGAAAACGACGATCACGAGAATGCAGAGAAGGGAATTGTAAATCAATATGTTGCTCAATCTAATCTTCTAGCATTTCTGCCTGGCAGATTAACACCCAATTCCCGTTTCATTACAACTGCTTGTTTTTATTTATAAACAAACACCTTCTTGCCATCGGCAACTGTCTCTGCAACATATCTATCTATCTATCTATCTCTGACAAATGCTGACCTGTCATACCCATCTGGTGGTCCCCACATAGACATTTAGGAATCGGATATGATGCTGACTCGGATATGCATTTTGGAATCGTTGACGCCTCAAATCCACCTAAGCCAACGCGCTTACGCTTCTGGAGTTTTATTTTTTCTTTTAATTACTATAAGGCATAAGGCATTTTTGTTGCTTTGTTGGACAAATTAAGGCCGCCCGTTCGGATGCGAAAGAGGAGCGAAGATACCATGTTTAGAAATTTACAGGTACCAGCTCGGATGCAGAGAGTCCCAGCTCAATTGTGTCTGGCTGACTGCCCTACTTGTTTGTTAGTAGATTTCATGAGTTGGCGTAGTCCTTTTCATTTTCCCCTATTTATTTATTTATTATTATTATTACTACTATTTTTTGGTGGGGGTGTTGCGACTTCTATTTTCCAGCTAGAAATAATAAGAGTTTGTTTTAGTTATTACCAACCTTTCAAGAATAATATTTGTTCCTTGCCTTGTCTTGGCAAGGTCTACAGGTTTTTAACGAATACTTACCAACTGTAAGATGGGTTTCTGCTTACACAATTTTGAAGGAATGACGTTGGAGATAATTGACATTTTTAATTATATAAAACCAAAGATATATTACTTAGACTTAATTGAATCTTTTAATAATTTTTTTTTTAAAATAAAGCTAAAGATTGACAATCCTTGCAAAAGAGGAAACTCATAAAATGTTACTTTTAAGATAAGAAAAAAAAAATAAAAATAATTTTAAATATCCTATACAACTGCATATTTATTTGTTTATCTAATAAAAATATAATGCTATATATCTTTTTTTTTTTTTTTGTTTTTTTGGTAATGGTAAAAGCGTCACTAAACTTTAATATTTCTAAATATTTTTCACCTCTCGTATCAACAAATAGATGTACCTTAAACATAAAAGAAAAAAAAACAATTTATTAATATAATTTGAATTATGTATAAATTTAATAATGTAATTGTGATATTTAAAAAAATAATCAACCCATAATGTTAAACACAAAAGATAAGTTCTTACACAATAAACTCAAAAATTTCCACTACCTGTTTCTTCAGTCCTTCGTTGCTTAAGGATTGTAGTGGAAAAGCAAATTCAAACTTTCATCAAATAGTTTTTTTTTTTTGGTGGTTTGGCCAATAGCTTCATTACTTTTTCGTTTAAACGTATGCTTATTAGGAGGCCAATCAAATTGTAAGTTACTAAATGAATTTTTTTTATTATTTTTTTAATTTTAACTTATTCTTAAGATTATATTTTAATATTAAAAATAAAAATTTAAATTTTTAATTATTAAAAAACCTTTTGAACCCATTGATCAAACGTTAATTAAAGTGTGTCAGGTACGTAACCTAAACTCCACAAAGCACCATTTGAATTTACAAAGGACTTGAAACTTAGCTGGCAATTTGGTCATTACACTCGGACAAACAAAACAAGGCGCTAGTGGCTATAACGAAATCAGGTTGTAAGATTGGAGAATGCTAGTGTGTAGGAAGTTTTAAAAATTAAGTCAATTATTGAATTTTAAAAATAAAAAAATAAATTTTATTTATTTATTTTAATAAAAAATAGATTAATAAATTTAATATTTAATATTAAATATATAATATTTTTTATAAATAAAATATAATTATATATGTATATTAAGATTTTAAAAAATAATTAATATAATATATTTATAAATATAAATAATTTATATCAAATAAATTTAATAAAAAATATATTATAATTTATAATGATATTATTTTATTTAATGCATTTTTATTAAAAAATAAAATAAAATAAAATAATATAAATAATATAATTTTTTTAAAATAAATATTAATATAATATATAATTTTAGATATTTTTATTAAAATATAAATAAATATATATATATTTAAAATTTTATAATTAATAATTTTTAAAAATAAAAAATTATAAAATAAGGTAAATTTTATTTTATTTTTTTAAAAATTAAAGTATAAAAAATTATTTGTTTAAATTTTAAAATTTTTTTAAAAAATTTTTTAAAAATTACTATTAATTTATTAATTTATAATTTAATTATTTGATTAATTAATTTTATTATTAATTTTTAAAATTAATATTTTTTTAAAATTAATTAAATTAACTTATAATTTAATTTTTAATTACGTAATTAACCAATTAGATTGATTTTTTAAAAACGTTGGTGCGTAGTTGGCAACTTGGCGTTGGGCGGATGTTTCAGTTTTTTGAATGGTTTGAATCTACACGGGTCTGTGCAATTGGCCCAGTCTTTGGAGTGGGCATTTAGAGCGGCCATTCACCGCATTTCTCACACCATACAGTGTACAATGCTTGTGAGCGTATACAACAAAAGAAATAATTAATCAATGAACTCTAATTTAATAACGTTAGAATTATTTTTAAAATTTAAAATTTAATTAATTTAAAATAAAAAATAAAAATAATTTAATAATTAAAAAAATTAAATAAAAATAAATTAAATATAATTCATTAAAAACTTTTTAATAATTACAAATTTTAATTTTAATATTTTAAATTTTAAATTTTAGTTTTAAAAAATAAAAAATTATAAAAATAAAAAAATTATTCTCATTCTCCTAATAAAACAAAAGAATTAAATTTAAGTTATTCACATTTTAAATTTTTAATAATTTGGATTATATGTTAATTTTTTTTATTAATTTAAATTTTAAATTATCAAATTTTGATTAATTGTACTATAATACTTTTATTTTAGTCAATTCTAAGTTATGAATTTTTAGAATTTAATTAATTTGAATTAATTTATTCATCTATTAATATTAATATAGTAAGTAATATATAATAACTTGGATTGACAAGTAAATTTTTTACTATTAATTTAGATTGTTATTTGTTAATTTTTATCTTTTAAAAAAATTGATAAAATTATAATAAAAAAAAAGTTTGCATCCAAACCCAAATTCTTATGTTTCTTGCCATTTAAACATTAATAAAGGAGTAACAATAAAAGTTTTTAATTGACCACTATAAAAATTAGAGATTTAAAACCAAAATTAAAATACATAGCTAAAATAAAATTGTTTAGGAATCTTTTACTATTATAGTATTAGTATTAATATAAAACTAACTACTTTTATGAGATAGTTTAAAATTTATATAAATTTTATTTAAAATTTTATATTTTTTAATATTAAATTTAGATCACATAATTTATAATTAATATTATAATATTTTTATTTTTAAAAAATATAATATATTTTATTTCGAGTATAATAAAATTTAATTGAATTGTTTTCACAAAAATGTTATTGTAATCGAACACACCCCAATTATGCACACATTTAAATTTTCCTATCACGTTATTGGGCCAAAAGTGGTGGCGTTCAATTTATTTATTTACTTTTGAAAAGAACGGCTGTGGCTCCAAAACTTGTGTTCTTTCTCTTCCTTGTGTTTCCCTCTTCAAATGCCCAAATTTGAAAAACACAGCAATCCCAAATGGAGAAGAGGCTGCGCCATTGCCTCCAAACCTCAGCGGAGGAATTCCTTTCCTTCGCCGCAAGGCTCACTTTAAAGTCATCGAAATCAACTCTCAAATGCCTAATTCACTCCATTCCTCCGTCGTCTCCGCTCTCCTCCTCTCTCCCTCTCTCTATCAGCCGCTCCGCTTCCGAATCCATCTTAGACTTCCAGAAAATTCTAGATTCTCCGCCCTCTTCCGATGAACACTCCAGATCCCCTCCTTCCAAGCGTCCTCGCAGATCCTCTCGCAACCTCCAAAAAAATGACTCGAGAGAAAATGAAACTCGTCTCGACAAGCGGCGACAAGTTCTCGAGAAGCTCCGGATTCTTGCTCACCTGGCATTTCTGTGCGTTTCGCACCCGAATAAGCCGTTTTCAACCTCCGATTTGTTGCCGGCTGCTCAGTCGTTGCACGATAACTTGATTCTTTTCGAATCGGACCCGAATTTATCGACCGAGGTAGCGAGTTTGTGCGAGGAGTACTGGAAGGCGGATTTGCCGGGACGAGAGATGCTAATTTCACAGTCACTGCCGTTTCTAGTTTCGAAGTCCTTGACGTTGAAGAAGAAAGTGGATGTACATAGGGTTTATGCACTGCGCGAGGCCTTTACGCTGTTTGATTTTGAAGATGATAGCATAGAGGATTTGAAATTGTTGTTGATGAGGTGCGTCATCGCACCTCTGTATCTGAAGACCGAGGATGGGCGGCGGTTTCTGGCGTTTGTGTTTGGTTTGTGTTTGCAATTGATGAAGGAAGCGCTGGCGATGATAAAATCACAGATTCCGTTCGGAAGGAAGTCGATTTTGGAGGCGTACGGTGAGATTTTGTTTAGGGCATGGAAGGGAGTGGAAGGGGAGTTAAAGGGTGCGATTGAGAATGGGTTTTTGCCGGGTTTGATTGAGACTGCAATACACGCAAGTTCTCGGGAGCTTGCAGCTTCTAGTAGAAAGGTTTTGGGAGGGTTTGTTAGTCAAAGGATTACTGATGGGGTTGATAAATTGCTGTTTCGGCTTGCTGAGCCTGTGATTTTCCGTTCATTGCAGGTAAGCTGCCTCTGTCATGGAGCCGTGGGTTGGTGAATGTAGTTATGCTTGATATAATTATCAGAACTTAAGTCTTTGGGAAACAGTTGTTCATTATTAAAGCTTGATCAAATTATCTGAAAACTTTTCATTACGGTCTTTTTGGTTGTATGCGCCATCTTCTATTTCTATAGATATCATGTAGAAATCTTTTACTATTCAATGACAATGATACTGCATCTGGGAAAATTCTGTGATTGAAAGGGTTTGGCTGCCGTTTACAACTTTTACAGCAACGAAAAGATGGAAGTGGATTTCCTTTCGATAAAATATTTAACCAAAAGTTTATGTTGAGAAATAAAATGGATGTTACCGACCAATTTGGAATGATTGAATTTTCTTTGATCCAATGGGTGTAAAAGCAAAGTTTTGTTGGCTGAAAGTGCCGCTTATTCTAGTTGTTAGTCTTGTGTTTTGGAACATCTTACATTCATGATTCGTTCAGTTAAATATTTCTGGATCCCATAACCATATGAACATATGAAGTATATTTTCTTGACAGGTTGCAAATTCAAATGTGCGGCTGAACGCATTGCATTTACTTTTAGATTTCTTCCCTCTTGAAGATCCTGATGCAACAAAAGAAGTTAAGGATATGCTACTTGATAAACAGTTCTTTTTATTGGAGAAATTGCTAATGGATGATTGTCCAGACATTAGAATTGTTGCAGTGGAGGGTTGTTGCCGTGTACTCCATTTATTTTGGGAAATTATCCCTTCGCCAACCATTACGAAGATGCTCACACTGATTTTCAATGAGATAGCACATGATGCATGCAGTGATGTCAGACTTTCTACCTTAAATGGCATTGTTTATTTACTTGGAAATCCGCAATCTCATGAAATTCTTAAAGTTCTTCTACCTAGGCTAGGGCATCTGATATTGGATAATGCAATTTCTACTCGTGCTGCGGTTGTGGATCTCCTCCTTCTTATAAGGGATATTCGAACTTTTCAGTTTAGTAAGGTAACTAGAGCTCTCAAAACAATAATATGGTGATTTTTGGTTCTCTTGTGTGGTAAGCTTTTGGTGAATTTTGCCGATTTCTTGGTAGTCTTTTTCATTCAAGTTCATTTTCATTATATATCTGCAGGTGGTTGGTTTGGAAGTGTTGTTGCCAATCCTTGCAAATGATCAATCTCAGGTTGCTCAGAAAATAACAAGACTGCTTATACCATCATACTTCCCCTCAAAAGTAACACTTGCAGAGGCATGCAATCGTTGTGTTACTCTTATAAAAAGGTCTCCCATTGGTGGTGCAAGATTGTGAACATGCAGCAGTGGAAGGAGTGTCCCTTAAGTCTCTCATGGAGCTTGTCAAGGTGTTGATCAATATGGTTTTTTCAGATCATAAGTTAGATTCAGATCAGATTGAGGGTTTACTTATTGCTGCTGCCCACATTTGTAATAGCCTATTGAGCGAGCAGTGTTACAGGAACAACATTAAAGAGTTGTTTTCTGGTGGAAAAGTCAAGTGCTTGTTTGCTGTTGCATCTACTGCACGTGCTCAATCATCTGTACTTGACATATGTTCTGCTCTGTGTCCAGAAGATGTGGCTATGCTTGTTGAGGAATGCATGTACTTAGTCACTAATTGTAGTGGATTATCTGAGGATGCACATGTGCAGAATGAAGTGAGGTCTGCCCACAGATTATTGATGTCCTGTGATGGCTCTGATCAAATGTTTGAGGCTTTAACAGGGCTTTTACAAAAGACTGCTTATCGCTGCCATGTGAAATATGGAACCGAAATACCTAAGCAAAGAGCTCCTCCTGGAAAAAGGAAGAAATGCAAGTCTTCAGCCAAAATTTCAGTCAAGTGGAAAAATACAGGTGGAAAAAGTGCCTCCACTTTTGAGGAAGATTACTCAGTGGCTGTAGGAGTTGCCTGGCAAATAAAAGACTTTGTTGCTTCTGAGGATACTAAAAAGGCTATATTAGGGTCTCAGTATCTAGAACTATTATTTTTTGCTTTGAAGGTCATTTCAGAGGTCAGTATTGTGCAGTGTATCCGCTGTGAATACATGGACACTTTTCCCATTTTAGCATATACCGCTCTTGTCTTGCACATGACACTTCAAGGTATAAGCATAGGCAATATGGATAATCATGGCCTCAAGAAGAATGATCGGAGTGAGTTTTCAACTGCAAATCGTGAGCATGTAAGTGCCTGTACTCTGTGGCTTGTCATGCCTTATAAAGTTGGAGATACCTGTTTCACGTCATAATTTTTTGTTTTCTCTCTGTTACAGTTCTGAGGTTTGTGGAGGATTAATCTAATTTTGTCTTTTAACCATTCTACAATCAAACTTTCATTCAACGGAAAAGTTCCTAATCCATAACTGCATTTTGGGTACAGAAGAACCAACAAAGTCAGAACATTCACTTGTATTAATCCAAGGATAAAGCTGGTGATTAAGTAAAAATGAAGAAACAAAGTGGCAGTTCATATTGGGATTGTGTATTTTGGTCTGAAGCTTGAACTTTCCAGTCTATCTGTGAAGCAAACAAAAATCCCTCTTTGTAGTACACAAATGGTATCATTTCTGAATCAAATACCCCCACCTGCGACTTTGCATGAACAAAGGCAATATTACAATGTACATATTTTTTATTGACATACTAAATTTACAGCCATTTATATATATATATATAAAGGGATGGTAGCCTTTGTTACATGGTTGAAGAACTCATTTAGTGGTTGTGGTTTGAGCTCAAGTTTTGCATCTATTTGTGGCATTATGGAAATGTTTTTGGTGATATGCTCTCTGTTTTATTTCTTCAAATTTTCTTTTTAGCCAACAGTGTTGGATCACGTAGCAGATCACCTGCTCAACTGTGCTGGGAAGCTGCTTGGAGCATGTGAAGCTGGAAAGTCAGACATTTTACCATCAGCCTCTACACAGGGTAACAAAAAGGCCTATCACGAGGGAGAAAAGCACAGAAAACCTCAGAGAGATTCTTCTGGCTCAAAAAATGACGGTAAGCGATCGAGGAGAAAAGAGAATTACGATCTGCATTGTCTACCAATAGAGTGAAGGTCCAATTAAGATAGCATGGTTTTGAGCTGCTATTTTGAACCATTATGTCATGTCTGCAAAATGAAATAATAGATTTTAATTACCACATTGTTTGTGATTTTTATTCCTTGTGCTTTATTTGGTGTACTAGTTTTCATCTTTCCTTTTTGCAAAACCTGTTAACTTCCATGTTGGGATCCTTTACAATACAGAGAGGATGTCAAATAAGGTGAAGATGCTTACAGCAATTCTCAAGTTTGTTGTTGATTCCAATGCTATGGGCTTTCTTTCTCACATTCAAGGAAGGTGCTTAAGCTTTTCATCAGCATATGTAAAGCATGTCATTTTTGCGTTGGGACAACATTGTAGTGGGAAATCGCAGTTTAAGCAGGAAGAGTTGAAAGACATTTTTCTGTGTCTGAAAAGCTCTTTCAGTTATGCAGCCAAGTTACTAAATCACATCCTTGGAGATACCAATGAAGATTCACGACCTTTGACAGAAGCCTTTGATCTTGCCTATGATATGCTTGATCTAATTGCTTCAATTGAATTGTACTTGGGCTCTTCTTATGCGGGACGCCTTGTTGCATCTGCCAGGGCTTGGCTGCCTGATTTGGTGCTTGCATTAGGATCTGGGTGCATGCTTAAACAGAGCGAAGCAGAAAGCACACGTTTGGCTGCATTATATAGGGTAAGGCTCCACTTTCCATCATGGCCTTTAGTTTTGGTAAAGACTGAGCTGTGCGAAATAAGTGACGTTAACCAAGAAGAGGAGGACGACAGACATTCAGAACCAGGGGGATTTCCTGTTTTTAAGCGATTTATGGAAATGATAGTTTCACTATTGAAAGGAAACTCTCACATTTTGGACACAATTGGCGTGATCTTTTTGACTCTCTCCATTGGTGGCTTAGAAAAAAAAGAGTTTGGATTAGTACTGGGGCTTCTACGCTTTGTCTGCTTAAAGTTAGTCGGACAAGAAGATAGAGACTGGAGCAAGTATGATATGATGTTGACATATCTGCCAGAAATTTACCCTATTATTGAGAAAGAAATTGAAGAACAAAGTCATGAAAGTGAAGTGCAGAAATTGCAGAGTGCCAGGTTATTGCTAGAACCCGTTTGGCTGTATCATATTTATGAAACTGGCAGGTTTTCCATGATAGAAGAATAGATCGTCTTTTTAGCAAGTTTGAGCTTAGTTAATGTCTCGGGAAGTGCCATAACTGATGGTCGCATCCTACTATCCCTGAACATGTCGGGTCGGTTTATTCAGTGTGGTTTTGGTCGGGATTGATATCGATAATAACTTTATCGACGAATTTTGTAATAAAGATCTGACTTTCTTGCATGGCATGGACAAAGATGACTAACTGTTACGTGACTCATTTGCATTAATTAGGCTTAAGATAATTAGTCAAAATTCAAAATTTAAAATAAATTAACTTGAATAAGTATATTAAAAGGAAAATGACAAAAAGGGTTTCTTGGTCCTCTCTTCTCTAACCAATCAATCAGCCATGGCCAATAGTTCAAGCTCCGATTCTCGCCACATCCTCTTCGTTGCGCCTTCTCATCGAATCTCCAAGGGTTAAGTCTTCAAACCTCCCATCATCTCTGATCGTACTTGCTCCGTAGGGTTTTTGCTTGGGTTTTGGTCTTGGATTCTACTCCGCTTCTTCTCAAAATCAAATACCCAAAAGTCGGAGGCCCCACTCAGGTCCACAACACAAATAATCCCCTCCCTCTCTCCCCTTCTCACAAAACGAATACTCTCTATAACTTTAACAATTCCTTTCCTCACAGGCACACAATCTTGCTGTAGTTTTCTTTTACAAAGGCGTAAAACCACTCTGCCAAGAAAGCAGCCATCGGCACACACATATATATATAATATGAAAGCAAATGCAGATTCAGATGCAAATCAGCCAAAACAAAATACATTCAAGAACTCAATAACAAAACAGAGCAATTTCTTCTTCTTTTTTTTTTCTCTCTCTCTCGACTCCTTGAATCTTGTTTGTCTCGTAGACAAGCGAATTCCGCGTGCATCTAGAGTTAATTTTTCAATTTGTTATAGATTATCATGCAATTTTCCCGCTACTTTTTCTTGCCTTCTTTCGCCCTTTTCAATTTGTACCCTCTATCTAGGATTCGTTCGATACTAAAAAGGGCAAAGGTTCCTGTTGGTTATTTATTTAAATTCAATTATTATCACTTAATTTGACTAAGCATAAATCTTTAAAAAAAATTAATGAGTTGAGTTATGAAATTACAAACCCATTAAATCTAACTGGAGTGAAGTGGCCTAAAGTTGTTAGTTGACTTATTATTATGATTATGATTATTATTATTTATGCTTATGTCATCAATTAATCTATGTTATAATGTTACGTTGTTTTTAATTAAACAATTTATCAGCGCGTTATTTTGGTTATAGAAATAATTTATGAGGCATGGTTTTAAATTTGCCATAAAATGTGTTATTTTGTATATTAATTCTTTTGGTCCAAACTGAAATAACCAATTTTGAGAAACACCCAAACTGAAGTATAACAAAAACCGAAACGAACCGAAGTTCTTGGAGCAAACATCCGTAAAATGACATGGGGGAGGTGACAACGAATAATTAAATAATTGCTATTTGAATCTGCCGTCGGCTCCTATTTAAAATGTTTTAACTCTTAGTATCCCATATTAATCAATGAAATTATTTACCGAAGCTGGAACTGAAGTAAGGTCCCTTCTGTTTGTTGGTCGAGTATATAGTAAACAATCCTGACATCCCATATTAATTAATAAAATTATTTACTGCAACTGGGAATTTGCATATGGTATCACATATTATTTGAAGTACGTGAATGCTGCATGCACTCAGAAATAGATAAAAGACTTTAAATTTTTATTTTAGAGATTTCAAATTATAATAAAGGGCATTAGATATATGAAAATATATATAAAAAAAAAAAAAAAGTTAATATTTTGTAATCTACCGTATAATGAATCTTACAAGGGGCCAAAAATACAGAGAAATAGGTTAAGAGATCAAAGATTTAGAACCCTCCTCCTGTATCTGAAACGTGGGCAGTGAATTTTCTATTGGAAACACAAAATGGATTCCACGGTAAGACATTGAAATCAAGTAACAAGTGGCGTCTAAAACGAGAACCGTAAGTACAAGATTGTCCCCGTCACCTTGATGCAGCTAATCCACTAAAGAAGACATTAGCTACTGATCAGTCAACGAAACTGTAGGAGCTTGAAATTTTAGACCATGTTATTCACACAGGGATCATCTTCACGCCAGCTGCCATTGGAATGCCTAGAAGTCCAATGACCATGCTAAGGAACCATTGCCACATAGTGAGATGTGATGTATTTGCGAGTGAACCCAGGAACTCGATAATTGTGATTTGAAAGAGAACAATAAAGCCAAGAACAGCCATAAAAACAGGATTCTCAGTTATGCCTTTAAAAGAGTTCTTTTCTTCCAACCTGCGTGAGCTTATCAGATTGGAAACCTGCGAGCAAAATCAAAGGCATTTGTCATTACTTATTCCAAGAATGTGTGTGGGTGAGAGAGAGAGAGAGAGAGACGAGAGAACAACTAAGACTGTTCTACTTCATGATTGATGTGAAAACTTGCTAGTTGCAAAAGTAGAAACAATTGGCAGATATAGATGTGGATCATCAACTGAAGGAGGGTTAGAGCATGCAGCTTGCAGACTCTAGAAGTGATATGGAAACTGTTGGATTGCAACCAGGTTGGATGGTGATCAGGCATGCAAGTGTAGTGATGCGTATCGTCATAGATGGTAGCAGGTGTTTAGGGTGAGAGGACTTAAGTTGGTTTCTAGGTGTCACACGTGGTCACTAGAGTCAGTAACCTAAAGCCGCTTTAACCAATTAAGTTGCAAAATGCATCCAATTAGCCATACTACAATAACGGTAAACGTGACTGGAAGGGTTTCCGATAGCATTACCTGACAAAAGATGAATGTGTTGAATATAAATGTGTCGAGGATTAGATCAGAGTTTGGTCCATCTAAATGAAAAATGGCTTTCCCTTTTGCTTGAAGGAACCATATTATGGTAAATTGATAAAGAAATTGCCCAAAGATGTTCCTCCACATAACACTGGTGATGAGTCTCCCTTTCCTTCCAACTGGTGGGAGCTTCATTAAGTCATCATTTGGAGGCTCGGCAACCAGGGCAAATGCTCCCAGTGTGTCTGTGATCAGGCTTACCCACAAAAGCTCAACATCTGAGAATGGAGCTTTTCCTGGAAAAGGATGATGCAAAAGCAAAAGTTCAATTTTTGAAGGGGGCTGGGAAATGGTGGGATTCTTCATCACAAAACACTGACTGAAGTCAAAAGATCAAGCAAATTTAACGAAATAAAGAATTTGTGCCGTCTGACCTGTCAGCCAAGCTGAAGAGATGTTAAGAATCAATGCAACAATATTAACAGTCAACACGAATTGCATAAATTTTTTGATATTCGAGACTACTGAACGCCCCCATTTGACCCCTTTCACGATTGTAGAGAAATCATCACCAAAAAGTATAATATCAGCATTTTCCTTTGCCACCTGAAATTTAGACATGAGATTGATTGTATTTTGTCATCTCCACTGTGCTTCTTACCACAATCAAGAAATTATAAGTGACGCCAAAATAACTGCTATCTGCAGCGAAAAAGGAAATTTTAGCATAACTAAATTTGATGAGTAAGAACCCCTTGCATATATGCTTGTTTCAGACATATGCTTTTTCCCCAACATGCAACATTCGGCTTCCTGAGTCTGTAGCTTTTCAGTGCCCAGACTGATTACACTCCTAGACAAGTTGTAGAGTATTCCAAGGGCAGGGCATATTGTGTTTAACATGGAAAATCCTATCATTTCAAGTTGATAATCTCCTATATTTGATGTCAACAAACTTTCTTGTATAGAATTCTTCGATGTATGTCAAAACATTCCAAATAAAAAGGTGTTATAGTACATGAGGCTCCTACACTGTGCAAGCTGGGGAAGGATTAGTGAGTTGAACCTGTGACCTCCAGGCCACAATGAAGTAACCTTACAGTTATATAAAAATATACAAGATGGTAACTTTATTTCCACCTGGTTATCAGTATTTGTACAGACTGCTAAGCCAATGAGAGAACTTTCATTTACCGTTCACAGATTCATAATGCCACAGAACTCAGAAGTGGTCTCCTACTGGAATTCATCACTGGTTGTTAGGCTTGTTGTGATTTTTTGCTTTCGTCCTTTTTCCCCTAGTCTGCAAAAGATCTGACTCTAGGCTTACAATCTCTGCTTTTTCTGAAATATAATTATTTATTAACTATTAATAATAAAGTTTCAATAGCTTGGATTTGCCTTAACTGCCTTTCCTATCTCATAATTCATTTCATTTTCTTAAAGAATTATTCTAGTTGGTATTATTATTATTTTTATCCTTCTGTGCTTCTGTTAAAGCTTTCTGCTCTTTTTTTTATTTTTCTCTTGTATCCTTCTAGACAACCTGGAGACTTCCATATTTTCCAGGGGCTATGGAACCTCTTAGATTGTAAGATAATTTTCACACGAGAAAAGATTCCTTGCTTGCTCACCTCAGTACCGTAAGTGCCAGTTGCCAGACCAATATCTGCTTCCCTAAGTGATGGGACATCACTGGTTTCATCACCAGTCACCGCAACAACTTCATTACATGTGGTTTGCAAATGCGTCACCAGTGCATGTTTATCTAGAGGAGAAGATCGAGCTATCACCTATAATACAATTATAAGAGAAATGACAGATTACACAGACTGTTCCTATTGACTCAATCGTTATCAGAATAGGCTTTACAAGGATTTACAGAAAGTACCTGACTTCTAGGAATCTCTTCCAGCAATTCCTCCAAACTCTTCTGTCGAAAATTATGACCTTCAACAGCTACACCTTCATCAGTGAGAATTCCACATTCCTTAGCAACAGCCTTAGCAGTATTCATGTTATCATCTGTAATCATTCGTACAGTGATACCAGCAGAACGACAAACAGCAACAGACTCCCTGACACCTGGCCGGACAGGAGCTTTAATGCCCACAATTCCGATACAAGTATACCCTGAAACTGGAATAGGATTATCAGGGGAAAATCCATCTTTTAGCTCCACATAGGCAAGACTCAAAGTTCTAAGAGCCCCATTAGCAAACTGATCACTGATAACCTTAAGATGGTTGAGGGATGCTTCGTCAAGGGGAACAGTTTCACCATTTGAATTAATCAACTTGTCGCAGGCAGCCAAAACTTCTTCTGATGGCCCCATACAGTGGGCTCGCACACCTTCTGGAACCTTTATTATGACTGCCAACCATTTCTTTGAGGGAAGGGAACATTCTACCCGAACAATTTCCACTGCTTGTCGCTCAGCTTGGAAATCTTCACACAAAGACAAGCCAAACTTTAATAAAGCAGCCTCAGTGGGTGCTGCCCAAATCTTAAGTTCCCCTTTTTTATTGACAACAATGTCGCCATTGGTGTTATTGAATATTGATTGCAACAAGAGTTTCAGAGCAGCATCTGGGATCTCAGAGCACAAGCTAGAAGCATTATTGTACTTGCTTACATCTCTGACATTCATACAAATGCATACTTTCACAACACTCATGTTGTTAGTAGTTAGTATAACAGTCTTGTCTATACAAATAGTTGTGGCTGTCCCCATAGTCTCACACGCTGCCATATGGTTAAGAAGTGCATTATCATTTATCATCTTCTTCAGGACAAAGGCAAGGCTTAATTGCATTGCCAATGGCAGCCCCTCTGGATTGGCAATGGAAAAAATTGTAAAAGAAATAGTGAAGTGTCTAAGCACCTCCAGTGCATCATACCCTGACCAGCTCCAGTGTGTCCCCTCTTGCAGTTTATGCATTAACAATCCCTGGACCAATACTGCAAATGTCACTATGGCTAAGTATAGGCCTATCTTTCCCATGATAGTTGCCAATCCATTCAGTTTCACCTGCAATGGAGTCTCGTCATCTCCCCCTTCATTGAGTGTTGCCATAACCCTACCCCACTTGGTTCTCATCCCAACAGCTGTAATCAGCATCTTGCATGATCCACCATGGACCTTAGTTCCAGAAAGCAGAAAAGGACTCTTGGCACTGACCATATGTAGCTCACTCTCCCCATATAAACTTGATTCATCAATTAACACTGAAAATCCAGAAACAAAAAGGCCGTCTGCAGGGACTTGGTCTCCAGAAGTAATATGTATAATGTCACCAGGTAGTAAATCACATGACAATATTTTTTGCCTAAACCCATCTCTTGTAACCTGAATCAGGCACTTCCTTTTTTCCATCTCCCAATTTCTTAACTTCAAGGATTGCCAATAATCATTTGCTGCTGTCACAATTATAACCAAATAGATGCTAACAACAATTACAATAGTATCATGGGCTCGGTTTTGCCATCCCTCCATAATGATACCAATAGTCAATGACACAAAAGCACAAATTGCTTCAATAATCAAAGTCCTATCTTGACAGGCTTCCCAAAGAAGGAGCCAGAAACCCCGAGCTTCCCTCTCTGCTGTTCTATTGATTCCATAAATTGCTTTTCTGCCTTGTAGATTCTCAGTAGTATTGAGCCCATACACAGTTGATGTGCACAACTTTTTTGCAATGCCAGGTACTCCACCATGAAATTGCAGCTTCTTTGCATCACACATTTCAATGATTTCCACTAACTCAGAAGCACAGATATCAAAACCAGCAGCCTTAACTTCTTCAGGTGCAGTATAACTATAAGAGACCACTTCTGCATTTATTAATGGACCACAGTCAGGAAGAACATTTCTGGAGAAAGTAAATTCAATGAAGGAGTGTTATCACCTGACAGAAATTGCCATGCAGCCTTGCTGACCAATACTGCTATTTGAAGCTTTTCCTGCAGTACCCAAAACCAAAAAATGTGAATATCTCACTTGAAAAGGAAAGGAAGCATCTAATGACAACAAAATTAGTAAAAATTTCAGATCCATTTTGCAATAAGGTACCTCTCTCAAGCAGATGCATAATGAAGCACATTTTAATTTTAATGCAAATTATTTGCTTGTGTATGAAAGGTGAGCCTTTGCATAACTGTATAAGTTACTCCATTATCAGTTCGAGGTCATGAATTTGAGTCACGGAAACAGCCTCGTATATTCGGTTGAGTCCATTACAACTAATGGAGCATAATTACAATAGGGGAAGAGATCAATGTCCAAGTTGGTCATCTAATTTTTGTCCTAGTTACTTGCTATGGAATTTGCAATCAAGTTCTATTGATTCATGTTAACAATGTCTCTAACTCACAAATCAATCCTTCAGATTTGCAACAACTGCTCAACTGAGAATTATAACATGCAGGAGACCACCAGATCCAGATCAAGGACGACCATGGTAAGTTACTAGCTACCATAGGACAACGCTGGCGTGAATTGCCAAAACATCAATTCCAACTCAAATAAATTAAAACAAAAGGAAATGAGAAGCGATTTACAGATTCTCAGTCAAGCTAAAGCAGCATTGCCACTGACTCAAAAAGGAAACAAATGAATGGGGTTAACAGCGCGTGAACTCGACGGTTATTATATGATCATAATTAAGGACTAGAAGTCCAAGCAAATCAGTGGATGTTGAAGCAGTAGATGGTTAAACAAGAAGAATGGGAGCTGACAACAAGCAAAATATATATCTACAGAGGGGGAGAGAGAGAGAGAGGCTAAAAAGACCTGCTGAGAGCGGCGCAAAGCATTAGCCTCTGATCGCTTGGAGAGGTCGGCAGTGAAGCGAAAGCGTCGCCTTCGGTTCCTGACCAACGTACAGACCTTTCTCCATCTCAGCAATGCCTCCTCCGCCGAGTGCTTCGGCTGCACATCAAAGTTTTCCTTCAAATACGCCTCCATCTTCTCAGTCTGACTCTACGTACTCCCCCCGCCCCACTCTCTCTCTCTCTCTCTCTCTCTCTCTCTCTAATGTCTCCAAGTCAAAGTTTGCAACTTTCACAAATGGATTGATGTGGCTAATGCATTTTAGTGAGAGACCAAGTTGAAATTCAGTTTCCTGGAACTTAGCGGCGGATAGCGACTGCGCGGAATCTTTATGTAAAAGTAATGACTTGACGTCCTTAGGGGTATAAGAATTTTTTTTTTTCAATTTTTAAAATTTTTTAAATATAATTTTTTATTTTTTATTTTTTAGATCACTCTTGAACGTTAATAATTTTTTTAATACAATATAATTATAAATGCAAAATCAAGTTACACGTTATTATATTTTATAGTTAATATACAAAAATATGTGCAAAAATATTCATTAGAAATCAAGGTGCATCCCAAATAACCAAAATACCACATTCACAAATATCTTAACTAACGTTTAACTGTAAAGTTAAAATTAAATTAAAAATGAGAAACGTTTAAAAGTATTAAAAAAAAAAAAAAAGCTCACACCTAAAAATACAGTTATGCCGTTTACCAAACTTGCGTGCGAATGTCATCGTTAATTCCGCGTGTCCTTTCCAGTCCCCCGCGGGCGTGGGGGACCTTTATATAAAAGTAAAATCTCCACGCGGGCATCGTCCTCCCTATGCAGACCACGGAAGGCTTTTTGTTGGACTATCTCGCAAAAACACCGCCAGCTCGCTTGAATGAAAATAATAATAATAATAATAATAATATAATAATAAAAATAAGTAAAAACGACATTGCATCAGTGGTTTTGAATTTAAATGGCAATCCAATATGGGATATTCATTGCAGTTTCCGTCTAAGTTCCAGGAAAATGGGAAATATTTTATTATGCGAACCCAAGTTTTTTTAGGTCTACTAGTACTTGAAAAGAAAGCATGGATTGTAGTTGGTTATAAGAAACGACAATGGCAAAAATGGATGTTTCTCGCTACTAAACGAAAACACTTTCTTCCAGAATGCCCCTGATTTTCACTCTAACTGTGAAGAAATTAATGACAACAAGGCCATCAACGAAGTTACCACCAATGTTCCCTCATCTCTGGTCCTCAGGGCATACAAATAGTCAATTCCTTCGCTTAAAGGGACAACAAATTGGCAAATTTTGCTATCATTACAGGAGTTGAGTGATGCGAGTTAGGATTTAGATTCGTCAATCTGGATAAAGATTCGAGTTAGCTCTAATCACTTTTGTTTCAATGCGACAGACACGGTAAAAGACTAATGAGTTGAGCAGGCTTGTGGAATGAGAACTGAAAGCCAATAATAGCTTGACGTAAGAGGAAGATGTTCCAACAATCCTGAAGCAGAACAATTCCAAGGAAAGAAATATTTTCCAAACTCGTGAGAGTAAAATAATGATTCAATAAACTAAGTTCAATTACATTATTGCCAACTAGATTGGGCACCCTTATGCATACTATCCAAACCAGGATTAACAAAGAACTTTGGTATCACCAGGACTATTTTCCACAGCCCAATATCTACCGGAGCACAATTTTATTCTCCATCCTTACATTTTATTGACAATCCAAAAGGTGTGTCGAAATTGCCAGCATATTTTACATTGCCTGGAATATGCAACAATATAAAAGAAAATTTGGTATCAAATAAACATCTAGTCTAGGAGCAGTGTTCCAAGAATCTGGATTTACACGGGGAGCATCTTTAAGGCGGCAGCAATTGGCATGCCTAAAAATCCAATGAATATGCTGAGGAACCATTGTGAGAAGGTTAGAGGTGTTGTATTTGCAAATGTACCCAGGAATTCCACAATTATGATTTGGAAAATGGCAGTGCAACCAAGCACGGCAATAAAAACGTAGTTGTCAAGTATGCCTTTGAAAACGTTTATTTCTTCCATCTCACGGGAGCTTATCTCATTGAATACCTACAGCATAATGTTTTAAGACAATGTTAGAATCTGGAATTTCCTACAAGATGGAAACATTGGGCAATTTTTTCTGGTAAAAGAAGTGACTGACTTCAGCGAGATAATGTGCCTTTTAAGTAACATTTACTAGGAACAATAATGCTCAAGGTTAATTCATTCCATAATAATGTATTGGCCAATATTATCTCACTTAACACAACATATAATGCAGTAAGTTGTCTGGAAAAGAGCTTACCTGACAAAAGACAAAAGCGTTGAATATAAGTGTGTTAAGGACCAGATCAGAATCTGGGCCATCGAGATTAAATATAGCTTTCCCTTTCACCTGAAGATGCCATATCACCATAAATTGATATAAAGATTGGCCCAAGATATTCCTCCACATAACATTGCTGATAAAATTCCCTCTCCGCCCAACTGGTGACCGCTTCATTAACTCATCATTTGGGGGCTCTGTTGCAAGTGCAAGGGCTCCAAGTGTATCCATGATCATATTTACCCACAAAAGCTGAACAGCCGTGAGGGGAGCGCTTCCTGAAGTATAAGTTTTGAAAGAAGAAACATCAGCAGAAATGAAAATGAAAACTGGTTTCATTGAAGCAAAAAGCTGAAAACATGTACATGAACATCAGGCTTGCCCACCTGTTAAACAAGCCGAGGAGAAGTTAACAACTAGAGCAACCACATTGACTGTCAACTGAAACTGAACAAATTTTTGAATGTTGATATAAACTGAGCGTCCCCATTTGGCAACTGTCACAATTGTAGAAAAATTATCATCCAGAATTATGACATCAGCACTCTCTTTAGCCACCTGAAATTTGGGAATAACTTAGTCATTCTTGGATAGTTCAGAGAACTTAGTTGAAGAGCTAAACTTAACACAATAATTATGCACCTCAGTTCCTGCAATGCCCATTGCTAGGCCAATATCTGCTTCATGAAGTGCTGGAGCATCATTTGTTCCATCACCAGTCACTGCCACAACTTCATCAAATGTAGTACGCAACTGCATCACCAGTTCATGTTTGTCTAAGGGTGAAGATCGAGCCATCACCTACAAATGAATTCAAAACTATTAGTTTAATATGGACAAACTCTTCCCTGTACTCAGAAAATCAATTGTCATAAAGATTCACAAACAAGAAAGCAGAGCATGCCTGAAGTTTAGGTATCAATTTCATCAATTCTCCCTGACTCTTCTCCCTAAAATCTGGACCTTCAATGGCTATTCCATCATCAGTGAGAATCCCACAATCCCTAGCTATGGCTCTAGCGGTGTTTATATTGTCTCCAGTAACCATTCGCACTGTGATACCAGCTGAACGACAAACTGCAACAGACTCCTTGACACCCAGACGAACAGGATCTTTAATACCCACAATTCCTATACAAGTATACCCCGAAACTGGAATAGGATCATCTGGAGAAAAGCCACCTTTAAGTTCCATATGGGCAAGGCACAAAGTCCTAAGAGCCTCATTAGCAAACTGATCTATTGTAGCTCTAAGATGGTTGAGGGATGCTTCATTGAGAGGAACAATTTGACCATCTGAATTGATCACTTTGTCACAGGCAGCCAAAACTATTTCTGAAGCACCTTTAGTGTGGGCTCTCAAAACTCCACCTGGAACCTTTATCACTACTCCCATCCGCTTCTTTGTGGAGTTGAAAGGCTCTACTTTAACAACTTCCACTGCTTGTCTCTCTGCCTGGAAGTCTCCACCCAGAGACAACCCAAATTCCAGCAAAGCGGTCTCAGTGGGTGATCCCAACATCTCAAGTTTGCCGTCTTTGTTGACAACAACTTCACCCCCAGAGTTATTAAATATTGATTGCACTAAAAGTTTTGCAGCAGAATCAGGGATTTCAGAGCACAAGCTAGAAGAATTACTTGACTGTCCAACTTCTTTGACATTCATACAAATGCATGATTTCACGACAGTCATATGATTAGTAGTCAGTGTCCCAGTTTTGTCACTGCAGATAGTGGTGGCTGACCCCATTGTCTCACATGCTGCTAAATGTCGAACTAGTGCTTTGTCATTCATCATCTTCTTCATAGCAAAGGCAAGGCTCAATGTCACAGCCAGTGGCAGCCCTTCTGGAACTGCAACAACAACAATTGTAACTGCAACTGCAAAAAATTCCAACATTTCTAGTGCATCATCTCCAGACCAAGTCCAATGGGTTCCTTCACGCCACTTACGGCTAAATAATCCCTGTACCAAGACTGCAAATGTTACCACAGCAAAGAAAAGGCCTATCTTCCCTATAATGGTTGCAACTCCATTCAACTTCACCTGCAAGGGGGTTTCATCATCTCCTCCCTCACTTAGAGTTGCCATCAATTTACCCCATTGGGTTCTCATCCCAACAGTGGTAACAATCATCTTGCATGAACCATCTTGGACCTTAGTTCCAGAAAGCATAAAAGGATTCTCAGAATTTACCATTACAGGCTCACTTTCTCCAGTCAGGCTCGACTCATCAATTGACAGAGAAAATCCTGAAATAAAAAGACCATCTGCAGGGATTTGATCTCCAATTCCAAGATGTACAATATCACCAGGAAGCAAATCATATATTGACAGCTTTTGCCTAAATCCATTTCGTGTGACTTGTATGGAAATCTTCCTTTTCTCTTTATCAAGGTCCCTAAATTGTAATGATTGGCGATAATCACTTGTTGCTGCGACGAACACAACCAACAATATGCTTGCTACAATTCCCAGGCCATCATGAGCTCCCTTAGGCCATCCTTCAGTTGCTATGCCTACTATTAAAGATACCAAAGCACATACCCCAAGTACCATAAGAGTCATGTCCTGAAGGGCTTCCCAAACAAAGACCAAGAAACTCCGACCCTCACTCTCAGCAAATTTGTTGGCTCCATAGAAATCTTGTCTGCGATTCAGTGAAGCAATATCTGTAGTAAGCCCATCCGTAGTTGATGTGGAGAGCTTTTTTGCAATGCCAGATACTCCACCATGAAATTTTAGTTTCTTGGCATCATGGCCTTCAACAATAGATCCCAACTCCTCGGCACAAATATCAAAACCTGCAGCCTTGACTTCTGCAGGTACAGTATAGTCACTTTGAGTGCTCCTGCAAACATTTCATCAAGAGTAGTCGTGAGGAAATTTGCAAGATTTTATTAATGTGATAAACCCACAATTATGAAGAAGCTCACCCTGGAGAAATTGAAATGCAGCCTTGGAGACCAGAACTGCAATCCGTAACTTTTCCTAAAAGTTTCAAGAAAATCAAAAGGTAAGCACTTGCTCCAAAACACCAATAAGTTTGCAACCATAAGGTAGTAGAGGGAACAAAAATATACAATTATAGAACCATAAGGTGCCGTAATCAAGCAATCTTGGTTGATCAAACAAGAAATTAATTAGCATAGCAGCATGTTGTGTAAAGTAAAATGGTTGAAAAAAGGCCAGAAGGTTAGGAAGCAACTAATTAATGCCTGTTCAAGAAACTCAACAAATGCAACTAGGAACACCTATAACATTAGTGAATATTCTTTTTGTGGCATTTAACACAGAATCGATGCTATTCTAAAGCAATTCAGGATTTCATATCCCTGCCCTTAGTTCTTTTCCAGTTTCCCTTCCCAGAATCCTCTCACATCCGGTTCCTGGTCAACGAAGGGAGGGAAAGGGGCAGTTTCAGGCAGAAAACTTCCAAAAGAGACATTTGTCACAGACAAAACAGCCTCACTACGTAAACTAAACTTCTGGCCTTACCCCTAGCTTTAGCCGTTACAGGTATACAGATAGGAATCCGGGTCAAGAACCCACAATTGTAACATCCCAATTGCACAAGACTCCCACAGAACTCACCATTATAAAAAAGAACAAGACAAAAAAATGCAGACGTTGTTATTCGGGTCCATAAATAAACAATAGGTCTAATCAACAACTAATCTACATTGCTACTCTTAATCTAATCAGAATATTATATATAAACTTGGTAGAAACCCTGAATAATGATTTAGAAATGGTGATCTCAACTCTCTAGGACCTCTGTTCATGGTATACAAAAACATAAGAAATAGGCGCACAATATTGGAAGACCGAATGATATGGAAATACTTGATTGGTGCGTCGCATGGCAGCAGCCTCATTTCGCTTGGAGATGTTAGCAGTGAATCGAAATCTTCGCTTCGGATTCTTCACCAGCCAACAAACCTTCCTCCATTTCTCCAGCGCCTCCTCCGACGAATGCTTCGGTTTCACGTCGAAATTCTCACTCAAAAAGACCTCCATTTTTATCTAACCCCTCCCCCCCGACCCTGACAATCACTTGCTATTCCAACCCTGAAAATCACTTGCTATTCACGAACTAATATTTCCTCAATAATCCCCCCCAACCCGCTCCTTCTTCAACTATTGATGCAAAAACCCGCGATGACTATTTCAAGCAAAAACAACGTCTGCGGATGTCCCATTATATATTTAATTAAATATCACTTTGAAAGACTGGGGAAGTTTCGTTGCCATTTCCATGAAAACGTAAGGTGGGAGGTACCGCGTTCGGTCGCCCAAAAAGTCTTCTTCTTCTTTTTTTTTTCCTTTATATATTCAGTGCCAGTATCCTGGAAAGTGCGGATGTGGATGGGGCAAGCAGCAAGAGAATAATAGAGAGACTCTGAGGACGGAAGGCACGGCAAGCGCGCGAACATTGCCGGGGAGGGAGCTTGCTTCGTAACAGTTTCTTCGATTTGTTCCTGGTCTCTCGGAACCGTATTACCTGGTTTAGCCTTAAACTCGATCTTTCATGACTGAATTAAATTACATTTATTATAAAAATAGCACTAATTTTAATAATGAGTTTTTTTTTATTAATTTAAATTTATTTTATTATTATATTTTTATAAATATAAAATAAAAATTTATATTAAAAATATAATAATAAATTAAAATTAAATTTAAAATAAATTTATTTATATTTAATAATATATAAATAATAAATTTAAAATAATAAATAAATAATATATATATAAGATTAATAATAATAATAATAATAATAATGAAAGGTAGAGAAGTACCCCGCGTAATTCTTGTCGATCCAGAGGTAAGTTTCATCGACTTTTTCTATTTGGACGGCGAAATGCGCGTCAATGAAAGTACGAAATAGCACATGGTGGTACTTTTGGAAGAAGTCACCCGATTGATGCAATTTTGAAGAAAGACCGGACCATCGTGGAAATTAAATTTGATTTGACGGTCGGCTGCTTCTTGGCCTTTACTACCTCAAGGTGTCATGGGTTGGACGAGACCGACTTCCTAAAAATTTAATTTATAGTTCTTATATTAACAAAAGAAAAGAAAAAAGTTCGAATCATTTGTTATTTTCTTTATATACGAATAAATAAATAAAAAGACTGTGGTTAAGTGGAAATTGATACTTAACCGGTCAATACGCAAGTATCTGTCATGATAATTCTGACACTATTTTATTTTATGCATAGATTTCATATTTATTTATGTCATTATATTGCAGCATTAGCTGCGTCATGGGCCACCTACAAAAATATTGGATTTTTTCTTCATTGGTGCAAATTGGGAGACTTGAAAAACCCATCGCCTTTACCCATGAAATCTGCCGCGAAATGAGTCCTGCAGAAACTCGAAAGCAAACTTCATTTGTCAGGAAATTCAATCAAAATTAACTTTTCAATATTCCGCACCGTGTCTTCAGGGTAAGGTATCTTCAGTATTAGACGAAAATGGGGAATACCCATGAAGCTACCACCTCTGCTGCCCCGCTCGGTCATAATTCTTGATGTTTCCACGCAATTCACATGGGTTTGAAAATCTTTTACGGCACCCCAACTTAATAAAGAGGAAATTAAAGGAAAGGTTGAATTAAAATAGTAATAAGGAACTCCCGACTTAAGCTTATAAAGACAATGATTAACATTTTATCACACACACACACACACACATATATATATATATATATATATATATATATATTTATTTATTTTTTTTCTCTTGTGTTAATTTGCTTTGTGGGATCCCAATTGGGATCCATATTTGAGTGCAATGGTTAATAGTTAGATCAATAGAGAGGCTGCTATTAGCATTTAGCAGTGCCTTTTAAATGTGAACATTTACTGCTGCCTAATCGAGCTAAAGGATTCCATTTTGCTGCTGCTAACAAAGTCATGGAACAGCTCGCTGCGATTGGATTATTTGGTTTATATAGATAATAAAATTGAGGTCCAATATGACTCCATTAATCTTGCATTGTCATCACATAGCTTCGAACATTTGAGAAAATGCTGCTTGCGCCATTCGGTTACTGGCTATCTTGATCCTTGCGCACACATTAGGCAAAATGGGCAATGATTGCCATGGCAAGAAATCCGAGATAGCAAAATGGGCTTAGATTTGCTGCGCCTTTAAAACTTGCGGATTACAGCCTTCAAGACAGTGAGAGCAGACATTAACTAGTAGTATCCAAAGCTGTGACTAAACCAACTCGGCCATGAATAAAATCCTCTATCCAAATCCAAATCTAGTTGCAGAAAACCATAGGTAGAAGCTATAGCTCATGTCAAGTTCACAATCTATTTTTCTTTTTAGAATATGTACATTAATACAAATTGCTCACGCCAGATTTCCATAACCAACACAACACATGAGCAACGAAGGTCGTCTTTCTCGAGACGAATAAGGTTAGTTCATTGTGGGGAACCTGGTTATCTTCAGCTTCAAACATACTCAATGGGTTACGAGTTACAAATAGCCTCATGTACGGTGAAGAATCAAATTTAGGGTTATTAAGCATCATGAAGCACAATAAATTAAGGGCCTCGTCAGGCATTAAATTTCAAATGTACACATTATTCCTGCAAACTGATACATCAATATCGATGACAAGATTACTAAGAAACTAAGCCAGATTCGCCCAAAAGCATCAAGCATTCCACGCAATAGCAATAACTAGTAAGTCCCAATCAAACATGACTCGAACCCATCAGTCGGCTAAAACCACAAAAGGCATCACATTTGCATCTCAATCAAACGGTAATATGAAACTCGTTTCTCAAGACCGAGCACCAAGATCACCAGATTAGCAAAAGTGAAGCGGACATACTATGAGAAACTCCATAATATGACACTTAAGCAGGAACCTAAAAACCAGTTCAAATAGCAACATTAAATTCTCCAAAGCTTCCAAACGTAATAGTAACAATTATAAATGATAGAGCGATAAAAAAAAAAAAATACTCATTCTCTTAAGGCACAAAAACATCCTGTCATTTAACATCCTTAGAAAGAAGAGCTTGTTTCATCGATTTTAGTCGACATTTTGCATGATATCCTCGGCGGTGAACTTGGTGCCCTTGTCCTTGTCAGCGGCAGCGCGGCCCTTGGCCTTTCGCTCGAGCAGAGACTTGCGGTCCTTGTCGAGGCGGAGCTTGGTGATGACCACCTTGGAAGGGTTGACTCCAACGTTGACGGTGGAGCCGTTGACCTTCTCTCGGGTGATGCGCTCGATGTGGATAGCCCACTTGCGGCGGTAGACCTGGACGACCTTGCCCTCCCGGCCCTTGTACGTCCCACGCACCACCTGGACCTCGTCGTCCTTGCGGACGGGCATGGATCGGACGTTGTACTTCAGACGGAGGTCCCCAGACAGAGGAGCACTCATTAGGATCCGGCGGACCGACGAGGGTGCGGTGAAGTGAGCCTTCCGGTTCTTCCGGCGGGAAGACGAGACCCTGGGATTGTACTTCATTGTGCTTTCTACGGTGGCGGCGGTTCTGGTGGTAACTGTGGCGGCCGCTATACATACATCAGTGAGTGCAAAGAATGCTATCTATATGTAGACCGATGGGGTGAAGCGAACGACTAGGGTTTTTGAGTGGTGCGATCTGATTGGACTGGTTTAAGGTGGCCCATGTTAGGTTAGTTGTGGGCTCATTGATTGTGAAAATTGGGGCCCACTAACAGTCTGTGATGGGCTACTTTGTATGATTATGATATAATTATCGGCAATTGTAATTGATACAATACTATTTCAAGCACAAAGGATTCGTGTGAGCAAATATAAAATTAAAACTAGAATGATTTTACCACCTTCTGAAGTTTGAATACGGTCGATATGGACATAAATATCAATTGGACTCAGACTATCATGTCCAGGCCTCCTGGCCCATTGGACTCACCATTAACTCTTCAATCAACATCCATGAGGCAGACCCTTTTCTCCCTTTGACTCGGGTCATTTGAATCCCACCTCTTCGAACATTGAGCCTTCAAGAAGATAACCCCCAACTTACTTGTTAGCACTTAGCACTTGAGCACTGGGTACAACTTATTGGGCTGTCCGCCCCAGTAAGGTTACTTCCCGTTACTCTTCTTAAAGCTTGTCATATAAGGTTTTTTTAGTTATATAAATACTCTGATTTTATTTAGAATATATTAAATTTCTCTAAACCACTATTTATTTTTCTGAATGACCACTTATCTCAATCATTTCCTTAAGCAATTATTAACTTAAATATTAAAATACTAACGTCAATCTTCAGCCCGGCATTCCATAATCTACATTTTAGTTTGCGGGTGCTCTCAACCTGTGCTTATTTCAGCCCGACACTCATCAATGGTTTTTGCCCATTTTTCAGTAGGGCACTTTTTTATTTTTATTTTTTAAAATTTTCCCAGTACTTCATATGTTTTGGCCAGAAGATTGACATTGCGCTGCTAATTCTTGCGCGAGAAGGTTAAAGAATTGGAGCAGACTGCATTGTGCGAGGCTATAGCCAATTATTTTGGTAGAGATTTTCAAATGGATGGCATTTTTCAATTCCACTGTAAAATTCTGAAATGTTCAGTCCTAAAGATACATTAAAAAGAGCCTCTGCTCTCAACTGTCCACCACGCTAAAATGTTCAAAATGTAAAAACAATAGAAGGCTCGTTCGATTGCGTAATTGAAGTAATTGATGGGAGACTTATCTAAATCAGAACCTAAACAACAAAATTTTTCAACTAATCCGCTTGACCTAAATAATTTGTCTTTGACTAAATTATATTGTAATGCTGAATTTAGTACATGAATTTAACTCGAATTTTTTTTTTTAAAAAAATAAATATAGAGAAAAAGACAAGCACTTTTCAAAGTTGGAAAGAACAGACTTGTCCCGGAAAAGTCCATGAAGGAAATTTCTTCACTATCTTCCATGAAGGAAATTTCTTCACTCTATCTATGAAAAAATTGCAAATAAAATATCCTGTCAGCGCAATTCCGGTTAAATCTAGCTTCCCCACTTGGCAACTTCGTAGCCCAGTCATTGACTAGTTTAACTATTTGCCGTCCTTACCATTAGAAAAAAAAAAGTGCCATTGGTAGCAAAAACTAGTTCGTTAGGTGACCATCCAATCTTAATCTACATAGATTCTTTCGGAGTAGATGAGGAAAGTAAACGCTGGAATCCATAATTTCCTAGCACACGTCCTAAGCATATATTTTAGTGGAGATCTCGTGATCATTCTGGATGGTTCACAAATCTAGCAAGAAGATTTCGCTTGAAATTCATTAGATTTATTGGGAAGTGCTCACTAACCATTTCCATAGTAAACCAACCGAGAGAATTTTGGTTAGAATCCAAAATATTTTGATCTAGGCAAAGGGTGCTGAAGGAGGATTTAATGCTGAGCATTTATGAGCCATCACTTGCAATCCATTAATACCTCCCCACCGATTCACTGCCGTTTTCCAATTACCGCAGCTAGGCAACCTCAGGCAAAAGAATATCTCTACCTCTCCCCTTACCACAGCCCTGATGGCAATAAAAACAGCATTCAAAACCCTTGGAAATGTGTGCTAGATCCACCCTACCACCTCGAGGAAAGAGATAGAAGAAAGGAGTGAGGAAGAACAAACCAAAGAGAATGAACGGCTGGAATGATTTAGGGGTTGTTAATACAATCTATGAGGAGGATTATGAATGCCCATCTTCCTCTTCTTCCTTCTCCCTGTCTCTCTCATCTCCTCCCACAACCCTCCGTTCTAGAATGGAGTCTTGGTATTATTTTTTCCCTCGTTCTATTGCCATTATTCTTCAATTTCATTTATCAATTTCACAAAAGTTCTTTTTCTTGGTTTGATTTTCATCTATAAAAGGTCATTGGCGACAGGGCAAGAAAAACATGTCGTGATATATGTCCAAGGAACCCGTTTCCATCTCCAAAAGGTAAGTAGATTCACCCCAGATATTTAGTTGTTATACATTGTTCCAATCCTGGGGTGGTGCGGTTTTTTTGTTGTCCAGATTTCTAGAAAGGATAAAGTGTGATTGCTACACTTGTAAATGGGGGATTAAGAATGTGCAACTTTTATGCAATGCTTGCTGTGTTCTTAAAAAATAGAATTAATTTCTTGCTAAGCCCTTTTTTGAAGTTTAGCCACTATATTGTCTAATTTTCAAGAATCTTTCTGATTAAATTGGTCCTAATTTTAATAACTAATTTCAACGGCAAAACATAAAATACGGAGTATTTGTCACCAAATCCTGATCTCGGGATACTGGCTAATTTGAAGCTGTGAGAGTCAAAAAAAAAAAAAAAAAATCTCAGTAAAGGTGTGAGGCAAGAAGACGATGTCCCTGTTTAGTCATGAAGGTAGAGCATTCACATATGCTAACACACGGGGTCTTCACATTTCAATAATTTAGTGATTAACAGGTTCCTGTCATTTTTGAAACACTCCATTGTGTTGTGTGTTCTTGAGGCAGGTGATTTTCCCAGATAAGAAAACACACCCAATACTCACCCACCAAGGCATCTTATATGGAATAGTGTTTTAGTCGTATTTCTGCCAGAATTATCAAAAATTTTACAGACCAGAAGTACCACAGCGACTCTTCATTTGCTCTTATGAGTAGGTAGAAAGCAACTAAATTAATGCTTTTGCTCAAGAGTTGGTCCACCATATTGTTTTGAATAAAAACGGTGGTTTTCTTCATTCAAGCAGATAGCGATTTGATGATCCAAAAAACAAAACAATAAAAAAAAAGGAAGAAAAATTAGCTAACGATTTCATTCAAATTTGAACCATCGATGTGCTCTATTTAGCAACCTATTAAAGTGAGAAGGAAACCGACAGACCTATTCAACTAGGAGTTGTCAATTTCGATTCATGGGGTGACTTAAATTTGCATTTACACGTCATTATTATTTTTTTTTTGACAGGATCCGTTGACGTCGAGAAGCGCCTATTTCAGACGTCAACTAACGGAACTATCCGAAATAACGCTGCCGTTAAACATCACGGCGGAAACCTTTTCCCTCGTGGCAGACTTTTGCTACGGGGCACACATAATCATAACGCCGTTCAATGTTGCGGCGCTGAGAACGGCGGCCGAGCTGCTGGGGATGACGGAGACTAATCATAGGCGCAACGACAACCTCAAGCAAATAACGGAAACGTACTTCCATCGAGTTGTCGCCTCTAATCATGACGTCGCCCTGATTGTCCTCCGTTCGAGCTTGCGTTTGCTTCCTGAGTCCGAAACGACAGCGTTCCTCGTGAGCAGATGCTTTGAAGTGTTAGACTTGACGGATGATGGCGAACAGCTGGAAGGCTGTCTTGACGACATTTTGACTTTACCTGCCGATGAGTTTCAAATCATCGCCGAGTCAATGCAACGCAGGGTCATTAGCCACGACTTGTTGTATAGGATTGTTGATCTTTACATCAAGGTTCGACTTTCAAACCCTTAATCTTTTTTGGATTCGGATTTTTATTAAATTCATGAATCGATGATAAGAATCGAAGAATAATGTGAATTTCCTTTTTTTTTTTTTATTTTCATTAATTCCCCAAAACTTTTCCCTTTTTTATAAAATATTAATTTTATGAGATTTTTTAAATTATTATTATTATTTGCAAAAAATCAAGTCTTAATTTTATAAAATATAAAATTGAATATGTATTATTTTAAAAATAAAAATAAAAAAGACATAATAACCACCTTATTTTCTACTTCATAATTCTTGTAGAATTTCTTAAGTAAAAATATTTTATATCATTGGTGACAATAATTTTGAAGCATTACTTCTAATGTAATATCCAATTATAATGGGTTACCCGTAATGTCTACAAGGTCAGTGTCGTTTGCTTTTACTGCAGGAACAGAGAGGGAAAGTAACTGAAGATCAGAAGGCCGAGATATGCAACTTCATAGATTGTGACAAGCTCTCGGCTTCAATCCTCGTACATGCAGTGCAAAATCCTAGACTGCCATTAAGGTTTATTGTCCGAGCCATGTTAATGGAGCAGATAAACACCCGCCGCGCAATCTTGGGCACTTTTAACTCTAACAACCACCGTACGCAGGGGCATTATGGCGAAGACACCCTGACGCTAGGCTCAATCCTCCGACGGGACGCAGCTGAACGCCAAGCAACTCAACTCAAAGCCGAAATGGATGCCACAAACTCGCGTATTCAGAGCTTGGAGAAAGAGCTGTCGGGCATGAGAAAGCTGTTGCTGAAATCTGAGCAGGAGAGGAGCCTAACGGAGAAGAAAGTGCTGGAGAGAACGGAGATGGTTCTGCATGAGCCTGCAGAGAGGGATGGAAGAAATGTGATGGAATCATCAAGGTCTGCAAGTTTTCATTGCGGCCCCAGGGAGGCTAAGGTGGAAAGAGGTCAAAGAGGGTCCACTTCGTTTGCCAGCCTTCGCTTTGGCTTAAGAGGAGATTCAAGAGAAAGAAACGAAGTGGGGACTTCATTTTCCAAGGATTCTTGTAATGGAAATCTGAGAACTGACAAGGATTATAATGGCAAGGGTTGGCTTAGTAGGTTGAAGCGGACGTTAAGAGTGTCAAAATCTTCTTCAAAATGCAGGCCTGGCAGTAAATCTTCAAGCAAAGAGAATGGAAATGGAGCGCGGAATGATGTTGATGAAGTTGCTGATGTTGATGAAGTTGCTGCGACCAAAGTCGATGCACCTTCTCACAGGAGGATTTGCTCTCCGGATTTTGTGAATTTCTTATACGTGCATTAGATTATAAGGATTTATGTTTCCTTGCCCTATGATACCAGTTTTTTTTTCTTTTTTCTTTTTTCGTAGCCTAAGTTAGTCTAATTAGATCAGTGAATATTGATACCGACATTATTTATATGCAAATTGTACCTTTTTTTTGCATGGACCGATCTACCTAGATTGTACATGTTACTGTGGATGTAAGCCCGACTCATATAGGATTCCATTTCCTAAAATCGTAGCCGTTGACATTGATCCAATTTTAATTTACAGTCCATCTGTAACAAGGAAGAAAAATATTATGTAAGTGTTGGTGTGTTAATCCTGACAAATTAAAATTCACATATTGTATTATTCACATATTGCATTATTATTATTATTGTTAATTCTATATTTTTAATTTTTTTAATACATGATTATTACCAATATTACAAATTATGAATACGGTCATAATTATGTAATATAATTTAATGTTTATGTCGCACCAAATTTTTTGTATCCGTGGACACTCCGTAAATTCCGGTTTCTATAACACGGCGGAAGTGCCGTGCAACCCTCTGCCGATGGAGAGATTTTTTATTTCTTAAATACAAAGCCGACACCGACACCCGACACCGACACGGGCACCCACACTGACACTGACACCAGCACCGAAGCCTTATTTTTAGGTCCGTTTAATAAATAATCTGAAACTTCACCATGACAAATTTCGACAAATAAACGTATTATTTAATTTTATAATATTAACAGAATAATTAAAATTAAAAAATTTATTATTATACATAAAATTATATGATAACAAATATTTATTTCAATAAAATTATCTAATTAAAAAGAAATATTTAATTTTAAGACATAAATATGAATATATGTAATATATAATTTTAAAAATAAGTTTAACTGATATATTAAATAAATTTAAAAATTACATTTGAGAATCATTTATTTATATAAATAAATTTAAATAAGTTTTTATCAAATAAAGCTACTAAACTTGTAATAAATGTGTTAACAGATTTGCAACCCCAGTAACAATTTGCATTTGAGTAGTTGCCGGTCCAAGCTAGCAACTTAAATAACCATTTTTGGTACTTTTTCTTTTGTTTGTTTTATAAAAATGAGACAATAAGAGTAAATCTTTACAATTTTATTAAACAAATTATATTTATTGAAATAATAAATTTAATGAACATATATTTAAATTTATTGAATATACTATAAATTTAAACTTATAATTTTTATTATAATAACGAAAAATTTTCTTATCATTAGATTATCATATTTAATTGGTTTTGTTGCTTTCCAAAGGTCCACATGTCTGCGAAGGAGAAATGCTGTCATTATTGGGGGCACAAATGATGACGGGAGTTATTCGCTGGTGGCCGACCTATATTATTTAACTCTCCAATTGCAAAATGAAAATCTTGGAAATAAAAAAAAAAAAAAAAAAAGAAGGACTTGATCTGTTTTTCATATCAAAATAGACGGATTAACCTGCTGTCGCTGAAGCCTATATGTGGCAATCAGATGGTAGTCGCCAGGGATTAAGAAGAATTTTATCATTTTCAACAGCGGGCACAGCAACATCTGGAAGCAGCCCATCTTGAACAAGCTACCCCGAATAATGGAGTTTATCAAGTTCCAGGGATCAGCGCTGGCGGCCAGCCCCTCTTGACCAACTAGCCAATTCAAAGTTCCAAGATTATCTTTCGATCTTGTGGCGACTCAAATATCTCAGAAATATGCAGCATTCAACTGAAGAAGAAAGATTGTCGGTCAACGAAGCCAAATGGTCAATTGAATGACAAAGCGCAAGGTTTCGAACAAAAATGTAAAATACTATATATTACAAAAAATAAAACAAACCATAAATATCTGGGTCCAAAGCCATCACATATTTCCTTAAATGGAACTGTCGGCATCATTTCACTCGTTTGGAAGCATTTCTGATTTAATAAGTATTTTTTAATAATTTTTTTAAAATTATGCCTTTATTATATCATTATAAGTTCCAATTGAATATTCTGTCAATTTTTTTTTTCATTAAATATACAAAATAGTTGGCAACGTGGAGAATTAGTTACTAGATAGAAAATGTGATCGAATTCCATGCTTTTAGAAAATTAGCTTTCAGATATAAATTTTAGAATTATTCAAGAATTAGTCCCTGTGTGGAATTCATAATTGGAGGAGAGATCTGCAAAATCTACAAAATACAACCAATTTAACTTTCAAAAAATATTAAAAATAATATAGGCTGTGGAACAATCGTAAGTAAAACTTTGAAAACGGCTGAACCGTAGCTATCAATTAAGAAGGGAGACGTAAGTTAAGCAAAATTTCAAACTTTCGTTAAGAAGAAATAGATTTATGACAACTGGTTAATAAGGCTGGCGTTTCACTATATTTTATGATTCAATTAGAATTAGAACGAAATTGATTTAAAGGAAGTAGTTATAAATTTGGAAACGTTTTGGAGCATTGAAACTACAATCTAGGAAAAGAGGATATAGTCTGTGGACACAAGTTGTGTTTTGTTGATTGGTTCGAAAAATGGCAGCGACACACAGAGTGTGGGGAGGCGCGATTTCTGGTTGTTTGCCGGAGTTCGATGCACGAAGGTTGAGATCTTCGGAGCTGGGCCTTGTGCGGCTGCCGGGGCCTAATGCAATCGACAGTCTTGGTCTACGCAGAGGCGATGCGAGGCCGAAGTGTTTGCAGCCGATTGTGGCGGTGGAAGATTCTGTAGAGTCTTTAATGAAGACTACTTGCTCTGCTAGTCCAGGTCCGTTTGTTCTGAACTATTGGAGTGTGCTTTTACTTTACGGTTCTGGGTTATTTTCGATTATTGTTGAAATTTTGGATGCTTTGGAATTGAAAAGCACAGAGAAATCTATTGTATGTGGTTGTTCTTAGTCGTTGCCAGTTTGGAAATTGCTTATGGCTGGCCATGTGGTCGCAATCATTAGAATAATTTCAAGCATTTTCACGTAGACAACGATTCTGGCCTTATGGGTGCCGCTGGAAAGTCAACAAACATCGTTTGGCACGACAGTGCAGTAGATAAATTTGATAGGCAAGAGTTGCTTCAGCAGAAAGGTTGCGTCGTATGGATTACTGGTCTCAGCGGTTCAGGTTTGTCAGCCTTTATTCTTCTCGATTTTTATTTAGGGACAAAATAATAATAATAATTATTATTATTTTGATTCTTATTAGGCATGAATTGCTGGTTTGATTAGTGGGTTCTTCATTTCATATGTTGCTGATCTTCTTCTCAAATCCATTTTTCACATTTTCAGTTTCCCTGAAATTGGCGGCATTTGGGGGCGGGAGGAGGGGCTTCTATTCTAAATCTGTTTTGCTCTGAAGTCGTTTACTTTCGTACTTTTGTTTTGTAATTCTTGATTGGTTTTTGGTCAGCATTGATAGAGGTTAAAAATCTCTTCTGACATTTACAAAAGCTTTATCTATTGCATGGCCAACCGATTTGATCCATTTTTCTGATAGAGGACAAGTCTTGTCTTCATTTACCCATGTACCAAAAATAAAAAATAAAAACCCTTCTCTTTCATATGGTGTTCCATTCCCTCTCTCTCTCTTTCTCACGGAGAAACTTAAATTTCAGGAAAAAGCACTTTGGCATGTGCTCTAAGTAGAGCTTTGTACTCAAGGAGGAAGCTGAGTTACATTCTAGATGGTGACAATGTTCGCCATTGTCTAAACCGTGATCTCACTTTTCGGGAAGAAGATCGCGCAGAAAACATAAGAAGGACTGGTAAATGCGCTGGTGGTTTCTTCTAATATTTCACTTTATTCCTTTAAAATTTCTTATTCATGTTCATGTATTTTGTTCTGACTGATGGTATTTATAATCTCACTGTCTTGATGTCTTGATCTCTAGGGGAGGTGGCAAAGCTTTTTGCGGATGCTGGCATCATTTGCATTGCAAGTTTAATTTCTCCCTACCGAAAGGACAGAGATAGTTGTCGTGCACTGCTGCCAGATGGAGATTTCATCGAGGTATATGCTACTTGCAGTGGCAATCTAAAATAGGAATGATAAATTGTGAGCTTCTGGACGAGCAAACCTTTTAAACAGAACATGGGTCTATTGATGCCGAAAATTTTATGAAATTTGTCTTTGACAGGTGTTTATGGATGTGCCCCTCAATGTGTGTGAGGCCAGGGACCCAAAAGGCTTGTATAAACTTGCAAGAGCAGGAAAAATCAAAGGTACAATTACGAACCTGTGTACTAAACTTTGGAAACGCTATTAATCTTTTCCTTTCTTGTTGCTCATCTTCCTTATCAATATGAACAATGCATTGGATCTCTTAAATGGCAGCTTTTCCCCGCAGGTTTTACCGGGATTGACGATCCATATGAACCGCCACTAAACTGTGAGGTATGTGCCTTAAGGAGAATTGTGTGCCTTAATGAAGAATTGTGTGCAAACTGGGACTGAATTTGCATAAGCTTGAACCTACATATCTTAGTGGATTGGTTCTGCTCTACAAAGCACAAAGCTGGTGCATGCTACTTGCAATTACCTAGTACAACCAAACCTAGTTGCCAAAAATTACCTGGAAAAAACAAACTGCGGAATTACAAGTGAGCAATGAAATGACGTTGTATCAAAGTCTATGGGTTTAGCAGGACAATTTTTTTTTTTTTTTTGGTCCATGTACGAATTTTCTACGCCAAGCATGATTGGACCAAAGATTTAACTTAATCCCCACCCATGTTGAGAGAAATGTCAAGACTTTAGTCACCTGGGACAGAAGATATAGCGAGATTGCCTCATATAACAGTTGTGATTTTCTCTCATATGTTTCGTTTCATTTCTGCTGTCACTTTACAAGAAAAATCCTTAGCTTCTTTTTTTTTTTGTTTTTTTTGTTTACAAACCTTTGTTTCTACAGATAGTCCTGAGACATGACACAGGCAACAATGCTTCTCCGATCGACATGGCCGAAATTGTAATTGATTACTTGCAAAAGAAAGGATACCTCCGGGCCTGATATGCGGAAGAAGACTCCAACTCCTGGTTACTGAAGTGTACAGTCACCTTTTGAAATGTTCTGCGATGAAGAAATTTGAATTGCTTTGGGGAGGGGGGGAAGAAACAGGAATATCTCGTTTCCTTTTCATCTGTCAAACGATATTGTCTATTCTATGTGTGTTGTGTGGATTCTAAGTCATTGGATAGCAAAACAGTGGTCGATCCACCCAAGTGTTGATTCGTTGACTTTTTATTCTGACTTTGTCACTGGCCAGGTGCAAAGCTACGGAGTACAGATACTTAAATAGAATGCATGTTTGTGTGAGATACACGAGTTCACACATATAACTAATTTTAAATTTTTTATAGGTCAGACACCTTTTTTTTTTTTTTTTTTCTATAAACATATTAATGAATATTTTTGGTAAGAAAAAAATAACATAATGGATAAATATCTTTTATTATAATAATTATATTATGTTAATATCCCATATGCCATGTCTATGCATCAATTTTAAGTCCCTATCAAAGCCCTTATCCGCATGAGTTTATGGACTATGGCAAGCAGCTTCTTACGTAACAACGTAACCATTTGAGAGTCCATGAGGTATTCTCCAAGTTGATAAGCACATTTTCTGCAATGAAGATGACGTTGCAGGCCCAACATCAGTGACCAATAGGGGTCGACTCTCCTCAAAATTAAATTCCATGCCGTAATGGCCCCCACGTCTCGGCCCCCTGGTGGTCCATTTATGTTGAACAACAATTATTCTGTAACTTGTCGTAAGCAAAATGTAAATTCTGCAAGGAGAGGACGATTTGGGGCCTGTAACATCACATGTTACCGACTCTCGATTTCTTATTTAATAATGTAGCGAAATGAATGAATGAAGGACGTGCCTTGTTTTCGTCAAACAAGCATTGCATAAAGTGGGAAAGAAGATCGTATAAACAAAAGAAATAAAAATCAGACATGAAGGTAGAACCTATTCCGGCTCTTCCGTGTCTAGAAAGGGACGAGAAGCCAAAAAGCAATGCCATGATCGTGCACGCCTTCGCATAGACTTACGGCATCGAAAGTTGTTGTGCACCGCCGCTCCTGCAGGCCCCAAAGCGTACTAACAAACCTGTCTAAAGCCGTCTGCTGCAACGGCCAGCACTGGTGTTAGCAATATTTGATAGTGTGTTTAATGTCCGTTATGTTAAGTAAGAGTACTTTGAAAAATATAAAATTGTATAATTATATTTTCCAAACTTGTATTTTCTTCGTTCTCTTTATTCAAAATGCAATTTTAATCAAAACACAAATTTAACAAAAGAAAAAAAAAAGATATTTGTAAAAAAAGATAAAAAGTTGTAAAGACAGTAACACTTTTTTATTAAATAAAAATATATTTAATAATTAAAAAAAAGATTGTTTAGTTTTTAAAAAATTTGTATTTAACTTTTTTATAATATTTAATAAATACAATATTTATTTTAAAAAATTTTATTTTAAAATAATTATAATTTAACATATTAAATTTAATTATGATAAATTAAAATAATATTTTTTATTATTTACTCAAATTAAATAATATAATATAATAATTTTTATAATTTATAAGTAATATATTTAATATTTAATATATAATTAAAAATATAAAAATAAATTTTATATTTTTAAAAATAAAATAATTTTTTATTATGTTATTATAATTATTTTATATATTAATACATAATTTAAAAATATTTTTATTAAATATTTATATTTTATTAAATTTTAAATATTTTTATTAATATTATTTTTAAATAACACATACAATTTTGAACAACACTCCCTCTCGTAACGGCATTAAAGGTCCACGGGGGCTTATACACAGAGCCAGCACTTGAGATAGAAGTTGCTGCATTAAATGTGGCGCCGGAACTCACTGTATCAATCAAGTAGAGCGAGTTTGAAACAGCGAAATCAGAGTGCAAATAGAGCCATTTAAGCAAATGGGTATTACATAATTTGCTTGTTTTCTGAAAGTGTGCAGTGTGGTTCCTGTGTAGATATTAAATAAGTGAAAAGCATAAACAACGAATATTGAATAAGAGAAAAGGGTCAAGAACGGATGTTGGACCCTTCTGCGCGTCGGAAGAGGACGATGTAGTTGGCCGGCGGCGACGACAGACAGAATAAGCAATAATATTCAAGAAGGAACATGGACATATATGGGTATAACGGAACACTAAATAAAATTTATATTAAATAATTCAAAAATAATTATAAACAAGAAAAAAAATCTCATTTATTGTTATTTTTCACAGGAACACAAATAAATAGGAATAAAAAATATAAACATAAACAAAGGAAAACAAAGGACCATTGACACAAATTTATAAAATAATCTTTGTAATGCACTTTCAAATTTAAAAAAAAAAAAATTCCAGAAATTCACACTCTGCGCTCCTCATCGGCTCAAGCGCTATACACTCAATCACATTTTCTGCCACGTAATTGAATTACATTCATCTTGAATGGACATTTTTCAAAATTATTGGCCCAATTTTAAATTTAGTAGAAGTTATTGGCAAAAAACCCTTTTTTTTTCTAACATAAAAGCGCCTTCTTCTCAAAATAAATAAATAAATTAATTAAAGAGCCTTGAATTCCGATATATCCAAAAAACAAAAACAATTGCTAAAATAAAAGCGCAGTTAAACGGGTCGGACTTGGCCCAAGTAGAGTTTGGACGCTTCGGTCGCCGATTCAACGTAGCAGTCGGCGAAAAGCCTCACCGTCTAAAGTCATTATTACTAAACCATTAAAAACCGCCACATCCACCTTCATCCACCCACCCCTCCCTCCCTCCATTAAAAAAGCAAGAGAATCAGAGAGCTCATTAGCAGCACCGTATAACAACCCTCATTTATCGAAACTGTGATTAGGCGTCAGCCCTTCTAATCTCGTGGAAACAGAAAGATGGGGAAAAAGCAGCACAGCAAAGATCGAATGTTCATAACCAAGACGGAGTGGGCCACCGAATGGGGCGGCGCCAAATCCAAAGACCTTCGCACGCCTTTCAAGCGCCTTCCCTTCTACTGCTGCGCGTACCTTACACGTTCCTTTTCTTTTTTTCCTCTCTTTATTACATGAATATACCTTTGCATACAACGACTGCGTACACTTGCTATTTATTATTTGTATTTATAATTTGTTTTTTTTTTGTACGTCTTTTATGGGGTTCCCCTTGCAGCCTTACATTTACCCCATTTGATGATCCCGTTTGCACAGCAGATGGCACCGTCTTCGATATACTGTTCGTATCTCTCTGTTTTTCTATTCTAAAGAATTTTTTTTGAAGTATTTTCTGGCTAATTTTATTTTAATTTTTTCTTTTTGAAATTTGTATGCAGCAATATAACACCGTATATAAGGAAGTACGGGAAACATCCAGTGACCGGAGCTCGATTAAAGCTGGAAAATCTTATTCCACTCACTTTCCACAAGAATCCAGAAGGTTTGGAGCTATTTTTTTTTTTTTTTTTTTCAAAGTTTTGATTTTTATTCAATTTTGTGCTGTCCAAACCTGAATTCGCATATGTGAGGTCAATTCTATATTAGGTTTTGATTGTGGCTGTAAGTAGAATAAATATTTTCTAATTGTTTTGAGCTTAAGTTTGTTATGATTAAGGATAGGGACTATGGGAATGCATGTTAAAGCAATCTATCTATGTTTTGAGAATGATAAATTCAAGGAGAGGAAAAAGAGAAAAAGAAAATTATGGTGTATTAGTTGAGGTTAGACAATAGAAATGCTTGCATCTTGTTGAGCTAATAGTTACAACATTTTGGATAATTGATTCGTCTAGGCAGATTGTATTGTGTTGTCCTAGAAAACCTGGACACGACTTTTCTCAAGTAAAAGGAGTGTACTGCTCTGGTGATTTACATGACAGATGGATGTGGATCCTCTTGAAACAATTTCAAAAATTATAAAGATTAAATTGGGAGAGCATAAAAAAAGTTGTTCATTCTGAATGTCTTGCTGTGTTTACTAAGTCAATTTACATCTATATATGCAACTAACAAGGGCTCCAACAATTCCTTTATAAAGCATGTCTGGCTAAACCTCAATCTGCTTCTATGTATTGTACTATGTAAGTTTTATCACCTTAGATCATTAGATGGAAGACATTATCTGCTAACATGTCATTTTTGACATGTTAGTCAAAAGTGTATTGTCATATGTATCTGAAGGAAAGATGAGTGCAATTGAATACTGATTCCTTATAATTTTATTGTTATAATTGTTTTTTCAATGAATAATTCTTTCATAACTTCTGTGTTTCTGAAGCAATTTGATGCAAAGTCTGTTACCTATTTAACATTCTTCTATGTTCATCTGCCTTTCTTTTCTAGAGATGTGTATTCCTTTAGTTAACACTCATGTATTAATCCACACCTACAATTTTATTTGTAACTTCTGTAATTTCTTTTCAGGAGAGTACCATTGCCCCGTGCTAAACAAAGTTTTTACTGAATTTACACATATAGTTGCTGTGAAGACAACAGGGAATGTGTTCTGTTATGAGGTTTGTTCTTGTGGTCTTGCCCATTATCAGCAGGACCATTTATCCCTTGGTTTCACGAATTATTCTTATTTTGTTACCCTTTTACTTGTAGGCAATTAAGGAGTTAAACATCAAGACCAAGAATTGGAAGGAACTTCTGACTGACAAACCATTCACTAAGGAAGACCTCATAACTATTCAGGTAACTGATAACTGCATGACTGTGTTTTAGCACAAGAGTGGCATTTTCTTTTGTGAACATTAGGATCTAGAAAACATTCTTATTTCATTGGCTTTTCTTGCAGAATCCTAATGCACTTGACAGTAAACTTACATTGGAGTTTGATCATGTCAAGAATGATTTAAAAGTTGATGATGAAGGCAAGTTATATCCTTAGCCAGCATCATATGTCTGTAAATTATTCCATTTTATGATCATGAATGTTTGTTTATTTCCTGTCTTCCAGACATGAAGAAAATGAGCTCAGATCCAGGTTATGGCATAAACATAGTTGGAGATATCAAACAGATGTTGGCAGAGCTCGGAACTGAGAAAGGTAAACAAACTGCACTTCATGGAGGAGGTGGCAACAAGGCACAAAATGAAAGGGCTGCTGCCCTAGCTGCCATTTTGGCTGCAAGATCACGCATTAAAGAAGATTCCAAATCAGATTCAAATGGAGAAACGAAAACTCCAAAAGCTTATAGTATTGTGGATGCTGCCTCTGCATCGGTACATGGAAGAAGTGCTGCTGCAGCAAAAAATGCTTCAAGCAATAAAACTGCTGCTCGGATAGCCATGCACATGGCTGGTGAGAGGATGCCTGTCAATGCAAAGATGGTTAGTTTTCCCAGTTTCTTTTAGACATAATTTCATACCGTAATGGCTGAAAGCATTGACAATTTGGAACAGCATATTCAGTAAGCCTCTAACGGAAGTACTTGTTGCTCTAATGCATGGCTTTAAATTGCCTACGTTACTTATTACATTTTCTAAAGGATGTCTTTGTGTGAATTTTTTTTTTTTTATTATTATTTTAGTTTTTGTTGAAATCATGATGCCAAGTGTCAACATTATTATTGAGTAATATTAATTTTCCTGTCTTGTTAGCCATTTTGCTTTCTTGCTTATTTTTGAGTTGTCTTATACACTACCAGCAAGTTTATACTGGTTATTTTAAACATGTTAAGAGACTATGTTGTGTTCTGTTTTGAGAAGATTTTCTTATCAGGTAAAGAGCCGTTATACAACTGGTGCTGCATCACGATCCTTTACTTCTACTGCATTTGACCCTGTCACAAAAAATGACTTTGAATATATAAAAGTTGAGAAAAATCCCAAGAAGAAAGGTTATGTCCAGCTGCATACAACACATGGTGATCTGAATATTGAGCTGCACTGTGATATAACTCCAAGGACATGTGAGAACTTCATTACACTTTGTGAACAAGGATTTTACAATGGAGTGGCTTTCCACAGAAGCATCCGGTATAAAAGTGACTTCTTTGTTAAGTTGTATAAACTAGAATCTTTCTTCAGTCTGTCTTCTTGTAGAAGACTTAGATTCTGATACATATTGTCCACTTCATCAGGAATTTTATGATTCAAGGTGGTGATCCTACAGGCACTGGGAGAGGAGGCGAATCTATTTGGGGGAAACCTTTCAAAGATGAGCCAAATTCTAAGTTGCTTCATTCTGGAAGGGGTGTTGTTAGTATGGCAAACAGTGGGCCTCACACAAATGGTTCTCAATTTTTCATCCTGTACAAGTCTGCAAATCATTTGAACTTTAAACATACAGTTTTTGGCGGAGTTGTTGGTGGCCTGACTACATTGGCAGCAATGGAGAAAGTTCCTGTTGACGACAATGACCGACCCTTGGTAAGTCATTAAGGATTCCTCTTTTGCCAGGGTGTTTTTAATGCTGATATTCCATAACTAATGTGCCTAGTTGGTATTGTGTAGTTGAGTCATGAGTGGGTGTTGACATGAAAAGTCTCATGTTTGTGTTTGTTTCTCCTGGCTTTTGCAGGAGGAAATAAAGATAACAGGTGTAACTGTATTTGTCAATCCTTACACAGAACCTGATGAAGAAGAAGAGCAAGAGAAAGAAAGAAATGAGCAGGATGCTCGGGATGAAGAAAATGTAGACTTTTTTATCTTTAAACTTTGATGCAGAGCATCATCTATTAGTTCTCCTTGTCCTGGGATAATGACTTGGGTATGGCTTGCTTGTCTATGTTTCAGGACAAAGTTGGATCATGGTACAGTAATCCGGTTGCAGGAACAACAGAAACTGGAACCACGGGTGGTGGTGGTGTAGGGAAGTATTTGAAAGCAAGGAATGCTCAAACTGAAGCTGCGGCAATTGACAACATGTCAACAATGATTGCTTCTACTAAGAAGAGGAAAGTAACAATGGGGGAGTTTAAAGACTTCTCTGGTTGGTGACAGCAGAGGGAAAATTGGATGGAGGGTTTGTGGGTCATCATTTTATCATTACTGTGGCATACTTTTATGGAGGTGTCCAAAGCTCACAAAAGGCAAAGAGCTGGAGGCCGTATATTACTGTAGTGCATTGAACTCTCCTTTCTAGTTTGTATGTACAATACATACGTAGTTAGACATAGCTTAGCTCCGATAAAATGCTGATTTTGTCAAAGAGGTGCTCTCTCTCTCTCTCCCTGTGACAAGTCAGCATGTGTAAAGGGAAATGAGAAAGTAGAATTGCAACTTCCAGGATTTACATGGTGGCATCATTCATCTGACGATGAATTGTCAAGGTCTCATGACGGACCTCGGGACCATTTTCGTCGTTGCAGGTCAATTTCATCAATGGAATCCATCAAAGGCATTTGTCTTGTGAATTTTTCTTTAATATCAATTTGAAACTTTTGGTGTTTCTTTTGGAACTTGTTAAGTACTTTATGTTATTGGCCGACAGGTGGATTTTATTGATTGCCCATTACGGGATAGGCGCTTTTCTCTTTGCTGGCATATTTAAATGCTGCTCTACGCCTCATATGGAGATTTGAGCTCTAAATATGGGAAGTGAGGGACAGGTGGAACGATTTTCTTAACGATCCATTCGTGGGGCTTACTTGTCAATCATTGCTAACTATTGTTTAAGTTTTGGATCAGTTTAGTGGCTGGGGGTTTAATCTTTCGTATCCAATAGAATGCAACTTTTCCAAAAATGTTATTGGAATGCGAAATTACAAACACCAACGAACATCGGAATTTGATGGATATTACTGAGTTTGATGTGAACGTAAAAATTTCTGAAAAAAAAAAATAAAAAAAATAATAGAAGGAAACATTCGAGCTAATGTGACTATGTTTTACACTTTAAACGCAGGAATACATAATTATAGAGCAGATTATCGACAAAACTGCTCTACTCCAAGCATACTAAGAGTTTAGATTTTGTGTAACATACCACGCCATAATATTTTTTTTCTCATTTGAAACGCCTTATGTTAGGCTTGACCACTATTTTAGTGAACCAAATCAGAACTTTAAGACTCGCATTTTCACCCAAAATAATAATAATAATAATAAATTAATTAATTAATAAAAAGAAAAAAAAAAAGAAAAGAAAGGAGCAATATTTTCTCTTTAATTTAAATAAAAAATAAAAATAGTCCTACAATCTCCCGTGAAACTCAACTCGAGTCATGCGAACTACAACCCGAGCCAACAACCCTGCCTCAGACTAAACGAGCAAACATAACAGGAGCATAAAAGTGATGTAATGGCACAAACCAAAGAAACTAATCTTTTTGTCCACTGAGAAAACATAAAGTTTAGCTGACAGCAAAAAGACAAATGAAAATATCATGCCTGTCAAGCTCTTGTGTACTCTCTCTCTCTCTCTCTCTCTCTCACACTGTTGGGTCCAAAAATAAAAGGCCCGTTCTTAGATAGCATCCAGCAGACGCGACAATGACACCGGATAAGGTCATCACCTCGTTTCTTCTCCCAATATGAAAGCAAAGCTTTCCTACTCAAGCTTGATTAATATTCTGTGCAGTTCGGTCAAACGAAAAGAATTTTAAAAAAATAATTAAAAAAAAGCTTAATATATATTCTGTACGGTTTACATCTTAGAAAATCTAATTACTATCTCGAAATATTATCCATTGTACAAGACTACATAAAGAGGACGTGTGGTTTGAAGAAAAATGTTAATGGGAATTTAATAAGAATGAGAATGACTTTTCTCTTTTCATTTGTTGGTCATAACAAAATAAAAACAATCAAATCCGATTCTCTAGAATGAGATTCCCGCGAACTTGGAATCACTCATTCCGCGAGAATCAAAAAAATAAAATTTCGAGAGTTGCTCCATTTTCAACAGAAACCGGATTGCTCTATCTATCAGGCTCCTTTAAATCTCCATGACAGGTATGTGAGAGATGTTTTTCCTCGTCTTCATCTTTGATTTTTGTTTTTTTGTTTTTATAATAATTGATGAATTACTTTTTTTTTTTTTCTTCTTATTCGTATGTCAATCTTTTGAATGTCAATAATTTCTTCTATTCAATCTGCCTCATCACTACCATATTTTCGTAACCAAGTGTAAATTCTTCATCTGTTATTCTTCTTCTTCACGATGGAAGTTGTTGCACTCTTTTTCTTTTTTTTCATGATTTTTTTTTTCCATTCAATTTGATTCAATATGCGGTGTTCTTCTTTTTCATTTTGGACTTGGAATGGGTTGGTGGGTGGGTGTGTTGAGACGAACTAGTAAATAGCATACCATCAAAAAGAGAGAGAGAGAGAGAGAGAGAGAGAGCACCGAAAGCACAGCACATACTCGTAACAATGTATTGGCTTTTTAAACAATCCACAATTCCAAGTCAAAGCTACTTATATAATACATAGAAAAATTTTTGTCACATAGGAACGTCCCAAAACTCAACTAACAATCAAATCCAAAAGAAATGTCTTTAATCGTCAACAGGAAGAAATGGTCCAGTGAAACGATCAAAGGGATAAGTTTGCTAGTGGTCATAAAAGGCTTGTCAAAGGCAGAGATGGGCCCATCTGGTAGCATCCTACAGTTCTTTAAACCAATATTGGCCTGAAAGCATCACTCCACGTCAGAAAAAGCTGACCGCAGGACGCGTTGACTGGGTCTACTCAGCTTAATTTTTTCTTACATGGCACGTCAGACAAGAGTTTCATTAGGAGGAGGCAAAAAAAGTGTGTACTTATCTTCACACTAAGCACCAAAAATCGTATGTTAATTGGGGCACAACAAGACAATATAGAATCGATGACATGAAATGTATGTTTGTGCCGGATCAATGTATAGCTCTACTTGTGCTTAAATTAATGCTGTCAGACCACGTTTTAGCAGCCCCAATCGGGAAAAAAAAAAGAAAATCTTTGTTGGATTTATCTTCATTATTTTCTTATAACAATTAGTATGACCGAATGTTGTTTTTGATTTTGAGTGAAATAAGTTGCCAGTGGAGCTCAGGATAATTCTCGGGAATTGAGTGGCCACGACCAAGCTGCCCTCTTTCTGTGCTTTCCACAGCTATCGTTTGTGGCGCTTGGGATAGCTAGGAAGCTTGGCATTTGCCCTATCTATCGGAATAGTGATTTCCAAGGAAGAACTTCGCTGCAAGAGACAAAAAAAATTCCATACATGAAATTTTCCTGATGATTGATAGAGAAAACCAAGGACAAGAGAACAAACAATGAAAATTCTCCCAGACAAAATTAAATTAAAGCATGCACAACATCACATGAGATAAAAAAAAAAAAAAGAAATATGCATAGTTAGTGCATAACATACCGAATAGTCAGATCCGGACCACAAAACCAAATGTTTAGATATGTCTTAAGCTTGAACAAGCTGAGGCAGGAAGAGGTTAAAAAATGTTGGATATACTTAATGTGTAGGCCTACAAAATATATGGACAGTAAAACCAAGTATTGTTTCAAGAGAGAATGAAGGTTCAACTCGAGGACAACAAGGTCGAGACAATAAAAAGGACAACTATTGCTTCGGGGGCAATCATAATGAACGGACTTGAATAATGAAGATTACTAAAAAAGGGTTAAAGTCAAGTGGGAACTGTGATTTTGGTATTCAACGTGTATGGAGGTAGTAGAGAGACAGAGCTATATAGTTTGGGCCGTCTTGAGAAATGGTCTAGCTTGGTGTGGTGTGTATATGGGATTGGATTAATAATAGGATGAGTAAAGTAAAAAGGGAAAGAGCATGCCCTTGAATTTGGGGAAGGGCATATTTTGGTAATAGAATAGGGCATTATTTTATGCCATATTCATGTATGGGCTTATGTTACAGTAAATAGAAAAGGAAAAAGTGGGAGGGAATTTTGGCAGAGTTTGGAGAGGGATTAGGAGGCAAAAGAATGAGAATGGGACGTTTTGGGGTTGATGGTGGGTTTGATGATGATTTGCAGGCCGGCAGCTTTACTCTCTCCCTCTGTGTGTGTGTGTCTCTGTCTAACCCACTTGGCACGCCTGCTCCCACTAAAACCTATAACATTCTCCCTCCCATCCAATCTCTCTTGCAGGATACGTATGAAAAGCTAATATCCACTAACCCAACTGGCGATCTCGATGTCCTTTCTAATCTTTATTCATCTTTTGTCAGACACATGATAGGCTAGTTCTATTTCTAATGACATTTTCCTATATCTATTTCATACCATGTTCCAAGGCCTCGCAATGAAACCTAAATTAATCAATTCTAGTTTAGTCAATTCTTGTCCTATGTTTTTAAGAACCCCCAAAGGAGTAAACTGGAAGATTAAGCCCATGCGCCAGTCTCATATATTTGCACAAACAAAAAAGTACATTCATTTTCTCTTGCTGAGATTCCCGTCCTCTCTCTCTCTCTCTCTCTCTCTCTCTCTCTTAGTCTTAATAAAAGGAAACCAATGCTAAAATGGTAAAATCTAACTTCAAGATCCTCCTTTTAATCATTCATTCTATAACCCAATTCCACAGTTAAAAACAGAGACACCCATCCCTCTCTTCAGGCCAACAACCAACAAACTCAATCCAAAAGCGAAGTGCATATTTTTCTTTTCTTTTCTTCTTTTTTTTTTTTAAATTTTTTAATGAGGGTCTTTGTTGGGTTAAATGGATACTTCGTTTAGGCTGGTTAGCTTCCAACAATCTGAACAATCTTTCAACTCTACCAGCAGAACCACCAGCAGCTCTAGATCCTCCAGACACAGCAACCATCATTACTACCAACAAGAAGACGAAGAATGCTTCAATTTTTTCATGGATGAAGAAGACTTCTCTTCGTCTTCTTCTAGACAGTATTATCCTTATCATCAGCACCACCAACAACTACAACAACAATATACAACAACAACTACTACTACCCCCACCAATACCACTACAAACACTAGCACCCCAACATGTCACCATGCCCTTGGATCCACCGACTTGTCTTGCTCCACTTCTCGTGACCTGAACTTCGAATTCTCTGGCAAGTGGGCCTCCGATATCCTCCTGGAAACTGCCCGCACCATCGCGGATAAAAACAGCGAGCGTGTCCAGCAGCTGATGTGGATGCTCAACGAACTCGGCTCTCCCTACGGTGACACGGAGCAAAAGCTTGCCGCTTACTTTCTCCAAGCTTTGTTCAGCCGCATGACGGACTCAGGCGAGAGATGTTACCGGACTCTAGAATCAGCTTCGGAGAAAATTTGCTCTTTCGAGTCCACAAGAAAAATGGTGTTGAAGTTTCAAGAGGTAAGCCCTTGGACCACTTTTGGTCACGTTTCTTGTAATGGAGCCATCATGGAAGCATTTGAAGGTGAGAGTAAATTGCATATTATTGATTTTAGCAACACATATTGCACCCAGTGGCCTACTTTGCTAGAAGCCTTAGCAACCCGCGCCGACGAGACGCCACACTTGAAGCTAACCACTGTGGTGACAACAAAGACAAGCGTAGGTCCAAGTAATGGAGGTGGGGGAGGGTTAGCTGCAGTTCAAAGGGTAATGAAAGAAATTGGAAACAGGATGGAAAAATTTGCAAGGCTCATGGGCGTCCCATTTAAATTTAACGTCATACATCATTCGGGTGATTTATGTGAATTGAATTTTTCTGAATTGGATATCATGGAAGATGAAGCATTGGCCATCAATTGTGTTGGAGCTTTACATTCGATCAATTATGTTTCCAATCTCCGAGACTACGTCATATCAAGTTTTCGAAAATTGCAGCCGAGAATCATTACGGTCGTTGAAGAAGAAGCTGATCTTGACATGGGTGCTGATGGGTTTGAGTTTGCTAAGGGTTTTGAAGAATGCTTGAGATGGTTTAGGGTTTACTTCGAGTCATTGGACGAGAGCTTTTCAAGAACAAGCAATGAAAGGTTGATGCTTGAAAGGGCTGCAGGGCGGGCCATGGTTGACTTGGTGGCATGTCCGCCGTCCGATTCGATCGAGCGGCGGGAAACGGCCACGCGCTGGTCCGGACGCTTGCATGCATGTGGGCTCAATCCTGTTTTGTTCAGTGATGAGGTGTGTGATGATGTCCGCGCCTTGTTGAGGAGGTATAAGGAAGGCTGGTCAATGACACACTGCGGGGATGGCGGCATCTTCTTGTGCTGGAAGGACCAGCCAGTTGTGTGGGCTAGTGCATGGAGGCCCTGATTGATTGGAGATTGTTTACTTCTTCTTTTATTATTATTATTTTTTTTTTTTCTCATTTTCTTTTTCCCCCTCGTTTTGCAAAGTTTGAAGGAGTGATTGCCTTTATTACCAATTCTGAGTATTTTTGATCTTATTTGTAAGCTTTCTTTTTTCTAAAAAAAAAAAAAAAAAAACCCAACAAGACTAAATTAAAATCTGTTATCTTCCCTTTTTTTTTTTTGGTGGTTTTGGGTAGGTGCGTTACCTTAAATGGCACGTCTTGTATTTCTCTCCAATTCTAACTTTTATATACAATTCGAAAAATGAAATGGGGTTGGTATTTGGTGTGATAAGATAGTGACATCAGCTGATACATGTGAGAATTTATCAAAAAGAGAGTATAATATTGTCCATTGATTAAATATCGAATACTTAATCTATAATTCTAATATAGATTGGTTCCTCAGAATCGTTTGGCCGGCCACTGACTTCAGTGGAATCTGAGGGAAAGTCATATTAAGGGATCTAGTGGCCAGCACGTATGCTGTTTTGATATGGACTCTATCATCACTTTATATGTAGAAACTTTCGCCAAACCATATGGCTCCCACCACTAACGCACCTTGTGCAAGACATAACCAAAAATCTTATTCATCATAGAGTAATAACGTCAAGACACAGGCACTTTTTGGCCCACGAGAGAGAGAGAGAGAGAGAAAGCGAGAAGGTTCGTAGTGGGAACTTCTTTTTATGGGTTCATATCTTAATCCATTGATGAGACTTGCCTCCTCTTCACAATAACATATACACACACCCACTGCCACCTTTTTTTATTTTTTTTTTTGGTTGGTCTCAGTTGGGTTCATTTCATTTTTTCTACTTTTTAATACAAGGTATTGGCCCATGTCTCTTTTTTAACTTAGCGCTTTAGGTTTACTTTCCGCCATTGACTGTGACTGGCCAGCTAGCTGCTGCCTTCCTTTTTTTAATGAATTGTTGAAATGTGATCGGGTTCATTATCAAGTCACACTGCTGTTGTGAAGCTTGATAAGCTTTAACGTGCCTATCATTTTGCTTCTCTCGCTTTACTTCTTCGTTATACATGGGTTAAGGCCCAACTCTGGGTTGGGCCAAATCCATACTGGTCCCCATTTAGGATTGCAAACGAACCCAAGCGTAGTTTGGTTTAATAAACTAGCCTATTTATTTTCCTGGGTCAGTTTAGCTAACGAGTACAACAAAACTAATCAATGCAAATATAAAAATGTTTATCTTTAGTATATACCGGTAAATATATAAATATATAATTTTAAAACAAGTCTATTAAATTTAATTTAATCATGACTCAATTTTTAAATAAATTTAAATAATACCTGAATGTCAGTGATTTATGCAAATGAATTAGGTCGAGTGTACATTTATTTGAGTCAAGCCACCAGACTTCTAGAAAATATGTTGGATCATTCATGTGCGGACGGTTAAAGCCAATCTGGACATGAACTCCCATTTACGGGATGCAAACTTCAAAGCTTACGCTATTGCTCTTTATCAGAAACTATGAGTGCGATAGCCAGGAATGAAATGGAAGAAGCGTGAGTCATGCGTAACAGCGACACAGCCGCGACTTCAGACCAGATCAGGTCATGAGGCGGAAAGTGAGACACTCGCTAGTTAGGTCACCATGAACTGCAGGCGGAAAATGATACTGTCAAACTAGAGAAACCATGACGTTCTGTTCCAAAATCAACTTGGACTGCAAGAGAACTAGAAGCCTCCGGGATGCTGGATTAAGACACACTGGCCAATTGCCTGAAATGTCTTCCAGTGATGCCATAACCAGGTCTTGTTTTATTCGCGTAATTACAACATCCAACAAGTTGGCTAGGCTCTTGGAGAAAAGAGGGGTTTACATACAATGAAGCTGAAAGCGCTTTGCTCAACAACTGTAAACACAATTTCCACTTTCCACCTGAAACCAACGGGTAGCTGATTCTCCTGGAAATGCGTTAAGGCTCAGCAACTGATTGGACATCTAGCAACGGTAAAGCAGTGTTTCGGTGCTTGTTGCAAGAGCTATACCAAATCAAGGCAAAGAATAAATGCTTGACAAGACTTCAATATTACAGGGGTTAATGTTGACCTGCGAGACAATGGGGATAAGCTTCATTGTTGAAAGGGAAACATCCTGGATGATCGCTCAGCGATAAAAGAGGCAGGGTTGGAGAGACAGTCAAATAAAAAAAAAAAAAAAGATTCATGGACTAAAAGCATATACTTCAAGTTAACCAACTCTAGAGCCAATGATAGAATAAGTGCAGGGCATTCACAAGTATACAGCATGAGATTTTTTTTTTTTTTCTTTAAAAAATAAGGAACCTTTTATTTCCACCCAGAAGGAAGTCTCCATTTTTTATGCCAGTAAATAGATACTCTTGGCCATGCTGGGAAACCAAAAGTATAATCAAGAGGCCGATCAGCTGGCCCCCCAACAATTAAAGGTAACCACACATATCTTGAGTCCCTCAACTCAGCCGGATTCCACCGATCTGCCATGAAAATAAATGTTCCTGGTAACCCTGGTATGGGAATTACAAATGTGCTCTGAGCAAAAAATGTTGAAAGTCGAAACATCTTGTTCCCTCCAACACATGGGTTTCCCATGGTCTCCCATGGTCCCATAATTGACTCCGCTGCATGGGCCAGTGCCTCATTTGGTGCCCAGCCAGTGCAACCTGATGTAATCATGTAATATGTCCCTTCATGCTTAAACAGGGCTGGGGCTTCTCGGTGCTGTCCAACAAGAATTCTTCTCACATAATTTGTAGCATCAATATAATCTTCTGTAAGAGGTCCAATGTGAAGTTCACTATTGTCCTCGCAGGAATATATGACATATGCCACACCATCTTCATCCTTGAAGATTGTCATATCCCTACTGTCGAAGCCATGGGGTCGTTTGCTATGGAGGTAATTGAAAGGACCAGTTGGATAGTCACTAATGGCAACACCAACAGCAGCTTTGGTATAGTTACTATCATCAACATGCATCCACATCACATACTTCCCTGTCTTCTGATTGTATATCACTTTTGGCCTCTCGAGAACATTGGCTTTATGGAGGTCATGGGTTTCATCTGTCTCTTCTGCTGCCAGCACAATACCCTCATTTTTCCAGGCCCAGAGATCCTTGGAGGAATAGCAACCAACTCCTATGATGTCAACCTAAAGAAGAGAGAATAGAAACCACAAGTTAAATGTATGCTTGTGCTATAGAGTACAATAAGCAATTAGCAATAATTTTTCTGTAGACTTCCGGAAATCTGTTTCATGTAGCTTGGCAAGGAAATCGAGAAGCATGGGTATAGGACCCTTTACATGTGAGAACTATTGCTTGTGCAATTTGGGATCCTCATTTTGGTCATTTGACTGTGGAAGCATGGTGAAGCCAAGACTAAGAAAGCATGATGTAACTTACCAAAATGCATATACAGTTCTAATATTGAGTCCAACTTAATAAGGAAAATTTTGCAGTGCTAAGAAATATCTTTATATTAGTAAACATATGAAGCAGGGCCAGAACTAAAATTTCTGAGGGAAACACTGGTGGGTGAGGATGATGGGTGCTTTAATATCCAAATAAATAGTAAAATAAAAGTGAGTATGGAATATGAGTCTCCAAGTCTTGAGCATCTCACTTAAGATAGGATAATGAGCACAACATTTTTCAAGTTCATGGCCTGTTTGACAAAAAATGATTCATAGTCACACTCCAATTCAACATCTTTGGGTCCCCGCAGCATTATCCCAACAACTTAAGAGGAGTATCAACAGGTTAACTACCCTGGTTTATGCTACTCCCCAGGGATGGAAATCTTGCCATCCTGGCTCCTAGCTCATGAAAGCTAAAATCTACCAACAGAGCATAAAAACATGTTCTTAAACCAAAGATACTTCAAAAGGCAGCTTGAAGCCATAGATCATTCTCATACGATATTATAATCAGCAAAAACTTAACCAACCACAATTGGACATAGGTCTCCTTGGTGTGACACAAAGTTGTAGTAACTTAAAAGAAAATGAACAATCAAATTAATGATTTGGACTGTAAAAAAAGATAACAGGTTGGAAACAGTTAAAGTGAATCACCATATAATTGTGGGAATAAAATTCTGCTTTTAAGCTTCATAATACTGAAACACATTGCTAAAAAACATTATCAGTGAGTATCAACTCCTTTATCCCAGCACATCCAACAAGAATTGCAAATGGAGATAAAAGCTATACATATATTTGTATGAGGTTACTTGAAAAGTTGGCACAGGACGATAATTACTACAAGTTACTGATTTACCCGTGCTGCCCCTTTCTTGTGGGCATGGTATGTGGGCCCATCCTTATACTCGCCATACCAATAGTATGTCCTTGACCTTTCATCATAAAGAATACCCCCTCCATGAGCTTGAATAGGATTTCCATCGGTATCCAACCAAATCCTCCCAGGATAATAATAGAAGCTGTCATTTACAGTGCTCATCATAGGATCTATAGCAGTTTTCATATCAGGAAAGAAAACATTTCTAAGTTGGGAATTCTCGTCAAGAAATTCATCAATCATTGTGGTTGGCCTCTTAGGCCTTCGTTTTGCTGCACGTGGGGATCTTTTCCTAGGAGGGGGAATTTGAATATTCTCCTCCTCCACCTCTTCTAGTTCACGGAAGAGTATGTGATGACTTAAATGAAATTGAGTATCTCCGCGTTTTCCACCATTCTGGCCAACAAGCAAGCATAAATGGATGAAAAGTAGAAGTCCCACCAAGCTCCACACCAATGTAGACAATGAACATCTGTTCCCTGCATTGCAATGGAAAGTGGTTGGTTTCCTGTATTTGTTCCTCATCCTCAATTTCTCTTCCCTTTAATCTCCAAAGTAATGCTGCAATTATCCAAAGGCAACATGTGGACATCCAATGAACCGGTACAAACATGAGTCAGACGGTCACAGCCAATCTATTCTATGACAGAAAAAAATTATTCAACCGCCTGAAATGCAAAGAATTCTCCAGAACAAGTTACAAAATGCAGACTGTTCTAAAATTGGCCAACTTGGTTTGCAACCTTTCCACTGCAGATAACATTGCTAAACCAATTGCCATAAAAAGAAAAGATCTTCACTTTCTCATTCATAAAGTCTGGTCTAGAACAGAATGATGGTTTGGGAAGCAGTAGAATACTCAGAAAGGAATTTCCAAAACAGTTCAAAGCATTCAACAGATTAGCAAAATAGTTAAAACTCCACATGGAAGAATCAATTAAAACCTTATTCTAGTCCCAAAAACCCCAACCAGGCCAAGGTCCCAACAAAAAATAAAAAAACAAAAACAAAAACAAAAAAAAAGAAAGAAATTGAACCACCAAACCATAGTAAAACAAGAACAAAGACCAAAGTCAGACAACTTACCCAACAAAAGCCGAACCACGACGGGAGATGAACTTCCAGGCACGGCTCTACCGAGTTCAGGCAAGGAACTGACTCTCGGAAAGCCAAACAATCAACAGGCCCCAACACCTAAGCATTCAGCACGACAACGACGACGACTCAACTAACAGTAAGGTCAAAAGAAGAAAGAAATTAACAATTTGGGGTGGGGAGCAGTGGATTGTTTCCGGTATCAATGATTGGATCTGAGGAGAAGTTAGATGACAGGATGCAACGACTTTGAGACCAAAGATGGTGTCTTTCTTTTCTCTTTCCTCTTTCCTCTTTCCTCTTTCCTCTCTCTATCTATGGATGCTTGTTAGCCCGGTTGGTTGGGTTATGATGTTTGCTGTGTTTTGACTCCTACTAGGATACTTTTTTGTCTAGAAGCCTTTTTGTTACTGTTACTGTGATGATATGGCACTGCCATTTATGTAAACCTGTCCACTCTCTTGAGAGTTTGACAGTAGGCCGCAAAATTATTATCTTATTATAAGCATTCCACCAGACAAACTTTTATTCACATTAATTTGCCTCACAGCATTGCAAAACGGAACCTACGCCGGCGGCGATCTTTTGTAGAAAAAGGAGCACAGCACAGCAGCGCACCCTTCTTGAATGCTTATCGTGCGCATGGAATGGGATAGTATTTTCATTTAATTGTTTTCATAAAAAAATTATAATCTAAATAATAATAATTTTCAATAGAATTTCTTTTCATTTCAAAGGGATAGTATAGAAGATATTTGAATGGAAACCCATAACCAAAAAAAAAAAAAGTAATTAAAATTATTATCAAACTTTGCTGTTAGGTGGTTTTCACTTTAAGGTATGTTTTCTGTTCTTGATTAATAAATATCTGCTATTAGGCGCACGTAAATGTGCCAAAGCGGTAATCAATTGATTAGTCTGCTCAAATTATAATTGTGCCTTTGTTTTTGAGTCAACAAAATCAAGTTTTAAAGAAATTAAATTTGGTAAAACATGGGTTGAGTAGAAATTGATGAGTAATGATGGTAAACGTGTGTAAAGAGCTCTATTTCGTAGTTAACACAAAATTTGTTTATTGTTGTTTACCAAAAAAAAAAAAAAAAAGAAAAAGATATGAATGCTATTTTATATAATTTTTGTGAATATATATTTAATTTTATTAAATATCTTTAAAAATATTTTAATTTATAATTTTTAATATAACATCGAGGGATGTTCTTAATTACTAAACTACATGATGAAATAACACGATCGTTTCTCTTGTATTCCTCTCGTTCTCCCTTTCTCTTTTTCTCTCTCGTGTCTGGAATACTTGATCCCGTTTGGAAGCCAGGAATCCTAATTCTTCTTGAATTCTAGAAATCATCTCTAAACCGAACAGATTTGCAACGCAGGCGCAAATTCCCAAGTCCAAGTTGTACATCTGGCACCTAAAATTAGAACCGCTCAAGGAAGCTCTGGGAATTTTTTTTTTTTTCGAAACTAAAATAAAATTATCCAAAAAGAAAAGTAATTTTAAAAAGAGTCCCACCAGGCAAACAAAGAAAAACATTCATATCACAGGTGGCATGTGAATCTCATTTTATTAAAAAAAAATTACTTTTTTTTAATTTTAATCTTTTTTCTTGTCAAAAATATTTTATGTATAATAAAAATAATAAAATATAAATAATATGCAGCAAGCAAGAAATTCAGTTTTTAATAAATTTGATGTATATTATCGTATTTATTTTACATCATGTAATTTTTATAACAGGTTGGAAGTATTTTTAAAGAAAAAAATTTATAAATTCAAAAGAAAAATAATAAAACGTAAACCCCAATTACACATCCCCTTTTCTTCCAATCACCTTTATTCACCATTTTTAAAAAGATAGAATTATCGGCCACCGTAAATTATGCTGTTTATTTGTCAAAGAACCTAAATTAAATTAGAAAATGAGGTCAGGGTTTGTCTGTACAATAAAAATTAAGGTTGTTACTGTTAGTTAGCAGGCCAGAGTCAAAAAAAAAAAAAGAAGGAAGGAGAAAGCTACTTTTTATTTTTCATTTTTCAGAGAAGGGTCAAATTGAAGGAAAAAAAAAAAAAGAAAAAAAGAAAACAGAGAAAGAAAGAAAGGGAGAGTGGGAGGGGGAGAGACAGAGATCTCTCTGGCTGCTTCTTCATTCTTGGTTGGAAACACAGAATTTATAGATCTCCCTCTTTCTTTCTCTTTCTGATAATCATCATCATCATCAATGGGCTTGTGGGAAGCTTTTCTCAATTGGCTCCGCAGGTCTGGCTTTTGTGTGTGTGTGTGTGTCTCTCTCTCTCTTTCTTTTGCTTGCTTTCTGATATGTGTGGCCTTCGTCTCTGTGTTTGATGGGGTAATACGTTTTTGGATTGGTGGGAAGGCTGTGTTTGGTGAGAATTTGCGTTTTGCATCAACGTTGAGAGAAGTAGCGTACTTGGCTTCTTTATCGCTGCACCTGTTGCCCTTTGTTTTCAAACGGAGAATTAACCTCTCACATTTACCACTTGATAGGCATGCCTCGTTTGATGCTTTGATGTGAATTCTCTCTCTCTCTCTCTCTCTCTCTCTCTCTCTCTCTCTCTCTCTCTGCTTTGTGCCTTTGTTTAGGTTATATATTTCGAGTTGGATGATGAAGTTGAGTTCGTATTAGGATAGTTTAAGAACTATTTGTTCTGCTATATAGGGACATTAATACTATTTACGTGAAAATTAATGGATGAAACTGCACAGATTATGATGTAAAGAGGAAAGAACCTTCCTCTCATCCCCCCCCCCACCTTAAAGTTTGGGAAGAATGTGCTGTGGATTTGTTTGAATTAGGGAAAAGCCCCGAAGCTGGAGCTTATGGTGTGAATCGAAATATCACCTTCTGAACATTGGTGGGAAATTTGAGTTTTGGCTGCTTTTTGATCATGTCATGCATGTTTGACAAAGTCACTGTATTCACTACCCAGGAATCTCAATCGAGCTAAATCAATGAATGCAATTTAGATTAAGAAAGGGTGGGTTGTGTTTTGTATTAGACTAGGAATGATGGCTTTTGCATGCCCTATTATATTTTGAACTGCTTTCAGATAATCAAATGTTGTGAGCTGTGAGTGTTTAAGGGTTATTGGGGTTCATGTGTTGAACTCCTGATTGTAGAAATCACAGATGGAAATAAAGCTACCTTGGTTTTGCATGTGCACTGTCATTTGCGGAGCAGATAGCCATGCTGACAGCCACAATAGGAAGGCCATTACTGAATTACTAATGCCAACTAGAATGGAATTTCCATTCTACTTCACAGGGATTAAAAGAATTAGAGCATTCATTATAGATGGTGAATTTTTAATCCGACACATGCAATAAAGTGGGAAAAAAAAAAACTGAAAAATTTTGTGCTTATATTGCATTTCAACGCATCTCAGTGTTACATTGGCCAGTTATGCCTCCTCAACCGTTGACAATGCTCTCATGCATTTTTTGCATGTGGCTGCCAATTGTGATGCTGTTTATTCATTAGAGTATCAAAAAGAATAGGAAAATAGAGTAACATTTTTAAACTTACAAATCTGGAATTTGTGTTTCACTGCAGGAATAACTGCCAGGGCATGAATTTTGCCATTATACTTCTGTCTATAGCCCAAATGACTGAACTTTAATAACAGCCTATGTGGCTACAGGCAGCAAACCCTTGTATGTCTTTGATAGCATCCACTGAGATATAACTTTTACAAAGATGTACCTAATAGAAATGAGTGTAGGACAAATGAACATTCTGAGTGCTTAAGATGTTTATCATAAATTGTAAGCATTTCATTGAGTTAATATTTTTATTTGAAAACTGGACTCATGTTAGGTTTGTAAGATCATATTAATTTTTCTGCAATCTGCCTGATAGGTTGTTCACAAGTCATGGGCTCACTTTGTTCTGTCTGTGACTGCAGCCTCTTCTTCACACAGGAGATGGAGTTATCTTTGATAGGACTCCAGAATGCTGGAAAGACTTCTCTTGTAAATGTTGTTGCAGTAAGTACATTGTTGTGTGTATCTTGCACTTGTACATGCCATTCTTCTGCCCTATTTATCAGTTTATTCTTTCATAACTGCCTTGCTCATGTTTTCAGACCGGTGGATACAGTGAAGACATGATCCCTACAGTAAGTTGTCTTTCCAGAAAATTATGGCTAACATTTAGATGATTCATTCACCCAAAAGGTTCATAGCTGCATTTTTGCTCTGCCAATAGATCATTTCTTCCATTCACATGAGTGTCTGTAACTGTTGATATTTTTGGCATACAAACTCCTTCAAGGATATACCATTTGCCTTCAGGTGGGATTTAACATGAAGAAAGTAACAAAAGGGAATGTCACAATAAAGCTGTGGGATCTTGGAGGTCAACCTAGATTCCGCAGCATGTGGGAACGATATTGCCGTTCAGTTTCTGCCATCGTGTATGTAATTACTCCATCTATAAACTGGTTCACAATTTGAAAAATGTTTACCAAACTGCTATTATTGCTCTTTATTTGTCTTCAAGAAGTGAACTTCATTGAATTCTTTTTCAAATGGGAAATGTTTCTGCAGTTATGTGGTTGATGCTGCTGATACCGACAACGTGAGCATCTCAAGAAGTGAACTTCATGATTTGCTCAGCAAACCTTCACTGGGTGGTATCCCATTGTTGGTGCTAGGCAACAAAATTGACAAGCCAGGAGCTCTGTCTAAACAGGCTTTGACTGATGAAATGTGAGATATCAACTTCCACATTAGGAACTATTAAAAATTGCACAATTTTTTTGTATATTGTTTAAACTTCGTCAGTTTTAGTAATGATTATTCCTTTTGCACTGAATGACGATTTTTGCTGGTGTAGGAGACTGAATTCAATTACTGATAGAGAAGTTTGCTGCCTTATGATCTCTTGCAAGAATTCAACAAACATAGATTCTGTTATTGACTGGCTTGTAAAGCATTCAAAAGCAAAGAGCTAAGCGAGTTTCTTGCATCACGTTTACGTGGCTGCCGTAAGTTGAGGATCCATGCATGGCCTGTTGTTCATGGAGAGTCCCCTGTCAACCCCTCCCCCCCCCCCCCCACCTAAAAAAAGAAAATCGAAGTTGTATCTTGATATTTCAGTTAATCTTCATCTCTTATGAACTACCTCTTGTACCCTATGCTAGAGGATACCCTTTCCGATCAAGCATGTAAGCATGTAATGAGATGGAAACACACTTTGAGTGATATTTTGGACTCACGGAGTAGCAAGAAGCATTGCAACTAGCATATTTGGGGAGCAGTCGCTCTCTAATAAATTGCATTCACTTCATGAGAAGGCATAACCAAGGTGTTGAATATTTTGATCATTAGATATACATACTTTTTTAACGGAGTAAAGTTTTAATCAGTTGAATTAATCCCATCAGTGAAGTAGTAAAATAGCTGTATAAGACAATCAACATTATACTAATGTTGATCGATTTAATGACTAAAATGTGAATGATATTTCATAATTGTTTCATGGTCTAGGTACTGAACATGTGACAAATCACATGGAGTATTAACATTTCTTCTTCTTATCCATTTTCTGGAATTTATTCCTGTCTTGTCCAGAGATCTTGTCTCCTTTTTCAGGACGTTATACAAAATGGAGAAACTTTTTTTTTTTAATAATACAATTGCGTATGTAATTGAGGTCAATTTTTTTTAATAGAAAATTTATCATCTAAATATTATTAAAATTGAATTTTTTTTTAATATTGACTATTTATATTAATAAATTTAAAATTATTAAATTTTCAACATAAATTTTTAACATTTAAGACAAAAGCCAACAATAAAATTCAAATTCAAATTAATACAGAGTAAACAATATTTAAAGGTACACCCTTGCACAATTGTGAATTAGACCAATTAAATTAGAATGGTTCAAGTTTTTCTTGGATTCATGACACGTTCGTTCTACAAGCCATATAGCGTGGCTTTTCATAGAATGGCCAAACTACTCGGGTTTTTTTTTGTTTTTCTTAAAATAATTCTCTTGATGATCTAAAATAATTTATTTGGCCAATGAGGTTACAGGAGGAAGCACATGGACATTGAGCAAACTTGAAAAGCTGCTGTGAATGGCGTTTAATATTTACTCTTTCGTCGGATTGACTAATCGTTTAAAAAAAAAAGACAAGTATTTAACATGTGATTCATCCCACTAAACAGTGCAAGTCTCCTCCATCCCCAAGAATTAAAAAGAAAACAAATAGAATTAAATTTTAAAAAAAAATCATATTTCCCTTGCTTTTATCAGTCCCTATACTTTTACCTCATAGAAAACTTGAGTCTTAAAATTCCATGTGCTCCTAACCAAAATACTTATAAGCCAACAAAAATGAGCTTCACGGATTGATTAAGATTGCATCTTTGACATTTACAAGACTTGCCACATATACAATTATGGACAAGATGGCACTTTGGTACAACTGTGTCACAATGATGCGAAGGCCAAGTGCATACTTTCATGCGCCCCACTCGGGACTTCCATTCACAGGTGCAGATCATATCATTTGCACAATTCTGCATAAGATACCAATATGAGCAACGGCCATAAGAAATATTTTTGCATTATCAATACACAGCTTACAAGAGAGAGAGAGAGAGAGAGAGAGAGAGAGAGTACAACAAAAATAAAGAGCAGCCCACATGAAGGATAAACAGAGACTGAAAGAGTATACACAGGCATCAAGTAAAATGTTCATACCTGAATTCTACATGTACTGTTAACATCTACTACAACTAAAGGGAAAAATGAAAGATGGCTCCAGGAATGGACATTATTTTCTTTATCATTCTAAAAGTCAGCTTTCATATTTTAGCACCCAATATGGGGAAAAAGGAACAGGTCGATCTGGGAACATGAATTTTAAGTGGAATAGAAGTGTTATCAAGTCTAAAATGGCTCAAAGGAATAAAACTTTGAAAAAAAGTTAGCCTAAAACATAGATGATCTAATGGTAAAGAGCCATGCCTGTAGATAATTCCACAAAATTACCTTAAGGTTCACAGAGTGAGGCCAGCAATAAAAAGAACAGAAAACTTTATCCTAGCGAGACACAAGAATAGTCATTATCGGAAAACCTTTAGAAAAAAAATCCTGAGTGCACTTACCAGGTATGAAGTGTCCGAGATTTGAATGCCTTCATTGCTGCTTTGGCAAAGACTTGTGCTGCTTCTGCTTCAGCTTCTGCTTTCTCAGCCTCCCTTGCTGCCTCTTCAGCCTCTGCAATTGCAGCTTCAGCCTCTGCAACAGCTTTTGCAGCAGCTGCTGCTGCCTCAAGGGCAGCCATGCCCCTAATCTTTGATAGTTCTTGATCAACCTGGGATTTGGTAAGGATTCTATTGTTACTCTTCTCCAATTTTGTAGAATCCTTGTGCTTTCCATCTAGAGGCAAAAGGGGTGAGCTTCTTTTTCTTTCAGAGACTACCGATGAAGGTCCAACCCTGTACTTATGTTTTATCTGTTGACAGAGATACAAAGACAATGCATCTGAACAACCATCACATGATCCTTTTCTGTTTTAACTGTAGCATTAATGTAAGGTCAACAAATATCTGCAACCATGAATTGCTTCTGAATCCTTTATACATTATGGATGCATTGAGATCATTCAAACTTGATATCTTAAATTCAAATGTGTTAGCATAATATAATCAACACAATTTTGCTGTCATTTACTGGCAACATAAAATTAATATCCTTGAAACATGTAACTGAGAATTATATTAACATTGCAGGAAGAGGATTTTAATTCAACTAATTTCAAGAGCTTGATAATGAACATGCATGCTCCCGAGTTTCACTCTTTTTTTCAGAGTTATTACCTTGATCAATTTTCCATTTGCTGCCAAAACCTTTAATTTTCCAGCCAACAGCTTTCTAAGATTCGGAGGTGCCTGGTATTTGTCCTATGCATTTCATAAGCTGATAATGTCAGAATCAGTTTGGACGCAATCCATGTACATTCTATAAACATGTGTATGAAAATATTATTTCTATTGAACTTGATCATTTATATTGCTCCTTTTCCATGCAAGGAAAAATGAATCTTGAGAATGATTTTCCTGCAAAACTCAACATAACAAAAACAGAAGCAAGCATGAAGTGCAGGGAGGAGGGGAGCATGAGAGAAGCCTGCTGCTTATCAGAAACTGGGATAAATTTCCCTGATGTACAATTCATAAGTACTGAATGTATCCAGCAGCTTGACCCATTTAGAAATTGTATTTGTAGCATTTAAATTCCCCAAAGCATGACTGAAATATTCTGAGTAGGTGTACCTCTAGGTACAAAGCAATTGAAGCTCTATCAGAACCGCTTGGCTCCTTCAAAGCAGTAATGGCCTCTAATATTAGACTATCCAACCTGCAAATGCAATAGTAAGCCTATAGTGGATTCATTCATCAATTTCATTAAGAAAAAATAAGACAGTTATTTGCTCCCATAACAAATATTTCATAGAGAAACTACAAGCTTTGAGCCTCTTTTTTTTTTTCAAGCAGAATGCAGGCTAGACTAAATATGTGAAATCATGAACTTTGCACTTGAAGACAACCAAGCTCATTTGTTAAATAATCTAGTATTACTGCATAGCAGCAGCACTATTTTCTTGTCAGCAATAAAAAAAAAAAAAAACAAAAAACAAAAAACAAAATTTACTTGGCCACCACTTTGCAGCTTTTATGGATGTGTGGTAAAAAATTAACATAATCATCAGATATTAGATCATTCCACTCCAGATGACTTCTATGGTTGGCACGGAAGTCATCAATGGAAAGTAAAAAGCTATTACCTTGGTTCAAATAAAGGTGGTTGGATATTGAGGGCTCCTCTGTTTCTAAATAGCAAAATTAACACCAACAAACTAAAAAACATGTGTGAACCTGGTCCATCAATTTTAAGTCTTTCCTACAAACCAATTCCTAACAGATGTCACCACAAAACATATCTCCGAGTTTGGTAAAACAACAGGAATGTAACCTTGCAAGTATTTCTTTTGAAGCACCATTCCTTGGTGTTCCATTACAGATTGCAAGTGGCTTAGCATCAAGAACTTCATCATTGCTTTGACGAACAATCGTCAAGGCCTTGCTGTTATCACCACGTTTTGGCGTTTGTGGACTCCTCTTAAGTGCAAGCTTAGCTTTCTGCCTAGACCCCCATATAGCAGTCACATTAATATTTCTCCATTTATCCTGGCACAATATAACCACATTATCAATACACCATGGTGAACTGCATGGATGAGACATCGATATAGAGAAACTTCTTTGCTAACAATCAATAATACAATAAACAAGTGGCGTCCAAACAAAACTAACTATTTCTAGCTATAGTTGTCCTTAATAAATACCTTAAGGTCAACATTGGAACGTAAACGCAAGGCAGCACTAAACTCATGATCCATGAGTATTGTGCGCCACTTGCCCATTCCATGCTTAAGAACGCCCGCTTTAAGGGCTGCCTCTTCTTCTGCTGTCCACTTCTGCTTTGGAGCACCCATCCACAGAAGTTCAATGTACTTCCCAGAGAAAAATTGCAACTTTCAATTCCCCTTCTGGCCTCCAGCAAATGCACCTGTAAAATTGATGATCAGGAATTAAAAATCAACTCAATCACACTATAAACAAAGATCATTACAACATGCAGAAACTATGTAACTCATAAACCCAACCACCAGCACTGTAACAAAAATCTTAACTAGTTCAAAAACCAATCAAGGCGTTAGTCAAACGATCAGCCATTTGGGTCTCTAAATCCATTAAATTTACAGTTACATACGCAAAAAAAGAACTGGGTACAAATTATCATCTTTGTTGGATGCCATCCAAGTTCTAATCCAAACTTAACTTTGATAGAATTTGTAATAGCCTTAAGAATATCCCATTTTAACTGCTGCTTACATGAACATCAGTCTAAATCAAACACCAAAAGATGATAAACTTACGTACAGCTAGACGTGAATCAATCAGAATCTAAGGAAATGAATTGCAGATCATAAAAAGAAAAAGATGGGTAATTTCAGCTCATAAATTCGGAGAAATTCCTAAGAAAATAAACAATGAAAATCGAGGGTGATATTTGGGATACCTGATCAGGAAAACCAAGGAGAAGTTGGCACAGAATCCGAGAAATTGGCGAGAAATTCACATAACAACAAAGGATCATCAGAAGAGAAACAGGAGGAGATAGACAAAATACATGAGCGAAAACAAATATTACATAATGCCTACTTATTTCATTTGTGTTTGATGTGAATAAATTGGAGTTTTATTTATTGGCCTTCAAATGCAAATATGTTTATTTTTCTGTTCCTCTTTTGCAAATAAAGGGGTAAAAAATTGCTTCAGCATGTTTCGACCCCTCAAGTTTTGTCAAATTTCGTGTGATCCCCACTTGTCTGAGGTTTTGAAAACGATGAGCAGCGAGCAGACACACACACTAGTGCACTATTATTATTATTTTTTTTTAATAATTTATTTTCAAATTTTTATATTTAAAAATAATATTTAAATAATAAATAATTTTATTTATAAAATAAATTAATAAAATAAAAATCTAACTAATAATATTAATTTTATAAAATTATCATAATTATTAATTAAATTTTATTAATTTTATTTTTTATTAATTTAATTATAATTATTTAAAATATTAATTTAATTAATATTTTTATTATATTAATTTTTATTTAAATCTATTTTATAAATATAAACAAATCATAAATTTTAACATTAATAATAAAATTTTATATTCATTGATATTATAATTAAGTATAAAAAATATTAATAATATTTAATTAAAAATTTTTATTATAAAAAATAAATAAATATAATAATAAATAGTATTAATTTTAATTTAAAATATAATAATTTATTTATTTTATTAAAAAAATAATTTAAATGTAATTTTAAAATTATTTAAAATATTAATAGCAATTAGATTTGAACATAAAAATCAGACGTTCCTATACGCCCCTGTTACGTTATACAACTCGAACTACAAGGGCTGATCTGCAATTTTTCCAAAACCAGGATAGCAAAATTGTACGTACAAAAAAATTTCGCAACGTGCGACAAATTCGAGACCACCAATTTTTATTAGCGAAGCTGCTAAGGGTCCCTTTCTGGCATACACGCACCCAACGCTACTACGGTGTCGTTTTGTGAAGTTAAGAGAGATGGCCACCTCTCTGCAACGATTATGGAGCCATGGCCGCTCCCTTCGCGCCCAAGCGGGGCCGATCTCCAGACAATTCTCTGCCTCGACGGACGCATTGGTGGAGGTCAAGCCCGGCGAGATCGGCTTCGTCTCTGGCATCCCCGAGGAGCACCTTCGCCGGCGGGTACCGCCACTCATTTTCTATCTCTTTCTATTTTTTTATACGAATAAGCCGATTTGGTCGAGCTGACTGATTCTCTAGTATCGCTACCTGAAGTTCATGGCTTTTAGTTTCATTTTGGACGCGTGCTTGTGTTCGGATTTTGATAATTTGAGGTTTTGAGGGTTCCAATTTTTTACCGTAGTTAGTGAAAATCGAATGTCTAAGGAAGTGGAACAGAATTTGAGTTCGTTGTGGATGATTGTGATCAAACCGAAACCTTGCTGCATTCTATGATTTTTAGCTGTATCGGGCGTTTTGGAAAATGTTCTTAATTGACTAAGAACTTGTGATAGTTGATCTTTTTTGTAGTTATGTTCTTTGAACCTGTTTGCACAAAAAAAAAAAAAAAAATCCTTCATTCATGATTAATTTTTGTTGCTGCATTCATATACCGAGTTATGTATCATGGCCGCATTCTGCTTTTTTTATTGATTTTGGTTAGCTTGACATGCTTTATTGTCGAGCTTTAGTTCCCGATGATATGTGTGGCAGGTTGTAATTTATTCCCCTGCTAGAACTGCAACGCAACAAGGATCAGGAAAAGCTGGAAGGTGGAAGATAAACTTTATGTCAACTCAAAAGTATGCTTTCTTACATGGATCTTACATTTTGTAAGAATTTGAGTCATCATTGCTTCTATGATTTTCTACAGCACTTGTTGAGGAGACTTATATGGAGAAGACAATTTTATGAACCACTATATTGACTGAACAATCTGGATGTTCCCTTTCCAGCAATGCTTGCAAATCCTTATAATTGTTCTGGTTATCCTCATTGGGAGGGAAAAAAAAAAATGGTTGCTCTAAGAGTAACTTCATGTTATGTTAACGTTTTAGTCTTCTTCACAAGGTTTTGTATCTATAGATTATTTTGACTATCTGCAAATTTTATCAATTATGATTTTTTTTTTTTGAATAATTATATGCTACAAAAATTGATCAAATTCAGATGTATCTTCCTAGTGGCTTGATTATAAGTTTTCTCATGATGCAAGGAATCACAAAATTCAGACCGTGGCCTTGACTGTCTAATTAAATGGTTTCTGTTACTGACTGCTATTTCTGTAGGTGGGAAAATCCACTGATGGGCTGGACATCCACAGGGGATCCATATGCCAATGTCGGTGATGCTGGACTAAGTTTTGACAGTGAAGAAGCTGCTAGGGAATTTGCCGAACGAGTTGGTTGGGAATATGTGGTGTGTTTTAGTTCTTTAATCTTATCAAAATTTTAAGTAAAAAATTGTTGAGAAATTTTTAAGTGAAGTTCAGATGTCTAGAAAGATAGTAGCACATGATTCAATTCGGCTTAAAATTCTTGTATTCAATTTTACTTAGTTTCATGTGGATAGTTCTGCCCACCTACCTACAATTCACTCACTTCTCGCAGTCCAATTAACACAAGTTTCAGTTTCTATTGAGCTTTCTTTTAACGTGTCTTATTGAACTCATTTGCAGGTTAGAAAGCGCCACACCCCATTGCTAAAGGTTTGAGATTCTTCTTTCATTTTTTCCCCCTTTTAGCTAATTGCGAGCTTTTGGAATATTGTATATTTGGAATGGCAAGAGTGTCTAGTTGGTGTGAGGTTAAGTCTATAGTCCTGGTACATTGAGAAAAGGAGAATGCATACAATGTTAGTCAATTGTGGTTCTGGGTTCCATGTCCCAGGTTGCACTGCTTATCAGGAAACTGATGCTACAACATGGTATCTGAATTAAACAATTGATGAAAGTTGAAGTTGCAGAAGCAACCGAGTTAAGACTGCAGATAGTTAACCATTTTCAGACACAGTGTGGGAGCCTCATGCACTGGACTGCTCTTTTTTAAGTTTTATTCTTTTGGTATTAGAAATCTCCTTGAGGAAATGGAACATTCATGCCATTTCTGCAGTAGAAATTTTCTGTTAGCCTTAGTGGAATTTTTCTGTCTGTAATCCATTAATATCTGCTAAACAAGTTAAGAGAGGCATAATTACCCAAAAGCGGAAGTTAGCACAAGTCATGGAAGAAGTGCATCAAGCAAGGAGAAGAGAAAATATATGACACTTCTATGATCAACCATCTTGTTGATGTTTAAGCCCTTAGAAGGGGAATATGGGAATGGAAAGAATGGAAAACAGATCTTGTCACATCACCAAAAGATTTTGAAATTTAGGAATTGTATGCTATATTCTCAAACAAATTCATGATATAGCTTTTATGTTGGGAATTTATTTAGCTTTTCTGTGCAGGCAAAGTCATATGCGGATAACTTCAAGTTTAGAGGCCTTCCCAAAACCAAGGAAGTATGACTTCATTTCTCATTTGCCTTGTTCTTAGTTCTATTGTAAGACAAGTGCAAAATGTGCTTTAATGCACCTTTTTTTTTTTTTGTTTGGTTCTACTGCATGGCAGCATTGTATTTTCTGAGATGATCATTAGCCCCAGTTCAGGCTATAATAATGAAATGAGATTCAACTCCGCGTTCTTTACTGTCATCTTGTGACAAAACTATAATAAAGCCTCTTCGGAGCTGGTTGTTTTCAGACAAATCCCAGGTTCCAAGTTATGGGTTCAAAGGTTGGTGAGCCAAAAATTTAAAAACAAGATACAACGGTCGCTGTGCATTGTAATCATTCATCAAAACATCATGTTGATTGCATTCTCCTCAAGTATTCTAAAAAGAAAAGGATAGATAGGCAATTTGCCTTCTTAGTATACAACAAGAGGAAGCTGGATTAGGCTTCTAATGGGAATCTGTCACCACGTTTTGAGTCACAATTGATGATTCCCTCAAATGACAAGATTAATCAGTATCAAGCTTAGTCATGACGGCTGCAAAGAATTTTAAATTTTAAAAAGGACATGTAGAAAGAGCAGGAATAAATAGGTTTTAATTTCCCCAACAATCTTCAATATTGACTAAGTTGACTGCCTGGCATTCTTAGAGCAAAAGCTTAACAAAATGCCCTTTAAGGATGATCCCACTTGTATCAGGTTGCAACTTCTTCATATGATATTTAGATTTATGGGATAGATTGATCTTCTTCCTCCTATTCTCCGATATCAATTCAATTGAACATTCTTAGAAACCATGCCTCTTAAACCTGTAAAATATGAAATGTTGGCAATTACTTCCCTTGAAAATGACTCGACCAATACAGACAACTCTTCGTGTGTGCCAAGCACCCTTTTTGGTGTCTGAATTAATTCTATTGTTCTGATTGGAATTTGAAGGAGAAAAATAAAAGGCATACCAATCAGCAGTACAGGTTGTCAGCAAGAAAAGTGTTTCCAATCCAAAGCTAGAGGCCTTCTTCTCAATGTAATCTGCAAATGTTTGATCACCATACTCAGAACAAGTGTGGTGGGTCATGCAGTTGCATATAGCGAACAACTTGTGAATGGTGTGCTGCACAACTGGTGAACCTTGATGATTCTTCAATGTTTGCTATCACTACTCCCAGAGCTGCTGAAGTTTATGAATTATCCCAATGCTCTGTTATGGAACTGGACATGTACTGGCCCTTATTATGCAATAAAAAAAAAAAGGTTCTTGAATCACCATGCAATGCATTGCATTCAATTCTTAATATCTCAATATATAAAATTGTTTACTCTGTGCAGCACAAGCTACAAAATCAAGATAATCAGAAAAGATGCCAAGTAATTTGTCTCCTTGCCCTTGTCCACAACATTAAGGGGAAACTGCAATAGCAGCAACTTGGCCACATTTCTCTTCAAAAAAAGGAAAAAGAGCAGCACAAGCAATGACATGGCCTTCTCTTTCCACAACAACAAATGAATCCAACATTTTAAGCTGCTGCAAACAGAAAACAAGAGAAGAATAGTTGGTTATAGGGGAACTCCCCCATCCTTCAGGATTAGCAATTTTCCCCATCACTCCGTTGCAGTTGCATGTAGTCATTTGATAATTACACAGGACTCAAGTGGACATAAAATGCAGAAATCTCGGGAGCAAGAGCAAGACTCTCCATCAGTCCTCTGAACCAACGTACCAGATTATTCTAAAGGCTATATGATCTGTCTTATCCCAGAGAGATCCATCACCCTAGCCATCTGGGTGCCTTCATACAGATCACTAAGAGTAAAAATATTAAACCACAAGTCAATTATGGGATACAAAGGGGCCTGAGCAACACAGCTATCTCACTTTGTTTAACCTCCCTGTGAATCAACATGTTTGATTTTTCAAGAGCCAAGAAATGAATAATGTGTCTAGTCTCATTCCAGAATTGGACCATCTATTATGCAAATAAGCTTATATGCCCCTATAGACAAGGTATAAGCTGTAGCAACTTCATATGTGCTGTAAGCATAAAGAAATTTAAAGTCAGAATTAAAGGCAGGAGTCATTGATGTTGCCAAGAGAAAGTAAGAGAAGTCGTACATTTGACATTAAACTGTCCGACTAAAGCCTTCTTTATACTATTTCCAGGATTAGCAAATTTCAATTGATTCATCAATGAGGAATTGGTTACTTGAGTAAAACAATGAGAAATACAAATGAAAAACATTGAAGCATAATTTCCTGTGACATACTCCCCCACTAGAAAATGTTTGAGATAGAGAGAAAGAGATAGAGCTGGTAAAGCATACTTGCAATTCAAGACTTCTCCAGAGCTAGAATAGCCAAGGTTGCTTAATAAAACAATGCAACAGCCATCAAGTCTCTCATGAATGTGAGTAACATCGATTTTCTTCACTTCACCTGTAGCTCCAAAGTCAACACCTTTAACAACTCCTCTTCTCTGCGCAAACAATGCAAAGAAAACTCATAGTGAAGCCAATACTAAGTAAGCAAAGAAGTTCCTGGAGTCACAAAGGAACATTTATTGAACCTCTTAAAGTAGTAAATGCAATGGTCAGTACCTTGGCTGCAAGAAAATTACCACTAGCAACACTAACACCAACATCATGCCACCAACTATCCTCACCATGCCGATGAACATTGCATATTGAAGGTCCAGGAGAAAGTTTTGCTTCTATCATCATAAGAATCTTTCCTGCAGCCCCCATTGACGCAGCAAAAGTAGCAGAATCTGTTATTCTGTATTGACCCAAGTGCTAAGCTCCGTGCACTGGAATAATGAAGTATGTCATTAAACAACATTCAAGCAATTCATGCAACAATAAAGATAAAAAATGAAAAGACCAATGTAACAAACCATTGAAAATCAGTATTGGTAACAATAGCTTATAAAAACATAACAGTATGATCTATAGATCATCGGCTATTCTTTATGAGGTCCGACAAACATTACACCAACTCATTAGGAAACACAAATAACCCACAAGACAAGAATCAAAGCCAAAGCAGAATCTAAAGTAAATCAATGATTTTGATTGCAATTACCTTTCTGCCTCAAAAGATCATTAATTTAAACTTGAGTGCCCGGAAAAAGCACAAACCTGATCCCCAAGTGATGAAGGAACGCCGTATCCTGCTTAAGTAGAAAATACCCTCCATCAACAAACGGAAAACAGACTAAAGTACAAAAAAAGAAAAAAAAAATCTTTTAAAAAGTCTGCTTCTTGGTCTACTTTCCTGCATTTTCCAGCCAGCCAAACATCTACTTAAACAAGGCACTTGCCTTCAAAATGGGATCCAGGTGGGCACTACCGACAATTTCACCAGAAATAATTACGATAAAAGTGCCGCCGCGGTAAGCCTACAGGTACGGCCAGGCCTCGCGAAACCATCGCACGAACTGCTGGTCTTCGTCTCCTCGACGCTGCTGCTCTCAGACTCGCTGAAAACGCTCCGCTTCATTGAATCCCCTTTCTCGTAATTTCCCGATGCAGCCGAGGGCGACGGTGTATTCGGCGGCCGGAACCTTGACCGGAATACAAGTCTTCCGTTCTCGTGCTTCGTTCCCAAGCCATGGCAGAGGTATGCTAAGAATAGCTCGTAGGATAATTGTCTGTTAGCTTTGAGAGACATAGGAGAGTAATGGTTCAACCACAAGCAAGGATGAGTGGCGGAGCACGGAGGTTAAAGAGGAGGCCCTGCCGCCGTTGTTCAACGGTTTCAAACGGCGAGGGCCCACACGCCGGACAAAAAATCAATAATTAAATAATTCAATAAAAGACCAAAACTGCCCCTCATTTTGAGATTCCGATTCCGACCAGACCGCCCGTTGCCTCATTTTCTTGTCCCCGCGGGGCCCACCCCAGCTTCTGCTGTTAAATTTTCTCCACGTGACTTTTTGACTGACTCCTCTTTTTATTAATTGTAATTATCTTAAACACGTACCTGTACCTGGATATTAAATTAAAAATATTAATTTTTATTTAATTTAATTTATTAAATACTTTTATATTTATAAAACATTAATTATAATTAATTTAAAATTAATAAAATAATTAATTATAATTAAATTTATATTAATTAAATTATAAAATTTATTTTGATTATAATTAAATTTAAATAATTATAATATATTTTAATATTTTAAATTTATAAAAAATTATTACATAAATAATATTAAAATTTATGATTTCTTTCATTAATTACAATGATATATTAAAAAAATTTTCAAGTTCATGTAACAAAATTCTGCCGCACAAGGCTCTTTCCAGGGAACGCTCTAGCTACAGCTTGACGCAAGAATAAACTTGAAATAAATAAATAAATGCAATTAGAGTTGTACAGACTCCTAGCACTGGCCCCTCCACTGTGTTTTGGTTGCTCTTCTAGGAAGCTTCATGCAAATTATACTTTTAAGGCACGGTTTCATGTCTACAACAATAATGATCTAGGAATGCAGCGCACTGAATAAACATCTTAACGTTTCCATTGCCCTCTCTATTGTAACAGTATGAGATATACTGTCGTCTAGCGTCTCTTGAACAAGCATCAGCTACAATGTCTGTGTCCGTGGACTATTCACCTGTCCAGAATTTGAATTGTACTGAAGCAGCCAGCGACGCAATCTCATCAAGTCCGGATCACATTGATAAACAATTTTCGAACTTTCATTCCGATGATGAAAGCTATATTGTTAGTATTTTTGATTCAGAGCTTGATCGCTTGCCGGGACCCCAGTCAGTTAAGAGACTTCTTGAACATCCAGAGGTCGTTGTTGCTCGTCGAGATGTAGTGAATTGGATTCTGAAGGTGGGTCTGCGGTCGATTTAAGTCATTTCCATGGCTTCCAATTTACTTTGCTTTGTTCTTCATTTTGTTATGTTGTGTCTTACATTTGTTGCAGGTACATGGTCATTACAAGTTTAGGCCTGAAACAGCTTGTCTTTCAGTTCACTACTTAGATCAATTCCTCTTGACTCATACTGTGTCGGTAATATTCGTGAATTTTAACGAACGAGATGTACATGTATCAAAGGTAGTCTTGATTGCCACATGTTCATTTTGGTTGGCTATTTTCTCTGCAGAAATTGAGAGGATGGTCCATGCAACTATTAGCAGTAACATGCCTATCTCTAGCAGCAAAATTGGAAGAAACAAGTGTCCCAATTCTCTTGGACTTGCAAACATCAGAACCCAGATTTCTATTCAAGCCAAGTACAGTCCAAAGAATGGAACTTTTGGTGATGAGCAGCCTGAATTGGCGACTACGCAGCATAACCCCTTTCTCTTTTCTGCATTATTTTGCGGCAAAGCTTTCACGTCTAAGTCCCAACAGCAGTAATTTGGATTCTATTTTATCACATGCCTCTGACCTTGTCATCAGCACTTGCAGAGGTAATTAATAAAGTTTGGCTGGCTTTCTCTTTTTTGCATGTATGAAAAATTACAGTCTCTGTGGCTTCTTCAACAGTGATCAATTTTTTGGATTGCGCTCCATCCACAATAGCAGCGGCTGCATTGTTGTGGGTGACTAATAAAACTATTGATGACGGGACATTTGGGTGCTTTCACGAGAGACTGAACAGAGTAAGTCTTCTTCAGATTTCTGATTATTTTCACAGATTCATAAGTGCAAATAAAACTGCATAAGATTGCATTTTGGCGAATTGCTAGGCTTTTCAATGGATTAATAATTATTTTCTAATCAGTCCTAAACCTTCTTTAACTCATACCAATTGCTCTTTTTGAATAGTGCTCGCATGTCAAGGCATGTGTGCCTATTCCGTGTGGTGAAAATTTTCACCTTGGCAATATTGTTTTTGTTCTCGTCTCAAAAAGGGAAATTTGAGAAGGCACTTGTAGGACATAGATATAGCGCCAACTAGGAGCTAGAACCAGTAAAAGCCACCAGAAAGAAGATTCAGAAACGATAAAAACAGGACCATTTGAAGCATTTTACCCCTAGTCATGTTGTTGAATAACAAAGCTACTTGAACTTTTAATCCTAAGTTTAACGTTTAAACCTTATTCCTTTGGTATCAGTGGAAAAAACAAAATGAAGTGACCTAGACTATTTTATTTTTAGTACGTGGGAAGAATAAACTACAAAAGCTAACTACCGGCTGTGCTCAGCACCAACTAAGTCTGCCTCGGTCAGACCAAGATTAGCTAGATGGTCAGCACGCGAATTAGCTTTTCTTTAACAGTGGGATATCTGACAGTTCCAGTTATTCCTTGATAGAGCACTGCAGTCCTCCATAACGGCGGAACTGTTCTAGATTTCAGCTCAGGACCGTGAGCTCACTCACACCATGTAAACGTTTCTCAATGTCGCGTTCCAAAATGAAAAAAAAATGGACATTTGTAACCTGTTCTTCATGTATTAGAATTTGGCCTCTGGTACTTACTAAATGGTAACGAAAATATATTTTTTTTTTCTTTTTGGTTTTTATTAAAAAAATTATTAAATCTGTGGATTATATAATAAAAATATATTTTTTTTTATTTTCATAAATTTTATACTTCTTCTGATTCATTCACAGTTGAAATTCTTAATTATTGGCGGGAGAGTTGCAAGAGTGCTTTTCTTTTAATAAAATTAAAATCATGGACGCAGGAATTGGTCAGAAGATGCTACGACCTTTTCGAGCGGAGCATGCCAAAATTGTCAGAGAAAAAATTGCTTGATGGTACTACTACTATTGGGGTCAGTTGCCAAGCGAAATGAAGCCACAATTCTGCTACAAATTGCCAAAACTTTGAAGTTGCCAGATTCAAATCAAGCCTTCTTTTTTTCAAATTAAATCCCATGGTGGGTTATTTTTTTTTTCTTTTGTCTTTCAAGGCCTCTGCGAGGCCAATTATAGGGTAATTTAACACGCAAATGAGAAGAACAAGGATGTTTCACCCTGATTTCTGAATTATTTCCTTGCGGTTGTTGCCACTGTCTTGTAATGAAGCTACTTGGAAGTTGTTAATAGGTCTATCCTCTTTCTTTTTTTGGTCTAAAATTAATTAGAATATCCTATTACTCCAATTTAGTAACTTAAGATACAAATGAAGCCTTAATTTGATAGCAAGTTCCACATTGAGATTAAGCCAGTCGATTTGCATGAAACTCATATTTACCTGCAGAAATGGGGCACCTTAGGCAGTGAAAAGAAAACGCAAGTCTCCCTCACAAACTGTTAATTATTATTGATCAAAGGGACAATTGGAAGAAGGAATTCAAAGGTCTACAAAAGAGAAAACAATGGTGACAAGACAGGCTCAAGAGGGGGACTGTTCTATCGCCTAAAACTCTCTCTTAGCAATATTTTATTTCGGTGTTTTGGACTTTCTCTTAAAAAAAAAGCTTCTATGTTCTTTTGTCAATACAAAGAAAATATCGCATGCATCAGTTGCATACGACTATGCATTGCTTTCTTGTAGAGCTTCTCTTTTGACATATCGTGCCAAACCTGCCGGTCACCACTGGTGCCGCTGACCACCACCTACCCAACCCATCTTTGACATCTCCGAATCTCTTCAAAGAATCTCTTTGTTCTCTCTCTAATGTATATAAATATTAATAAAAATTAACTCATTAAAATTTTTTTAAAAAGTGTATATAAATTTTCTTTTTTTTTTTTTTCTCGGATGACTCAATGACATTGAGTATCAAACCGAGTAATTGATTTATTGATTGAATTAATTATATAAAATATATTTTTGAAAAATAAAATTTATAAATTATGATGAAAATAAGAATTAATTATAAATTTAATAACGAACATGTTTTCCCTCCCCCTCCCCCCCCCAAAACAAAAAATCTTTGCGTGCGTAGCTAAATGTCTTTACATATTGAGTCCTGTTAATCTCTCTCTAGATATGCGTGGGTGTATCTCTGCGACTCTCTCTGCATATCACGAGAACATCCTGTATAGCTATATCTGTTAGCGGTTTGCATTTTCCTCGTACTTTGTTCCGGTTTCATTGGCTTCTGTTTTGTCTGATCGACGTTGAATTTATCTTCCGCTCTGAGCGTGCCTTCTTCTTTTGTTGCTTTTAACCTCACCCGCCTGCTTACTGACGCCCATCCATCCTCTATATGTAATCTACCAATTCTATCTGAAGATTTCACATCCGGGTTCTTCAATTTCAGGTTCTCCGTGTGTTTCCTTTTCTGGGGTTCTTGTGTGTGTGTATTTTTCTTTTTACAAAATTATTTGTTATTTTTTTGCTTCCATTTGACCCATTATTGACAATGTTATATCACGTTTCTATTGCCCTTTCCAATTAAAACAACACATCATTTTGGTTTCACCAATTATTTGAAAACCCTAATTACAATATTGTTTTGTTTTGGTTTTAGCAGAGGATGGACGGGGTTAAGCAACGGAATGGAGATTCAATTGTGATGTCCGAAACAATTGAGAAGGGTCAAGTAAGCTCTTTTTCCGAGGGAGAGAAAGACAAGAAGCGACTATGGAAGAGAGCAAAGTATCAGCTTGTGGAATACCATTCTTTACCTGATTATTTGAGGGACAATGAGTTCATTTTGGGTCATTACCGATCCGAATGGCCTTTGAAGGAGGTTCTGCTTAGTATCTTCACTGTTCACAACGAGACGTTGAACGTTTGGACGTAAGTTTTCCTCTCTTTTATGCAAAATTTGAGCCTTCTTTCCGCGGGATTACGTGGGGTTTTGTATTTTTGTAGCGTCTTCTTGTGCTTTTGATATCTGTACGTGTGGATTTGTGCTCTTGTATGATGCTTGGGAAAGGTTAGCACTTTTAGAAATTAGGAGGAATGTGACTCTTGCCTTGCTTGTTGTGAAGGATGTTGTTGTTAGATAATAGTTGTGTGGTTAAACTGATTGACATTGTTGTTAGATAATACTTGTGTGGTTAAACTGATTGTATGAAGCTATATTCATGAACATAAATGAATCATTTAGTCTAGGGCTAGGAGTTGGTGGTTCATAGATAGATTGAAGCTTTTTACTCTAAAATTTAAAATCTGAAAGAGAGAAATGAGATCAATACAAAGGTGTAAAAATCAGACAAATAGAAGTTTAAATCTACGAGAAAAGAAAGGTCAAATAGAAATGCAAGGCCATGATATAGAATTGAACTATATTATATGTGCCTAGGCCGAAGGAAGAGTATTGTTGCACAGTATCAATTGTCCAGAGTTTGAATTACAGTATCCAAAATTCAGTTTGAATTTTTAAGTTTTCAGGCTTTGGAGCTTTGGGTGCTTAGCCCTTCAGGAGTGTGGCGTGCACAATTTCCTATCTCATTCCCTATTAGGCCTACCCTCTCTAAACTCTCTGAAAATTTCCATTCTAGTTTTTTCCTCCCTTGCCATACCTTCTTGGTTATACAGGTCTTTGAGATGACGTCTTGTTAGTTGGTGTTTCTGAAGAAAAAGTTTCCACTTCTATGTGAATTGTCTTTAAACATAGTTTACTCTTTATTGCAGGCATTTGATAGGGTTCTTCCTATTCCTTTCTCTGACCATATACACAGCTATGAAGATACCAAAAGTTGTTGATCTCCACTTGCTGCCACTTTCAGATGTCTTGAAGGCTGATTTGCACAAATTGCATGCATGCCTTCCTTCTTTAACCAACTTGCCTGATTTGCAGAAACTAAGGGAATTAAAGTCTACTCTGCCTTATATGGACTTGCTTACATCAATCTCAGGATGGCATGTTATGGAACTTCTGTACAATTGTCTGCCTGGGCGACTTTCTCATGGCAACTGTACTGATGTTTGTGTTCTGGTAATGCTCTTCATTTTCCTTTATGTGTTGAAGATTCTTCTAATTAAGGTTGCCGTCAACCCATTCATGATCATGAATTTCTCTTTGAAGAAAAATTATTTAAAGGGATTGACCTATTATGGTCTCAGCCGCACACTTAGGTTTTACATAATTGAATGTACATTGTCGTTTTCCTGATGTCACAGTCTCCAGTTTTATGATTTGGGTTTTCTTCTTGTTTCTTTGGTGACTTATCTCTTATAAATTTTGATCATTATGGCGTTCTGGTAAATTTTCTTAGGCTTGGTTATAAGTATTTGGGAAGCTAAATTGTACACAGTTGGGGTAATGTTAAGGGATTTAAATATTTAGGTGCCGAAAGGGGGAAACTGGGATTTTGGTAGGGGCTTACATTGACAATGTTAGTTTTTGTCATCTGTTTTGGTGATATTTGGTGTTGTGAACATTTGTTGTTTTGTCTTTGCAGTTAATTATTTCTCTCCTCTCTCGAAAACAACCACCAGGCAAAAAAAAAAGCCCACAATCCCACCCTCTCGTCGTTACTAAAACACCATAGTATGAAGAATGCTTTGGCAAAAATAATAGCAGTTAATACTCTCTTTTTTTCACTAATGCAGAGCAGTATGAAAGATGATCTGGCAAACATAATAGCACCCCTCACAGTGAGGCCAATAACACGATGGCCATTCTTTGCTTTCTTGGGTGGGGCTATGTTCTGCTTGCTAGCCAGCAGCACATGCCACCTTCTCTCATGCCACTCCAAACGCATGGCTTATATTATGCTGAGACTTGACTATGCCGGAATTGCAGCTCTGATATCTACTTCCTTTTACCCTCCTGTTTACTACTCTTTTATGTGTTTTCCTTTCTTCTGCAACCTGTACTTGGGGTTCATATCCATTTTGGGGATAGCTACTGTATTTGTTTCTCTTTTGCCAATGTTTCAGACACCTCAGTTCCGTCCCATTCGTGCATACCTCTTCACAGGCATGGGCTTCTCTGGTATAATACCTATATTGCATAAGCTGATATTGTTTTGGCACCAGCCGGAGGCACTCCACACAACCAGCTATGAAGCTCTGATGGGCCTCTTCTATGGAGTTGGAGCATTGATCTATGCCACAAGGATACCCGAACGATGGATGCCTGGGAAATTGGACATTGCAGGCCACAGCCACCAACTTTTTCATGTACTGGTAGTTGCTGGAGCTTATGCTCACTTTCGAGCAGGGCTTGTTTACCTCAAGTGGCGAGACCTGGAAGGATGTTAACAAAGTGAATCCTGCATATAAAGATCATTTCATTAGGGGATAAGACCCTATGGCTGCTTTATCATTGTATAAATAGATAGGTCAATTTTGGTCATGATAAAATGACCACAATATCAAGGCAAAATGCCTTCACCATATTGTCCCTATGTTCTAGGTATGAAGATGGTATTGTATGCATAATGGCATTCATTTTCTTGGAGTGTTGTAAAAGACCATGTAGGTAGTCAATCCCTGCTGAGCAACGGTTGTGTTTAGGCAGTGAATCAGCATGGAGGTTTTAATTTGGCCTTGAATTCCGCTTTCTCAGCCCGTTAAAACTAGTAAGTCGCATTGCATTTGCTTTCATTGAGAGTCAAACTCAAGACCTCCCGCTTACTAAACGGGTTCTCTAACCAACTGAGATTCGAAAGTACACTGTTGGGCACCCAAGAAAACTACATCTTCTCACCTGAAATCAACTTTTTTGGTAGTTTGATTGCCTTGGAATTTATAGTATAACGGACCGTGTTTTGTGATACTGCCAGAGTCGGTTTGTAATATGATAGGGGATCGAAGTGTTAGTAAGCAAAGTTTACAATGTTTCTCAATTTATCGAAATGGGTCCAGAGAAAACCAGAAAGGTGAATGTATGAAACTAAAAGATCAGAGATATGAACGGCAAGGAACTACGATACAAGAAAACAGGATGATAAGAGGGTGAGACATTATAACCCGATATGGTGGCATGACATTGTCAAATAGCACACCGCAAATGGCCCGAGATAGTGGGGGGTCATATTCCACTACTTGAAGCAACAAAAGACAATGAGACGGTGGATGACTTCGATGGTACAAAGGATACAACTAATAGCTTGCAATCACTTCAGGTTTATAAGTAACAACAGAACTCTCGACGACACACGTGCACGAATGCACTTCCTCAAAAGCCTCTCTTGACCTAATTATATTCTTGTTTCAACTTTCTTAGTTTTTAGTTTCAATTTTAGCTAATGTTCCCTAACATTTCTCTCGCTTATTATTATTATTATTATTATTTTGCATTTTCTTGCGATATTTGTGGTACTTTCCTCCAGTTTTAGTTTCCCACTGTCCTTCGACCGGTTCTCTCTCCACATGTAGCATGTTCATCCCCCAGCTGTTTCTGTTTGTTGGGATGGTCCTCTTACATATCAAGTCCATATGAAATTGCCTTGGGGTTAAAATGAAAAAATATACATATGCGACCACTATACGAATTTTAGAAATGTGCATTTATTGAATGATATCTTATTTGTGTCAATAAGGTGTTAAATATCCGCATTCATATAAAAATTTCTTAACTAATAACTCATTTATTAATTAAAATTTAATAAATTAATATTTATAAATTTGACTCAAATAATAATGATATAGAGAGAAATACTGGTTAGTTATATTACCTTATTCTCTTTTTATACGTATTACATGTCTTAATAAATGTGACTGTGCAATAATATTCTAAAGTATATTATACTTATTATTACTAAAGTTGTCAAATCTTTCGTATCTTTTTTTTGCTTAACTTAATTAAGAGGATTATACTATTATTAGAGGTATTTAATTCAACGATTTCATGTCCTTATTTGTCACCCCAAAGTTTTTCATATATTCTGACTTGTATTTATATAATATATAGATAGATAACGATACACCAACCGTCCTACAAAATAAATAAATAAAGACCATGCTGGTGAAGGCCGATCAAAAGCCGACAATTGTAAATATAAAACGACGGAAATTCCGCAAGAAAAAAATAAAAAAAAAATAAAAAAAAACATAGAAAATCTAATTAACTGACAAATTGTGCTTCCTTCGATCACATGTCGGTGTCTGAAATCAAACAAAATCAGTTGAGAGATGCTATAGGGACCCCACCATTAGCGCAGTTCACGCCATATCTCTTCTATAAACCGCACCAACTAAAACGGACACTTCGCTTTCTCCAATGTAAATTAATGCTAAACAGTAAATACCAAGCTCCTCTACCGTCCGACCCTCGGGGACTCTAATAATAAACAGCCCCCTAACTCTTACGTCTCTCAGCCCAAAGACCCAAAACTCAATTTCCCCCGTTAGCTCAACCATCTCCTTAAACTTACATAAAAGCATTTGCATTTGGTAAGTTCCAAACGCAATTTCACGCATAGAGTCGAAGATTAGAGTTGTATTTTCATTATAATTATTTCATTGTAACAATTAATTTATATTTTAAATTATTTAATCGCATACTATTTAGTACTCAATTATGCTTTTATAATATTTTGTTGCGCATTTCCATATCAACCCTAAATAAGGTAGAGATGCAAGAATGATAATCAACGAAAGAATCACAAACGTGCCTCTGACTGTTAATAATAATCCAATATGATATGGGATGTGCCTTCATATTGAGCATAAATCTCCAGCGGAGAAGAATAAAAAAAACAAAAAAAAAAAACAAACAGACGTATAATTTGATAGAGAAGGCGTTCCTGTCTTACTGAATAGCCTTTGTCTCTGCTTTCAAGTACAGCAAATGAGGTGCTTATAAGTCTCACACCCCCCCCCCCCGGGCCCCGGATGGCATCATCTCGTCGCTAAAATACAGTGGCAAAACAAAGCGCTCCGGCTGTCCATTTGTCATCGTCGGTCAAAGAGCGAGCTTATTTGAGATATATACGTATATCCTTAAAAATGGTCACACCTGCCGAAGTCTTTAAGTCCCAGGCGAAATCAAACGTTAGAAACAGAGGTTTTTCTTGCCTGAATGATGCGTGTCTCTATGTCGGTGGAGCACTGCTTGGTTTCTTGCTGGTCTGGTCTATTTGGTCGTACGCAGGTCCTAACATCGCTTACAGTTTCGATCCAAAGCTCACTGATTTGAACTCCAAACACGGGTCTGATTCACAGAACTGTGTCCGTCGTGGGACGGACGTTAATATGGGATACGACCCGCCGGACCCAACCTTCTACGATGACCAGGATGTCAGCTACTCGATTGAGAAGCCAGTGAAGGACTGGGACGAGAAGAGAAAAGAGTGGCTAAAGCACCACCCTTCGTTCGCCGCCGGAGCATGGGACCGCGTGGTCATGGTGACCGGATCGCAGACGAAGCCGTGCAAGAATCCGGTGGGCGATCACTTGCTGTTGAGATTCTTTAAGAACAAAGTGGACTACTGCAGGATACACGGCATCGATATCTTCTACAACAACGTGCTGCTGCAGCCGAAGATGAAGAGTTTCTGGGCAAAGCTGCCGGTGGTGAAAGCGGCGATGCTGGCGCACCCGGAGGCCGAGTGGATCTGGTGGGTCGACTCCGACGCGGCCTTTACCGACATGGAGTACAAGCTCCCGCTGAAACGGTACGACTACAAGAACCACAACCTCGTGGTTCACGGGTGGGCCAAGCTGATCTACGACGACAAGAGCTGGACGGCTCTAAACGCCGGCGTTTTCTTGATCAGGAACTGCCAGTGGTCCATGGACTTTATGGACACCTGGGCCAACAAAGGACCCATCGGCCCCGGATTCTCGAGGTGGGGACAAATCCAACGGTCTATATTCAAGGACAAGATATTTCCCGAGTCAGACGATCAGACGGCCCTGATTTACCTCATCTACAAGGACAGGAGTTTAACGGACAAGATTTATCTAGAAGGGGAGTACTACTTCGAAGGGTACTGGCTGGATATACTGCCGACGTACGATAACATCAGCGAGCGGTACACGGAGATGGAAAGGCAAGACGGGAAGCTGAGGCGGCGGCACGCGGAGAAAGTGAGCGAGCAATACGGTGCGTTTAGGGAGCCGCACTTGAGAACGGCGGGGAACGGGAAAGGGAGCTGGAGACGGCCGTTTATCACCCACTTCACGGGTTGTCAGCCTTGCAGTGGGGACCACAACCAGATGTACGCTGGGCAAACGTGCTGGAACGCGATGGTCAAGGCCTTGAATTTCGCCGACAATCAGGTGCTCAGGAATTACGGGTTCGTGCGCCCGGATCTACTGGATTCCGAGACGGTGACGGAGACGCCGTTTGATTATCCGGATGAGGGCCCTTGGTAAAAAGAATGGCAAACTACCTTTTTTTTGTTTTTTTGAACCTCAAATTGGATTGATAGTCATCAGTAAATGCGACACTCCGCCAGTGTCATATTGATTTTTGTGATCATTGTAGCTACGACTCATAATTGCAAATCCAAATGGGAGAAATTAATCAATGGGGTTTTCATTCTCGACATAAATGATGAATTTTGCTAAGAATTACTGTGGTTGCCCCGTCGTAAATTTCGAATCTTATTGCTGGACAGTGTTGTAGTTAATTGATACTGTACTAAAAAGAGCTCTGTGATTTACACTTTACGAAGAACGAATATTGTTATTTACACGATTTTGCCTGCCCGTGCACATCAAAAACCGCTACTTGCGGGCAAGTATCAATTGCAAAATAGAATCATCAGATTCTATGAATTTTGCATTTGTTTTTTTTTTTTTTTTTTAATTTTTGGGGGGGGGGGGGGGGGGGGGGCTAGGGAAGAGCAATCTACATCACACGCGTGGGTGGAAAATTATTTTGCAGGATAGTTGTGGTTGATTTTCAGGGACAAGTGCAATTCCATGGTGAAGCCGTGGTGAAGGCACATGGATCTCATAGGTACCCCCCTATGATAGCATTGCTTGGGGTAATGTCACGGGCTCTTTATTCCATCGGGTTTAACTTTTCTTTTTCATCACTTTTTGTCTTTTTGACTGAAATGTTCCTTGTTTGCCTCCCCCGATTTCACTTTTATTATTTATTTATTTATTTATTTAGTTATTTAACTTTCGGGCCTTTTTAGGGCTTCAAATACTGCATGATTGAAGTATAATGTTCCACACATTAGAGACTTCTGTATAATGGCAACATGATTTCTCTCTGGTAGGTGGGATTATGCACACAAAGAATTCAATTGCGGGCAATTACTTTGACTCTTAATTGACAAAACTATTATTTTTTTTTTTTTTTTTTAGATTTTAAAATTAAATTTTAAATTTTATCATTTTGGATCCTACTTAAAAAATTTTAAAATATTAATTACACTTAAAAATTTACAATAAATTATGAAAATATTTAAAAATTTAATTTATTACTCTAAAATTTTTGTAATGTTATATTTTATCATATTTTTTAAGATTTAAATTACAAACAAATTTATTAAAATAAGATTTAATAAATTTTTTAATAAAATGTTTTAACAATTAAAAATTTATATTTTTATTAAAATTTTAAATTTTAATCTTGATAAAAAAAATACGAGATTTATAAAAATAAAATAAATTATTTATTATATAATTTATAATTTAATAAAATTTTTAATTTTATTTTTTGAAAAAAAAATTTTTCCAGTAAAGCATTTTAAGAAACTTTTCTAAAAGCAAACTTATAAAATAAGAAGTTAAGGCTAACGTGGTGTGTAGGGAAGAGAAAAGTAAGCAAGAAGCTGGCATCAATTCGACTGGTGCTGAAAAGGATCAATCCGAGTCGAATCATTGCTCATTTCTTCTTCTTTGGATCATCTAATCATTGTTAATTTCAAGATTTAAAGTTAAAGGTGGTGAAAAGTGATGCACAGAGAGAGAGAGAGAGAGAGAGAGAGAGAGAGAGAGAGAGAGAGAACGAGAGTAAAAGAAAGCCAAAAAAAAAAAAAGGTGAATGGTTATGTGCTGGCGGGTGAATGCATATGGATTGGGCGCAATATTGGTAAGTAACATAAAAATGGTAATTCAAGTAAAATATTGTCAAGCCTACTCTAAATTCCTTGCAACTCTGACAACATTTTTCTTCAAATATCTGGTTGGTTGCAACTGCTCAACTTCGCCCAAAATCAAGGTTAACTCTGTCTCGACACAAAGATACGAAAATATTTGCCGATTTTATTGAAACCCTAGAACTAGTAAGCAAACTGAATGTTCATTAATAATCAGCATTCCTGTCCATCTAACCTGAACAGCATATCACTAAGAGAATCAAAAATCAGCAAAAGAAACCTTTGGAAGACGACATCTGTATCAATGAGGTAGAGCCCAAGAAATGTGTAGAAGTAAGCATAAGCAAAGTAAAAATGTTTAGAAGGCCTCGAGGTACGCATCGGCCCAGTTACCCTTGCAATGATGCCAGATCGGACATGTAGGTTTGAGCCTGGGTCGGCAAGCAACCCACACACTTATGAGACCTACTTTTGGTGCTCTTTATCTTTTGGCGCTCTTTATCTTTTGGCGCAGGCTTTCTCTGTTCCGAGGCGTCAAGTGTGTGAGATACACAATTGCAAACTGTCATGCAAGTGCATTATGCTGTGCATGATCATGAAAAATCACAAATAATTTACTGCTCATTTGAAGTCACAAGTTGATATAAAATTCGAAGATTCCCTAGAGATTATAGAAGAACCATGGCATATCTGAGTTCAGTCTGTCATTCAACCATGAAAAATTCCATACGTAGAAGACCATTCAAGAGGGCACCATGGCCTTGGAATCATCCCCACCGCCATCTCCAACTGGTGCTTCGTTGAACATGTATTGATTCTGATAATCTACAAGGTTATGTGGTTTATAAATATTTGTTTTATGTGGTTTACAAATAAGATTAAATTTTATTAGTAGAAGAGAAATTACCCATCTCATACTTTCAAGTTCTAAACGTATATCTCCATGTTTTGAGATCTCCTTGATGAATTATTGTGCAATTGGAGTTATTGTCTCTGTCACATATTTTTTGTTTGGCCATAAGTGCGCATATTAAATTCGTGAATATAATGTAACTTAGAAATAGAAAGAGATTTTTGGTAAAATTCAAATTATTTCATATCAAATTATTGTGTTTTTAAGTTTTTATTTTTATTATTATAAATTATTTTATTTATATAGTCAATTTGGACTCAATTGTGATCATGTAAAATACATCTAACTTTAAAATTGAAATTCTCAAAAGTCTGAATCATCTTCATACTAATGATTTTGTTTATGCTGATTATTAAAATGATTAATTTGTTGGGGAACCCATGTATAAGAATTTTATATTTTTTTTTCCAACTGAACTCCCTGTTGCTTTTTTTTTTTTTTAACTGAATACAGTGTTTGTTAGTGCAAAAGCATCTTAACAGTTGGCATTTGACAGTATAAAAAGGTTGATTGACAAGCTCCTGTCAACAAGTTGCTTGATTTTACAACACTCAACTAAGGAAAAAAAAAAAACACAGTTTATCTTTACCGTAAGTTTGTCATTGAGTTCAATATCAATACCCACCCAACTCTTCCTTAATTTAAGAGCTTTCTTAGGGGACCGCGGCCCTAGCCAATTTAATGGATAGCTGACTTCAAAGACGAGAGAAAGCGGAAAGAAGTTGTTCACGAGGGGGACCACCAGAACCATGTCCCAATGAAACATCAGCGTTGACTTGAATGGGTTTGCTATCTTGCTTATTCCCGGGAATGGAAAGGTTCTTGTCAAGGAACTGGAAATTCTGTGCTAAAGCCCTCAGCCGGAATTTCTGAATTTTCCCTGTTGAAGTCTTGGGTAAGTCTGGCAAAAATTCCACCTTCTTTGGTACCATGAAATGGGGAAGATTTTTCCGGCAGAAGGCAATGATTTCAGCTTCATTGATATCGTCCGTTTTCCCTTCTGAATTCTTCCTGACGGCGACAAAAGCACAAGGAGTCTCGCCCCAGCGAGGATGTGGCTTTGCCAACACAGCTGCCTCCATGACTCTTGGGTGCCTGTAAAGTACAGACTCCAATTCCACACTACTGATATTTTCTCCACCTGATATGATCACATCTTTTGATCTGTCCTTAATTTGCAAGTATCCATCCGGGTGTATGACCCCTACATCCCCAGTTGCAAACCACCCGTTGTTGAATGCCTTTGAAGTTGCCTGCGGATCGTTTAAGTACCCTTTCATTATGGAACTTCCTCTCAGCACAATTGCTCCCATTGTCTTGCCATCATGGGGCACGCTAGCCATTGTTCCTAGATCCTTAACATCTACATCAGCAAGAGTCAGGATGCTAATGCCTTGCCTTGCTTTGATTTTCGCCTGCTCATCAAGTGGAAGTTGGTTCCATTTCGTTTGCCATTCGCACACAAGTGCTGGCCCAGTTGCCTCTGTAAGGCCATAGGCATGAGTAACATGGAATCCAAGCAGCTCCATCTTTTCGAGAAGTGTTGCAGGTGGGGGTGCGCCTCCTGTGAGGACCTGAACAACAGAAGTGATCTCTTGGCGTTCACGGGGTTTGGCTTCAAGGAGGATGTTGAAAACAATTGGTGCACAACACATATGTGTCACTTTGTGCACAGCAATATTCCTGTACATATCAGAGGCGGATATGCCTCGCATGCAAACATTGGTTCCACCTCGTGCAGCAACGCCCCAAGTGAAGGTCCAGCCATTGCAATGGAACATGGGGAGAGACCACAAGTAAACAGGCTCAAATCCCATTTCCCAGCCAAGAAGCAGGCTAAGTGTGCTAAGATAGGCACCTCTGTGGCTGTATACAGCTCCCTTTGGTGCAGAAGTTGTTCCAGATGTGTAGTTCAAGGTGATGGCATCCCATTCGTCTTGAATCTCCTCAGGGATAAATCCTGGATTGCCATTTCGCACAAGCTCTTCATACTCCAACTCGCCAAGCCGGATCCCTCTGGGTGAATCGATGTCATCAATGGAAATAACCAACGGGAGTCGATTTGATTCCGATGGGGAGTCCTCATCCACCAGTAACTGGAGGGCTTCGCGTGCCAAGGGCACATACTGGCAGTCCACCAAGAAAATTTTTGCTTCGGAATGTCGGAGAATAATCGCTACGTTCTTGGCGTCCAACCTGACATTGATGGCATTGAGGACTGCCCCTGCCATGGGCACGGCAAAGTGCATCTCATACAAAGCAGGGATGTTTGGAGCCAGCACAGACACCTGCGTAAAATAATGGAAATTAATCAGAGAACATCATACCAATTATAAATTAATAACTTCCTCTACAAAATTTAGCAGCAAAGTTTAGAAACAAGTTGAGATTAGGAAAGGATGAAAATGAAACTTACAACGTTGTTTTTGACAATGTTAAGGGAACGGAGAGAATGAGCGAGGCGACAGCAGCGCTCATATGTTTGCTGCCAAGTGAAACGAGTGCCCTGATAAATAATAGAGCAGCGGTTGCCATAAACAGCAGCGGCCCTCTTCAGGAAAGTTATTGGGGTTAGAGGAACGTAGTTTGCATCACATTTTGATAGCTTATCCATCTTAAGACAATGCTTGGCAAATTGCAATTGAGAGGGGCGATGTTGTTTGTGAGGACAGAGTGAAGTTCGATGGCCCTTAAATAATGACATTCCACTGTGCTACAGTTGTAACTTGCTCGTTAATGTTACGGACGATCACGGGTCATCAATTCGGTCAAATCATATCATATTTAATACGCTTCTTTGCAGAATATTAATACTTAATTTTTACTTGACACCTCTCAACCCTGATTTCCACACACAATCCTGCTTCATCTAGTTTTTGGGGCGATAATACAACCCCTGTTGCAGCAAATATCACTTAGCTTTCATGGCGGGTATCTTTCATTTTTACAACTCAAGATGTAACATCTTCTTATAATTGCTTAGTTTATATTTTAAGAAACATTTTTCCGGACATATCACATAGTCACAGACGCAAGGATAAAAAGAGTAGGCATAAGTTCATTGTTGGGTCGATAATTTCCTGATTTGCTTAATGTGAGCTCCTTAGATGCCTTATTTTGACTAGTCAACTGCGTTTGGACTTTTCTCTCCTCTCCCTCTCCTACTTAGAGATTTCTCTCGCCTCCGATCTCTCTCTATTTCTCCCTCTCCACTGTTTCCAATGCCAGTCCGTCATCGTCGTTGAAGGTCAACTAACTTGTCCTCTCGGGGGGGTGGGGGGGAAGGGAAGGTTGCAATTTGGAAAACTATCTAATCGGCTTTATAGCTTGCCTGCCTCGGAGGTTTCTTTGTATTTTTCTGGACAGTTTTGTGAATAATTTTTTTTTCCTTATTTTTTTTTATTTGAATTGGAAGGAATGGAAAACAGCATATAGATAGTTAATAAGGTGATTTGATGCTCAATGTAAACATGGATCAATTTTTTTATTTTTTTATTCTATTATAGATATATTGTTAGTCCTAATAATATTTTTTTAAAAAATAAATTAAATTGATAAAAAATATATTGTATGTAATATAAAAAATAAATTAATTATAATAAATAAAAATTTGATATAATATTTAAATAAATTAATATAATTTATTATAATATTAATATTAATTAAAAAAAATAAATTAAATAAATTTAATTCATAATGTTAAAATTAAAATTTAATTTATTAATCATATAAAATTTAAAAGTAGTTAATAGAAGCTATTACTAAAAAATATATACAATAAAATGATTATTATATTTATAAATAAATTTAAATATTTACAACGATAATTTAAAAAATAATAATATTATCACATTAAAATAAATGAAAGATAACTTTGGGTCAAAATTCAAAAAAGAAGGCTGAATGGTCAAATTAAGAACTCGACATTTTTCTGGGAGATTAAGTGCATGTTCGAGATGCTTCAAATTTGTACCAAACTAAAATTGAAACTTGACCAGAATCCAAAATTCACAAAATATACCCATTAACTTTGTCTTTGCATTTGGCTTGAACGTCAATCAAATTGTAAATTCTCGTTTTGTAACTGTAAAGCGTGTGTTCATGTACGTACTAATTTATACACCAGCAAGCAAGTTTAGGTTAATTGGTTATAACTAAAAGTCCTTGTAGACAACTTCAATATTATTGAACTAAAATTTAATAGTAGTTACTTTTTTTTATTATTTTAATAAATTTTTTTATCAGATTATATGAGTGTCTGTGTAATTTTCATTGCATTGTCACTAAATTTATCTCAATTATTTATTTATTTATTTTTTATAAGTGAAAGGCAAACTTGGTGCTATATACTCTAATACAGGTGAAGGACAAAGTTAGTATAAGAGTAATGTTATTTTACTTTGATTTGGAGTCGAAAAATGTTTAGATAGCTTAGTGGGCGTGTTTGAATGATATCCAAGATAATTGTTCATTATTATGAGATACGTGGAACTCATATAATTACAGATGGAGTTGGAGTTACAATTACGCTATGTAAACGAAAGAAACTTTGACCCAAGATGTTGCCAAGCTCTCCCGAAGAGTGAAAGCACATTTTCCTGAAGACAACAACGTTGTCTTTGAACAATTCCAAGGAACAAGAAATAAATCTGTCTTTATAAAACGCGATAAGGACTACTGGTTCAATTGAATCCGGAAATCAAAGCTAACGAGAAACTGGAAACACAAGAAGTTGCCAGTGCAGACCCAGAGGAATTCAAAGTCAACTCTAGTTTGAGACCACACATAGTTGAATTTTGTGGCATACTTCCAAGGCTATGCATTGTTTGTAGTCCTTGTTACAACAAGAAGTTTGAAATTCAGAATTCATTCAACTGGTCAAAGAATGGTATTTGTTTATGTTATTCAGGACTGCTGTAGCTAATCTTGCTGGAAAAGTAAAGCGTCGAAGTGTTTAGTGAAATTTTTGAGTTCGTTGTTGTGGTTGCTGTCTGCTTCCAGCAATAGCTAATAAAAAAATAACATGGAATTACTTTTAAAAGAAACACGGAATTACCTTAACAATATTAGCCCTTTTTTTGGATTCTAAAGCATAGCCAATCCCTTGCCCCTGAAGAGTCGGTGGAAAGAAATTGGGCTTTTACTTAGCCCAGACATGCGGAGTAAAGCTGGGCAATCTCTCTGGACACTTTCATTAATGGGCCTTCCTATTATCTTATAATTATTCATTGTACTGAAAATTCATCCTCTTACTATATAGAACCATCAAAAATTCCATTAGGAAAAAAAAAATTTATATATATATATATATATATATATATATATATATATATATATATATATATATAGTGCCAAAAAATGAAATGAAATGCCCCCAATAGTTATTTAATTATTTTAACATGATTAATCAATATTATTTAATCAAATGTCAATAATAATTATTATTATTAATAAATAACAAATAGTAAAAAGTAAATCAAATAGACCATATTTCACTATTTTTATAACAAAATTCTCCCCAACTATGATTCAACAAAAGATTGGCCAATTTTTCATCGAATAAAATTAATCTTGGCACTTGACTGGAATTTACACGAGTAAAGTCAAGTCCTAAGTACATTGTGTTTACAAAATTGTATAAATTAGTGTATGCTGAATCGATTTAATAATATATAGTGGGAGATTGGGCACTAAACTTAATCTAAACTGGCATCTATACGATAAATCTAATTCTATTATATTGGTGTGCCACATCACACTTCTTGAAAATAAAAACGTTTCAATTGTGTATAAATTTTCAGGCAATTATTTTTCCTGTTAATCGTAAGCCATGTCTCTTTTGAAATCCTTTTAGATTTGAATCAAGTAAGGAAAGAAACTTCTCGAAAGGTAACATAAGGAAAACTACATAGAGGATGTCAGTCTTTTGATTCGATTCACATACAGCATATATGGGAGTTAGGCTGTAATTTTTCTCTATTATTAATTAGTATAATAACTGCAAACGCTTTTGTTTTTTAAGTAATAATCATGATTTATTATAGGGGTGTAACTGCAATACAAATAGGAATTAAAAGTCAATAAGTGTCATTTGGAACTGCGGCGTCCTAACTTGAGGATTATTTCATAAAATAATTTAAAATTTTAAATTAAATAATTTTTCAATATATTATCAAAATTTTTATCATTGAGGCATTTTGAGTTGAACGGTATCTATTTAAGTTGTTGGGTTTAATTGTTTACCATTAATTAACTAAAATTGAAACTTGATGAGAATTTAAGATAATTTGACGATAATGATTAACTTTGTTCGTTCATTTGGCTCGAAAATTAACCAAAAAATGAATTCAAAGGAAGACCAAGTCTTGTGATCCCAGTACAATATGTCCAGCAACCCAGTTTGCTGGAACACAGACGAATGGTTCTTTTGTTTTTGGTTTCCCCTTAAGGCAAGAGCTCTAAAAGAAACACCCCCCCCCCCCAAAAAAATTGTCATTTATTCAATTAGTGAATTAATAATTGATGACCTCGTCGAGTCAATGTATGAAACAATTTTGTTGTTAAGGGACGGTAGCAAAATTAGCATGAAGAGCCCAAAAATGCCTTGAAATTTCGCGTGACAACTTCTATCAGGGGGGGCAACCCATTTAGGCTTGAGAATCAGGTCCCAACCCGATTGGGACAAGCAAGACAAACGAAATGCTTGCATTATTTTCAATTTAAATCATATAAAATTAAATATAGTTTTTTTTTTTTTTGATATTTCCCTAAACATTGAATAAAACGAGCATTGATCGGCATCATATATAAGGTCTATTCAATACATTCTTCATGTTTTTTCAATAAACAAAAACCGAAGACAATAATTTTTTATATTAATCGCTTGAATTAAGTTGTCAATTGTATTTTTTAACAATTTGTTATACATCTCATCGGTTTTGTTGCAGAGTTAACTAGTTTTACTACGCATCTAATCATTTTTAACAAAAACTTAAATTTTCAAAAAAAAAAAAAAAGTGACTTCCACTGTACCAACTCACCCGGTCCAGTCTCTGTCGTAAAGGCTTCGGCCATCTAACTTAATTCATCAAAAGTAAGAAAAGAAGACTTGGATATTATACACAACCGATGCGAACAGTCAAAGCCACTGTCCTGGTCAAACTTCTTTGGTGTCACTTTACCCCAAAAATTCATCCAAAAACGATGCGTCCTCACCATATGAGTCTAAAGCGCCTCACTGCTTGCTCGTGCCTTTAAAATTAGGAAAAAAATTTAATTCAAGTGTCCACTGTTTTTTAATTTTTATTTGTAATATTTTTTATTAAATTTAATCTCTCATATTTTCACTATTAATAGTTTTGGATTTTTTTTTGTTAGTTTAATGTTAATTTTGTAACGTTAATTGTTCAATGCTAATTTGAATGTCACATCATTGTCTTTTATAGCTTGTAATTGTTCTAAAAAAATTCTGAAAATTTTAAAAAATATCAAATATTTTAAATATATATATATATATTCATAAAAATATGATTTTTTTTTCAGAAATCCAAAAAAAAAAATCTCATAATTCATTAAAACATGAAAATATATATTAAAAAAAAAACTCTGTGTATATTTAATTTTATAGTGAATTTAATATAATTTATATGTGGGTCCGATATATTCGATATGGGTAGTACCAATCGGGGTTTTATTGAAATTGGACTGACTTTGATTGCTTCGCGCGGGTGCCCCCGAATCCAAACACGAGTTTGTTCCATGTTGTTTCGCATTTATTTATTTCACGTGACCGAGACCTTTTAAATATCTTCAGCAACGAATTTGAATTTGAGTCCAGAGTTGGACCAGAGGATGACAGATTTTTGTACGGTTATTATTAGATTTGCAAATTGTCCACTGTCCATTAGTCAATTATTTTTTTTTAATTGGATTTTGAAATCATAGCAAAGACTGAGAAAACGAACAAGAACAACAAGATTAACTAAATCGAGATAAATCATAAATAAAGGCATATTTGATGTTTTTTTATTTAGCTCTATAAGTGCATGACATTAAGTCAAAATGGAATGTGTGTATGCCCAAACATCCAACAAGTATCCACACAAATTGCGTTTATATTCATCCTTGTGCTATTAAATAAAATAAGTTAAAATTTTTCATATGATATTTTCATAATTAACAATTCATATATTTATATTAGTATATGTCTTATTTATTAATATATTAATTATTATTATAAATAAATATTTAATATTTTAAATATATAATAAATTAATTAAATATATTTTTTATTTTTAATATTATTTATATAATAATATAATTAAAAATAAATTATAAAAATAAATTTTATAAAATAAATATATTTTATAAAAATAATTATAATTATAAAATATTTATTATATCTAAATATTATTTTTTTTTGAATATTTTTAATTAGTATACTAACCAATCTATTATCAAAACTAAACATGAATGACTATATCTATTGCATCTATTGTGTTTTTTTCTTATAAAATAAATAATTAATTTTATAAATTAAAGTATTAAGATATTTAAATAAATATATAAATATTTGTTAATTAAATAAATTTATTACATAGATTTATTATAAAAAATTTTAAATAAAAATATTATTTCTATACCTAACAAATTTTTTGATATAATAGATATAAAATTTAAAATTATTAAAACATCTTATATAAAAATTAATATATTTTAATCTCATTTTTAAGTTGCATCAGTTAAAAATCATTTATGAGAGTGAAGTTGAACATATCATAAATTATATAAAAATAGTTAAGTCTCGCTAAATGATTTGTCATTTTGAAATCATCATTGATAAATGTTTTGTTTGTTCTAATAAGTATTAAATATTCTGCTTGTTGCTTGTTGTGATAACCCGGTGAGAAGATCGAGAGAGAAAAAAACTTTAAAATTATTTTTGTCTTTTAAATTAAATTATAATTATATTTAATAAAAAATTAATTTATTTTAAAAAATCAAAATTTTATTCAATAAAATAAAAATAATATTATTTAATTTAACTTTAATAAAATTTCAAAAATAAATAAAATTATTAATAAAATAAAAAAATAAATTAATCACGTATTAGTTTTAAAGAGCAACTAAAAAAAAAAAAAAATAGAAATAACACATTACTTTCTCTTTCTCTCTCTTGCTCATGCTTCACGTCTCCATGGATCATCTCTCATAACCGCTTCAATCTTCAATATGTATTCTATTTTTGAGATGCCCACTAATAAAAATATCCTATTTTAAATACCTTGATCAAATTAAGCATTAGCACGCCCAAAATCGAAAAAGAGAGAAAAGAAAAGAATATATTCACCATGAATTTAATGTTGCAATAATTTGAAGAAAATATTGTAGTTTTCGATGGAAGAGACTCATGTCGGGTAAAAAAAAATTATTTAATTCAAATAATAAATTTATTTTTTATGTAGAAACCAAATGAGAGTCCCGCAGTAGATTTCAATCTATATTAAAAAAAAAAAAAAGACAATTCTTGATTTTTGCCAATAAAGAAATTAAAAAGGGCGGCAGAGAGATTCCGGGTACAGGGGGTAATATGACCGCACGTGCCCGCTGCAGGCCCGGTTCGCAGGCACCCACCCGATTTTTACTTCTTGGAATTAGCCCTAAAATCCGAAACACGATACTGTAAACCAAATACCACTTTCTAATTAATATATTAATAACATAGTGTATATATATATATATATATATATATTATAAATTATTAATTTTTATTATATTAATTTGAATATATTTTTTATGTTAAAAATTTAAATATATTAGATGTATATTTATAATATTAATTATATTATTAATATATCAAACGTTAAATATTTTATATTTATATTAATAATAATTATATAAATATTTTGTTATTAATTATTTATAATATTTATAAAAAAATTATAATAATTTTAAAAATTTATAAAACTAATAATGAAGAAATATTCTATGTTTGTCCAATTGTACTTGAGATATGTCGGAAAATAGATTCTAAAGATGTTCGGAATGTATTTACCGAATCCATTTCTTTTTTCTACATACACTTTTGAGTGTATTTGACTAGTATTCATTATCTCTCTGCTTAACAACTTTTATTATCATATTAAAAATTTTTAAATTTAACTCTTTTTAAAAATATAATTTAATTAATTTAATTTTTAAATATAAAAAAATAAAATAAAAATTAATTAAAAAATAAAAAATATATAAAATAACATATAATGAAAATTTATTTACATTTAATATTATTTATATTATAATTTTTATAAAAATTTAAATAAAAATATTAATATATAATTTTTGACATGTATGTATATATATATTAAAACGAGGGTGTGTTATATTAGGAGAAAATAAAAATATAACATTTTTAATAATTAACGTTGTATTTTTGTGTCCACCTTTTTATTATTTTCCGTGAAGCGCTCAGGGTCGGACAAATGCCCCAAAAAGAAGAGCAGCAGTGAGGAAAATCCCGTGGAGGGACATGGCTTATGCTCTGCTGTCTATCACGCACATTCTAGTATTGTAGTGGTATGGTCCTCTTTGATGCTTCCTCCTGATTTCTTCATCTATTTTTATGATCTGGGTTAGTCTCATTTCCTCTCAAAAGCCTTTTTATCCACTTGTTAGACTTCCAAGTGTCTTCTGGTTCACTTGGTGTTAGGCTCTTAGTATTGCTGTGGTTACTTTTGGGTTGTTGCTATTGTAGTGTGTATGCGAGAGTGTATTTCTTGCTTTTCTGCTGTTGGGTGGTTAACGATAAGCTTCAACAAGAAGGGAGAGAGAAGTTTGATTATGTGTTTATGATGTGTGTTATTATGATAGCAATGAGTCCTTTGACCATGGAAAGGGATCAGATAAAGCAAAGGGAAAAAGTAACAAAGGGAGGGTGCGTGTTTGTGTGTCAGTGTATGTGCAATAAAGAGAGTATTGTTTGTTGCTTGTGATTGTCAATGAGTTCTTTTCCTTTATTTTTAGCCCTTTTCATATCTCTCTCGTGCTACCTAGATGTAATGTGCCTTGAGTCCTGCTTGCCTCTGCTGTGAGAGAGGGGGGGGGGGGGGGGGTGGGGGTTGTTGGGTTCTCTGTTGTCGTGTTTTGGTTCACTTTGAAGGGGTTCTTAGGATGCCTATGTTTCATCCCTCCAAGAGGGATGGGGATGCTGGGCTGGTTCTAGATCTGGAAACTGCAGTAAAAGATGGCGTTTTGGGTGGTCTCCGTGCAGTGTTATTGGTGCCGGTGTAGGTGAGAAATTGGATCTGAAGAAGATGATTGAGGAGTTCGAGTTATCAGAGATTCCTTCAGTTTTCATCTGTCCAATCTCACTGGAACCGATGGAAGACCCTGTGACCCTTTGCACAGGGCAAACTTATGAGCGTTCCAATATCCTCAAATGGCTCAATTTGGGCCACTACAGTTGCCCCACCACAATGCAAGAGCTTTGGGATGATTCTGTTACGCCAAATAGGACCCTTTACCATTTGATTTACACTTGGTTCTCTCAAAAGTATTTGCTCATGAAGAAGAGAGCAGAAGATGTCCAAGGCAGGGCAATCGAACTCATTGGGACTCTGAGGAAAGTGAAGGGTCAAGCTAGAGTTCAGGCACTGAGGGAACTGCAGCAAGTCGTGGCAGCTCATGCCACCGCTAGAAAGGCAGTCATTGATGAAGGTGGTGTTGCGGTAATTTCATCTTTATTGGGTCCGTTTACAACCCATGCTGTTGGTTCTGAGGCTATTGGAATACTTGTGAATTTGACGCTTGACTCAGAATCCAAGCGCAATTTGATGCAACCTGCAAAAATTTCTTTGATGGTGGATATCTTGAATGAAGGTTCGATTGAGACGAAGATAAATTGCACTAGACTGATTAACAAATTGATGGAAGAAAAGGATTTCAAAACAGAACTTGTCTCAAGTCATAGTTTATTGATTGGTATAATGAGACTAATGAAAGATGAGAGACACACAAATGGTATCTTTTCTGGTCTCAGCCTTCTAAGATCAATATGCTTGCACGAGAAAGTTACCAGCTTAATTGTGGCTGTTGGAGCTGTTCCTCAGCTTGTAAAATTACTGCCTTCACTGGATCTTGATTGCTTGGAATTGGCACTCTTCATACTGCATGCACTGTCTTCTATTCCTGAGGGAAGTTTGGCATTGAAGGATACTCCAAACTCAATCCCAAATATGGTGACACTATTGATGAGAGTTTCAGAGAGTTGTACTCAGTCTGCCTTGTCAATCTTGTGGTCTGTGTGCAAGCTTGCCCCTGAGGAATGTTCATCAGTTGCTGTTGATGTGGGTCTTGCCGCAAAGCTACTGCTTGTAATCCAGAGTGATTGTAATCCTGCTTTGAAACAGCAGTCAGCTGAGCTTTTGAAGCTTTGCAGACTAAATTACACGGACACTATCTTCATTTCCAAGTGCAAGCTGACAAGGACAATCCAATAACACAAAAGTTTGCTTAGTGAGATGCGCACAGCTCTTTTGATACTGTGCAATGGTAATTCCATGACTGGTGAAATTTGTGAGAAATTGATCCTCTAAGTTCCAACAGCTTGCAAAATGGAGCTTTTAGGTATTAATTTTCTCTCCTGTATATATTTAATTCCGATGATGGATTCAACAAGGAGAAGAAATCATAATGTGAACATCTAGACACCTTGTAATGCTGTGGTGGATTTTTGTTCACTGATCTTATATGGTGCTGTTGCCAGTTCTTTTTTTAAATAAACCCTTCATCGAGAAGAAAGTTGTGTAAAATCTTACCTCCTGATGAAATTGTATTGGGTTTTTGTTAGATAAATATAATTGTATGGGAGAGAGATTCTTGGATGTATGGAGGCTGAATTGCAATTGTAATTGGGAAGGAATTACCTCTGGTCCAGTGGGTCCACCATGGACCCTTTTTTCCTCCCTAGTTCGTTCTTTCGGGTCTCCATTTTTCCGTTCCGCATAGAGGGAGTTTTGCTTTTTGACCCTGCAATTGTAGAGACTGGAATGCCTTTGGCCTCCAACTGTCAATTCAGATTTGTAAAAGGAAATCAGCCATTTTGTATTTAACTTTATGTTCTTCTGCAGTGCTTTTTTATTGAAATATTTCTGTCGATTGTCCATGCGATTCTGTCCATGCTACTTACAATCTTAATTTGAAACAAGGGGCCATTTTGTACCATCCATTTCTGGTTGCTGGATTACGCACTGTGGCAGAGAGGGAAGGATTCTGCAGTTTTTGCAGGCCTTGGCTCCATTACATGTGGTGAATAATTTACCGTATCAATTTTCAGGGGTCATGTTGACAACCAGGTGTAATGTGTACTTCCTTTTATCGTCTTGTGGAAAGAGTGAGAACAGGACCCATCCTCACCTTTCACTCAAATCAACTATTGAATTGAAATGAAAGAGAGATGAGAGTTGAAAAGCCTTTATGGCATGGGCCTCTGCTTCATTTCATTGGCAGTTTTTTTTATGTGGAATAACACAAGTTCATAGAAAGTGTAATCATAACGGGTAGTTGTACAATAATAAAATTACAAATATGCACCGGATGATTACATTTTTTATGAGTTTATGTCACTTTCAGCGTTAAAAGTTGTGGTAGCAATGATTTGTTATTTAGCATCAGTAGTAGCTCCCCCAAGTCGGAAGGCCAGAGGCTTTTGCAGGATAATTGAGAAAGATATTTTCTTGGGTCATTTATTTCTTGAATTTTCCAAACATGTGCCTCCTCATCGAGTATATTCTTGGGCACTGCTAAAATAAGGGGAGAAAATTGAAAAAAAAAAAAAAATCATAGAATAGAAACAAATAAATTCGTGTGGAGTCTAGGGAGTATGATAATTTGTGGGGCTCTCGAGTCTTCCTATATGGGGGACAGAAACACCAGTTGCACCTACACTTTTGGCTTGTTCTGCCTTTGTTTTTTGCGTCATTTCCCTCTTTACTCTGCTTGACACAACCAGAAGAAAAGAAAGCAAAGGAAAGGTCCCCATTCTATGCTCCATTGCTTTGCTTCAAAGAGGGCCTTAGTGAAGAAACACATAGCACTGGCATCTTTGAACGTCTGTTGAGAATTGAGACCCAAAACCAAGGGAAAGGGAGGAAAAAAAAAAAGGAGGAGCCACTTGCATTTTTAATTACAAGGGGGTTGGATTTTCCATCTCCATCAAACCTGTAAAAGGAGAGTAGGTTTAAATTTAAAATTAATTATTTAGAACAACAAGGCGATTATTATACAAACCATTTGATTGATGTGAACGAAGCCGAGATTTTCACAACATTTTGGCCATAAAATAGGGCATAAGTCAAATGCAAACATGGTGTCTTCATGTAATCATATTCACTAAGGGAATCTATGACGAGGGTGTTGTATCTTTATATTGTACCCGTTCCATGGAATTGAATTAAACCTGGTGGTTTAAAAAATGATCCTTTTTTTTTTTTTTTTTTTTTAATTTAATCGGTGTCAACGGAAATTGTCTAACTTAATGATTGTGCTTGGCAGAGTATCCAGCGGGACTTCTGTATGTCACAATGTGTTTAAGCTTCAATTCTATGGAGATTGGGGTAAAAGGGGGGTATGAAACATAACATAATAAAATAAGAAAAAACACGCTAAATATTCAATTCTTTTGAATTCATTAGTTAAGTTATTAACGCAAATAAAATCCAAACAAAATTGCTGCCAATGAGGCTACGTGCTTATGATTCGCTATTATAAATACGTTTTAATGGACCAAGACCTGGTAGTTATTGCTTTGTTCTTGTAGGCAAAGGATTCTAGCAAACATGAGACCGAGGTTTTTTTTTTTTGATCACGAATTACATGCGGCTTTTTTTCGGTACAATGTCGTTTTTCTTCTGAAAAACCAAAGAAAATAAAAAAGTTCTTCATATGTGAGGCTTTTAGTAAACTGACTGAACAAATTTTAAAGTCAAATTGTAAGATAATCTCATCTGAGAAACAGAAGTCGGATAGGTGGCAAATAGGTCAGGTCAGCACTGCTCCAGATGGGTCGAGTTTGGATCATTCAAACCCAGACGACCCAGCAAATGATGGGAGCTGGCAGGATATGACCTGGAGACTGATGGAGGCTAACCTAGTTAAACAATCTCTCTCCCGCCAGAGAGTCACACCGCTCCAACCAAAAACCGAACATGTGCCCACACGGGCAGCATCCTCGTGCTCATACTTAGGATCATCGTCACCCACGACTACAGTACTTACCAGATCCAGCGTCACTCCACTCACTTTGAGGATGTGTCTAGGAAGGCATCCCTATGCTATCGCCGACGTTACCCGCCTGTACCGTCAATCTAGCTCGTACCTTGCTTGTGAGCCAATGGGAGTCTCCCAAAGTTTTTATAAATACTCAATGCTTTAGTCTATTCCAGTAATTTAACTTATTCATATTAAATTCTCTTTTCTTATTTTGTATATTTTAATTTTATTTAATAAATGTTAGAGTGGTAACATTAAATTTCAATTTAATATTTTTAATTTTTTCTTATATTGTAAGCAAGTTCAGTATTCCACCGAGAAACTCCTCACAAAAGGTTTCCTGTTATTTGAATCATTCGGACATATCATGCATTATGTCGGGTTGCATATCAAGAAGACTAATCGGGTTTCCACGAAATTAATTAGGGTAAAATTGAGTTTGTGTCAATCATTTTTGGATTTTCCTGAGTTTCGAACGGGTCGGGTTTAGAGTTTGGGTGCCAGCTGATCTAATTATAAGTCACGTGATTGGTTCACGGAAATGTTGTAGCCTGCAGTTGCTTAGCTCACGTGAATAGCTTGAGAGGGAAGCTTTTCATTGCATTTAAATCTTTTTGTTATCGCAGATTTTCAAGAATAAATTATTAAATTTTAAATTTATTAATATTAAAATTAAATATAAGAGAAATTTATTAAATTTAAAATTATTTGAATAATAAATTTTTTATAAAAAATTTTGATAAAGACCCATGTCTTTGACTATAAATACAATTTGTGGTACTAAATATATTTAGAAACATGAATATACGGTGCATATAAATTGACTGGTCCTCCTTCGCTATTCACCACAATGGATATTTCTGCCCAACCAATGACTAAGATATAATCTTATGTAGCAGTAGACAGACTTTTAATATTGACTTATAGGGTATTTCATTCGAAATATTTTTATCCCATTTTCTTGAAAAGCAAAGAGAATCAATATCGTGTCGAGTTCCCTACCCAGAAAAATAATAATAATAAGAAAAATCCACTTCAACTCTTGTTTAGCTTTTTCAAACTTATAAACATCAGAGACAAGAAAATTAACGCACAAAATTCACTTGAAGTTTTAACACAATTCTTGTACCACCAAAATCCAAAAATCTCAATTTCCCCGGGAAACAGTATAATTATTAAAAATTTAAATTTTTATTTTTAAAATTTCAAAATTTTAGTTTTAAGAAAAACATATGAGATTCATGGAAGCGAAAAATGATTCACTTATAATTCACGGTAAAAAAAAGTCCCAAATTTTAATTGAGCTAACTCATGTGAATGAGGTCCACGTTGAATCTCATCCAAGAATGTTGCTCTTTCATAATTTCTCATTGAATTGATCGTATATTCGATTAACATTTAAAATTGTCCTCTTTCTTCCGGAGATGTATCATCTTTTTGGCACTTCAGTAGATCGAAGATTTCCATCGGACTGCTAATACTTTTGCAAATGGCAAGCATGCACTTCAGGATCATGACCCAGTTTGCTAGTCCAATTTTCGGGTTGTTCCAAGTAGGCTAATCAACCACCCCCCTCACAAGGATTTGAACTAGCTAGTCTGAATCCATGTTGCCGAAAAGAGATGGACTTGAATGGAAAGGATAGAGTTACTCGTAGTTCAATTGACCAAGTCATAGTTCAGAAAAAGCATCCATCAACAACAAAAAAAAAAAGTTTCGGTTCAATATTCCCAGGGCAATGCCGTTGTCAATAAGAACAAGAACAAAGAGATGATTTTGGGGTGATGGTCAACGACATCTGGCAAGATAATTGCTTCTGTTGAGTCGGGTCAAATTTTGAACATTAACAAATGCACGCCTCCACATGTCAGATGCAGAAAATACGTTCACGCATTGGGTACGAATTAATAATAGAAGGTGGCTGCTGTCTCTTCACCACAAGCTGGGACTTTGTCATACTTTTGTTACGATCATTCTTCCGTTGTTGGCCTTAATTGCGCAATAATTAAATCACAAAAATTAGCACGCCTACATGGAAAAAGAATGCTAATGGAGGGAAGTGTCCATTTTGTAATGAAAGTCTAAACGGTCAAAGATTCTTCGTAAGACCACTCCACTGTTGCTTATGTCAGCACTTACATCGTCCGTCGGCTGTTCAACAACTTCAAATACTCAGCTGCCGCCTTTCTTTTCATATTCAAAAGTCAACAGCACGTGTGCGGCCCAGAACATCCATTCTTCAAATGCATTAGTGCAGAGACATTCAGGAGTCCATTGCTTGATATATAAGTGTACAATGGAACCCTTTTGATCAAACATTAACGTAAACAAGAAGCTGATTAAGTTAGGTTTCTGGAGAAATGGAAGCATATCCTTCTAGTTCTGGCTCTCCATCTTCGGCTTCCTCAGGAATGTACTTATCTCAACACCCAAAAGAGCCAAAGTACCTGAAACCAACACAATCATTCCATTCATCACTACATTCAGTTAGAAAGCCCCAGCTGAAGCCCTGGAAGAAACCAATTGCGCCATTGCCGCCAACCCCTCCACGGGTGTACAAAGTGGACGCTGCAAACTTCCGGGACATTGTCCAAAAGCTCACTGGTTCAACTGCTCAGAACTCGGGCATTCAGCCTCATCAACAGCGGCTCCACAGCGTGGCCCCGCCTCCGCTGGATCTTGCTGCCGGAACAGCTATTTTTTTTGGCCGAGAAATCTCTGCTACGCCACCAGCAGCGGCCGCAGCACATTCACAGCTCCTTGTTCCCACGACAGTGAACGTAACACAGTCTGCCTTCCACCAGGACTTTGTGTCCCAAACAGTGCTGGATACTAAATGCAACAAGACAGCCGATGGGACCGTAATGGCTTCGAGTTCGCTTGAGCCGAACCTCTCACCATCTTCTTATAATTGGTGTTCTTTTCCCCTCCTGAGTCCCGGAACGCTTTCCACCGTGGAGCAAACCACGGTCCTTTAGATCTTTCCTGTCTTTTACTGACACATTCCATTGTGATCTTCCTTGTTCTTTTCCACATTTGTGTTAATGATTTTCTGCAAAGTGTTTGTAACTGTTTTTTATTTTTGGTCAAATGAACGAAATCTGTCTTCGACGCATTTGCACATGTGCATTTGTTTAAGAACAAATCTATGAAGCATCATGCTGTTGCATACTCTAAAGAGATCGAGTGTTTAAGAACAAAGCCTTCCTATGCACAAGGAGTTGTGTTTTATTGCAGCACCGACCACATTTTTATATCCGGACAAGAAGCTTAAAACCACAGCTATATGGTGACTAGTACGCTGACCCAAGTGCGCTTCCTGCTCAATGTGCATCAACCCATTATCCCAATGTATGGGTAACTTTGCGTCATATCCTTCGAGACCTATTTTTCGATAACCCAAAATAAAAAAATAAAAAAGAGACATCTTCAGCTAGACTAGTAAATTCAAACAAATAAAACCACAAAATGCGCCATGTTTGCAGTACGTAGGAATTGCAGGGAGCCTAGCATAGACAATCGCCAATAGGATACATAATTTGGTGCAAATTCGGTATAAAACATAGTGACATTGAGGTTAACTTCAATTTCAGAATGGGCAAATTCATAGGAGGGTGAGGACAAGAAGGGGATAGCCTGGCTATGGAAAGAAAGTTCTCACGTGAGATAGAACTTCACCACAAAGTACGAATAACATGGAAAGCTTTTGGTCGCTAGTTGTAATAAAGACTATCCTCAAGTAAGCTTTTACATTTTTGCATACTCACTGTAGTGGACGGCTGATATTCAGATGAGCTTGAGCTCCCTAACGCTACCCACAACATGTGTAGGCCTTGGGGGGGGGGGGGAGGGAGGTTGAAGGTTGAGCTCCTCACCTCACACACCCACAAATGTGGAGTTATTCTCTGTGGTGTCCAAGGACACAAAGTTGTGTCCTCTTCCTCTATTGCTGTTAACAACTAACATACTAATGTATTACTTTGTTCGAGGAAAAAAGGACATTTTGACCAAATCGACCTCCCTAAGGAGCAAGTGCCAATGAACAGATCAGAGACTTGAGGCAAAGAAAGAATATTTCTAGGGAACTAACGACATCAAGTTAACATATGAGCAGAACTTTTGTTAAAAATCCTTGAAATAACTGTGCGATTTGGTTCATCTATAAGGAAAAAGAATGTCACATACTTGCATTAAACTTTGAAAGAGATACAAAAATCTATTTCCATCATGTTGCAGATATCTAAGTTAAATATGTCAACATATAATTTACACATTAAGTAGCTTTGATTTAAAACTTATTGATCCCAATAGTTCCTCAGCTGTGACATATGTAGAAGAAGCTCATCCCTGCCCAAGCCAGTGACACTACTAGTCATGATCCACGGGGGATATTCCCGGTAATGTTGTCTAACCAAGTCTTGAAAGCTTCTGATGTTCTCATCAGGCCTTGTGCCTTTCCCACTCTTCATTTTGTCACACTTTGTAAAAACAAAAGTCATTGAGATCTGAAATGCACAGTGGAAAAGTGTATAAACAGTGACAAAATGCTGAACTGACACATTGTGCAAATAGTTACTTATGAAGATTAACAGAGATGAGAAAATGTTTTAAATAAAAGAAGAGATGTACCTTGTTGCGTCCAAGCCAATTAGCACAATCTAGGTCAATCTTTTGTGGAGGTACACTTGCATCGATAAGAAGTAGGACAGCAACCAATGTTTCTCTGTTCAAAAAGTATCCTTTTGTGAACGAGGACCAATCCGTTTGAGCAGAGTCTGGGGCTTTAGCAAACCTGTGAGCAGGGTATTGCTCTCAAGCATTCAATTATTGATCAAGACACTAGTTTCTCCTAATGAATGGATTGGAGAAATAAGGCAAATAATTAAAGATTAAAGTCATTTACAGAAGATGAACGATCAACTTGCTAGACTAAAGAACATGGACAACCCACAAGAAATATAACATAGCTCAAAATTACTTCCTTTTACTTATCAAATTCCAAATTTACAAACACATGATGCACATAAAGAACACATGACAAAGAGCTGCAGCCTCAATATTATGACCAAAACAACAAAAAGGAGGATGTGGTTAATCCACCAAGCATGAAAGGACCATCGAAGCATCCAATTAGCAGCTAATTTTGGAAGTCTTACTTTCATTGGGTTCAAACCTGATTACACATCATAATGTAATTTACAAATTACAAGATAGGGAAAAAACACAAAGAGAAACTTGTAAGTCGTCAATCGCAAAGCAGTTTAAAAGCATGGTAGCTTCCAATCCGAAATTGTAGTGCGCTAAAACACTATAACTAACAAACAAAAAACAGTATCATGTTATCCAGAGAGTTATTTGCAGTCTATTTAAATGAAACAAACCAGAAGATAGAAGCCACATCCTTTGTGAAAACCATCATAGAATAGAGCTTCTTACATTGTAAAGATACAGAGCTAAAAAAAAAAGAACATTGATGTTGAGTAAAGCCATGTTAAGCAAAACACAAAACTTTCATTTTCTTTACAAGATTAAACAAAACACAATCACTCTCGTTTATGGGATTAAGAATATGAAGATTCTAATGAACAAACTAGAAACCAACACCTGCGCAAGAATTGGGGCGTTCCACCACTGACCGGGAAAGCCAAAAATGTCAAAGTCTCGCATAATCCTCCAAAGTGACATCGGCAATATCCTCAATTTACAATTTTAATTGACAAGTTACTTAGGTTCCTCAATCAATCAAAAGCCCCAGTGGCAATACTTGCACAGAAAATAGAAAATTTACAAGCAGGCTCCAACATTTCTGCCATATAAATACATTCAACACAACATGAAGAAACCAGGCATGCTTACCCATATCCAGGCAAATCCACTATGTACCAACTTTTATTCACCAAGAAATGGTTTATCAACTGTGTCTTCCCTGCATAAAAAATTAAGAATTTAAAAAATTAAAATTAAAACTTCAAAATTTCATGTACAAAGAGAAAACAACAGCAATTTCCAATTGGAAAAACAAGAAACAAGAACACTCACCTGGCTTCTTAGACGTGAGGGCGACTTCCTTCTTTCGAACCAAAGCATTAATAAGCGAAGACTTGCCGACATTGGACCGTCCCAGAATGGCAAACTCGGGTCCTTCATCTCTGGGACAATCCTTGGCCCGACCGCTGCTCTTGACAAACTCCACTTCCTTAATCTGAGCATGACCCGCGTATGGCCCGAGGACAATGTTCGACCCGGGCAATATCATCTTCTCCTTCACCTCATCCTGTTCAACCCCAGGCGGCACAAATAGCGGTGTTTCGACTAACGGAGCGGCGACAGAGACGGAAGGCTTCGCAGCCTTAGCCGAAGCCCAGACATGACGGGTCAAATTCGGGTTCGAATCATGAAATTTTACCTTGGACGTGGCGTATTTGGAAGAGAGTGTAAAAGGTACCGGCTTACCGGCGGTTAGAGATGGAGCGGCAGGCGATAAGTGCATTAATATTCGGCTTCGCAGTAGCATTTCACGGCTGATATGAGCTTTCCGCCGGTTATGTCGTCACGCAGATGCTCAAACAAACAGAAATAAATAAAAAAAAAATGATTAGTTAAATTCCTTTTTCGCTCATCGTGGGCCGAAGATGAATAATTTGGGCCCAAACTACAACGTCGTCGTATAGAAGCATCGAGTGTTGTCCTGTTGATAGAATTGGAAGGTCTGGAGAGCTTCGTTCGGTTGAATGTAGACAGGAGAAAAGGATGTGGCTGGCGAGGTCTATTGCTAACTCTGTCAAGCTAGACGACGGCGACGGCAATGGCCGAGCGAATAATGACGATGGTGATGTTAACTTCACGGATTCGAAATCTACGCCGAGACCTGAGCCCGAGCAGCATTCTCAATCGACATCGCCGTCGTCAACAACCACCGCCACGACGCCTCGTGGCGTGAAGGAAGATATTTCCGAGCTTACTAAGTCCTTCACGCGCCAATTGTTGGGCGTTGCTTCCTTCCTTGCCCCTCCGCCTGACTCTTCCACTCCTCAGATCTCCGATGTTCAGACCGAGCCTCAACAACAGCCCGATCTGTCGGAGTCTCCCAATGAAGAGGATCCGATCGCGGGAATCCGCAGCGATTTTGCTGAGATTGGTGGAAAATTCAAGTCCGGGATCTCGAAGCTATCCAGCAACAAGGCGGTGTCGGAGATCACGAAGATCGCGTCGAACTTCCTCCAAATTAGAATCGAGGGGGGTTTCTCAGACCAAGATTTGGTCGGCAGCGTCGTCGGTGTGACTGAGGAGGTCGTTGCCTTCGCTAGAGATATCGCGATGCATCCAGAGACTTGGCTTGACTTCCCCGTTGACAACGATTTCGATGGTATGTGACGTCGTTTTCGCTATCTGACCTTTCAACGTAATGTAAATGCAATTTACATCATTATCGTTCTCCCTGCGCCTGATGTATACGTATGATTTTGACTTCTTTTTTCGCAGAATTCGACATGTCGGATGTCCAACAAGAGCATGCTTTGGCCGTTGAACAGCTTACTCCGAGATTAGCCGCCCTGAGGATGGAGCTTTGTCCCGGATATATGAGCGAGGCCTGCTTTTGGAGGATTTACTTTGTACTTTTGCATCCTAGACTCAGTAAAACTGATGCTTTACTACTGTCAAGTCCCCAAGTATGTTGCTTTCTGCAGCTTATCAATTGTTTATTTTTCAGCCACGGTGAGGTAATGTTGATAGGTGTTGATTAATTGAAACTGTAACCAATAGGAATTCAAAAATTCCATAGTTAGAATTACATAACATTCCTTGATGAAGATGGGAAGCAGAGTGGGAATGACTGCTTTTTACTGGAGTACGATTAAGCTTGGCTTGCTACTTCTAGTCCAAAATCTTGCCTATCTCCCCACCTTGTATTTAATTACCAATGATGGATGCTAGGTGATTATCTGCCTCCATCTTTCTGTTAATTAAGCTATATTAGTGAACTGGTTTTGATTAGTCACTTGGAGGAAAGGTGAAGCATCTTTGCTATATTTGTTAACCACATCATTTATGTAAGTGTTAATTGTGAAAAGTTGCATTTTGTAGGTTAGACATTTACAATTTATGCTATGTTTTTCAATCTCCTCTGTATCAACTTGGACATGGACATCTGGCCCAACTTTGCTCTGAGCTTTAGGTCCTTTCAATCTGGGTTACTTGCATTCAAATCTGATTGAAACATGAAAGAGATCTTAGAGTACTTTCTAATTTTGCATTTATATATATATGCAAATATTTATAAAGGTATATGAATGTCATTTCATTCTGGTTCTCATTCTTTCACATACCAGTAGGCAGCATTTTGAAGTGGCTGATGCTGTGGAAACTTTCACTGCTTAATGTATTAAAACTTTCTATTTCAATATGAAGGATAACATGTACCCAACCATTTAGCTATTTTATGTTAGCATTTAATCCATTAATTCTCTTTGTAAAAACAGGGATAAGTTCATGTACATCTGACACTTTCTTAGACCCTATAATATGGGAGCCTCATGCATTGCCACTAGGACACCCTCTTTACTTAGGGTCATTATCTGCTTTAACTTTTGTCTAATATAAGGGCATTTTGTACTTCTACCTTGACTAACTGAGTGACTATATGCACCCTAATTTTTAATGTATGCTTGCAGATACTTGAAACTAGAGCAATGCTGTCACAGGAATTACAAAAGCGAATCAGAGGAAGACCTACGGCAGATTGGTCAGATATTGGTGTGCCTAGATCGAAAGAAACTGCTGAATCATGTGAAGTGTCTCTCTTTGTGCCCCATAATACTGAATCTGAATCAGTACCGCTCAAGACATCTAGCAGTGAAGTAGGCCCTCCCATTAGTGTAGCTAAAACCTCTAGCGGTGAAGATGTTGGTGTTGTAGGTGAAATAGAAACAGACAAGCATCCAATTCAAAGTACTGAAATAGAAATAGTTGACAAAGTTGTTGTTGAGGAAGAGCCAATTAATGAGTTCAAACATCAACATTCATCATCTATCACCTCCTCTAGGGTTTTGGATGAGAAATTTGAGGATGATGCTGATGATTGGTTGAAAGGGGAAAGTTTGGAAATGCTGGGTGGCAGCAAAACTGCGTTGTCTATTAATGATGATGAGGATGTCTCTTTTAGTGACCTGGAAGAGGATGATGGGGATGTAGCTACCACTAACAAAAGAGTAGTATCAAGCTCTGATACTTCTAGAAAGATACTGGAGATTGGGTTCAGCTAGGCAGAAGCTGGGGTGACCTGGGTAAGGATGTTAATATTGTTAGTGTCAAGCATGATGTATCTGAGCAGGTAAGTGCTTGCAACTCCAAAAACAAGGAATCTAATGATTGGCTTGATGTTGATGAGGTTGATGTGATATGATGATACTGGGAAAGCCTTTTGAGCTTGTGTAATTTACATCTTTCTGTTGCTTCATTGTGAATAGTGTGCATGCGGTTTCTTAAGCTGCATTAGGCTTTGGAAACTCTATATTTGTACATAAAAACCTTTTCAAATTGGATAATTATTTAAGCATGAAAGATTTGACCCTGTGTAATAATTTTAGCACTTTCACATGTAGCATTTTGTATTCATGTGGACTGTGTGCTATATCTATGGACCGGTGGTTGGGATCACTGTTGTTTGTTTGTCATGATTTAATTGATTAGCTATACTTTTGGGAGGAATAGTGGGGTAAATGTTATCAACTATGCTAATAAGAGATTTTAACATAAATAACCTGTATTAAAACCAACTAGAATGCATTGAAAATGCGAGAGTAATGTTACCTTCTTTACTCCTTATCCATATGGAGTTCTGTCACCCAAGCTTTGGATGCCCACTGGTTGTGAAGACAAAAACAGAGGATGCAGTTATTTGCTCATGTAGGGTGTTCATGGGACTTTATTTTCATGGTCACTGTTTATGAAAATGTGTATTAAGTTGAAGAAACATGCTGCTAATATCACGGAGGTTTACTTTTTTAAGAAAAACGATGTATGCAGCATTGTCCTGACAACAAATAAGGGAGTAATTGATGCGGCATTATTATATGATAAACTTTGGTAATCCTGTAGAATTTGGATTACTTCAGTCTGTTGGCACGATCGATTACGTTGTTTTCTAGAATGAACCTGTCCTTTTTGTACAATAACCACCATAATTTATGGCACTAAGAATGCTCTATCTGTTATACACTAGTGTTCATTTACATCTCATCCTGGATGAGCGGTAAATTATTTGCCTCTGTAGAAACTTTTTGACTTCAATTTTCAGTTATAAGGTATGAAAACTTTATCAGTAGGGATGTTTTTGTTGGTTGAAGCAAGTGTTGTGAGTTGACAATAGATAGATGAGGACTAGAATGGACACTAACAGACTACACGAAGCTAAACAAGTGATTACCTGATATATACAAAACTTATTTACAACACAGGTCAAGAACAATGACGAGTTTCAAACTACGGTGATGAGTTTCTGAATTAGGAACTCATGGTTGTATGGATCCGAAATTGCTTGAAAGCCTCTCTAGCTGAGACCACAAGAGACTTCCTAGCGAGAATTTTGGCTTATCTTTATCTACACTGTTAATGCTGCTCATTGAGGCAGTCTTAGGAGTCCAGCCTGGTGATTTGTTAACTACAAGGATGGATCTCCCGATCTCTGCCCGCACCTGTTCTACAGCGTGTGGACTAACATCATATCCTGAAGCATCGGTGACGTAGAGAGATCCAACGGCTTTGTCGCCATGGATACCAATCTCAGCCCTTGACACTGACAAGCCATTCTCGCGGAACACCCTCGTCATGTTTGAGAGTAGTCCCATTCGGTTCGTGGTGTGGACGTCCAGCCTCAATCCCTGCAGAAATATTCCAAGTCAAGAATCATGATTCTAAAAGGTGGAGAGACAATACTTTCAAGGATTCATTGTGCTTTTACTAGCGAAGGAAGATACACGTACATGGGAGGCTCTCCTCTCAATGGCTGCAATCAGGCATTGGGTAAGCTTATTCCTTTCACTCTCCGCATCTAGGGTGCAGCCATCCTTGTGCCGGATAAAGTATTCCTGCATTATCCATATTCAAAGCAGGACAAGGCCATCTCAGTAAGATTTTTCTTTTTATTCTTTGTTCTTTTTTTCAATTATACTGTGAGAAGTGCACTCTTCGTGTAGTACCTGATCAGCCATGGTGCCTTTGGAGCTAATTGCTGCGTGGAAAACCACATACTGCATGTCGGTTAAGACACACAAAGTATCAAATAAGAGCTTGGGCCTGTCTCTGCTCCTCACGTTCACCACTGAGTAGCCCTTCTGCTGACAAGAATCTATTGAGACATGAATCTTAGTACAATTACTCCTGTGATTGATGCCATCGCTGTTGCATCCGCAACACGGCTCATAGTCCCGGTCTACATACATCAGTTGGTGGAGCCGCCGTTCCGTGTGGGTACGTCCGGCGGCCGGGGCAATTAATCTGACGCTCCTCCTTTCCCCATTCGCATGACGGGCTCGAACGACGTTCTCCAACTGCTCCTCAATGTGGACCAGTCTCTTTGGGTCTGTAATGGGCCCACCTCTGAAGCCATCTTCAATGTAGATGATGCATGCTGTTCGGGTATTGTGGGTCCACGCCACTGCAGCCGTGATGTGGCAATCCAACTCGGCAAGCACCGCTGAGATCTCGGAAAGTAGACCCGGTCTGTCAGTCCCCGTTATCTCCAAAGCCGTGTGTTCGGTTGACACGTGTCGCGGCTTGACTTCTCTCCTTAGACAAGTCGGCAACTCCTTCGAGATCCCACCTCTCCTATTTGGACACAATGCCTATGATTTATCCAAAAACAGAACAGACATCCCAGCATTGAACATCAGCAACTGGCAGCCAATTACACGCCAAACCCACGTTATAAAACGATATGCATACGTATACACCAAACACACATACACACAAAAAGAATATTTTTCAGCCAAATTCTGAAATAACTAATAGTATACTTTATTATGACAGTTTCTCGCTTCGTAAAACTGTTCGAACCCTTATAATCTGTGCGTGGGGATTTATCGAGAGAGAGAGAGAGAGAGAGAGAGAGAGAGAGAGACCTGCTGGATGTAAAGTAGGAGGCTACCGTCAGTGAGTTTGTTGCCAAGCTGATCGGTCACGTGGAACACTGAAATCAGAACAAATCCCACGTGAGCAAAGCACAGCAATTGTCTTTGGGCGACTCTAATAAATATGCATGCAACACATAAAAGTTTTACCGTCATATCCTAATTAATCTTTATTTTTCTCAAAATTGAAAGCCCCCAAAAGCATAGGGGAAATACACATAGAAATACTTGTGCACAAGGTGATGCAGGCATGATGTAATTGTGGGGGCCGAGGAAGGCACTGACCGTCCATGAACCATCCCCCGTCAGAGGAAATGTATGATTTGGATATAACCAGGTCAAGATCTGTCAAGACTTGGACCATCTCTAGGAGAATCCCGTGCTTATTTGCACTATCAACCTGCCCACCAAAAAAGAAGATACATAAAATAAACTTAAAGCCCAAATAAGAATCACACACGTAAATGAATAAAAAAAATATATCATCAAACTGGGCACGTTCACTTTCTTTCTTTATTTCCATCAAAGACGTATCGTTTTCACTCATTTTGCTTTTGCCTCCTGTAACCTTTCACATTTCTAGGGGCTTTATAATCGTTGGAGACTAACAACTAAGGTCTGTACCCAACTAGATTACGCCACTTTCGTTACCGAGTTCCAGTCAATTCCTGGAAAAAGGCAACCAACTAGTTATTGCACAGATTTTGTTCCTAATGGAAAAAAAAAAAAAAAAAACTAACTAAAGTTAATGATAAAAATTAAAAGCTTCCTCTTTCTTTGTTCTTTGATTTCTACTTTTTCCGTTCTTAATTTTTAATTCCTTTCCACTCGGTGGTTCAGTGAATCTTCCACTCGCTAGATCACTAATGGGTGGGAGGGGGGGGGGTGTCACCATTGGCTTGCTCTGTCTGTATTAATTATAGATAACTTAGCGTGGATCCATTTTTTCAACTTTTGATACGCTAACATAACTATAACACTAATGATGGGATATCATTAATATCTTTTATTTAGTTATATATTAAAAAAAATTGATAAGGATTCAGATAAATAACATATTTAGGAGTTTAACAATATATCATTAAATTTATAATTATTCTCTTTCTTATTTTACTTTTAACGTGAATTTTTTTTAACTGTAGAACTATAAACATTCATGCTTTAAATCTCAATAATTTAGGATTTATTACAAGTGGCGGGACACTCACACACTATCACATGATAGCCTTGTTAGTTGAATATATCGGCGTAAAACAAATCTATGTCAAACTATGAATTAAATTATATTTGGCCAGTATCAGATAAATGATCTAACCTTCACAAGCGTGCAGTCCGGGCATGCGTCGTTATCAACACAAACCCTGCGGCACCCAAAAGCAGCAAAGAATTAAACCATATATTGACATATGCACCCCAAATACATGTGCTTGATCAAGGAAGCGAAATTGTAACCATTTTGATGCAAAGAGAGCTGCATATTAGTAACAAAGAATCACTTCTAAATAGAACAAGCTAAAACATGTTCAATTCTTACCTGGGAGGGTAAATTCTCTCGATGAGCGACTCGAACTCGGGGTCAATATAAGGCTGGTAAACAATCTCCATCTTCAATTATTTTTCTTAGCTGTGCTTCAAGCTTCTGTTCACGTGGAAATCAGACCCTTCTTCAATGCAAGCATGTCTCATCTTTTCTGAAACAAGCAAAACGCAATAGATTAAAGCTGTGAATTTATATAGTAAACATCGAGAAGATATCAGAATGCGGAGATTTCTTAGGTTGTTTCTTGGACCATATTAATCACAAGAAATGAAGCAATCAAGAACACCAATGTTGTTTTATTGGAATATGGGTCAGTTACAAGGATCCTGAGATACTTATACTCTTAAACAAAACGCTAGGAAAAAAAATTTCAGAACTTCAGTAGAACAAAAATTATTTGAACCCCCCTATGTTGAATATGCCCAAGATTTGGATGAATTCTGAAGAAGAAGGGGGAGAATAAAAAGGGTAAGAAATGAGAAAAGAAAAGAAAAAGAACTCGAATTCACCTTTAGCATTTGCGGGCAGAAAGAATTTTTGTGCGTGGGAAGTTATGCCACCGGCGCCTAGGATTTGATCTCACAGGGGCTGAAGAGGCTGAGGAGAGTTTTTGGCTAATTTTAGAACGTTTTCTTGGTAGGCGTAGCAGAGCTTTGTAGAGCCGAAACAGATGGAGAGACAATACAACAGAAACTCTCTCTACCCAAACTTGGAGACCCACCTCTCCTCTTTTCGTTCTTTCTCCTTTCTTCAAGGGTGACTTGACTCGTGTGTGTGTGTGTGCGCGCGCGTGTGTGTGGGGCTGTAACACCACATTCTATCTCTTGAACTTCATTGGTATTTAATGTTATCATGTGGGAGGGGACCGATTACGCGGAAGGGGACTGAGACTTCCCCTGGTTATTTGCCACGTCATAGTGAAGATGACACGTGGCATTCAGTTTGCGGCGGCTCGGTCTACACACATCATGAACACGTTTGGTAAATGAAGCTCAGCTCAAGTGTGGCTGGGAATTAACCCGGGGGAGTTTACAATATGCCCCTTTAATTTGGGGCGGAAATTTAGGAGGGCTTTCTGTTTGTCTTATGGACTCTTTACTCATTCAAAGCAATAAACAACTAACCATTTTGTACCATAAAACTATAACACATGGTTGGCTGCATATCTGGCCAAGTGCAGATGTGGTGACAAATAATAATTAATGAAAAGTCTGCAAGTAGTAGGCTTTTCTCTTTTTGGTTTTTTATTACTTCAGCTTTTTGTGTTTGTGTCTTCTGGTGTGGCTACAAGTTGCAAATTGAAGGGGTAATGGGCATATTTAGCACATGTTTTGGTTTTTGTAATGGAAGCTACTAGCTTAACCTTAAGATAGTTGCTGGTTATGTAACACTTCATTTGCAATTTCAGGACACTTCCGCTTGAATTATTATAGTAAACAAAAATCCTAATGGATACCACTACCTACACGATTTTCTCTTTTTTTTTTTTTTATGCATCATTTCCAGCAGAATAAGCTGTAGAAGAGTTGTAACATCCATTTAGAGCCTTGTGGGCTCTCTCATTCTCTTATCTTTTATGTACTTCAATGCATGCATGATTTGAACCGAACTTTTGATTATCCTATAACTGTATAGTTAATTTAATCTCAACATGGACAAGGCACAACCAATTATCTTTTGTTAAGAAGGAAGGCTAAGGAACAATGGGGTGGTAAATTAATTCCTAATTCTTCCCTTTTATTGGATTTGCATGCTAATGCAACGTAGGGTTCCCAAAACTGTTGTGTGTACGTTTCCTTTTACTTCCGGTTATCCGAGAATTTTGTACAGGTTTTCATCAATTTGCATTACTCAGCTTATGATCATTTAAATCCCATCAAATTGTTCTCATTTTTTTCCCTTCTAGATAAGCCAAAATGTTATCAATCATTGCGCTTTAATGATTTGGCAAGATAATTTTCCCAGGTGGGTCGTTTGCATTTGTTGCTATTTTGCCAGTTTTTCATTGTAAATGAGTTCCTCTCTCTGTGGGTGAATTGCATTTTTCCGCATGTGCATGCGTAGACATGGAGACTGCAGCCAACGAACCGTTCTATTGTCATCCTCTGCATTTTTCCGTTTGATTAGTGCCATTTTTGGTGAATAAGCCATCAACCTCCTGCAAACACTGCAGCTGGCACTCTTATCAACCCACAGATCAATTGCAGCTATCCCACCATCAAAGATCAAGCAAATCATTCACCTTACCGTACTAAACATAAATTTATATATTACATTATTATTAATTACATATTTTAATTTTTTTAAATATATGATTGATCACAATGAATATAAAAGTAAAAAATACAAAGAGGTATTTAATTTATGACATTATGTAACAAAAGTGATATACAAAAAAAATTAATTTTAAATATTTATAAATTTTTATAATGAAATTTTAAATATTTTTATATTTTTATTTAATTTATGTATTTTTAAAAATTATTTTAAATTAATTTTTTAAAATTAAAAATAATTAAAACGATTAAAAATTGTATAGTGCTAAAATGAAAATTATTAATAATTTCATTAATTTTTATTAAAAATAAATTTTAAAAGTATAATTTTTAAATAAAATTTAAAAAATTGAGAATTTAATTATATATATATTTTTTTCTTTTTTCCTCGTTTCCGATATCATCTCCCTTGTAGCCGAGGCCCACGGGGACTCACGGTGGCTGTTAAACTTCTGTTATGTTTTTTGTTTTGTCCTTAATAAAATAATATTTTAGTGGTTGTTGCGCATTGGAGCTGATCGTCTTCCTCCTCCCGTTCACAGAGGAATCGTACCCGCCGCGAGACCCCAACTTTTCCCTCTGCAACCGTCTTGACGTCACCTCCTTCTCCACCTCTCTCTTGCCGTTGCAATTTGTTCTCTATTTTTTCCCAGTATCACATTATTATCTCATAATTAATAATCTTTTAATGGATAGAAAGGAACCCAATTCCTTTTTTCTTTTTTCCTTTTCTTTTTCGATAGACCCATTCCTTTTTTGTTTGCTTATTTTGAGGAAAGAAAAGCCAAAAATGGGAAGAAAGTAAGATTCTTTACTCAATGTTTGGTTATATAGTTAGTGGACACAACGGCAAATTTATTGGTGAAATCAACTACTTTTAGGACTTTTTGATTTTGTGTTGTTTCTATCACATGGACTTGCAGTTGGTGAGAAAGGGTTTGCTTGATTATCCCTAGAAAAGGAAGAGGTGGGTTCTTTCGTTGGTTGCTCTTGGCTTCTCTAGTTATGGTGCCTATAAAGTTTTTAACTTCCCCTTGGTTGCTCGGAAAAGGCAAAGAATTTCAAGGGTTTTAGGGGTTTTTATTGATATGGCAGATGTCTTCTCTGGTTCTGCTGAAACGGTTGGAGTTATCTCTAAAGATTTCAAGGATTTCCTGCATTCAGAGGAAGACAGAATTCCCAATAGTCTCAGGCAAATTTCTAGACTTGCAAGGTCAAATGAGTTTTCTGAATTAGTTGTTGGCTTTGCACAAGCTTTGACCGTGGGAATTTTGCGTGGTTCCAAACCAAGTTCAACTGATCAGGAGGCCAGTGCTTCCAGTTTCTTGGACAAAGTTTTGTCTAAACATTCTTCTCCAGCTGGTTCTGGCTTTGTTTCTATTATTATTGGCAGCTTTGTATCATGGAATTAGTAGCCGCGTTGATGCGCTTCATGAAGCTGTTGTTGACAGCGGTCCTCAGGTCGTGAGATTTATTACTGCAAAATCCTCTGTTATTGCAACCGTATCTCTTTGCTTTCTGATTGGACGTACTGGATGGGCCTCGGATTTTAGTGCCAACTTAACCTGTTAGGACTGGGGATTTTCTTCCCAATCATCATCTAGAATTGGTTCAGTTAACTCCTTGCAACTTTTTCTTTGAAAATTCATTCATGTACTTACTTTGTGTATATAGCTCGATTCATCTCTTCTTATGCCATCTGAAGTATAGAAAGAGCAACTGAACGGTGATTCTTTTGATGGAATTTCTTCTTTTTTTGAATTTCTTTTGAATGCCATCTGAAGTAAAGAGCGCATTTTGATGCTGAATTCAATTTACATCAATTGTTTAATAATAAGAAATGCTCATTCCCATCTATTTGTTTTCCAAATTTTCAATCTTTCAAGGCGATCTTAGGGAACCCGGGTTCTTGATGACATCAGCAGACTAGTAGATTACCATTCAAATTTGATTTTCTTGGGTTCAAATTCTTGGAGCTTCTTTCTGCATACAACGATGCAAGGATAATGAAGTTCAAATAAGTATCCTCATTCAAGCAAAGCTAGCAAGGCTCATATCTCTATTCTTAAGTTTCTTTCTTTTTTCCTTTCTCTATTGTTGGAAGTCTGTCTTTGTTGAGTTCAGTGGTAACTCTATTAAACACAAAGAGATTAATGAAGTTAAAATCCTTGTTAAAATCACAGTTCAATTGTACAAGAATTTGAGATTCATCAAACCGTGCAGACGCAACCTAATCACCAAATCATAACTTTAATATGTGCCACAGATTAATCTAAGAAAATGCAGGGTTCACCAATTCTCAGTGTCACACGTGATGGAGAAGGCAGTTAAAATATGGAAAACGATGATACAGAAATAAGGTTACGAAGTGATAAAAAGGAATAACCAGCTTAAATAGAATTGACAGCAGCTAAATCAAATAGAAGTTCTAGAAATTAAATTTGTTCATCAGGCGATAAAAATACGGTCCTCCTGTACACAAAATGGGAAAGAAAAACTCCAGATTCAGCAACTAGGACATGGCAGACAAAAAAAATACGAGAGTTGCTAACCTTGCAACAGCTTATTGTTGGCCACTGTTGGACGACAATGCTATTGTGATGCGCAACTCAAGGAGCAGTTAACAGGTAGCGAGTCTTAGCTTTTCTGCTTTGACTGTAAAGCAGCCAAAAAATCTCAACTGACAACCTTCGTCCAATGTTCCTGCACATGTAGCTGAAAGCCCGCGGTATTATATGCACTCTCATTGTTGCATATCTAGGATGCACGGGTACGGAATATGTAATATGACACATTAATATCCAACACATGCATTAAAAGCATCTAACACATATCTAATATACGAATTAGAAGTGTAAAATATGAGTGTTTAAATTTTTTTATTGTGATTTTTTTTTTTTTTTTGTTTTTTGGTTGAACACATTTTGAAGTATCCGACACATGTTAAAAAAGTATTGCACGAGGGTTGCATCCGACACATGTGTTTAATACAAACACACATCGTTTTATATGTGACCGTGCATCACAGGTGCACATACGAAGACGCGATAGATATTCATTCTCCAAAAGGCAAACTGGGAGGAATTTCACTGCACCATCTGTCTTGAAGGAACCGAACGCAAGAAAATGTTACATACCATCAGCTAGGGTGAGCACTTGTCAGTATCTTTTGCAGTTGCCTCTCCTTGGAGCTTCTTCTTCCAGTACTCGTCGAGTGGGGGTCCAGATATTGCCTTCCCAGAAACAATACCAATCCTGCTGAATTCAAGTACAATGCGTATCTGTAACATTCTCTAGATCTCATATTCCCCCCACCACTGTCAGAATGGCTAATAGGACATTTTTTGGGAACAGGAACCGAATGTATGTATAACAAGGTGCACAAGATATACAAAAGAAATTAATGGCAGCAGAGATGGCATTTTGTTTTGCACCAAGTGTTGCGAAAAGCGGGCAATTCACACAAGCACATCAGCAAAACTATGATAACAATAAGCACGGTAGCTCTCTTTGTAGACTTTTGTGTGAAACCAGGCAGTTTGCACTTTCTGGGCCACCATCTCGTGATGGACATGGCCATGGAAAGGATTGGGCTCCTCTCAGCCCAATTGGCAATTAGCTAACATTACCTTTCTTCCTTTTTTTTTTTTTTCATTAAATGTATTGATAGATTAAAGTGGGAGCTTCAATGCCTTGGGAGATACACTAACAGTTAAATACTTATATCTCCAACATAGAATCTCGAGGATGTAGGATTATAAAAATAATCAGAATTATTCTTATTATATAATTTATGATTTAATAAATTTTTTAATAAAAAAAGGTTGAAAGGTTCAACATCTTGATTTCAAGACCTCAACATTAATAATTATTGTTCTTGGAAACCCGTGTTACTGCTAAATAAAATCATCCACTTGGTTGTAGTTGAAATTTCATTTCTTGAAGCATGGGATTTATACTGAAGAATGATAAAGTTTCGCTGACTATGATTGTGAAACTGGACCCATTGGGTGGGGTATGCACGTTTCTAGAGATTTATTTTATATGAGAAACATTTTTCGTAATTTTTTTAATCTTATATAATATAAGGATTATGTTAGAATGACGGTGTAATCTGATAATGATGTTTACGTGAGTCATTCTGCTATCGTTGGCGTAGCTATCAGTCTATAAGTCCCTGTTATAAATTGTTAAAAGCCAAAGCAATGTGATCACACATGTACAACTACTCCTTATGGGCCACGGCCACGCTGAACGGAATGTCAACAATATATCTGGTCTGTGGATTTGTCAAAAAGACAAGGGGGGACGAGCCATTTGCAGTCCATATAACATAGGAAAGGTCCAACGCGTGCTTGGTTCAATCAAGAAGTCACCCTAAAAACAAAAAAAAAAAAAAAAAAAAGAAAAAAAAAAGGATATTTATACCATTCAATGAATAAGAATTTGATTTTGTCAATCCAATGAATTATTGATCCATAGGCTACCCACTGTGAAAATTGATATTTTAAAATCTCATACCTCTTTTAAAAAATTTGAAATTGAAACCTTTAAAATAATATTTATATTCTTGTTGAACATTTTTAGACCCTCTACAAATAAAAAATTTGGAGAATATTTATTTTTTTATTTGAAGACTCATTAAATTAAGTTAAGCGTTATACAATAAAATAATTTTTCCTCCTTTTTAACATATCTCACACAATATTTGGAATTAAATTGCCTTCCAATATCTAATTTTAATCTCCCGAATATCCAATAAAAGACAAATATTATTTTGACCTACAAGACTGAATATCCCTGATTAAGAAGCATATAAATAAAACATAGAAATATATGTGGCACCAAGCAAATGCTAACACATTGTAGTGCGAGAATGTGTTGAATATGCAAGCATTTGATCCGCTGCGTGCAATATTTCTGAAATTTGTTGGCGGGAGTAACTTTTTTCCTTTTGTATAGAGGAATAAATGACATTACTCTTCTTATATTGCCATCAAATTAACTTGCTCAACTGCCAACTGCCTTTTGAACCCACAAGTGCAGCTGTTTGCATCCAATTTTAAAAGACACATTTTGTAAGGGTGCTTTTTGGCCAGCAGCGAACCTACAATTAATGATAGTCTAGGCTGTACCGATCAGCTAACCGATAATCATCGCATTAAGAACGTCCATACAACGGTTTTATATCGATTCGTTCGTGTAATTAATATCTCGAGTTAACCAAACCTTTACATCTAATGTTAGACGGATGATGTCAAGTTTGACTGAAATTTGTTTATTAAAGAAGGGTGTGCATTTTCTTTACTATTCTAGATAGAAGTTAAGAGGAATTTGGAATGGGAACAGTCTGGCTGCGGTCGCTCTGCTTAATGGAGGTTGGTGGGGAGGGGGGGGGGTGGAAGGTTGGAGGGAGTCAAAGGAAATTGCAGCTAGAAAAAGAAATGAAAATTAGTCCCTCTTTTAACATATTTAGCGGCTAAGACTTTAAATTTTAAATTATAATCTTCGGAATGGTGTAAATTTTATTAAAATTAAGAGAATTTTTTATTGTATAATTCAAGATATAATGTCTTAAAAAGAAAAAAAAGAAAAAAAAGACAGTCAAATTGGCGTTGGTCTAACTTTTTATACTGCCTACCTATTAACAATAATAACGAAAGAACAACGGCCTCTTGGATTATGGCCGATTATCAGCACTTGCTTTCAAATACCTTAACATGGCCTTACAGAGTTTACTTTTTTTGGGTGGGGGGGGGGGGGGGGCATAGCAGGCACAGGCGATTTTATGTTTTATAGAACTAATTTCACTTTTTTTTTTTTATATATATATATATATATATATATATATATATATATATATATATTCCAACTGAATCCCTAATTTTTTTTTTCTCTCTCTAGCGTTATGTTAAGTTAACTTGATTCTAACATAATCATATTACAATTTTTTTTTTCTCTCTATTGCGTGATATTAAGTTAACTTGATTCTAACATAATCATATTAACAGTTACAGGTTCAACAAGTTGAATTTGACATTGCGAGCCGTGCAATCAATAAGATACATAGAAGATTTAAAACGGAAAGATATTGCTCATATTCATGCTGTTATTATTACAAGGGGTGAGTAGACTCATCATCGTCCATACAAACAAAAAGGAGACTTTGGCACTTCATCATGATCATGGTTTATGTTTTTGGGTGTAGATATAGTCCACGTGAGCTGCAAGTGTTCTTCTCGCCAAACACTCCTCTCCTCCAATTCCTTCACAGCTCTCTTCTGCCGCTCTCGCCTCTGCTTGCTCTGCCTCAGCACCCTGATCCGAGCAATTTCACACACACACACACACGAATATGTATCAAAAAAACCATATAATAAACACATCAATCAAAATCTAAACAATAAAAAAAAAAGGAAACTATAAATATATTTATTTTAACTAACCTCGATCTTTGCCCGGGAATCACTGGTAAAGGCTGGCCCTGGCCGGGCAGCATCGGCTAGCAAGGAGCAGAGGAAGATGGCTACCATGAACAAGGCCGCAATCTTAAGCTTAGACATTTTTTGGATGTTTGGCACTTTGGCTCGGTTATATACGACGAACGGTCGAGAAGTAAAGATGTTGAGATGTTGAGACTGAGATACAAAGCAACAGCATGAAAGGTTGGGTATATATAGGAAGGGAGAGGTGTTATATAGGCCCCAGATCTTTTACTTCGACACAGGAAAGATAAGAAATCAGTGAACGGTGAAGCAAGCTGACAGAGTAGACTTGAAATGTTAATTAATTTAATAAAGGGTAAGTTTTTAGAAGTAATAAATTTTTAAAAATATTTTAAATATAATCTTAAAATATTTATTATTATTTTAAATTAATTATAAAATTTTAGATTTCATTATAATTTGTAATTTTGGATGATAGGAAATTTTATGTTAAATATAATTAAATATATAATAAAATAATAATTTAATTTTTTTAAAAAATACAAAATACAAAACAAAATTTTTTTTATATATTTTCCCGATTTGAGGATCTGAAGACGACCCATAAAATATTTGAGGATCTGAAGTCTGTCAATAGAGATCCAGCAACACCCTGGTCGCTCCTTTAACTCTTTTCTCCCTCGTAAACCTACGATCTGCTACAAACATATTAGCTGACATCATATACCTTGTAGAATTATAGGGATCCACTTTTAAAATATATTAATTCTGCTTTAGAGTGAAGCAGGCAGCCCTCAAGCAATGCTCTCCACACAAAATTGCTAGGCATGAAAGGCATGGAAGAAATAACAAACATAACTTCTTTTGCTTGACCTTCTCTTGCAAGAAAATCAATCTAAAAAGTGAAATGTTCCAATTTTGTTGTTTTCTTTTTAAAATTAAATTGTTGTTTTATTTTTATATTAAATTAATATTTTATCGTATATTTAATTATATTATACAATCAAACTATTTATTATAAAAAAAATATAAGTTATAACAAAATTTGAAAATTAAAAACTAATTTGATGAAAGGAAAAAAATTAAAATTACATTAAAAAATTTTAAAAAGTTTATGACTTCTAAAAATTTTTTATTTTATAATTTTTTAGGTAAAAAAAAAGTCATAAATTATAATGAAATTTAAATATTTAAAATTATATTAAAAAATTTGAAAAAATTTAATATTTTCAAGAGACTTACCTCATTTAATAAGAAGTAATTTTTAAGGAGAGAGAAATGTAAATGGAAAAAATTACAAAATAATGTGTGAATGTATTTAAAATGTAACAAACTTTATTTAATTTATATGCCTTTTCGAATTGCTAAAAGTTAATTTTAGTTAAGAGCATTTATGATGAGTATTCTTCTAACTGTGCGTCTTTCGTTTTGTTGACTAGAAAAAATGAGCTGTCAATACCGGTTCGAATTGGGTTAATTCATATTGTTTTTGGATCAGATTGTTTTACGTCCAAGTCATAAAAGCTAAACTCTGACCTTTAATATTTAGGTTAGGACTCACTATTTTATTTTTAACTATTTTTTGAATGTTTCTTAAATATTAGAGTACATAAAAAAATATGTAATTTATTTTTTAGTTATATCAAAAGTATATAAGTATATTATGAATAAGATTAAATAAAAAGATCTTTAAGACTAAATAAAAAGTATATATTTTTTATTTAAAAAATTATATATATATATATATATAAAACATATTTGTGTGTGCATCTATGCAGTATGCAGTATGCATGGTTGTGCAATTATTTTTTAGATAGTAATAAGCAAAAATGAAAAGAAAAATTAAATGCTAAATATGGTAGTTGGAATGATTGAAGTTATGTAAATAAGATACATGGTTAAAATCCTAAAATTTCTCATTTTACTTCTTTGTTCTTTCTAAAACAAAGCTGCCTAACCTGCAAATCGACCTGCAGAACAGCACGATCCAACCTGAAAATATTCTTATTATTCTTCTTATATTGGGTTCCAGCCAAAAATATATGATTCTGACCCTTATTTTCTCGAGTTGATGGATGGAGTTGTAATTTGATACCTCTGTGCATCGTATCAATTTAGATAGTCCCAATTGATGAAACAAAATAATTTAATTTTTAGAAAGCTATACTTGTTTATTTTTATCATATATTTTAAAAGAGCATTTAATGTCAATGTAAAACTCAAATTGTATTTATTCAATGAACGGTTATGGGAACTGAGAGTGCTCTTAAAAGAGGAAACACCTCCCCCTTTTTTGCGTTGGCGCTTATTGACATTTGGATGTCCTATTTATTGTTCATAGGTAGTAATAAAACGAATATACATAAACTAGGAATAGATGATTAATTAGTTGCAAAGATTACGTTTCTCTACCTTAATTACTTAGGTTGACATTTTTATGAGCTAGACTGATTACCATTTTCATCGATATTTCCTATCAAGTAAAGTACGCGTAATTATTGTGTTGCAAGCACCCAAAGCGAACTTGTACTTGGCATTTAGTGTTAAAGATTGACCTAAAAGGTCTTAATTAATCATGGGTCAACTTCTCTCCTTTCTCCAGTGCTTTCAAATATGGTTTGATCGTTCAAAACGACATAATTAACATCCGTAATCTAGAATGCATTGGAAATGCCTTCAACATTCTTTCTTTTCTAATTTCTTTGTGCTGAGTCACGATTTAGGTCACCATGACATGGACTTGCATAACAGTAAGATGAAAGAGAAAGAAGAAAAGAGAGTCACCGATTGACGTTCTACGTTCTAAAAACTCCACTCCAAGAAAAATCTGTTGTCACGATTATGGCAAAACAACGGTTCAAACTTGTGGACTTCTAACCAGCTAGTGAATGATGGGTAGCCTTGCTGATCTCCATGATTTTCATCATCCATAGGGGCAGAAATATTGGCCTTAGAGCGGCAGCTATGCACAGTGCCTTTCTATGCAGGAGCCGTAAGTTTTTTTAATTCTCTTATTGTATTTGTCACCAACAGATCCACAAATCAGATCTACAAATCTCCAATAAATTATCCAACGAGGAGGTCTTGGTGGTGGTGGTGGTGGTGGTGGCGGTAATGATGCAAAATCCAACACGCGACAATATGATGTGGACCAAATTTATTTAGTCGAGATGCAATAATATATATATATATATATATATACATACAAATACAAAAATATTACACAAACACGTATTTATTGGCTTGAAATAGATTCAAACCCATAAAAAAAAGAAATTATATTTTATTATTAAGAATATATGATTTTTGATTGTTTATTTATAGTATTTTGACGAAAATCACAAATATACAATTAATGTTATCTCCCTAATGTCTCTTCCATATCAAGATAATGAAACCTAAAAGTGAAGTGGGTTTAATTCGAGAAACGACTGCCTGAAGTGGGTCAGAGTGGATATTGATTCTTGAGGAGCTATGTTTTCAACATCAGAGCCGCCGTATCCTGCTGGGTTCATATACTGATCATCAACTAAATTCGTGTGTTTAACGTCGATCCACCGACTTCCTGCAATTGTGGCTATTACCAGTTCCACGATATGCAGCCTGGTCATATTCTCTGGATTTGTACTAGATTGTCTTGTTCCACACACACACACACACACACACACACACACACACACACACATATATATATATATATATATATATATATATTGAAGATTTTTCTTTCATTCACTCTTCTCCTTGTTTTTTTTTCAAAAAAAAAAAAATTCAATCATTCCACAACATCATATCTTCTGCAATTTTTTTTTTTTAAATGTGTCGTGCTTTTTGCATAATTAGTTGGGATATTGTTATTAAAATCTTTTAATTCCATGTTCATGGTCTCAGCGATTCATTTATTGATCTTTCGATCCCTAAAAATGCTTCCACACTCACGCACACAAAAGGAAGAAATCTAATCGATCGCTCAAAATCAATTCACATTTCAACTATCGGAATTCTGGCTTCTCTTGCCGACACCATAAGAAATTATAAAATTAGCAACAATAACTTTCCATCAAAATGAAATCTTGCTCTTTAAAAGTTAAATTTAAGGCAGCAAGTTAGAAATTTGCTGCAATAATTCTTGCAGGAAAAATGATTATCGCCAAGCCAAAGCTTAGGATCTAGCAACATGTTTATTCGATGGCCAATATTGATTAGATAAAATTCAATATCGCTGCCAACCATTAACAGAAATAAGCTGGTTTAGTTGCTACAACACAATTATTACTTTCTTCAATTTATAAGAACAAGTTTTGGCAGTTGTAAAAATAAAAAAAATCCCTAGTGTTTCTTTTTTTCGAATTACCAAAAAAAAAAAAAAAAAGTCACAATTATATGAAAGACAGCAGATGTAAAAAAATCCTCACAGCCAAAGGTTTAATTTCCTGTAGTACAACAGGAATTTAAATAATCTTCAGGTTCAGGATAATAAGTGCGTCTTAATCATGACCGGTCAGTGCCTTGCTGCCTGGTTTCCCACTTACCTAACCTCTTTTAGTACAAAGTTGGCGGCTGATATTCTTTATTCGTTAGTGTGGCTGCAACTTAGGTAAACATTACACACACATGCAAATACTGCGGCACTCGGTGATGCCGGTCCACATTCTCCTAAAATTAATGTTGGACCAAAGAGCGATCAAAGTACAAACAATGAACAAAATATTATTTTGTAGAATATTTCAACTTTATTTTCAAGTGAAGGCAAAAGTAGTCCAATCGTGCAAGTAGAATAACGATAAAGTATTAATATTTGATACGTCTGATACGAGTAGGTGTGATACGGTACGTTGAGAGCGTAAGATCTTGCCCTTGCTTACTGAAGTTGACCCAATACAAAAAGAAAGAAAATCAACTAATTGAAGTACAAAAACAAAAACACAGAGGGAATGAGCGTGTGGTTTGAACTTTGAATTCCGTAGCAAGGGAAATTACACACGGGTTATAAGAAGAAACAGGGGTCCCGTCTAAACGAAAGGCAAACTAGAACGAGTCAAATATGAATTCCATTCGGCGGGCAAAGCAATCAGCTTTTGCAATGAGTGAGGCAAATCTGCTTGCTTTTACCAAAATCCCAAAATCGTCTTAACGGAGCTTGGTACATAAATATAGAAAATTTTTTATACAGTATTATTTTAATTTTAATTAAATTTTATTTTATAACAACAAAGAATTTGAATAGATGAACTAATTAAACTTTAAATTAAGGTTTTTATTGTAAGATGGGCGAATGTGCACCTAAAGATAAGAATCTAATCCTGTTTTTAGATTTCTGTTCACGCACAATCATTACTTTTGGGTGGCAACGTTTCAATAATTTATCTGTCAAGCCCGGTCGATCTCAAAGTCTTGACATAATATCTTGTTAGGTCATTCATTAATAAAAAAAAAAAAAAAAAAAAAAGAAATATGCCAAGGCTTGAGCATACTGTAAAAAGTATCGGAGAACCTCATCATCCAAAATAATTGCATAATTACACGGACCAAAAATTATCCAAGAAAATGATTGCACGGACCATTACAAAAGGCTTGGTAAATGAATATGTGGCCTCTTGGTTGATGAATATCAGAATGGGCATTAACTTTGTGAGGAAACCCACGCGGATTTCATAGAAAATTTAGGGTTGCTAACTGAAAATCATTTGTCCTTTGGTCAATTAAACCCAAAAAAAAAAAAAAAAAAACAAAAAAAGATAATTATGGGTGTTCTAACCGACAAAAAGTAATTTAATGGATATTCTCCAGGTGGATTCTATGGGCATTGGCTTCCCACCATGTGACTCTGGGTTGTTTGTTGGTTGGTCTTCTTGGTTTTCTATTTTCTTTTGTTTCCATTGTAGAACCAAAAAAATGATATTTAATATAAATGATTGACAATCTACCACCGGGGTTACACCATATACAAAACGATAGGACCCCATAAGATGCAATTATTCACATAATGTTAAAGATGTCTGATGAAATATAATTGTTAAAAATTCCTTGCATACAATTAGACCAAGAAAAGAATTTTGTTCGTCATATTTCGCAAAAATAAAATAAAAACGAAATCTGAATTCAATCCCTGCAGCCAATTATACGCTATACACATTTTTGCTCCATGCTCACTAAAGTATGGCCTTGCAATTCTCCAACCCAACAGGAAACAGTCTATCTCCATCCTCCAGCAACACACAGGCGATCATTAATCTTATGATCTTTTTCGCAGACACGCAATCTATGAAAATATGAGTCACAACTAGCAACCATAGGTTACCACAATTGGTCAACCAAATTGAAAGATATATTATTGGAAGATATTGTAGGCACAAGTAAATTTAAAAACAATCTTACAAATTAATACTCGTGATAGATAAACAAAAGTGAATGTATTCTGGTTGGTGAGAAACGTACTGCCGTTTCAAAATATAATCACAAGACTACAATGTCGGTCAAACATCATGTTTCCAGTGTGGGCTCCAGGATTGAAGACATACGTACAACTTCAATGAGCAATGGTTGAACATTTCGCACTCCAGCGTCATTGTAGTTATGTGAATCCAAAACAATTTTTGACCATGCCATATAAACACAAGAGCATAGGTACCTGCAAGTCAAACGATTTTAGCTTTTGTAGATTCTGTACTTATCATGAACATTAAGGCCCTATTGATGTCCTCATCCCATATGTCATTCATTCCTTTTAACTAAATACCAATGTTTTAGCTACAGGTGTGGTTAATGTTTTTTTTCGAGGTGATTCTCATATTTGTGCACACCAGTGCTTCTTTCTTCAAGCTTGCATTGGTCGGTGTGGAAAACATGGACGAGGAGTTGCATCAAACAGTAGCCATAACTTACAAAAAGACAAAAAAAAAAACAAAAATTTCCCCATAAACATCAGGAAGCCGTTTGAGGCTATCAACATTCAATAATTCTTGGTCTGTGATGTCCTTCGTGATTGAGTTATTGTCCTTCTGGAAATGATATTGCCGACTTTTGAAAAAGAGTGGTCGAAAGTGGCCAAAATAATTGAGTTGATGAGCAGGCGTCTTGCTTTTTTCTGTGGTGGGAACATTGATTTGAGCCCAATAAAATTAGCTTTACAGTACACCGCCTTTATATTATTGTACATTTACTACCGTGAGTGACACTGACAATGGTGGCACAAGGATCTTCAAAGGATCTAAAGAAAGAACAGCTATCGTGACATTTGCTGGTCCGTCCCACCCCATTGATAGACCGGCTTTTCAAGTTGGCATTAATTTTTTTTTAATAATAAAAAAAAAAAAAACAGAGAGAGAGAGAGAGAGAGAGAGAGAGAGAGAGAGAGAGAGAACTTGTGAATCGTGATCAAAGTCTACCTTGCATTAAAGGGCTCTTAGAGTAGGGCCCAAAAATATGTGCGCGATGTGCTGACGCCAAGTACAGGCAAGCCATGAGGTCAGGGAAGGGACATCAATCGACTTTCCAAGTCACCGGCCCACGTGACCAGACTCCTTGAGTTGGGGTAAATTGGAGGCAAAAGTGCACATTTGGGCCAGCCGAATCCCAACCTGATTCTCCATAGAATCTCTAGGCCCATGGTTCGCGAGGGTTTGCCCTTTTTCAGAGCCCAAGTTTACCTCCTTTTTTTTTTTTTTCAAAGTATTAAAATGTCAATTAAATTATAAATTACATAATAAAAATAATTTTTTTTCTTTCTCATCAATCTTACATCTTCTCCTTATAATTTAATTGTGATAGCCACATTAACTTAAAAGCATCAATAAGCTGGTAGATTACTTGCTCGGCCACTAGTAAATTAAGTTATTACATTTGTACAAGTCCAGATAGTGTCCGGTAAGCTAACAACGTCTGACCCTCCACTAGTTAAACCAAGTGACAACTAATTCACTGGAGTGCTACCAAATGATGACGAAAGAGGGTACCAATACGATTGCTTTATTTATACAGAATTCCCGGATGCCTAAAGTGATCAAAAGGCAAAGAATTGCTTCTAAGCCTTAGATCCTCCTGCCGTTAAATGCATCAGATTCCTTTTTAAGTTCTTGGACCAACTCTTTGATTTTAAGCAATCGCTATTCCTGATTGTGATTTGTTTTCCCTTTTGACCCCGAGCTCTCTCTCTCTCTCTCTCTCTCTCTCTCTTATGGAATTATTACAGAGCTTGCAGGCGCGTGATGATCGCCTGCCCCAAACTGCAAGTCAAATAGTTAATGTTGGAACAATTTAAAACCCCATCTTTCAAGAAATGTATCTCAAATAACCCGCAAGAGAAGTTCAATGTATCAACAATTTTCAACGATTCTATACATTCCCCCCGGGGGCCTTCCACCGCTTTTTTTATCTAAGTATCCTCTAATCCCGCCGTCATGAATCATTTCTATATTACAACTTGAATTAATTTGCGATCAATGTCTAAAAATAAAAAGGAAAAGCATATTAGTATGGATATTCATTCTAGAACATTATGTCGGCATTCTATAAACCCTTTGACAAAAAGTAGAGATTTATCCCTTTAAACCATTTCAAAACCCTGTTATCCTTTATCTCCACGGCTGTGCATTAGGCCACTTTTATATCCTGATCAAAAGGATATCAATAAATCCTGCTTTTATGTCTAGAAGCTGCGCACATTGGTGCTACACTGATGGGACTGCGATCGAGACCAGGAAGCCGCCACCAACAAGCCACTGCTGCGCCTCAGCGCCTGGAAAGCTCGATGGGTTTGCCAGTTGGTTTTCCAATGGTGTAGCCACCGTCTTTTTCACTACTCTGCAGCGATGCTATTGCGTCTCTGTGGACACCATAGATGATTTCAAAGATTCTGGCAGGTCGCCGTTGCTATTTCACAACACCATGGTCGATGTCGAGAGCGCGCGAGGAAACGACAAGAAATGAGTAAATAAACATAATTACATTGACAACAAGATGGTTGTCAAGCTTGTGGATATTGCTGATAGTCTGTTACTATCGGTTAATTAAGAACGTCATAATGCACTGAACAGTTAATGATAAATAAACATGTTGTCGCAGTCCGCAACACTCCTGCCTTTTTAGGGTTTCGAGAAGGATTAAATATATGTGGTTTATCTCTTATTTTTGTTAAAAACTGTTTCTACGACTTGAACCGTGATCACCAGACACCGGGTCTCACAACGGAGTAATCATAACGCCAAAGCTCTCCCTTCTCCATTATCACACGCAGATCCAGGTTCCAGCTTTAGGCACAAGGTCGGGAAAGACGATAATAAAGCTTATTACAGATAGATTCCAAAGGCGATAATTAGTTAATTATCTTGCCAGATACAAGTAGTCCAAACATTTCATCATTATCACAGCCAGTGGTTGTCTTGAAGAAGTTGACAGGTTTTGAAATCCAGTTTTGGCCGATGTTAACGGGGAATCTTATTTGTTGAACTACATGCTAATTTCTACATGTACATTTCTGCATTGTGATCAATTCTACGGGCACGTTTCTCCATTGTCATTTCATGACTACTTTTTCATGCCACAAGTATTAGACGACGGCCCAAAGCTAAACTTGGGATGGGCTAAAAGGTCTCGATCTTGCAAAGTATGAACCAGTATGTAAAGTTCTTATGGACTATTTTCATTGGTTACATCCATGTGATGACTATGTGGGTCAGGGCTATGATGGTGCCCCGCCATTAGGAGTAGGCCTCTACCAAAAAGCAAACTAAAGTGAAAGCAAACTAAAGTAAGCCTCGAATCCCCTTTGTTCTGGTGAATTGCTTGGGGGAGATTTTTTTTTTTTAAAAAAAAAAAGTTGTCAAGGTCCTCTAACTTTTATGCCTTTGCCTCTTCCATTTGGCGAGCATGTGTTGTTTAATTTATTGAATTGCAATCATGCAATCCACTGTCTGAAGAAGTATCCAAATTGGGAAGTATGTTGTGCAGATACAGTCATATAAAATAAGACTGAAGCTTTTGTTTTCTTTGAACAAAAGATGGCAATGAGATCATCTTTTCAAGGTATCTTTCGTTTCACACGAGGCATTGGCCACATGCTCCCCATGTATGCAAAATAGACAAGGGTACAGTGAGGGGAATCCTGTATGCAAAAGCTTATTCCCCCGATAGCTCCATGCCTTCAGAAATGGAAGTTATATGGCCGTTGCAGCTTTGCCAACAAGAAACCAATCCGGAGAATATTCTTTATCCTTTTTATTTTGAGAAATGTATGGAGCATATCTGAGAAAGTATTGATACCAGGCAACCGACCCATCTTCAATAATCAAATCAAGCTATTGGCATTCTTAGAGAAATAGAAACTCGTACCTAGGCATGCCTTTTTGCCCATGTTTTATGATTAAGCATATAGACTTTTGAATGTCCGCCTCATGCTTACCATTTGCTGTGCAACAACAGATCTAGGTTTTGCTTTTGTTTCTTTCTTCTATAAAATTAAGTTTCTTTTACTTCTGCAATGATCATTCTAGTAAGCTATAGATTCCCTTTTTCGCTCAAAATTTGGGACTTAGATTTGTTCATACGTACAATGTTTAATCTTCTACTCAAAAGAAGAAAAAAAAAGGGACCCCAAAATTATTGTTGATACAACACCTAGCTTTTTATGGGAATTGGATAATCATATGACAAGAAATTGCTATTTACAACTCTATTCTGGCGACACCCGCAAAATCGTTAGCTACCCAAGGTAAGGTAACAGGTTTCATACATAAAGCAATGACTTTTGCGCGTATGAAGCCAAAATGTTATTGTAAATAACAAATCCCCATGTAATACTTTTGTAATACAAGATCATTCGCTACTGTGATTTGGCAGCATCCCCTTGAACTACTTAACCATTTTGAGGCCTTTCCACGAGACACCCACTTGCCAAGTTTTACTTGGGAGTGCCGTCCAGCAACATTATGGTGACGTTGTTTGAGAGTATAGGATGAACAAAGCTACTCTGCTTCTATAGCGATTTCCATGAATAAATTCCACAAACATTATGGTCAATAAAATGCAATTTAAAACTGATTCTTGCTTTTCCATCATTAGAAACAGACAAATGTGCGGCTACTTGGGCGGTTCCAGATGACAGCTCCCTGGGTGTCAATTTGCTTCGTAGTCATACGTTGATGGTAGCTCCTGTCAGGTGGATTTTAATACTATGATTTTTTTTTTCCATTCATTGTATCAGTTGATCTCAAGTCATGATAACAAGAATGCTGCTACAACAAAAATCAGCATAAAGAAAATAATTTAGTAGGAATTAAGAATGAAAAAAATTAATCTGATTTGCATAATTTAACAGACTCAAAATTTAATAAATTTCTAATTTTAAATATTCAAAATTCAAATAACTTAACATTCAAAATAAGTATAACTTAAACTTGATTCAATCAACTCATTTATTACTTGCACACGCCGTGCAAAAGCTCTTATAATCACCAAATAACATGAGCCGCAGATCAATGTTGAGAAACATATGCACAACAAAGTATGCGATTTTAACGCCCAATTAGAACCTATATATTTTTATGCCAAATTGGAACCTGATATTTAGTCAGGAGGGCGCGTTTAAACAAATATTCAAGTGCCACTAGTCGTGTAAGAGTTGTCGAAAGTTGAAACCCGGTATACCTAAAAATTTGACACCTATAAAAAATTAAAAAAAAAAAAACAGAGAAAAAGAAAAAGAAATTTCCAAGCTACTAGCGTTATACTACTGAGATATTATAATGAAACTTAGGAGAGATATACTTTACCACAATATATGGCATGTCCATGTCCAGATAACCCACAAAAATGTAATATATATATATATATATATATTTTAAAAAGAGAAATGGAAAACGTCACATACGCAGTGTGATAGCCATATTTAATTTCTTAATTCTGGTGACTGATAGTGATTTCACCTCCCGTTAATTTTATAAAATCCAATTGGTGGTGTCCCGTTGGTCTCCCATGACCCTCCCCAAATTTCTTTCAGGGTCGGCTAAGCCGTAGCCAAGCCATACACGTGGCTCCACCTCAGCAACTTTACAAACTTTTGGCTATTCACGCGCTCGCTCATTCAGAACAAACCACGTGTCCCAAGTGGAACCCAACTCTTCAACCTTGCCCCCTCCAGCTTTATGCTCCTGCATCCCCCCCCCCTTTAAAAAATGCCGGCCAGCAACTTAATTATACCCACTGGATTTAGACAAATCAACATGATGAGATATAAATTTATATTATTTCATAATTATTATGTATAAAAAAAATTTTAATAATTACTATAATTATATATCTTGTGTGTTTCCTAATTTTTTTTTTTTTATAAATGACTATAAAATCACAAAATTTAGTGTCCCGTACACATATGGTCTACGCACGTAAGATACACTGTTATGGACCAAAATGACCCCAAGTGGGTACCCGCTCAGACTCTTTACCATCGCCCATAAATATGAGCCCCCAACGCTGCATTTCTCCCCTTTCCTCCTCCTAATATCCTCCACTGCTTACAAAACAAAATTTCCGATCATGTTGTCGGATGCTCTGGAAGTCTTCCCGTTCGATCAGATGATCGGAGACCCATTTGGGTTCTTTGAGAAGTGCTCTGCGCCTTGGGAATCTTGTGAACTCTTTCCAGGCATCCCCCAATCACCAAAACCCGTTGGTTCGATTTCCAGTTCGGATGAACCGAACCCGTCTGACCAAAACCCTGCCAACTCGAACTCCAGTTCCAGTGACCAGAACCGGCCAGTTTGGGACGTCAACGAGCGGAAGCAGAGGCGGATGATATCGAACCGGGAATCAGCCAGGCGATCACGCATGCGAAAACAGAGGCACTTAGAAAACCTAAGGGACCAGGTGAACCGGCTCAGGACTGAGAACCGGGAACTCACGAACAGGCTGCGTTACATTTTGTACCATTGCCACAGTCTGCAGACGGTTAACGACCGGCTCCGGTCGGAACATAGTATGCTCCGACAAAAGCTGTTGAGCATGCGCCAAATGTTGATGTTCAGGCAATTGCAACAATTAGGACAAGTCACGTCTGTATGGGCACGCAATAATATGATTACAACTGAACCAACCCCATCATTAATGGCTTAATCGAACTAATAAATCAAATCTCATTAAAGTTGAAAACTGGAACAAATTAAGAGTCACTCTGTTTGACTCGCACTCTGCTAAAGCTAAAGCAACGATTACATTGGGGGTGGGTTCTTATTACTTTTGGTCAAGCTTGGCGGTGGCTTTTGTTGAAACCGGCCGGCCTACAATATTGTGGTGTATAAAAGTTGGTTTATTTAATCCTATTTTATCAAAGCATTGCGTTGTCTTGCTATTGTCGCCACTCAGCGTGCTTGACATCCATTTGGAGGTGAAAGCCCACGTTTAACACTATTTATATTATATATATATATATATATATATAATGCTGGCAACGAATACACACTGCTCTTGTCAAATCAACCACCAAATTGATAAAAGCATCCAACAAAAATTGCCGCCCAACTTTTATATTGTGCTTTTTATTGCATATTTACAGTGTGCAGGCCATGTTTCGAATTTTTTAATCACTCCACTGGAGTTGATGAACCAAATTTCCTTTGCTAACACGGAAAACTCCTCCCCTTGCTCATCTGTAATGTCAACATATCATGAGGGGACAACATTAGCCTTCCCAATTTGAACATTTTGCCCGACTGAAGCTCAAGGTGCAACCTTGAATACACATCGGTACTTCTAGTATCGGCCATAACTTAAATAAATATATGAAGGAAAACGTTAACGTGAAATCAGTGTACAAACATTCACATATGGAACCAGCTTATGAAATATAATCTATCATCTCCACTGAGAAGACGGAGTGATATAATTTCTTAAAACAACAATTTTATCTGTTGCTTCTGTACTTATAATGGATCAGACTTGAGTTTTTTTTCTTTTTTCTTTTTTTTTTTAGATCGGCATGTAACTCCACCTGCCTTACCCGAATTGATCCAAATTCAATATTATATAGAACATTCTAAATTAGAGATAGAATTAAGAGGCGTATTGATTTGATTAGCATGAGAATATATTAAATTAATCCAAATTTTGTACTATAGAAATCGTAGTGCATATAATTTCTTTCCGCACATAAATTCTGAATTGCAATATATTATTCACTTTAGTTTTACTATAAGTCATATTTTCGTTAAGGGTAAAATTTAAATTTGTACCCCCTGGTCTGAATTTTAATGAAAATGTGCATGTGAGATGTTGCTTGTTAAATTTTTATCTTCTACTCGGCACTGTTAGCATAAATTCATATAAATCATAACTGGGGGTTAGTTCAACTCAACTTCGCTAATAAGAATTTGCCACGTGTAAATAATTGAAAACTATTGTTACTGCTACAAATTCATAATAAATTATAAAAAAATTTAGGATATGATTACTAGATCCAAATGTTTCTAATTTTATATTCCACCAGATTCTGCATTTTTTGATATAGTCTTAAATTATGAACAATTAACCTTTTTTCTATCAACATTATTAACGTAAACTTTTTGTTTGAGAAAAAATATAAATTAATATTAAAATCAAGTAGATTATAAAATTATAAAATATTTGCACAATAATATTTTCTAATTGTTTTGTGATCTATCTAAAAATAAATTAAATTTCAAAAGTTTATTGTTCATACATAGCAAAATCTTATTAGTTAAACTAGATTGAACTAAGACCGTTGATTTTGACATATTTACACTGACAAAGCCAAACAAAAGGCATGGGTTTGATGCAAAACATATGGAAGATCTCATTATGAAACAATCTCTTGCATAAATTTAATTCTACACCATGTAGTTTAAATTTTATATATATACATATCTCATAATTTTCCTGTTTACTTTAGCTCTTTTGTTCGTGGACACTTGATTAAGGACAATTGCTTATTAGTAATATATATTTAACTTTACTTTAACTATTAGTTATATTTTTCAAGGTTTAGTCTCCCTATAGTTACTGTACAGCATAAATATTTTGTGGACATGAATCCATGAGAGAAAGCGAATATCTTCCCTTTTGTAGGCTTTTTATCCTAATGTCCTTTTTCTTCATTTAACTGTTTATTGATTCGAATCAAGTAAAATTAAAGAAGACAGCTTTAGTGCTACATATATTAAAAAATAATAATAATAATAATAATTTTTTATGATTAATTTAATAAGACGTGCCATTAGCGTCCAATTAAACACATATATTAATTTTTATAATTATGGCAGTGGTCATCAAAAGTCTTCAATAAAGGAGCCATATAAGCTTTCGTTAGGACGAGTGATTGCCACAGGATCCCAATTTTAAGTCTGATATGCTAGAACGATATCCCTTTTGTTTTTGTAGAGTATTATCACGGGTCCACATTAAATTCGTAATCCATATAATAATTTAGTGCAAAAAATCTCGTCATTTTATTGTTACATGCCGACAGCGAATATGTTTGGGTGCTTCTATGTGCCGGACATCTGGAATTTTGCTGTTGCTTGAAACAAAGAAATTGTATTGCTCCCCCTCTAGTAACTCCTACGGTGCATTGGCTGGATTGCTAGAGACAGTCGGGAGTCCGCATGTATATTTACACACATCACATTATTATAATTATTAATTATATATTTTTAATTTTTTTTTTTTACTTATAATTACAATTATTAATAAAATGTACACTTAAGTTATAATGATGTAATATAAACCAATAACTTGAATTAGTTGCGCATGTGCGTTGAAACTCAATTGATTGGTACCACTACCAGTCACGATTGAAGGAGCACCCCCCCTCAGCTATCCACAAGTAGGTATGTGTCATAAAATTGTCATCATTTTGGAGGAGCGAATTGGCAAATTGCTCGCAACTATTTTCGTCTCGTTTCGGGCAGTTGATATGACAAGGAAACCAAAAGCATCCAGGTTATAGGCCCCAGCGCAACTAGAGATGAGATCCTTCTATTCCACCCACTAGTCACGCGTAAGCTTTATTTTGCCACCATTGATCGTCTTCGAAGTTTGAGCGTTACTATCCCAATACTTTTGTCCGACACTAATTATATTTATTATCTAACTAATGCCGTACACAATCTTCAAATAATTTTCCGATCTGTAATGTTATCTCACGCTCACTTTATTAATTATTTTCAAGGGATACAAGTGTCCGAATTGTGGTTTGGAAAAACGTGTATAACAAAAAAAAAAAAAAAGGAAAAAAGACAAAATTTGGGCAACTTTTTTGTAACGTCCCGTAAATTTATTGCAGAACATAAATTGAATACACACTCGCGACAAAGCTTCGTTATTCTCCGTATGTCCAGCGGCGCAAGGTTAGCCAAATATTTAAGAGTAAACTTATACATATTATTACTAGCTGGATTAATTAGCTGGCTTTGCGCCTGTGAGACTCGGCAGGGTTTCCTTTTTTTGGGGGGTGGGGGGGGGGGCTCAAGGGGTAGGCGAATTGAGCTCTCAATACATTGTGATTCGTTGGAAATGGAGCAGGATCGATGAAAACTAGAGAGGAAGCTTGTTGGGTCGGACCCTCCAACTGTATTTGGAGACCTAAATATTCTTCAGATCAAATATATATATATATATATATATATATATATATATATATATATATATATAGATAAAAGAGAGAGACCTAGTTGATTTGGCTAATAGCCGAGAAGCATTTGAAGGATCAGCTTAACAGGGGCCCCAATTGTTGGCCTAGGCAACGTGCAACCATCAGAAAGAAAAGAAAGAGAAGCTTCGCAGACGAAGGCGACACGAATAAAGAGAAGAGAATGTCTTTCAGACATTTACCGAATGTCTGGGCATAGTTTTATAAATATTCGATTCTTCTGTCACTAAAGGATGTTGATTCCAATAATAAGTTTTAGTTTAAAAAGAATTATTTTTGACTGCAATTCATATGCAATTTAATTTGTGATCTTTTTCACTCGGGATTCCAACTTATTAGTGCAACTGTTATTATACAAAAATTACTTATTTTTTGAAAAAATATTATTATAATTACTTTTATTTTATCTCGGAGAAAACTTTAGTTGTGATTTTATTGTTGTTAATATTGAAAAATTACTTAGAATTCGACCTCAAAGTTTTATCCTTAGATTCATATTAAAGAGTTTTTCTTGTAAACTTTAATGCATTTTATGTGCATAATCTATATTTAAGTTTACAAATGGAGAGAAGAATTGACTTGTGGGAATTGATTCTTGCGCAGTCTCTGCCAACAAACCCTAGCAAGGCCATAGAAAATGGTATGGGCCAGAGTAGTCGACTAATCACTAGACACACAGAACAGGCTTCTAGGCCCAACTAACCTCAGATTGAGCTTGGACATGATGATGACTTGATTTTGATTGCGGCAAAGTTGCCTAATAAGAAGTTTTGACAAGGTACGACAGTATTCGTCAATAAATTTTATTCATGTTTTTTTATTTAAAAAATTTTATCAACTTAGATCGAGCTCACCAAACAGGTAGAGATAAATGAGGGAAGTGATTCTCTGAGGAGCCTGCAAATCTGGACAGAGAGGAATAGGGAACCTTATGTCCTTGGAAGACGATTCCAGGCTGTGAGGCAACGATTTTGGCGAAGAAGGAGATGACAATGGAACAGTTCGAATGTGTGATATTCCATGATCTAAAGGATAATCTTGGTGTATGATTTTGGACACCCCAAGTGGGCCTTCCCAAGAGAAGGGTACGCTTCCATGCGAAGAAACCTTTCTATGGCTCATTTTTCTTGCCTTTTTTTTTCTTTGTTTCTTTTTTTCTTACTGAGATTAACGGCACATAGGAAGTGGCTGTTAGCCTTATATACTGAGGGTGTTATGGGCCGCCTATTTTCATGCTTTCTACACTTTTCTAACCGAAATGAAACCGCAGGGGCAAGCAAAGTGAAACGCGAAAGGGAAGGTAGTCGAACTTTTAGAACTGGTTCAGGGAAGGAGATGATGATCAATTAGAATGAAATTAAAGAAGATTATATACACTGCTTATATATAGTTTACACAGCTTATATACACTGTTCGTTAATTTGGTTGGTGGATGATGAATGTGATATGATTTTGGTTATCATTGGTAGCTGCAAATGGACTGGATGTGAATGTGATTGGTTACTTGATCATTAAGAAGAATGAGAATGTTTTCGTGACATTGAGATGTTTTATTCCGGTACACACGGTATAACTGTCTCATCTTGGTCTATTACGTTAATTTTGGTACTTGTTCATCGACATTAAAAATAATGCCTTGAAAAGGAACTATCAGTATTTTTTTTTTAAAAGCATAGACGTGATACGAATCTTTTGCGTTAACTTGTGCGAGCAGAATTCAGAAACGGAGGCAGTGACTGCTACCACTCAACAATATTAAACTTGCTAGATACATGCATTATACGTGATGGCTATCACGAAAGCAACTTTTTAGAGTCAAGCGGAAAAAAGCACGATGATTGAGTAATAAAATCGGAAGCGCAAAGGAGTGAAAGATATGGATACCGAGGATCGTCTGTTGGGGGTATAGCGTAATATCCTAGTCTACTCCCACCAAAAAGAGTAGCAACTAGAGAGCAGAAATTATGAGTGGCCTGGGCCCACATAACCCTGAGTCAGACTTTATATAATTTTAAACGTTGTTAGTAATTTTTATTGTTTATTATAGAGTTTATTTGTTCATACATTCAATTTAGAGGTCCAGTCCACAATCCAATGTGACTAGCACAATTATCATCTTCCTGTATTCCCCATTTTCATGCCCAAAAAAACAAAAAAGAGCCCACAATCCGTTCCTTGTTTTCTGTTTCTCAATCTCTCTCTCTCTCTCTCTCTTTCCATATGAGAAATATTTTTCACCGTATTCAAATGAAATCTTTTGGAGAATGCGTTTTTGGCTTGTCCTCCCCTGGAATGTGGTCTGTGAAAATTTTTCTAGATGTACGCAGTGAAAATAGGGAGGATAAATTGTTGTGAAATGAAAAGGTTATTTTAGTGTGATTTGGTGATTATAAATCCGAGTAACAAAATGATGTGCTTATAAAAATAAAAATAAAATTATAAAGATGAGGTTTTTTTTCTGAAAAATTCTTTCTTTATTGAAATCACAATAGGTTCACTTTTATTATTATTATTATTTTTTCCCTAAAAGTACTAAATATAGAGAGAAAGTAGAAAAAGAGAGAGACAAAGAGAGAGAGAGAGAGAGAGAGAGAGAGAGAGAGAGAGAGAGGATGTTGGACTTAAGAGACCATTCAGACTTTAAACATCGTTGGAGAACGGGTTCATGGGATGTTGTTATCTGATTTCTCTGTTAAGGCAATACGCTTGTGTCCCCAAGCATATTGACTCACTTTTGTACATATTTTTTTGATATATTTGTTTTTGTTTCAATGTTTATATTGGTCTGAATTTGAATGTTTGGCGGTTATTAGTGACTAAAATAATTTCCCCTCCTGCTTACAATTTTACAAAATTTAGAAATTATAAATTTAAATCTCATAATATTGTATGATTATCGCCGCATTTCGTATTTTTATATTAACGATCTTTAATTAATTTGAATAAAAGAGAAAAATTCTGGTATGTTGGCTTTTAATGTAAAACTAATCAGTCCAGATGATCATAGCGTACCTATGGAAGTTACATGTAGGAAGTTTCATCTTCGTCAATTTTCTGTCCTGTCCCCACAACTTTCGAAGTCTCAATAAGCCTCCAGATAATTAATCAGCATTTTACAGGTAGCGTCGACTACATGGTTGAGGATTTTTGAAACGAAACCTAGTACATAATTAGTGGGTCAAAATCGTTGATTATACAGAAATGAGACCTTAAATAAATAACCCATCAATCATGTTTACAGCATATTGCCCCAGTTAATCATATGCACGGTGAGTCCCAAGTGAATTACTAGATTAGGTCACATAGAGACCCGAAATGTTGGACTCAAACCAAGCAGAAGTTACCCTTGATTCACCAACTACATAATTTAAGATCATCTAAAACGAAAATGGCTAGTCTCTATTGAATTGGAAACTGCTCATTTTAAGTATTGGCATTCTTAAATTTCAAATAACGCATAAAACACAGGGAAACAGCAGAAACAAATTAGTCAGATAAATAAGCTGTAAAGTTTTTCTTCATGTCAACCATAACTTTCCAATCTTACGGCTCCAAGAGATAGGAGGTGGTGAATGGCGGTGGAACTTGCAATTGTGGAACATAGAGCATCATCGCAGCGCGGCTAGCCATTTTTGTTCTTGCTCTCAGTTCTTGCGCTGCCTGAACTGCTATTTGAAAGAGAAACAAAAGTAGCTTTCTGCAAGACGCCGGTGGGAGAAGATCCCAACTGTGGGCTGTCATCCCAACCTTCAGTCAAGAGGTTAAGAGCTGATGAGTTCTTGCGGCTACCCATGCTGCCAGTACTTGTAGTTAATACCTCTCCTAAAGGATTGCCCATTGGTGTTCCCCAAGAGATAGGTATCCAGTTGGTTAGCTTTTGGCTCAATTCACTAGGGTCACCTCTTGCCCCAGAACCAATTTGGATGGGATCAAACTTGTGAGATAACCCTAATGGTGAGAGGATGCATTTCTCTTGTGTTGGTGATGAAGAAGATGACAAGAAGTCAGTAGAGACCACTGGGATTGACATGGAGAGTTGGGTGCAGTCAGACTTGAATTCTTCAGGCCAGCTAACGAGTGAGTGACTACCCAGGTCATTTGGCCAGTCATCGGTGAATTGGCGAGGGGGATATTGGTCTTCGGTTTCTGGGTCACTGTGGTTCAGAATAGATTCATAGCTTTTAGAGCTCATGAAAGAAACCCTCTGTGGAGGATTAACAAGGGAATCAAAGGAAATAAGTCCAGACTCTGATGGTGACCTTCCCTCAGTGTGGACACCTTGTTTAGGAAGGGTGAGAGTAGACCCATCAGATTTTGGGTTAAGGGTAGAAGACACCATATATTTGCCTCGTAGATCTTGCTCTCTGCCAATGTCCTTCAATTGGCTCAGAATTGAACTACCAAAGCAGATAATGATGTAGGTAACAAAAAGAATGAAAGCAAAGCACAAAGAGCAATAGATAACACATGTAGGTAACGCAAATTTAACCATCACAGGGCCTTAAACCAATTGTCCAAACAATTTGCCAATAGCCAACAAGGCAGATAAAATGATGTATAATTAAAAGGAATCCCAAAGTCTCAATTACTAAGACTAGTTATTGTCACCAAAGTAAAGAGGAAATAATGGGCTAAACATTACAGGAAAGTAGAAGCAAAAGGGAGCATAGGTATGTAAGCTTATTTCCAAAATCATCTTTCAACACGTAAAATTTAATAGTGGGAAGTATATAAGAGAGACAATCAGAATCACAAATGCACCAAAATATCATTTTAATCACCTGTTGACAAAGGTATCAGCAGAAGAATTGGGTGCAGCAGGCTGCGAATTCTTGAACCGCTGGTTCGTAAGACTTTTGTAGGCTCCACCACTGGTTGTAACCAATGTTGACATAGAGGTAGTCATCGGCACCACCTTTGAATTGGTAGTCCCAGTGGCAGCATGGCCAGTCTGGCCTTCCACAGGCTTTCTTGAACGATGGCGGCCCCTGTTTAGGTGCCTTTCACAGTATTTCTGGTCAGCAACTGCATCCCTTGAGCACCGCCATTTCTTGCCATCAGTTCGGCGGCACCTTCTAGGCTCCAGATCACTACTGTTGCCAGAGTAGCCCAAAGGAAAACTACCCCAACCTACTGTACACACAAAAAAGGAGAAAAGGAAAAGGGACGACAAATCAGCCAAATGTGGGGAATATAAAAGGATCATTTTTTTGTCATTGTCACTTTACACCTAGAAGAACCACTTTTGATTGTCATGCATGTAATGGAAATGGGCAACTCTGATTAGTAAAGAATTGCTGGATCACACACTGAAGATACTATAAATATGTGGGAAAAATCCAAGGTGATTGTTATAACAGAAATGGAATCCATTTAAACAGTTGAAAGTAAGATAATGACATAAATATGCATAAAGCCAGAGAAACAACTAAGCAATAATGAAATGTCAACCAAAATCTCAAACATGAAAGTTCAGGGAACCACCTCCACCCCCTCCCAAAAAAACAAGAGAGAGAACCCAATAAAAGGAAAAATAAAAAGTAAAAAATACAGGAGAGTGGTAAGGAATTCCTTGCATAAAAAAATTATAGGAGAGTATTGAGATTTCCATTTACAGCAGAAATGTATATTTTCTGTCTAGCAACTGTTTAATTCAAAGGAATAAAGGAACTTTACATGGATTGGCAGGAAAGGATCCGGTAGAGGAGCCAGCCAAACCATATGCATACAGGGACTTTTTGAAAGGGATGAGCAAGTTGGAGGGCACGGGCACATTGTCAGCAATATACTTATAGATCAAGGCCTGGTGTTCCAGCTCAATCCATTGAGATGGAGTAAATGACCCCGTAACCCCAGTAAAAGGTACATGCAGGTTTCCAATTAAGCTTCCATCGCCATAACCTGCAATGTTAGATACAACATTTCTTACCCGTAACATCTATAGTAGCTAAATAAATCATACATTGTCTCAACTTCCAATGAAATATAACCAACGAAAGGAGGGGAAAAAGTGAAAGAAATTTTATATGTTCAGCGTTTTACTCTTTTATTTCTAAAACTCTTAAAACACTTAAATTTTGTATCATATCCAAAGCAGAAACATCGGGCTCATTAATTAGAACTGAAATGAGACCAACATTTGCCTTCTCCAAAATTAAAAAAGTCTCCTTTATACCGATGATTTGACCCTCACCGGTGATGCCTTACAAGACTATTAGCAATCCCTCCTAAATCCTAATAGACAAAAATGCACCTTACTCACGTTCCAAAACCAAGTACCAGTCAAAAACATTTACAATCTTTGACAGAAACAAAACCGAACATATTGAGAAATTGGCGTACCTGAACTTCTAGCAGAAGCAGAGGGTAGCAGCTGATAGTAAGGAAATCCAGTGCGGTTTCGAGCGCTTCTCTCCATCAATCCACTATTTTTATTGAGAAATGAAGCGGCATCTGGTTTGAGCGTAGAGAAGCTGAGCATGTACTCCTGTTGGCGAGTATCACCAGAGGCAAAAGAATTAGATCTCAACAAAGGGGCAACTTGGTGCAACGGCATTGTCTTAGAAGCAGCAACATCGTCAGTCCTTGTCATCTTTAGGCTCCTCCAGTCATCTTGAGCAGACCCAGATGACCGCTCGTGCTTAGTCAAACCAGATCCGAGAATCTTCGTTCTGGTCTCAGAAGTTCCACCATTTTCAGAACCCACAAAACCATCTACACCCAGAGCCCCAAAATCCATGTTAGAGACCCCAATAAACAAAACAAAACAAAAATTAAAAAAGAAAAAAGGCCAAACTACAAAGTCCGTATATGCCACGTGTCCATGGCAAGCAAACGAGTGAAAGTAGAAAGCTGTCACGAGTTGAAGGAGGAAAAAAGCGAGAAAGAGAAAGAAAGGCGCATCTTAAAGGTGGGTTTTGTATTATGTTAGAAGATTGTCTCAAAGGATTGAGCTTTGAGATGCCAAAAAATAATCTAACTGGAGAGAGTTCAGACTGGAGGAGTAGACCAGGAACCAGTCATCACAACTCCAACACGTTGGCATGTATGTTTCCATACCTGAGATGTTTATATTTGTTATTTTATAATATATAATTTCGACTTAAATTAAAAATTATTTTTAAAAAATTTTTAATTTAAAATTTTTTATTTTATGATATTAATTAATATAATCATAATATTAAATTAAAAGTATATAATATTAAAATAAAAATAATTTTAAAAAATTAAAATAAAATTTTTATAATATAAATAATTTTTTTTAAAAAAAAAATAATTTTATTTATTACCAATAAATTTTCAAACGCACAAAACAACAGTCATCAACAATAAACGAGCCAAACAAAACTTCAGAATGGGTGTTTATAAGCCAGCATTTAAAGAAAATACAAGTTTTTAAATACCAAATAAATCGAGATGTGGTTTTAACAAATTTGTATATATATGTTGTGGTAAAAATATACAGAAAGAGGGTGTTAGAGGAGGAGATATTGTCTGGATAAAATTCTTCAAAATCCATTCTCAACCACAGAGTATGACTTAATTAATAGCCAACAACAGTAAAACTTGGGGTAGCCTTCCACGCCATTCATGATTAATTCCTCCTTTCTCAATTGAAATGGATTTAAAAAAAAAAAAAAGAAAATACTTTAATGATGTTCAAAATAAAAAATTTAAATTATTAGGTATAATTTAATTACCAAAATACTTAAAACTTTGAATGATATTTAAGATTTCAACTTTAAACTTAACTCATAAAAAATAATATTCTCTCTCAATCCAATTAAACAAAATAAAAATAAAAATCCGAAGCTGACAAAGACGCACCGTTAAATTGCCACCGTTGAAAAAACAAAAACTACTGCTGGGGTGTTAGAAAAATACATTAAGAATATCTTAAATAATTATTTATTTATTTTATATGTAGTAATAATTTTAATTTTTTATTAAAAAAATATATTGAATTTTTGTTTATATTTAAATTAAAATTTTTCATTTTTTTTTGCTTGAATTAACAGAAATTTTTAATTCATTAAAATTTAATTAATCGAATTATTGGTTCAAAAACAATTTTCAATTTATGATCATTAAAATTTACTATTCGGTTACAGTTTTCATGGCCACGGGCCCAGCCCTAACTAGTGCTCGACTATCTTGGCCGGGGGTTAGTGGCACCGCGCGACCAAACATTTGATGGTAATCATGGCGACGTTATCATCCGTGCCCGTACTTTCACTTTCTCCTTCAACAAGATACTGTAAATTCCCTCTTCAATTACCTTCTGCCGTCTTCTCCCGGAGAACAACAACGCCGACTGGTAGTTTAAGCAGCATCGGGCTGGGTCTGTCTGTCGGTAGATCGCACCTCGTGTCGGCAGCCTCTGCTTCCAATTTTGTCCCAAATTCCGCCCAATTACTGGACGATGTGCGAATTTTCACCGCCGTCGGGGAGCCCGTCCTGTTTAAGGACCTCTGGGACCAAAACGAGGTCTGCTACTTGCGTACCTCGGATCTGTCTTTGATTTTTTTTTGGGGCGCGTTGCCATTTTTTTTATTCGTTAGTTTATTGTGCAGGGAATAGCTGTAGTTGCACTTCTGAGGCACTTTGGCTGCATCTGCTGGTATGAAAATAATGTGCTCACTCAACAGTAATGCTTCTTAGAGAAAGTACTTTTAACAGGTGTTGATTGATAGGCTAATTATTATTTTGTGTGGTTTTTGTCTAAGTTGGGAGCTTGCTTCTGCGCTAAAAGAATCAAAAGCGAATTTTGACTCGGCTGGTGTTAAACTGATTGCTGTTGGTGTTGGTACGCCTGATAAAGCCCGCATTCTGGCTGAACGGGTACAATTTCTTGCTCTTCCATGCGGCCATAGGATTGTTTAGGAATAATAATCATTTTTTCCATTCGTCATGGTAAGACTGCTGCGTACATATAACCATTCTGCATACCTCGTACTGTGGGAGTCTAGTTTATGCATTGGGAGCACCCCTTAAATGGCAAATAACCATAATATGATTGTTGAAGCATTTACATGGAAAAACAAGGCGTCAAAAGTCTCATGTTCTGCAAATTGCTTTTGATTATAACAGTCACTAAAGTTATATCTTGTTGCATTGATTTATTGGGGACTATTAATCCTTTTGTTGCATGATGAGTTTAGGCTCTTGAGATTGTACTGCGACAACATACATCATCATGCATCAGAAAGCAATTCCTTTTGAAGTTTGAAGTGTACTGTGTCATCATCTCAACCTATTTCCTTGATTGTGTCTTTTTCTTTGATACATTTATATTTGTAGCTTATTAATTTGTTGCTGATGATTTGCGGTCATTAATCAGTTACCCTTTCCGATTGAATGCCTTTATGCTGATCCTGACCGAAAGGTAATCCATTTGCTAATTAAGTGTGCTGATTTTGTTAATAAACTTTAATATTATAATGGCAGGTACTGAAGGATGCCTAATTTTTTTTTTTTTCAGGCTTATGACATCTTGGGTTTATATTATGGGCTTGGACGAACATTCTTTAATCCAGCTAGTGTAGACCTCAATTCCCTCCTCTTAATTTCCTACTTTTATTAGATGCTTTTTAATATCTCGCCAATCTTAGTGATCATATTACTTCCATGTACCCTGACAGGCCAAAGTGTTCTCCAGAATTGAATCCTTGAGAAAAGCTGGACAGAACTACACAATTCAAGCAACCCCAGATGATAGAAGCAGTGTATTGCAACAGGTTTTTTTCTCATTCTTCTTGGAAAACTAAATGTATATCCGTCAACTTTGACCCTCTGTTGGTTTGTTAAAGTAGAGTGGAGATCTTATACTGAGATTAGTTTAATCCACAATGTTGGTCTTTGTTCAGGCTCGAGCATGATTCATTTGACAGCATTGTATGAAGCAATGATGTAGGCCATGGTCCAGTACATGATGCAAACTTGTCAGAAAAATCTTTAAAATATTTATGTTACAAAACATATTTAGAAACTAGAAGTAATCCATGATTTGTTTTATAAATATATGCTTCAGTTATTTTATCAAGCTTTCAAACTTGTCTTCGACAAAGAAAAGTTGAGCATATTTGAGCTCTGACTTGTTTGATCACTGACTCTAAAGTAACTGCGAGGTTGGTTTCTGTTAAGAAATATTCAAATTTGGGGGAAGATTTGGAGTTTGAATCCTGGCTCATAATTAACATTCTCTACCCAATCCAACTAAATCAAAAACAAAAAAAAAACAAATATATAACTAGAAACCAGAAACCAAAAATAGATAGTTTTACTACTCTTTTTTTTTTTTTCAATTGTTTGCTAATATCTTTAAATCTTCAATTTTGGCTCTATGTGCTCTCTATGTGGTCGAATTAATTTTTGTTTGCACATATTGTTCTTAGGGAGGGATGTTTGTCTTCAAAGGGAAAGAGTTGTTATACGCCAGAAAAGATGAAGGAACAGGTGACCATGCCCCTTTAGATGATGTCTTCAATGTTTGCTGCAAACGCTCCAGTTGCGTGAATCTTTGCCACATGGTGATATGTCAATCTTGTTGTTTTGCCTGCAACAAATGATCTTGTACTTATCTCGATAGGAGTTTTAGCTACACAAGATGTTCTCTTTTCATGAGGCCTCAACTTCAAAGTTAGTTGTCAAGCAACTCAACCAACAAGCGAAGAAGGTGGCAGGTGCTTGGATTTCCTCCTCTGCATCTTATCGACAGGGTACACTTGTATAATTGACCGATGTAATAGCTTAAAATTGCCTTGCACCCCAACAGAAATTTCAAAGATACATTGTTAATGTACGTTATTGATGAAGGACCATATTTTATGTACCATATCAAAGGAGCAAAAGAGGATATCCAGGTTTAATTTGAAGATTACATGGAGTCTCTGATCAAAAAAGTTATTTGTGAGAGAAATCAACAGAGTGGCTAACGGAAATATATCAAAGAACTACTTTGCCAAGTATGGCCGAGTGAAAGAGGCTTTAATTGATACGAACAAAGCTACTGGCATTAGTAGAGGACTTGGTTTTGTTATGACCCATTAATATCTGTAACAAGTCCTTGAAGATGTGCATTTCATTCTTAGCGAAAAGATTAGTCTTTAGTTTAATATTAAAGTTTGATGGAATAGTTACGTCAATGTATTAGCTTTTTATGGTAATTGAAATTTGGGTCTTTGTTTACGTGTGTGGTAAGTGGACGTTAAGCCGACATTCTCGAAGAACCGAGTGAGTGCCCCTGTGGAGTCAAGAACAAAATCATATGACTAGTAATGATAGTACCGATGCCATCCGATATAATTTGAAGAAAATCTTTGTTGGGGGTTTGCCACCTAATATTAATAATGAAGAATTGAAGAAGTTCTTTAATAGATTTGGTGCAACTACAGATGTTGTAGTGAAGTATGACAGAATCACCGGTCAATTAAGAGGATTCGGGTTCATTACTTTTGAGTCGGAGGATTCAATGAATGGTTATCCAGTGAAAATAAAGAAGGCTGAACATAGGGCCAGGAATAATGGACATAATTTTGGGATGTGTATTCCACTAATGCATTACCTTACTAATATTGCTATGGACCTTGGCCTTTATTCCGTGGTTGGTGTTTTTGCAGTGCTTATTTTTATTGCGACCAAGTTCCAATGTCACGTGGGCACCCTACAAACAATTATCCATGTGCCTGTGGTGGAGCTGGCGTGAATGAAACCAGAGATTCGTTGGGTGGCAGCCCAATTGGTGACGATGGATGCTCTGTGGAAAATCCAGGACTGGGTAGTACACATACTCTAGTGTAGAGCCTGGCAAGCAAGCAAATAGGCCATCTGTCTCCGGTTTGTGTTATTAACCCATAATTGTACAGCAAAGCCAAAAATCAGGTTGGTGCCCAGCAACCAAACTTTCGATTTCTTTTTAACTTCTTTAAATATTTTTTGCTACTTTCAACTTATACCTTTGATTTATTATTTCATTTTACATCTGATTGTTCCTAGAGATTACATGTTCGAATTACCAAAAACAAAAAGAAAAAAGATGTAAGGCCCTTACTCGCAAAATCTTGTTTACGGTAAATTCTTAGTTAAATTGGATTACACATAGTTTAATATAGATAAGTTACCCTTGGACTGATATGGGCCCGAGTACCCCATTGCCAGAAAATAGTTCATTGTAAACAAAGATAGCTGTAGTTTTTGGGCCAAGGTCTTTAGGTCCAAGATATCTGAGGGAATTGATAACACATGGCAATAAGTCAAAGCCTGTTGATAGGAAGACGCACAAGATTTTGTCATTGGGGACGAAATTGAATTTATTCTAGCTGTTTCAATTTTAGTATTTTAAATTCCTCAAGGATTTTGTTTTGGTCGGTGCTATTCCCTAGCTTTTTTTTTTTTATGGTATTGTATAAGACATCTCTCCCTGTTTCTAACCTCAATCTCTGGTCAGCGACGCGTGTAAAGAGCATGGGAGCCGTATAGGATTGTGCTGAGTATTCATGCTAGGTTGCTCCCCACTAAACTTTTGGTTTACATTCATTCAGCCGTTGGATCAATATCCAAGTTTTTTTTTTATTAAAAAAAAAAAAAAAAAAAAGGGAAAAACTCTTCTGTCATTCCCAATTGATGAAAAACATTATCTGCTTTCTTTCCAGAATTCACGTGATTCACTGTCACAATTACTTGTTTTGGTCATTATTTACATATACACGCATGTCAATTTGTGTGTTCAAAATTTTAGTCTCAACGCTCAAGTCTTCCACTTCATCTAATGGCCGTCGGATTGGCAACATGAGATTGACTACCATCCTGCGATTATAGGACTTGTTGGAGTTTAATGCAGAATAGGATGATCACCATAACTGGCTTTTCCGTGAAATTTAACATATTTATGAGATGGGCTGGCAACCATGCAAAATGGAGTTAAATCAGTTGGGTGGCTGTCCTTTTCATTTCTTCTCCAAGTCAAATACGTCATGCACCCGTTTAACCAAAAAAAAAAGAAAAAAGAAAAAAAGAAACAGAGAGAGATAAGGTAAGAATAATTATTGACGCAGTTGAGTAAAGTGAATTAATTTTTTTTTATAAAAATAAAAATAATGTAACTAATTTTATTAATTAAAAAATAAAATTTTAAAATTTTTAACTTATTATTTAAATTTATATTCTTTAAATTTTAAAATTTTATTTTTATGTATTTATTATTATTATTATTATTATTATTATTATTAAATATGTAACTTAGAGTTAATTTATTAACCTATATTACTTATTAATATAAATAAATAAGATTATAAATAAATAAGTATTTTATTATTCTCTTGTACTTGCATATGCGTGCATTAATAATCCAAACAAATGCCCAAACGTCATCAACAAACATCTCCTCTTGTGTCTCGTTCCTTTTTGCTCTTACGAAGACAAAGCAAAAGTGGAAAGCAAAAAATTAATCCATATTTCCAGGGCCTAGCAGACATGAATGGCACGGCACCCTCTTCTAAACCAAGGGAGGGATGGGTTGTGGATTTGGATTCTTCTTTGAAAAAAGTCCCACCAACCAACTTGTTATTAGATGTGCATAACACTTCATTCCTTCCCCTACAGAACTTTCTCTGTTTGTTTGTAATTTCTTTCAGACAAAATAGGTGTCCCAGGAATGTGCGTATCTTGGTGATTGGAAGCGGATTGGGGGGCGGTTGGGCCACTGGCTTGCTTTTCTTCTATGCCTTGCACGGTTTCTCCATTTATGTTGCAAAATCTAGTGGGCAGGGCCTAGAACCAGAGCTAGATTGTTAGAGTAGTGCCAGCCTTTTTAGAATGTATATCTACTCATTAATATGTGTTTGAAAATAATGAGACCAAAAATACACTCTCTTGCTGTGACATTGACCACGGAAGCATAGAGAGTGAGAATCTTTATGCTTGAAATGGGGCATGTGCACTTGGCCTTGGACCAAGACATTTTGGATAAAAAAATGAGAGGAAGCCGCAGGAAGCTAGTTAAAGAGAGTTATGAGGCTAGTAGTCTGCAGAGAAACTGGCACAAGGGTTAATGAAGGGGATGCGCTTTATTGGTGACAAGTATGTGCACACACATATGACCCATTCTCTATTTCTCTCTCTCTCTCTCTCTCTCTCTCTCTCTCTCTCTCTGTGTCAAAAAGAAAAGTGCCACTAGGCCTTTTTAGTCCCATGCATGCAGTATTAGCACAAAAACAGCCTCCTGTGCTCACCCTCAGTTGGGTTGCCATCCATATCTACTTTTTCTGTTGACCTCTGTTGGCCATTGCTGCAATCTTCTTTAAGATTTTCTGTTCCCCCTGTAAAATACCAACCAAGTCCTTTCTCATTAACTGCAACTTTAATAAATTATCAAGCAATCTGGTCGATTCACAGTGTTTGTTAGTAGGTGGCAAACGAAGCCACGAAACCATGACAAATTTACTTTGTAAGTCTTGTAAAACTTTTGTAGCAGATACGAAATAGGTATAAATTATAAAATAGTCTTCAATTTTTTTTTTTAAAATTAATATACTCGTTAACCTTTCATTATATTTAATTCAATCATAAGCTTTAATAATCTTTTTAATTGTAATTTTCTTGTGGAGGGAAAACAAATTAGATGTTATATTATTTGCCATTCAATGAACAAAAGTATGTTATCAATATATATTTTTATATTCATTTATTCACTAATTATTATTTTTAAGAATAATATATAGAAATAAAATATTTAAAGTATTTGAAATGTAATTTAATTAATATATATTTTCATATTTTAAATATGAGACATAATATTCAATTTAATTTTTCGTTACAATTATATTAACATTTAAAATTAAACTTAAAAATAAAAAAAATTTAAATTACATTTAAAAAATTTTAAAAAGTGAGGATTATTTATATCGACGCGACAGAGTTCTATACTTTTATTTACCAGGTCAAGAATTACGTTGTTTAACATTAATATTAGGCATCATGTACGGAATTGGGTGCATTATTGTACTATTTGGCAGATGATTGTACAACACTATGACTCTAATTCACCTTGCTGCTACGCTCTGTCCTCTGGTGATAATGTGGGGTTAAATTCAACGCGCAGACGAGGCCAGCTATTAAATTGCGTTTCTTCCCATGACAAATGTTGGACAAGACATGGAGCCCCGCAATTCACATCCATCGAGTCTAATTTCCTATTCTCAAATTAGCAGAGCAAGTCATATCAAGTTTTAGCTTTATCTTAATGCAAACAGATTTTGTGAGTAGTCCAAAAATTCTCCCTTGAGCACGGCAATGGCACAGTTACGAACGCGTTAATATGACATGAGCTACATAGATACTTGTTTGTGTCTGAAACAAAAGATTAACAAAATAAGTACTTTGGTACTGTTGTCATCTAGATTTATTCGTGTAATAATACACATATCAATATCAGCTAAGAGTATTTCTTCTGTGTCCTCGTGTACCTGGAATGTTCTACAAGACCCTTTACAGCACTAGAAGTTCTAAACCAATAACCTCCATTGTAGGCAGCCAATTCTCCTCAAACAAGTATACGCCTTAAAGCATTTTCTATATGCATGCTCGCTGAAAAACCATGGACAAGGGAAGTTATGGCAGATTTAACAAGGAGATTATCTTAAGGATGAGGAAACTGCTAAGAACAAGTTCACTAAACAAACATGAGCACAATTGCCATGTTGTTCCCCCCCCCCTCCCTTCCCCACTTCAAAAAAAGAAAATCCACAACGCATTGACGACATGCTAAACCTTGAATTGTCAAAAATCGAGTTGCTCGGGCTCGACTTGTCATCAGAAGACAGCGTATTGTCCTTGGTGAGAATTATAATTTCCAACTACGGTTACATTGATGCATCGATCAACTACGCTGGTCTAGGATGCACCGGCTCCACACTCCGAGCTTCCGCTAGAAGCACAACTTCCAAAATGTTGTGCCTTGGAAGGATAGCATACTGAACATAGGGCGAGTTGTGGAGGGTTCCTTGCCGACACCATGGCCAGTGTCTTATTGTGCCAGTAGGGCAGCGGTCCATGACATGTCCAACACTTTGATGGTCGAAATTAATACCGTTTGGAATTAATGTGGTCCCAGTGGTCCAGGTGCCACAACGAGAGAATGGGCAATCATGTCCAGAAGCGTAATACATATTGTGTTAAGAAACAAATCGATACAAAGAAAGGGGTTTTGAGTCCTAGAAAACCTAAGACCAACAAAGCAAATCATTATTGTCCATATGACGGGCCTGTTCGCCATGATTTCTTGGTCCCCACTCTGTGTTAGAGGTGTTTTCTTCGCCTCTCGTTTCCATATTATGCAAGTTTTTATTGGCTGACGTACGATGTGTGTGTTGGTAGGATAATTTATGTCCTAAGTTTTAATTTTCCCTAGTCCTAATGTATCTCCACAATGAACGCGACAGTTTTTTAAGAGACTCATCAGTAATTAATTAAAATTTAAAATTTTTATCTAAAAAATTTTTTTTTTTAAAAAAAAAAAAAAAAAAAAATATATATATATATATATATATATATATATAATTTATAAAAATAAAAAAAATTATATAATTTATGATCTCATTAATCTTATATATATATGGAGAGAGAGAGAGAGAGAGAGAGAGAGAGAGGGAGAGAGAGTTGCATCGTTATAATATGAGGCAGTACTACAGGGAAGGTGTATATACATGAGGCAGTACTGCAGGGAAGGTATTATAACGATGCAAGTGTCTCTTCTTGTGTCATTTTTGGGGGGAGAAAATTTGAAGTGTAAGACGTGGCGACAGCGTACCTTGTATACTGGGACAGATGCCTGTCAAGAGTCCTCAGCCCATCTACTATGTCTACATCCTATTCGGCCGAAGTAGAGGAAAATTGAGATTAAGCCTATTGGCTTGGCCTCTGCTTGGTGCAATGACTCAGGAAGGAGAACTTTTCTAGTATGCAATTATTTTAGGATTATTCCACATTTATTCACACGTCTCCATGGTATAAGTTGTCTTGGAAGAAAGAGAAAGCTGTGGTTTCGTAGAGAGAGAAAAGAAATTTAAAAGAAAAAATAGAGATGAGTTGGGATATTGGCTCTACATATTAAAAAACATTTTTTTTTTCAATTTTAAATTTTCTTGCCACAAAACAAAAAACTTTTGAAAAAATAATTTTTTTTTTAATTTTATAGGATTCACATTTCTGTTTCTCATCTAATTTATTTCTTTGTTAATCAAAATTTTCTCATTTTTAAAGGATTGGGTATTTCCCTAACTTACCTAAACTTGATAAGAATCGATTACTTCTCCAAACTTTTTCAATTTGGAGCCCCCACCAAACCAACCCTTCTCCTATATGCTTCAAGTCAAGACAAAGGAGAAGGCGAAAGTAACTGAGAGCACGCATCCACCATTTCTGGCAAAAATCCTGTTAGTCCCCTCTACTCCTAGTGCTATGGTGGGTTGGTCTTTGGTGGATTTACTAATCATTACTTCAATCAAAAAAGAAGGTCACTCTCTCTTTTTCCCTTGCATATTCTCTCCCTGCTTTCTCGGCACATCTTTCACTCATAGAATTCCCCCACTATCTATCTTTTGAAACGCAATTTTAATCATTTGCCCCTGGAAAATCTGTCTCCATTGACTCCATCATCCAAATTTTTTCATGCAACAACATATTTTAGACCAGTGTGTGTGTTGCCAGTCACATTATCTATGGCTATGTCTATTTAATAACACTACTATATGTACAATGTGCTCCCGAGTCATCAAAGAAAAAGCATGAAATAAGTCAAAATCGTCTGGGCAGCCTTTATAAAGTTGGTCAAGTCGTTTTATTGCCCTCGGCTCTTTTTTTTTTTTTTTTTTTTTTGAGGGGGGGTTGAATTGGAGAGCAAAATCCAATAAAAAAAATTGACTGGTGTGAATCGAGTATCATTTTAGGCCTGGCGACTCCAAAACGGTCTTGATGCAGAATAAAATCCAAAATTTTCAAAAGCCTTGATACATTATATAAAGTGGGAATTGATTATGTCATATTAAAGTTTGTCAGCATTCCTGCATGCTATTGCCGTCAGAGCTCGACCACAGGCGATGCGCGGAAGCTTTGATTCCCACCAATTAACTAAGACACAGTGCCCTTTGATTTGGAGTTCGGACCTCTCTCTCTCTCTCTTTTCCGTTTCTGGTTCATTTCTTCAATGAATTAAAACCCTAAAATTAGGCTTTTAGCAATGGGGCTTTAACTCCAGATTATATGATGGAATACAAAAAACAAGTATATCCCACCAAAGGCATATGTTCCTCAAGGGCCATCATCATTCTAAAATTATATCCCCTTTGACGCTAGGCTACCACTTGTAGCTTCACTTCTTAAGTTTGTTTTTTTTTCATGTGTTCTTTTTCATTTAATTGATCAACACAAGTTTCTCTCATTTTACGTGGAATGGTCGTGTTATGGCTTTTACAGTTGTGTTGCTTGCTATAAATATTATCTCAGTGTTAATAATTATTTAAATTTAGACCATACAAATGATCATATATATATATATATATATATATATATATATATATATATATAATAAATTATGTTATTTTCATACTTGAAAAAACATAACCGATCATTTCTACTTGTACCAACAGTTTTATAGTTTAAGTGGTAACTTTGATTATGTATATTTTTATTATGTCAAAATTAATTAAGAATTTAAACCTATTTATGTCTAGTCATTATTTCATTGGCTTGTATGCACCAAAAATCGATTTACTTAATTACCCCAACATGGAACAGTGGTTGATTGCCTTACGGAAATGCTTTGTTGTCCCGCATTCTTCTTTTTGTCCGGATGTTGGTGTTGACTACACATATAAAGTAATCATGTCAAGCTTTCCGCTTTCAACACAAATGCCTTCCATGGCAATAATTGCACAAGTCACTAATCCTTTATCCTAGTTTAATTAATTAATTATTTCACTCACTCGGGAGCTTTAATCCATATGACCAGTACTCGGCTTTGGCCAATGTGATGATATTACTTGCTTTATTTTCTTATATGCCCTTCAAAATATACCTCAATTATTAAAAAAATTTAAATTTTTATCGATATCTCAAATTTTAATTTTAATAAATAAATATAAAATTTATAAAACTAAAAAAAAATATTTTCACATGTAACCCCACGTGTCATTAAATATTTTACTGTATATATATACACACACTAATCAAATATCTCCTACAAAAGGCACGCATTAAATGGTGCTAACACATATATTGGCAGTTCTTATTTTATTTTTGGTGGGCAACTTTGTAACACTTTGTTCATTCAGAAGACCATGCACCCCAGAACATGATTTGAATTTATAATAACTGAAATTGTTGCAGTACATTCTTGCGGGCACATATTTCCGACATTGAATTCCTCATCTAAAATGAGCCATCGTTTGCAAGGATTTTGCTGTTTTTCTTTTGGACAAGGGCGCTATTATAGTTAATAAAATCTGAAACGAAAATACTCGTTTCATGTTTTTGATTTTTCTTTTATTCCCTGCACAGCTGTGGCTATCTCGTCTGGACTCAGATGGATCTCAGATACTCAGGCCTCTAACCCCGTCAAAGCTTAGGCCAACCCAGACACACCTCTCCCGATTCAGCCATCGGCATGAATATCGAGCAAGGCTGACATCAGCGGTGATGAATAAGATTATTATTTTGGCTCTCAATTATTTAAATTTCAGTTATTAAATTTTATGATTTCATTCAGTTTTAAAGATATTCATTTAAATTTCAAATTATAAATTTATTATATTTTAATTTAAAAAAAAAAAAATCAAGTTATATAAGTTAAGCTCAAGCATATAATTCACCGACGAGTAACTTGTGCCGATGATTCTCTGAATATTGAGGTTCCTACGACCCATAGTAAAATCAAAATTTCTACCTTCGTTTACTCTCTTTTAACTCTTCCGTTAACCCCATTAACTTAATTTTTAGACATCTAAGCCGACTCTCTTAGTTCTTGCCTTGTTGTCCATGTGTCGGGTCAATCCGTCAACAAACGATCCCACCGAACTCATCCAAAATTATGCCCATTGATTCTGAATCGATTAAGTGACTTTTAATTTGCTCGATTGCACTTTCATTTCTCTTCTCCCAAACTTTTAGCTTTGAGAAATTATTATTAGATGGGTTCAATTGATCGTGAATTGATTTCATTCGTTATCTATCATTAAAACCTAACTCATAGTGCTTTTGGTCTATCACATAAAATACAGGTATAATCTAGTGAAGCCAACAACTTGGACAACAATAAGACTTGTACGACAAGGGAGGTTAGCTCCTCGCAATTGCAAGTTTAGAAACTTCGAAAGACCCTAACAGGTACTTTTCGTTGCTAGTGTAGCGAAGGTTAGACTTCTTTGTTTTTTTTTTTTTTTTTTTTTTTTTGACAATAAAAAAGTTTATCTTAATTATATTAATTATCAAATTTATAGCTCTAAGTCAAGATCAATTATTAGTATACTTTTATATATATATATATATATATATATATATATATATATATATTAATCACTGAACAGACTATTTTCTCAGAACTAAAGTCCCACCACTTTGCATGTATCCACTCTAAATTGCAAAATAATTTTTAATTAATTTTGCCGTGTTTGGAGAAAATTAGCCCCAGATCAACTTGTTTGGATTGACTCCAAGAGGAGACTATCAGAATCAATGCAAGCTGTGCAAGTTCTCTTGGTATGAATGCAACCATACCTTATTGTACTTCATTATATAATGTGAATTTTTTTAATACAATATTACCGACAATACATTTTTCATTCATATTAATTATGCAATAAAGGACATTAAATATGTAATGAATGATCACGGTGAAATGGCCTAAGACTTTTGGTTGCCTATCGGAATCAACATTTCAACACCAATCTAACGAAGAAAAGACAAAGTTGTCACAAAGGTCAGGGCAAGATTCCAATCTGTCAGAAGCGTGTGTGGACTTGCTTGCCAAAACTAGCCGCAGCGCCGGGATGGGATATAAGTTCGACAGCCGGAACGACGTCGTTACCAGTTGTACCACACTCAGCGCCACAAAACTGTAGAGGCGGCAAACGCCTATCTGGCCCCCACTGGAGTTGCCAAAAACCGTAGACCCCGGGCAGAAGCGACCGTACTGTTATGAAGTGACTAGATAGACATACTGTTTTTCCTGATGTTTGAACAGAACTCGATTAAATAGATTTTAAAATAATAAATTTAAATCGACATATTTAATTTTTATATTATATAAAATTTATTTTATATTATATATAAAAAATTAATATCATATAAAATATTTTATATTTAATATAAAAGAATATATTTATTTAAATTCATTACTTTTAAATCAACCTAAAATTTTCTCTTTTCAAAGCCTTCAGAACATTTGAACCTAACCTAAGACACATAATTTCCCCCACCAATTAAACCCCCAAAATGATTTCTTTTATTAATTCACATGTCAACGTACTTGTAGTGCATCCACCCAAAAAAAAAAGCAACGCCTCTATTATTTTTTTTTTTATGTTTTGTTTCCTAGAATTTGTTTTGCTAACTAACAAGAATACTGCTTTGCCTGATGGGTTTTGCTGGGTGTTAGTCTCATGTATATCCACTTGAGAAATGGGTTCTCTTATTATCTAAGTAACACTGCTGCGGTAGCTGCTGCTTTGTCTTTAGTGTAGGTTCTTGGTCTTTTTCTATGCATATTGGTTTTTTAACGGAGGCATGGGGGTTTTAAGGATCTTTCTTGTATTTGTGTATTTCTTAACTCTTGTATAAAGAGAAGGAAAAGAAGGGAGCGTAGGTTAAAGCTAAAGTAGAGGTCTTTCTCATACACAGATCCCCATGGAATGCAGCGAGGATGCCCAGCATGCATACTAGAACTCATTCTTTTTGTTTAGTTTAAAGGAACGGGCTTTGTTCTCTTAAGAAATCCTTTCACAGAGAGAGAGAGAGAGAGGGAGAGCGAGGGAGAGAGAGAGAGAGCATAGATTCAGTTGCAGGATTTAGATTTGTTTCAGATGAGTGGTTAGATTTTTGCCCAATCCACTTCTTCGGCAATGAGAGGGAAGGAGAGAGAGAGAGAGAGAGAGAGAGGGGCCGCTATATGATTAGTTTATTTTACCCAAAGATGGATTTTGCTTTGCCTCGGGAGAAACACACTGAGAATCTCTTCTAAGTTAGAAATTATCACAGCAACACAGACACACAAGAGAAATGAAGTCCATCAGCAATGATGATGACAACAGCAAGAACAATACTAACTGGTTGGGTTTCTCTCTCTCTCCACACATGAAAATGGAGGTTTCTTCAGGCCCAAACCAGCACAACCAAACGGGGTCTTCCTCCTTGGCTGCCATTCCTACTGCTATCCCAACAAGCATTTTTCACTCCCCACCACACCTCAACTATGGCATTTGCTACGGTGTTGAAGGTGAAAATGGTGGTTTGTACTCCTCCTTGCATGGAATGCCCCTGAAGTCTGATGGCTCTCTTTGCATAATGGAAGCTCTTATCAGGTCACAGCCTCAAGGTTAGTTACCTACTCAGCAGTTCTCACTTTACAGCTGTATATTCTTTTCTTCTGGGCTTTATTTTTCGTGCTTATTCTTAAACTTGTGGACTTTTTTGTCTTTGACCTTTTATTGTGAAGCCACAATGGTCACAAGTTCGACTCCAAAGCTGGAGGACTTCTTTGGTGGCGCAACCATGGGGACCCCTCACTATGAAGGCAATGACAGAGAAGTCATGCCTCTTAGCTTGGACAGTGCGTACTATGATCAACAACCAGATCATGAACCCAACAACCAGACCTGCCTAACTCATCTGCCACAAAGCTCCAGGCAGCAAGAACAGATTCAGGCCCAACAGTATCCATATTACTTTAATTTCAGAAGCAATGAGATATTACTGGGAGAGGAGGGCAAAGAAACTCAGGTTTCTGATTGCTGCCATCTTCAACTTCCAACTCTGGGAGATGAAAATGGTGTCAAGAACTGGGTCTCAAGAACTCATACAACAAATCATCTAATGGATCAGAAGATGGTTGGATGCATAGTTGACAATGGAAGTGAATCTGGTTCTATTAGTGCAGTGGCATATGGGGATTTGCAATCTTTAAGCTTGTCCATGAGCCCTGGCTCCCAATCAAGTTGTGTTACTGGTTCCCAGCATATCTCACCTACTCTGGCTGACTGTGCTGCCATGGAAAACAAGAAAAGAGGTGCTGAGAAGGCGGATCAGAAGCAGATTGTCCACAGGAAGTCCATTGATACATTTGGGCAAAGAACTTCTCAATATAGGGGTGTAACAAGGTTAGTGCTTAATTTGTTCCTTAATCATCCTATTATTTTTCCATTTTTGCCTTGGTGTTTTTGTTTCTTGTTCCCAGCTTGCCCATAAAGTATTTGCTTTCTTGTGCATTATTTCTTTCCTTACTTTGTCTCCCCTTGAGGCCAATTTAACTTTCTTTTTTTTTTTTCCTCTTGTTTTCCATTCTTTTCTTGAAAAGTTTAATTTCTAAATGGCTGTTCCTAACAGGCATAGATGGACTGGGAGATATGAAGCACATTTGTGGGACAATAGTTGCAAGAAAGAAGGTCAGAGCAGAAAAGGAAGGCAAGGTTAGTTAGCAGCCAAATCACAATCCAACCCATGTATGCCTCTATGATATTCTGCGATTGAATGGCTCTTGAGTATTTAGTTTTCTGTTTCTTAGCTCCTCTGACACTATATGTCACTGATTTTGTTATTTTCTCGGCTGGGGATGCCATTCGAGCATTTGACAACTCTCAGTTTATCTGGGTAAGCTCTTTTTCATGTCCGATAATTTAAACATATGTAAGATATCCTGCCACAAGATGCTAGTGAAGTAAATCCAAAATGTAAATTTCAGGGGGTTATGATATGGAAGAAAAAGCTGCGAGGGCTTATGATCTAGCTGCACTCAAGTACTGGGGACCCTCCACTCACATCAATTTCCCTGTATGGATTCCTTTGTTTTCAAAAACCAGTTTCTATGGGGTTGTTTCTAACTATTTGTTATTGGATTGTTACTGACTTGTTTGTTTCCCCAGTTGGAAAATTACCAAAAAGAGCTGGAAGAAATGAATAATATGACCAGGCAGGAATATGTTGCTCATTTAAGAAGGTAAATAAAGCCTTATAACTTTGTTTATTTCATTTTTGTGCCTGCATCACCATTTTTGCTTCCAAAAGTAATGTTAAAGAGTGTTCTTTTTTTAAATACATATATATATTTATATATAATAATGCAGGAAAAGCAGTGGATTCTCTAGAGGGGCTTCAATCTACAGAGGAGTGACAAGGTCTTTGCTATCTTTACTTCCCCCAGTAATGAATTCAATATTTCTTATTGCATTTCTCTAACAAAATGAATTATCTTCCTTTCACATTTCAATTTGTAGCAGGCATCATCAACATGGAAGATGGCAAGCTAGGATTGGCAGAGTTGCCGGAAATAAGGATCTTTATCTAGGAACATTCAGTGAGTTCTGTCACAATACAACTCAGTTTCTTTTTATTCAAAAGTAACATAATTTCGTCCATCATCTTTACCTATCTCACAAATAAAGTAATTAATAGAGTGTGCCCCTTGATTTCCAAATGCTTATTTTTGAGCCATTCTCAGCCGATTTTCCATTTTCCTTTTTGGCCACTTTTAAATACTAATTAAAGCTTTAACAAAAACTATTGTTTTATATACACTCACACCAGTTGACACTACACAAGTAAAGTGTGATTCTTTCAACTAAACTTCAGGCACCCAAGAAGAAGCAGCCGAAGCCTATGATGTAGCAGCTATAAAATTCCGGGGGGCTAATGCTGTAACAAACTTTGACATAACTAGGTATGATGTCGAACGAATCATGGCAAGTAATACCCTACTTGCTGGAGATTTAGCCAGGAGAAACAAAGACCTTGGGTTGAGTAATTTGAGTCCAAATCAAGAGCCTGTTGCTCATAACATCCACGGAGAAGCAAGTCCCTTGCAGAAGAACAATGAAAGTGAGTCAGATTGGAAAATGGTCCTCCACCAATCCTCCCAGCAACTTGATTACAAGGGTTATTCTTACGCTATTGGTAACTACAAGGCTCAGGATTTCTCACAGGCCCCAGACAATGTAATGGGGATTGATATTGTGAGTGCAGTCCGTCAACCAGAGTTGGAAGAGTCTGCTAAGCTGGGAGCCCACTTGTCCAATGCTTCCTCTCTGGCAACTAGTTTAAGTAGTTCCAGAGAAGGCAGCCCAGATAGAGCTAGCTTGCCAATGCTCCTTGCAATGCCTCCCTCAATAGCATCCAAGTTATATATTAGTCCAAGTAGTAATATGAATTCTTGGATTCCATCCACCCAAGTGAGGCCTTCGGTCTCCTTGTCTCACATGCCTGTTTTTGCTGCTTGGACAGATGCATAGCACGGGCCAGAGGTTCAGTGAATTGCAAGGTTTTGCATGGAGTAAACATGGGACAGACAAAGACTAGCGTCAAGAGGATTTCTTCTTCTTGTTTTCTGTTCCTTTTTTTTTTTTTTCCCCTTCTTTCCATTGCCTTTAGTTACCACTTACTAGTGAGTGGAGAAAATGTACTAGTGGGGAGGTGGGGCTATATGAAGGTTTAGTTGGGATCTGTTTATGAGCCAGAGCCTCAAATTTTCAAACTCATGATCCATTATGGAGATTTTGAAAGTAATGGTAGAGGAAAGGATCAATTTGACTAAAGTCCAAGAAATGATTTTGGCAATATTGGGATGATAATATTCATCATTACATTCAGCTTTATATATTTGTTCTCTTTAAGTACAGAACATTCACAGATGGGTCTCTTCTACTTTGAGCTTTTGACCAAATTATATCTCATCCCCCCAACCATTATTGTTCTCCATATACATAGCATTATCATTACTAGCTCCTTTTGTTGTTTCCTCTTTCTCCAAAAGTAACATAAATCTCTTTCAATGACAACATTTCAAAGGAAAAGTAACAGAAAGCGATAGAAAAAAGAGGAAAGACAGGCGATCTGTTGAATGGAAAAATGGATCATAATTTGAAGAATTAACAATATTATGATGGCACGTTACTACATGGAATTTTATATATTGCAAATGCTCTAGTGAAAGGGAAAGCCTTCTGGCATGTTAGAAAACCCCAAGCACGTATAGAGGTCTATTTTAAGCCCACTCACAGCAAATCTCTAATGATGCTAGGCATCAAAAAAGCTACTCTGTGTCCACCACGTGTGCACTTCTATTGCCAGTCCGTTCCTTGTGTGTTTCCGCACGTGTGCTTTATCATTTGTACCCGGCTGCACACGTGTGGCTCGAGGCAACTCCCCGGGTCATATTTTGTCCCGAGAATGACAAAGAAATCTGGAATACTTAAAAAGAGCTACATTAAAAACAAGAAGTCCACACAAATATTACTTCTAAACACCAATTAGCTATAGTTGTTAGAGTCATCTCTAAGACCGAAAATTTTGTGTTCAGTCACAAACTCGAGTTAATTAACCAATGAAAACAAAAAAAAAAAAAAAAAAGGGTTACTTTTAAAGCATTGTGCCCATCGAATTCTTTTCATTATCAGCTATAAATGGTAATCTGTTTGTCACGTACATACTAAATGTCAAAAGGGAAAAAAGAAAACTACAACTTGGTGGCCACTAGTATGAAATTGGTGTTTAATTCAACGAACTTTTCCTTTTTTTTTTTTTTTTTTTTTTTAAGTCTTTCTGAGGGCATTTAGCCTTGGGAGGGAGGATGGAGAAGCTGGGATGCAAATCCCAGCCTCCCCCTCACCCTTTTGGCCATTGGGCATCCAAAGTGGTCAATTCAACGAAATTTAAAATCTGTACGCAGATAGAATTTTCAATTAATAGGTGGACGAGGCTTTGCTTTGTTTACATGAGATCAATTGTTTTTTTGTTTTTTTTTATTATAGAAATCTTCAATTACGTAAAGAAAGTTCTCTTTTGGCAGTCTATAGCACCAAGTTTACATAAGAGGTCACTCAACCTCAATTACAAACACGTTATAAATAAATAAAATTATAACTAAAAAAATATTTTATCGTTTTTTTTGTATTTACTATTTTTTTTTAATAAATATTTCGGAATAGTATTACCTTGGTCAAATTAAGCGTCTCACTAGAGAATATGTTAAAGATACGAGAGGTAAGAGCATCGAAAAATCCAGAGTCAAGCAGGACACTTTTGACAATACGGCGCGAGACCAGCCATTTTGACAATAAAATAAGAAGAAGGCGGACAAAAGCAGCTACATTAATTGCATGCCGCTCGCTTACGTCAAAAGCAAAGCAAATCCCCGTGGGAAATGATCAGGAAAGTATTATTCTTTACTTCATCGATCGCCATAGAGGGGAACCATATAAATATAAGATATGGTTATTAATTAAAATGTAATGGGCTCGGTCAACTTTTTAAGCTCCTAGTGTCATATCAAAGCATACCTGCAATGATGATGTCTCTCTCACACAAGTTGCGAGATGGAGCTTTCCCCCAACAGCCGAAGGCAATCACGATGACCCGAAATGTGAGAATTGCTTTCATGCAGCGAAGTTGTTGCGCTTTTGTGGAAAAGAGTGACTTTGGCCTTCGTATATTGTCAAAGCTGTAAGAGACTAGCAACGTAGGTTGTCAACTGAGTAAAGCCACTGATCATGCATGATTATTGTCGGTGAAACCTATGGTGCGGACGATATTCACCGGTTATTTGACTGGAGTGTTTATAAATTACATTATAATTTCAACTAATCGGTTTTTGTCGGTTTCAATGGTTGTACAAGAAAGAAAAAAATTATTTCTGTTTTGAGAGTTAAGTATCGACACACATAAAATATAAATGGAGTAAATTATTATTTTAAAATTTATAACATATAAATTACTTAGAGTGATCTTTTTTTTTTTTAATACACATAAAATAAATTATTTTTCTATGCTCAAAGAGTAGCTATTTTTAAATCAAAAAAAAGTAATATTGACAATTTTTTTTTTTTAAAGTCTGAAAAGAGAGTTATATAATCAATACATATATATTCCTGCAATCTCTTTTATGTGCCTTCAACCAAAGCCCCACAAAAGTTGCATTTTCGGAGCAAGAGACCCCCCCTCCCACCCTTTTGTTCTGTGTCCGGTTCAACTGCGATCTCAATGATCATAGTCGGCTTAAAGCTGAAAACATGAGCTTAAGGCCCATCAAGAACAAATGGGCCTGCATGTTAAGGATCATATGGTTGCACGGCTTTGACATTTGTAGAAATTTAGAATTTTTTTCCCCTGATAGAATTATTGAATCATGAGGAACGCAACTAGGCTTCGGTATGAGCTTTGAGCAGATCCGATACCCAAATGGGCTTTTGGGGTTGGTTTCTTGGTCAAGTAGAATCGCAGACGCAATAACTAAGTACAGTCTCAACTTAAAAACTGTCTTGTTAATCAGGGAGAGTTTAAAAGGGTTCTATGCTTGTGATGCAACTGGTCGTGACACCTTATTGAAATCTCTTAGTTCCGTATTCGAATCCTAAGAGGTATTGCCGTACTGAACAGAATTTCAAAAATTTCAAGCCAAAACAATCAAATTGAATCAATCCAATTCATTGAAATCTCTTGGTTTTGATTTGAAATTTTTGGAATTCTGTCAGTTTGAGTTTTGGAGATTATTAGTGTGCTCTGCTTGGTTTCTGAATTGCAAGAAATCGAATAAATCAAGATAATTAAAATTTTTCTTATGAAAATTTTATTAAAATTTTGAAATAAATTAAACTGATTTAAAATAAATTTTAATGAGTTAAACTTTTTTTAAGTAAATCCTTTAATTTATAAATAAATTTTAAACGACTTTTAGATAAATAAATAATTTAAAATTAATTATTATTAACTCTTAATTATCAATAAATTATTAAATTTATTGTTATAGCTGATTTTTTATAAAAAGAAATTAAAAAATTATAGGTAATAAAAAGGAAAAAAAAATTCAAAATAGTATTAAAAGATAGTGATTCTTGCGAAAAATCCTTGCAAACTTGGTTTGATCTCTGAATAAGTGAACGTGATCATCGCCACATTATCCTTTGAGAAGCTATAACGGTGGGATGTTGTGCTCACCAAATCAGTGATTTGGTTAAAGAAGACTAATAGGACATGTTAAAATTGAAAAAAAAAAAAATTAAATAAATATGTATAATAAAAATTATATGAGTCTATGAGTCTTATATATATATATATATATATCTATACACACAAGTATCCGTTAAAGATCTCCGTTGAAGAATCTAAACCGTAGATTTCAGGTATCAATCAAATCGATTATTGGAGCACCTTGACCCATCTGGACCCTCCAAAAATAAATGCACTCCACTCCTTGGGCTGTGGCCCGTAAGTTCAATTCCATATCTAGATTTCAGATCCCAAAGGACGAAGCTAATGCACGTAGAGGCGTTATATTATATTAGGAAATCCATTTTGGCCATGGCCGAAGGCGTCATAATCCACTGGGTAACACAATAATTTATTTGGTTCATTAATCACAAAGTTAAATTAAAAAAATAATTTCTCTACAAAAATTAGTATAAGAAGAAATTATTTTTAAGATCGTATATGTAAATCTTGTGAACTGATATATATATTATTTAATGTGAACACAAGAATTTTAGATGTCAGGTAATTTTTCTTTTTTTTTGTAATTATCAAAACAAAACATGAAAATCCCAGATTGTTACGTGTGAGTATGTGTGTGGCGTTGATTCACAAGTCGCAATAAGAGAATTGAAACGAAAATCCAGAAAATGGGTTGTGTTTTTGTCCATTACAATCCTTCACAGATCACTGCGAACGTGTGTGTGTGTCCCACCTTACCTTACTGACCTTGCTCTTTGCAGCAAATAGATATTTTTGTCTGTACTGTAGGGCCCTTGGGTAATCAAGTCTGGCCCCTCCCAGCGGGAATCTTGATTGCACCGAGATGTTTCCAAGTCTAATAATTTTATTTCAGACCGACGGAATTTTAACTTTAAAATTAAAAATTTTAATAATTTTACCTTTAATTATTCTTAATTTTTTTATTTAGTTAAAAAAAAAAACAAAATTTTTTAATTAAAAAATATTTTAGTAATTAATATTTTAAATTTTTATTTTTAAAATATTAATTTTAATATTTTAAAAATATAATATTTATAAAAATAAAAAATTACTCTATTTTGTAATTGAAGATCTAATGAGTCTCTTAATACATAAAAGAAACAAATCTTTAAATGCATTAATTGAGATTACCTCGTTAGAATCGTTCTTACATTTTGGATGTACCTCTGCCTCCTGCCAATTGCCTAGTCTTATTAATTTAAGTAGCGGTCGGCGAGATTTTTATGCACGGGTGGTGGACATTATATTGGCGGTGTTATTTTATACATAAGATAATGTATGAGTTTTGGAACCAGAAAATCAATTTATAAGCTATAAACATTTTCGTTGTCCTTCACATGCCATACAAAGAACAAAAATAATACAGTAATTTGAACTTTTGTCCCGAATTCCCAGTGGAAAAGGTCAATAAACCAGAATATCTTTATAGAGCATAATAGATTAATATTATGTGCTTTTCTAGCACCCACGGAAGCTCGGCTTCGAGCGTGACAAGAGTTGGACCAATGCCGCTATCGGCTGAAGAGATGACATTAAGCAGTCTGGAAGGACCCGAAAAAAATGGGCCCAAGTGCAGTCAGAGCTCGGGAAGTCATTGAGCCAGATGGCCTCGAATTTGAAGGGCCCACCCTAATTTGCACCACACAAATTTAAATGGGCCCCAAACCCCTCCATGTGGACCTCTCATTTTTCGGATGACTTCTTGTTAGTTTATCATGTTTTATGATTAGAGTCACATTGAAGAAGATTTTATAGGGCACGAATACAGCCCCAACACTGTGTTGGTTTGTTGGAACTTATGTTCTGTCTCCTGTAACTTCTGCCGAGGTGGATAGCTTGGAGAGACCATCGGAAAAATTGGACCACTGCTAGATAGAAAATGAAACCCAATTCAGGGGAGCCTCTTAGTTGTGGAAATATTTTTGTGTTCTTTCTCTTTCCGACTTTTTTGTCACGTAGATATGGAGCATCCAATTTCGGGTGATAGGAACTCCCATATTGGATTCTGGACGTCCCTGAGCGCGTCGTTTGATGCCGCAGACTCAACGCCCACGTCTCCAATTTCGGGGCCTTTCGAGTGCATCGTGGCCCAATTTGCACCATCATATCCTTTTCGTTTTCATTATCTCTTATTTTGCATGTCAGTGTCAGCGTTCGAGAACGGTAATCGCTGAGACTCTTTCGAACTTCATCTAAAGAAACTGTTAACGTGAGGAGTAATAGATTTCACAATGAATTACTAGTTGATATTACGACCACAAAAATCAAAATTTTAGTCCAAAAAAAGAAAACACATTCTATCGACTAAAGTCTAAATAGGTCTTGAGAATCTTTTTTATTAACAAATATCTCCATGAAAACATTTTTTTATAAATAAAAAAAAAAGATTTAAATGCGTTTTGTTTATGCCTAACTCACAAATGAGCAAGTTATTACAACTAAAAAGGATGAGATTTTCTATAATGAATACTCTATTATTTGCTAATTGTTTTTCCAAATAGATACAACCCATATGTTATTGTGGCATTGAGGGCGATCGGTTGTCGTCAACAGTGGTTCGAGTGAAACAACTTCTATTTTATTCTGAATTAAGATGAACTGTGACATAATTATCGTCCATTAAGAAATGGAAAATGAGATACGAGAAAAAGAAACACAGGGCAGGGCACAAGCGTATTGGGTTGCTTCATTATACGGACATGTTGTAATTAATAATAGAATTCACATCGTTCATCTCATCATACAACCATATTGCTGTATTACCTTAATAATAATAATAAAAAAAAAAAGGGTAAAATATGATGATGACATATACCAATAAACTAAAAGTATATTGTAATATAATTGCTGCCTATACAAACTAAAAATCTATATTTACATTCATATTATATAATACCATGATGAGTGAGAAATTTTTTTTACCATTATACCATTATCTTTATAAATTATTGATTAAAGTCACCTTCTAAAATTTTTTAGTAACAAAATTTTCTTGCATAAATCTTAATATTGACTTATATCAAATTTAAAGTCTTTGTGAGTAAATTTTTTTTTTCTATATTATACTGTCGTAATATAAAAAAAAATCATTACAAACTTTTAATTATTTTTAAAATTTTGTATTATAATTATAAATTTATTTAGAAAAAATCTATTATATTTTTAAAACAAATCAACCCACGTCTTATTCTCTTTTGTAAGTAATTTAAAGTTATTATTAGTCAAAGTATTATTAAAATTTTAAACTGATAAAATAACATAAAATTAATTAAATGGATTAAAATTTATTGGTTAGAATCCAATATTTACAAAAGCATTCAAATTTTACTATTCAAAGCAATGATAAATAGTAAATTTACATTGTGAAAATTTTGGTTCATGGATTCTTGTGATACTAAAATTACAATTATTTTTTATCCTTAATTATTATAAATTCTTGATTAATTTTTCAGTGTTCTCTTACCTACAATTTATATCACAAATCTCTTTTACAACTTGAATAGTTTTTTTATTCGTTTCAAAATATTACTTAAAAAATTTAAATTTAATTTTACTGAAAAAGTTATTGCGACTCACGTGTTATATCCAACGCGCATGCACATAATCTAGTACTAAAAATAAAATTATAAGGATCCACGTGATTGTCATGCACAATCATCGATAACCATGCACCATCATCAATAACTTTGGTAAATCCCATTGAAAAACTAAATTAAGAACAGCTTACAAGAAAAGACTTCGGATTTAAAAAAAAAAAAACTAAAAAAAAAATTATGAACACTTTCCACCAGAATATTAATTGTGGAGAACTAGAAAAGGGGAGATCCATATTTATATCATCGATACACAATTACATGTACGGGAGAGAGCCCAGCATGGTCGAGCAGAAACAAATAGAGGGCCCAACATAAATGAGAAAATCATGGTGGGATTGAAAAGAGAAAGAGTTGTGCTAGTTAGTGTCAAAAAGAGTGAGAGAAAGGACATTGTCAGACTCCATGTTTAGAGTAACTGATTTATGAATTGTGTGATAGAATTGGAATGGTAGTGCTTCTATGTGGTATATAATAAATGGGAGACCAGACAGTAGGAATGAATCGAACTCCAAAATGGAAAGGAGGTGAGGGCCATTAATAATTTGTGGGAAGGGAAGGGACTTAGATTGAACATGATTCCTTGTCACGGATAAACTGGAGAAATCCATAACACTCAAACGCGTCAATCAATTAGTCGACCACAAATGCCCCCCCTTCTGCCCTTTGCCTGGTTACCCCAAGAAAATAATAGGTAAGCGAATTTACAGGGAGAAAAAAAAAAAAGCCTAAAATTGAAAATTCATAATCAGGTGGAAAATGACCAAACTACTCTCCTTGCGCTCTCTCTCATTACGTGCTCCAGGTCACTACTCCAACTCACTCTCTCGAGCAGTCATTGTAACCACAATTTGCTCTGAGAGTGCCCCATTTCTCAATTTGCTCTCTCTTTTCATGTGCTGAGGCTCGCCTGGCAGGTCCAAGGGCGTAACCAACAATTTGAACTTTGGTGCCCACTTTTGCGTGTGTCTAATTTCCTTGGCTATATATATATATATATATATATATATACTGAGTAGAAGCACCTATTGTCGACCAAAGAAGTAAAAAGGGATGAAAATACATCACCATGACAATTACTTCTTTGTCTCTTTCTCCCTTTCCTGTCGCTTGACCTCCCTAGAAACAATATAAATACAGTGGCACCAAAGAAAGGAAATACCCCAGGATTTTTCTTTCTGAAACACAAGGAAAAACTTCCCCTCTTTCTCTCTCTCTCTAAATGGGTATTCGGTCACTAGTTGTTTTGTTTACTCTGCTAACCTGCACAAGGCTCTCAACATCAGATCCAAGCGACGAGCTCTGCTTGAGCCACCTAAGCCTGTCCTTGAAAGATCCAACAAACTCGCTCCAAAACTGGACAAAACCCAATTTTGCAAACCCATGTTCTGGATTCACCTCCTACCTCACTGGCGCCACGTGCAACAATGGCCGCATCTACAAGCTGTCCCTCACCAACCTCTCGCTCCAAGGCTCCATTTCCCCTTATTTGTCCAACTGCACCAACCTCCAGTCCCTTGACCTCTCCTCCAACGCTCTCTCCGGCTCCATCCCTGCAGATTTGCAGAACCTAGTCAATCTGGCAGTCCTCAATCTCTCGTCTAATAGACTTGTCGGGGAGATCCCACCACAGCTTGCATCGTGTGCTTATTTGAATGTCATTGATTTGCACGACAATTTCCTCTCTGGTCAAATCCCACCACAGCTTGGACTTCTAATTAGGCTGTCAGCTTTTGATGTCAGCAATAACAAGCTTTCTGGGCCAATACCGGCTTCGCTGGGGAACAGAAGTGGGAATTTGCCGAGATTCAATGCCAGATCTTTCCAAGGAAATAAGGATCTTTATGGATACCCTTTGCCGCCTATGAAGAATAAAGGCTTGTCTGTTCTGGCTATTGTTGGGATTGGATTGGGAAGTGGGTTTGCCAGTTTGGTCCTCAGTTTTATAGGAGTATGCATTTGGTTAAAGATTACCGAGCAAAAAATGGCCCTTGAAGAAGCCAAGGTTAGCCAGCTTATGCCCGATTATTGAGCTTGAATACGAAAATTTCAAGGTACGCTCAGTTTTAATTGTAGATTATTGTTGGGTTAAGAGAAAAAAAAAGATGGGCTTTTTCCAGGCAGCATAGCAGTTGTATTTTTCTCATTTTTTGGGGGCTTTTTTCTCTGTTTCTCTGTTTTGTTCTTTTTTTCTTTTGGTAGTTGCCCTCTGAACCTTTTTTTTTTTTCTTTATCCTTTGTCAGATTTCAACCATGGTGTTTACGAAATTGTCAAAGATGAACCCTGTGTAAATCAACTCAAAACGAGAAATAGTGCAGTTTCCTTCACATGTCAGTCTAATAAAAAAAAAAAAAACTTACCAAGAACACTAATTTACTATAATATTAGTTAAATGTGAAAAAATTATTTCAGATACAATTAATAGTTATAATAGATTACTGTCTATCAGGTGAAAGTTTCAAGTCTCCTTGATCAAAAAGCTCTAGCGTAATGGTGTTGGGTTTTCTATTAATGTTTTCTCTCTCAGTATGAGGGTGTGCTAACCATAATTAATGTTCATAATAAATTAGTATTTATTCAGTTTAAGTTATCAGTCCTCTTAATCAAACTCAGTCTAATGCTGTTGGGTTTTCTACCAATGTGATGTAATTCTATTCTCTCTCTATAAGTACCGTAGGATTTTGTCTGTAACTGCGATAAAACTCACAAAGAAAGTTGTGGGTGAGGATGTACTAATACTAAGATGCATTTTTTTCCGGATAAAAGGAAAATGAAAATATTACACTTATATTAACCATCGCACTTATAAATCCAGAAATACTCTTATTACCCACTTCGAGTACTAGCTAGCTGGTGCTTTCTTATTGTGATCTGGTAGGAGACCAGCAGCACCACATGGATCGCAGATTGTCTGGTTTTATCGAAAGGGCTTTTGATGTGATTTTGCGTGTGGTCTGGTTAGCCCATCGTTCTGGTCAGTTTTGCCCTGTCATGAGTGACCCGGATTTTATTTGAGCTGACCTACAGCTGCCCAAATATTTTTGAAGACATTGATTACAATCAAAGCTTTTATGACATGCGAGCCAGTGAATGGACACAATAGAAGAACCTTCATGTTATATAATTATGATTATTAATTATTTATTTATAATTTATTGTATATTTAAAAAAAATTTAAAATATACCATTCACTCACTTTTATTTTTTCATATTCCAATCAGCCAAATGATAGTTCGAATTTTCAAATTTCAACAGGCTAGTAGCAGTAATAAAGCTTCAAAAACTTTGTTGATGATATGTTCCACATTTGCAAGAATGATTAGTTAGCCTCGGCATGGATTGGAAAAAATTACAATATATATATATATATATATATAAAGGATAACTTCTAAATTCACATAAAAACAATCACTAACAACTTGAATTTTTATTTCTAAAATACTGATTTTAATTTTTTAAAAATTAATAAAATTTAAGAGAATTAAAAAATATTTTGATTATAAAGTTCACTTAAATTACATTTTACTGAAAAAGAATGGTAAAGTAAAGAAAACGGTTTATATATATCATGGGGGCATGTGAGCTCGTCAACAGGTTATGTATGTTTTAGGCAACTTTAGTGCTTTTTTCTGTAATAGTTTTCTTGGTGTATGGTTGTTCTCTTCAACTTTAGGCACCCACACTTCCTATGCTTGTACACAAACTCTATGAAATCCCAAGTAGTGTTTTATTTAAAAATTGGACATTATACTTTTGATATATTTTACTTTTTATTATTTTTTAAATTTTGTTAATTTTCTATCATAAAATTAGACGCATTCATCCAATGAACTTCCATCACAATACTTATCACTCTGGCGTTCTTGCAATTTCTAGCATTGACACGGCCATTAGCCCGTGATCATTATATGAAGAAAAAACAAAAATCTAGTGCTTGCCACCAAAATCTAACTAGTTCCATTTCAAAGATAAATGGAAAAGTCTTGTAGATAGAGAGGAGAAAAGAGTCACATCCTGCTCCAAAATCTCTGGCAGAATGTCGAACTTCCTTTTATGGTCTTACCAATCAAAATTAGACAAAGGCTCTTGCTCTGCCCAATTGCTTCTTTAGACGGATATTGCCGTGAGGAACTTTGTTTTTGTCTCCACCCCTCCAATATGTTATAATGGAGCATGCGAAGCTTAGTCACAAAAGTCATTAGGATCCGACGGCTGTGATTGCAACTATTCAAAGCTCACCCCCAAAAGAAGAAATTGGTCAAATGTGCTTTCATTCCTCACATTAATTGGGTCGTCCATCAATGGTGTGCATGCGTCATCATGGAACGGGGCCCAAGGCTTGGCCCCATTCCTTTGTTTATTGTTAAACTGCTTGGCCCTAAAGGAAAGTCACCTTTTCTAATTTGGCTTTGTGTTCCCACCATTTCTGTGATTAAGATAATTGTCACGTGGGTACGAACTTTTCTTTAGTGGCACTGCAGTCACGATGCAAGGTACAGTAATGAAAGAGTAATATAATAATTTTTATAATTAAATTTAACTGTTTAAAAAATTAAATAAAATATAATCAATTTATTATTATTGTTATTATTTTTTAATAGTACAAAATTTAAGATCGAAGTTTTCAATTCGAATTGAGTCACTAAGCAGAAAAGATTATTTTATCAGTTCTTTGTCCATGGCTGAGTTAGAAAATGAATTGGCCGGAGAGACGATGAATTGGGATTTGTAAGGGGAATTGGATTAGGAGCTGGATGTGGTGAGATTGTCTGTGCTGCGGAACACCCCCAAACAGGTGCTCACAATTTTGGTGTATAAAAATTATCGCATATCTCCCGTTCTCTGCTAGTAATTGACGGCTGATTAATGATTATTTCTTATTTAAAAAAAGATTTAAATTAGATTCGACGGATCATGTAGTTAATATTGCTCTCTTTTGGATTTGAATTGAGGTAAAATTGGAACTTGTAAGAAAGAAAGTATGATTTTTTTTTTAAAATAATTGTTTAGATATGTTAAAATATGGAAAAAAAATTGAAAAATATAAATTTTTGTTTCGTTACAATGAAAATGTGAAAGGAAAAAAAAAATCATGTAATAAAATAAATTTTTATTATAAACACTATTATATAATAATACTTAAAAATAATAAAAATAATATAATAATTTTTTACACTTAATTTTATTTATTTATAAAATTAAGTAAAATATAAATAATTTATATTTTTTGATCACTATTATGTTGGAAATATGTAAAAAAATTAATATTAAATTTTATAATTAGATTTTAAGTTTTTTATTTTTTTCTTTTAAATTTTAAAATTTTAAAATTTATTTCAAATTAATTTTAAAAATATTTAATAATTAATAATTTTTTATTAATATATAATTTTTAATAATTTAAAATAAATTTTAAAAATATAAAATTTAAATAAAAATATAAAAATGTTTAGAATTATTATTATTTTTTTAAATCCCTTACCATTACCATGTTGTTTTCTAAGTTTTGCATTATTATTAGACTGGTAGAATTAGTTTAATTCCAGTGATGGGCCAATTGGGCCTCCGGTTAATGCCGTAAGCACAATCTCTCTCGAAGCAAATCCGACCCGAATCCGCTCCTTCTCTGCCCAAACTCTAAAACCCTAAATGCTGCCCTTCTTCAAACCCAAAACCCCTGCATTCGTCTTTCTCTCTCTCTCTCTCTCTCTCTCTCTCTCTCTCTCTCTCTCTCTCTCTCTCTCACACACACACACACACACACACACACTTACACACACGATGTATCCATCTTTGATGGCTAAAATTGAGGAGAAACAGGCCAAACACAGAGAAGATGAATCAGAGGAAGATGAAGAAGAGGAATCAGAGCAGAGCTTCGAAGAGCTTGGGTTGGACCCTCGATTAATTAGAGCGTTAACCAAGAAAGAAATTTCCATTGCAAAGCCAACCCCAATTCAGCGAGTCGCTATACCTCTAATACTTGTCAGTTTGTCTTCTTCTCTTTCTCTTTTTCCAAAACCCCATGAGCCAAAAATTCAAGAATTTTAGTGGGGTTTTTTGAAAACTATTTTTTCGGGGGCTTGTATCAGTTGACTAAACTGGTTTTGATCTTTATAGGAAGGAAAAGATGTGGTTGCACAAGCGAAGACCGGTTCAGGAAAGACGTTGGCTTACCTACTTCCTTTGCTTCAGAAACTTTTCGCCAATTTGGGTTCCAACAAGAAGCTTGCTCCATCGGCATTCGTTCTTGTGCCGAGTGGGGAGTTGTGCCAGCAGGCAAAAAATCTACTCCTACCAATATGTTAGTGTTTTTTACTTCTTATTCTGATCCTCTGCTGAATCGTGAATATGTAAAATTTACTTGTAGGTTTTTAAGGAGGTCTCATCGCTCATTGATTTGTGTAAAGTTCAATTGAAATTAGTGCAATTGACTGGCAATATGCCTGCTTCCGGTTTGGTTGGTTCAGTCTCCTTTTTTCAAGAATCACTTTGCTGTTTCTTGCAAGCAATTCATGTTTGAAATGATCATGTGAATTTTAGCTGATTGCTAATTTCTGGCAGCGTGCTGCATTGGCTGGACCTCCTGATATTCTTATATCAACTCCTGCTTGCATAGCCAAGTGCTTGTCGGCTGGTGTACTTCAATCAACAACCATTAGTGATTCACTTGAAATTCTTGTTCTTGATGAGGTGAGAATCTGTGCCTACTTATTGTAATTCAATTTTGGTGGCAGCAATTGAGATCTTTATATTTTACTCAGCTGCTGGCTTCTGTTGAATAATCCTAGATTATGATGTGAATGAGAACATTATGCTTTCAGATAGAGAAGTAGTAACTCTTGGACGTTTGTTTTTTCTGTGATAAAATAGAATACGTTTCCATTTTACTAGCACAATTTTTTTTTTTCCATCATCCCACTTTAACTTAATCTTCAGGCAGATCTCTTACTGTCATTTGGATATGAAGATGATCTAAAAGCTCTTACAACTATTCTCTCTAGAAGTTGTCAATGCCTTCTTATGTCTGCTACATCAAGGTGTGTTGTTGTGTTCTCTTCTGCCCTTCTGTGCATGCATGCACACAAGCACGTAGACAAAGCACACAAACTTCTTGATGTTGCTTTATGTACATAGAGATCACCATTCCATTCACAAACATGGATCTGGTTTTTATGCACCACTGCTGCTCCTGAGGGAAAAAATAGATCTTAAAATTTTCTTGCCTGTAATGTTCAAGAGTTTCTTCTGGGAGTGACAATTACACCAAGAGTTTCTTTTAGCGAGTATTGTCACGTATTTATTTCTGCTTGTTACCATTGAAAATGAAAATTTTCTCCCTGGGGGATGAGTTGTTCAATCTCAGATGCTTAATAAGCAAATATATTTATGTCCTTGGCATCCTCACGGTTGAGAAATTCTTGCATACTGATGGATAAAATATGCCTTTTATGGCAGTGCTGATGTTGATAAATTGAAGAAACTTATTCTACACAATCCAAACATTTTGACCTTGCCAGAAGTAGGAGGAGTAAAGGATGAAGTTATACCCAAAAATGTTCAGCAATTCTGGGTAATGCTGTAACACTATATAGGAGATCATATCTCATTACAATTTGCAACTGTAATTTCAACCATCATATCTCAATTTCTAATTAGTATATTGTTGCAGATTGCATGCAGTGATCATGACAAGCTGTTGCACATTCTGGCACTTTTGAAGTTGGAGCTGGTTCAGAAAAAAGTTCTAATATTTACTAATTCCATTGACATGAGTTTCAGATTGAAACTCTTTTTGGAAAAGGTACTGACTATTCTCAGGGTTGTTTGACCAAAAGTATAGTAAGATAATAACCCTCTATCACTTGTCAGTTGTTTTATTCTCAAAATGAAGGGCATTATAGGAAATTTGGATGTTGAATGACTTAAGGGCTGAATCTTTGATTCAATGCTGTTATTCTAATACCACCTTATTATCCATATGCTGCATCTTTGTCTCATGAATATCAGCATCTATAGATGCTAGAAGTTGATCAGTCATTGGACATCAAGAATTCCTATGAAGTTGGGTCATGTTGTCTCTCTGTCTGTTCTGGGGTGTGTAAGAGCGAGTGAAAGAGAGGGGGGGAATGTGTCCTTGAGATTCAACATTTCTGCTTCATTGCTTTTGCTATTGCTATTCTTTATTCATTATAAGCTATCTGAACTATGATGTCACTATCTCTATTAATGTCTAATGCTTTGCTTCTTTCTTCTCATGATTGATATTTTAAATTACTTTTTGACAGTTTGGAATCAAGTCTGCTGTCTTGAATGCTGAATTGCCACAGAATTCCCGCCTCCACATCCTTGAGGTAAGTTATTTTTCCAAATTTCAAAAGGGCAAAATTTTTTCAGGCTCAAGGCAGTGTTTTTCCTTTGGGAAGTGTTTCTTTTGTTTTATTTTCTAATGTTGTATTATATGAATGCCAGTTCACCCTTTGGTGGAATAATGGTTTAAAGATTTGTATGTTAATGGCTTTATGAGTGTATGTTAGTAACAGATATGAAAAGTAGACTGTGTTTACTTATCTGGTGCTCGTTGTCTTCAGGAATTCAATGCTGGGCTTTTTGACTATTTGATTGCAACCGATGATAGTGAATTAAAACAGAAGGAACAAGCCAATGGTGGGACTCAAGCTGACTCAAGAAGGTCCAAGAAACACACCAAGCAAAATTTAGATTTTGAATTTGGAGTGGTGCGGGGAATTGACTTCAAAAATGTACACACGGTAAGCTAATTTGTTCTTGGTTTTTCGATTTCTGATCATTAATAGGGTTTATTGCTGCAGTTCTGCAGTCTGTAATTTTAGGGATGATATTGGAGTTGGAATTTTCTGGAATTTGATGTGTCTTTGGAGATAATCTGTGAAAACTTGGAGTTTGGCTCATAGATATGTGCTGTATTGCTTACTGTGAGAATTGGGGTATGGGTTGATATTTTCTTGGTCCACCTGCTTTTTTGCATTGTAACAACTTCCAAGCCATTTGTTCTTAAGCACTCTCTCTCTCTCTTTCTCTATCCATCTCATTGTACAAGTGATTAATTATGAGATGCCTTTTCTTATCATATTGTGCCGGAGATTAATCATGGCATGCTTTTTTTGTCTTATTGTGCAGGTGATTAATTATGAGATGCCCCAAAGTGTTGGAGGATATGTACATAGAATTGGACGAACTGGAAGAGCATACAGCACTGGAGTTTCTGTTTCACTTGTGAGTTTCCCAGACCAAATTAAGGCCAGTTGCATAGGGGGTAACATTTACAGTTTTTATGCTGTTGTCTGCATTACCTCAGCTTGATTAGATCATTGTTTTTTATTCCTTCCTCTACTGTGCTCCTGCCTTTTCTCTTCCCCTGTCCTTATGGGAGTGGTGTCCTCCAATTTTTTTTCATCCTTCCTGCCTTCCCAAGAGTCTTTGGAAACTTGAGGTCAGAAAACCAAAAAATAAAAATAAAAAACTACTGCAGGCTTGAGTTCAAGAACATTTTCCATGATATGCATCATGCTTTTGTTACATTTGGCAGATTTAATGTCTTAAGTTTTTTTGGTCTCTGGTACTATGGGATTTTGACATCTTAGGGATGCATATAGTTCTCCTTTTCCCTCCTTCTCTTTCTTTCTATTTTTGGTGCATGTTTACCTGTAGGTTATAGCTTACTGCCATTCTGATATGTGTACTGTTGTTGTAGGTTTCAACAGATGAGATGGAAATTCTTGAAGATATTAAATCCTTTTTGGGGGATGATGAAAATGTCTCAAGCTATATTGTTCCCTTTCCTTTGCTTACTAAGAAAGCAGTGGAGTCCTTGCGTTATAGAGCTGAGGTGATATATTTTTACTTGCCTATTTAGTCACATCTCTCTCTCTCTCTCTCTCTCTCTCTCTCTCTCTCTCTCTCTCTCTCTATATATATATATATATATATATATATATATATATATATATATCTGTTATTTCTTATTTACTCAATTGCACACTTGTATTTTCGAATTCTGACTTCATGTTGATGTTAATAAAGATATATACAATTCAATAATGATGCATGAAAATTCTGGACAAAGGTTAAATCCTCACATTCCCCGCTTTTCTTAGTTGGTGTTCTATCTGCCAGTGCTTGTCTATCAATTTATCAAAAGTTCAAAACTTGAAATTGGAACTCTTGTGGGCAAGTGAGCTCACTTCATTGTTGCTTCTAGAGGAATCAGGAAAAGGAGAATTAACGGCCTATGGTTTTCCAGGACACTGCTAAGAGTGTGACAAAAGTTGCTGTAAGAGAAGCACGAGCTCAGGATTTAAGGAATGAGATCCTCAATTCTGAAAAGTGAGTGGATGGTTACCCTATGCTTTTTATCAACTTGCTTGGGTTCATTTTGGTCCACTTTAAAGACAAAGATATCGTTCATCTTTCTTCTGATGGTGATATGCTTCTGGTTTGTTTGTTCAAGGTTGAAGGCACATTTTGAGGCTAATCCAAGTGACCTAGGTAGGCATTGCCATTAAATATGCTTAGCTATGCCCTGGATATAAGCTCTTGGGCACTGACTTATTCTTTTGGAGCCAGATCTATTAAAGCACGACAAGATCCTGAGCAAAAAGGACCCAGCTCCTCATCTACGTAATGTGCCTGATTACTTAGTAGACCCAACAACCAAGGAAGCAAGCAAGATGGTCAAGCTTGCCAGAGCTGCAATGGGAAATAACAATAACCCTGCTCACCGGCACCGTCGGGGACACAAGTTTAAGGGAAACCTTAGAAGAACTAGAGATCCTCTCAAGACCTTCTCTGCCCAGGTATTACTATTAGTAATTCATCTTTTTCTGAGTTCAAACTTTTTTCTTTTGTTGCCCTTTTGAAACTCTTAGTTGCAAAGAAGCTGGTGCATGGTGAATAACGTTTGATATTAACAAGAAATGGCTAACTCTTGTGGGAATAATTTTACTGCCAGGGACCAAGGAGATCCCAAAACGCTGGGATGAAGAGAGTAGGAGAAGGTGGTGATGAGACAGGCAGACACAAAAAGAAAAAATCCGTTTAAATTATTGTAAAACCCTTGCAGTTTTGTAGCAAATGCTTTTTGTTGTGAAATATCTTGATTTATTTTTGAAGTGCTCTTGATCCATATCTGGGGCTTTACCAAAATAAGTTAATGTGAAAGAATTTGTAACCTTCTAGCAAGAGATTAAAGTCAATTTCATAAAGCTCAATGTGGGGATAAGTGTCACTTAACAACTGACACTTTCTTTTTTGATTAAATTGCAATATTGTATGCAGAACTACATCATGATAGTTTCAATTAAAAGGTGGCCGAATCAAAAAGGAAATTTGGATAAGAAGGTTGAAAACAAAGTGACTAAAATGTGCAGAAGCATTCTCCGGAATTGATAATTCGATACTCACGCGCTTCCCCACGTTACTACTAAAATTACATTGACAATATTCACTAAAGTCTCTTAATTTGTTATTTTTTATACTAGACTTCTTTTGTCATCTTAATTTAACTAATAATAACAAATTTTTTTTAATTTAAATTTTTTTTTTTTGATTTATTGAGATTAAAAATTAAATTTTATATTCAAAGTTAAGAGTTAAATTTATAAACAAATTATTTTAAAAAAAAATTATGTTGTAAAAAAGATTTTTTTTTTTTTATAAGGATATGTGAATAGTATAAAAGAAAGTACACCTAACCGCCGCTAACACCCAACCGATAATAAGATAGTTGTGTGGTTCAGAGACCTTTTCATCCTGCTTTTCTTTTAATCTAGGGAAAACATTAGAACTTTTAGTGCAGTGCAGAGAAAACGCGAGGAACCGTTGGAGGAGGAGGAGGAGAGCCCAAGCTATGCATAGATCATCTGTAATAAAATTGTCTCTCATGAGCAAATATTACAAATATATTTCCTGTCCCTCAAAACACAAAAACACAATCTTTGACTTTGGTCATGCAAAGCCGTACCATTATCAGCGAACCTTCGAACCCACCAGTAGCAAAAGCTCTTTTTCAAATAACCCAAGAAATGGGTTCGGTGTTGTCTGTCTCAAGACCCAAGATGACATCATCGGAGAAGGCGAACACAGCAACAAGTTGGACGAGTTTGCGAGCGATGTCGAGAAGCTTTACAGAATCCTAAGAAAATTCCATTCCAGAGTTCCGAAATTAGAGCTTGCCTTGCAAGAGTCTGGTGTTGTAATGCGTTCTGGTTTGATTGAACGCGTGTTGAACCGATGTGGTGATGCGGGGAATCTTGGGTATAAGTTCTTTGTGTGGGCATCGAAGCAGCCTGGCTATAGGCATAGTTACGAGGCTTATAAGGCTATGGTCAAGGTTTTGAGTAAAATGAGACAATTTGGTGCTGTTTGGGCCTTGATAGAGGAGATGAGGAAAGATAATAGTGTGTTGATAACCAGTGAAGTTTTTGTTGTTTTATTGAGGAGGTTTGCTGCTTCTAGGATGGTTGATAAGGCAATTGGAGTGTTGGATGAGATGCCAAAGTATGGATGTGAGCCCGATGAGTATGTTTTTGGTTGCTTGTTGGATGCATTGTGCAAAAATGGCAGTGTCAAGGAAGCTGCTTCGCTGTTTGAGGATATGAGGGTGAGGTTTCCACCTAGCTTGAAGCATTTTACGTGTTTGTTGTATGGTTGGTGTAGGGAAGGGAAGTTAATGGAGGCTAAGCATGTTTTGGTGCAAATGAGGGAACTGGGGTTTGAGCCAGATATTGTGGTGTATAACAACTTGTTGAGCGGGTATGCAGTGGCAGGGAAAATGGGGGATGCCTATGATTTGTTGAAAGAAATGAGGAAGAAAGGGTGTGGGCCAAATGCAAATTCTTACACTATTTTAATTCAGGCTCTCTCTCAGCAGGACAGGATGGAGGATGCAATGAGGGTCTTTGTTGAGATGGAAAGGAATTGTTGTGAATTGGATGTTGTGTCTTACACTACATTGATAAGTGGCTTTTGTAAGTGGGGTAAGATTGAAAGGGGATATCAGATTTTGGATAATATGATACTAAAAGGTCATATGCCTAATCAGTTGACATATTTACATATAATGTTGGCCTATGAAAAGAAGGAGCAGCTGGAGGAGTGTTTGGAATTGATGGAAAAGATGCAAAAGGTTGGTTGCCTTCCTGATCTTAGTATTTACAATTTAGTGATTAGGTTGACTTTCAAGTTAGGGGAGGTGAATGAGGGTGTTCGTATTTGGAATGAATTGGAAGCAAGCAGCTTTAGTCCTGGCCTGGACACTTTTGTCATTATGGTAAATGGGTTTCTTGGGCAAGGATGTTTGGTTGAGGCTTGTGCATATTTCAAGGAAATGGTTGGGAGAGGCCTTTTGTCAACCTGTCAATATGGTTTGCTGAAAGAGTTATTAAATGCTCTCTTGAGAGGTGAGAAGCTTGAAATGGCTAAAGATGTTTGGAGTGTCATGGTAAATAAAGGATGTGAGCTTAATGTTTATTCATGGACAATATGGATACAAGCATTGTTCGCAAATGGGCATGTGAAGGATGCTTGCTCATATTGTTTGGATATGATGGATGCAGATATAATGCCACAACCAGATACTTTTGCTAAACTCATGCGTGGTTTAAGAAAATTGTATAATAGACAATTTGCAGCAGAGATCACTGAGAAAGTGAGAAAGATGGCTGCAGACAAACATATCACGTTCAAGATGTATAAACGAAGAGGGGAAAGGAATTTGAAAGAAAAGGCTAAGGCAAAAAAGGATGGGAGGAAGAGGAGGGCACATAAACACCGACGGGGTGGGGCTCATGGTGGAGCTGGCATTCTTTAGTATTCCTCCTTTCTTGTTGTACTTACCCTTTTATGTTAGGTGGAAGCTCAAGAGAATCATTTCTAAATTGTTGGTAGACTAATCCTCTCATTTTTTGGTTACATCATGGATACCTTGGATATGGAGTAGTTCAACTTGAAGAACCCTGACATTGGAAAGCACTCCATTTCAAGCTTGATTCTCCATCCAAATAAACCATACATCTGCCTATGAAAGCAGAAAGTGATCATTCCACCCTTGCTCATGGGATTTCATAGGTGGACCTGTGTCATTATAGTGGATATTTTATATAATAGTGCTTGAGGTGCTTCCTCTGATGAAAAAGTGCCATCAGTTTGATAACTCTGTTTCTGTTGTGATGTGCTGGTTATGGTTTTCTGGCTTCTTTGAATGATTGAATTAGTTACAGTTAGTGCCATTTGCACACACAAATTTTGATGCATTAGGATCAACTGCTTCAGGGTAGACATGCGGTGGATCCGTGTTTTTACAGGGATTTGGTGCTTCTGATATAGTGATCTGCTATGGCCTTTTGATGACACACCCAAAGTCTTCGACAAATCTGCATTGTCCTTTCCCCCTCCTAGTAAAGAGGAGCTTCATTTTTTGGTGCATAATTTATCATTTTCAGCAATCATGAAAATGATGTGTTTTAACTTAAAAACTGAATTATCTTCTCTGCTGGTTGTTGGCAATTATTCTTCATCTGTTTCATTAATTAAAAGATCCCTTTTGTGCAGCTACAGCACTGAGAAAGCTTATCCCCATTGTTTTGTGAAGACTTAACTATTTTGTATTGATAGCTGCCTTTCTCTGCTTGAACAATGGAGATGGTATGTCATCATTTGTAGTTTTTTTTTCTTTCACATCATATGAACGGTGCAAAGACTTGTGCATGTTTAAAAATCTACTTTCAAATGTCCATTTATTATAATGTACTACAAATATGTGTTATATAGGTGAATTACATGGAAAATTATTAGGTGAATAATTGTTACAATGTTGTCATTGTTAATCATATTTTTCTCACTCACGCCAACAGTATTCAACCAACATTGTAATTGTATTATATTTGCTTGGTGTATTGAGAATTCCTGCTTGTTCACCACAAAATTTGTGAAACTGGCTACAAGTTGGTGCATGTTCTGGCGAATTCTCTGCTTTTCACACTCTTTAAGTTTATTTGTCAACAATAAAGTATGCAAGCAGGGTGTAAGTTAGATATCATGTCTACTATTTGCATTTTTGCTTTGCTTGCAAATTGAACATAGTGTTCTTCCCTTATAGTACTATAATGCTAGTTTACTGATTCTTGTGGCATTGATCTGTCTTGTTGTAGATTTTTTCCTACATTGACAAAGTCAGTATATGTGTAGGATACTTAGGTGTAATGGTAAGAGCATCCTAAAGAAGACAAAAGAATTACACGCTTGTTGTAGCTGTTCAACTTACATCTTCCGGCATACTAATGCCTATGGCCCTTCCCTTCTTCAATGATTTCTGGAAGTTGGCTATGGTCGAAATGGAGGACTTCTGTATGGACTCCATTAGCCCATTCCTCACCTTTAGAGTTTCTCCTGTGCAAATTTCCTTTGTTGGGTAAACACCCCCATTTTTTCCCATGTCTGTCTGGAAAGCCTGTCAGAGGTGGCTTAGTGAGAGTGTTTGTTTTTTATTCTTTTTTTGGGGGTTGGGGTGTGCGTGTGTGTGCAAGCCTCTAACCTGGCCAGGAGACATTGCTGAATTTGTTATGTATGTTTGTTTCTTGTGTGCAAGCAACAGCTCAATTTCTTGCCAATGGAGCATCAACGAAAGAAACAAAAGGATATAACTTTGTGTTGATTTCACATTCAACAGATGAAAGAAATCTTGGTACATAGCCTTTGAGGATTATGACAAAGGATTGTGACAATATGAGTTAAAAATCAATGTCAGTATGCATTAAATGGGTCATTTTAGTATCATGCTACCATAGAGGTCAATATTGCCTGCGCTAGATATTCTGTTTCTAAAAGAAATGAAACATTGGCAGAGAAATATTTCTACCAATAATTTCTGCAAGAGCACTGCCCTCCATTGAAGCAATGAAACCTGTAAGCATCCCTGACAACAATTTCTCTACCAGTAATAGCTGAAATAAACTTTATGGCATCATGGCAATCGCCACATATCCTGAGGTTCTTCATCACAAGTATAGGCTCCCCAGCTTTGGTTGAGAGCAATCCAAATGCAACAGCAAGTTTCTCGCTGTGATGCCTTAACCTAATCTCTTTTTCTCCTTCTGCTATCTCATCATCTTTAACCAAAGCCCACCTCATATCAGGCACATAGCCAGCTTGCTTCATCTTCATTGCCATTTCCTCCAAGTGCCCATGAATTTCCTTTATCATTGGGTGTGAATGATCTTCGGCTACAAAGATGTGCACCTTCTTATTTAACTCAATCCAACTACAGCCTGGTTTCTTCTTCATGCCTTTATCTCTCATATACCTTCTAACTTGAGCCACCTCTTCCCATGCACCAACACTAGAATACATATTTGCTAGCACAACATAGGGAACAGCATTTGTAGGGTCCAGCTGCAAAAGCTTGTTTGCAGCCTTCTGTGCTAGTTCCATGTTTCCGTGTCTCCTACAAGCACCGAGTAATTCAGCCCAACCCCTTGAGCCAGGGCTACATGGCATTGAATCAATTAGCTTCTCTGCTTCACTCAGCTTCCCAGCTCGGCCCAAAAGATCAATCATGCATAGATAATGTTCTGCTTCTGGTACAATTCCAAACTTTTCTTCCATCATATCAAAATACCTCACTCCCTCATCCACCATCCCAGTGTGCGAACATGCAGAAAGCACAGCAATAAAAGTTATTTTTGTTGGGCTGATACCACTTGCAAGCATCTGCTTAAAGAGTTGCAATGACTCCATTCCAATCCCATGTTGTGCATAGCCACCAATAAGTGAGTTTAAGGACACTGCATTGTACTCTGCCATCATATCAAATAAGCGTCTTGCATCTTTAAGGCTTCCACACTTGGAATACATTGCAAGAAGTGCATTGTTCACTGATATACGATTTGAAGGGATCTCAGACTTTATCATCAATGCATGAATCTGTTTTCCCAGCAAGGGAGATGAAATATTAGAGCATGCACTGATGACACAAACAAAGCTACAATCATCAGGCCTATAACCAGCCTGAAGCATCTGTCTGAAACAATAAAGAGCCTCCTCAGATAGCTCCTCATTTAGTGAATAGCCAGAAATCATTGTGTTCCAAAGAACTAAATCTGGTTCAGGAATCTCTTCAAATATTCTCTCACAATCTAACATGTCTCCCCCACACTTTGAATACAAATCAATCAAACCACTACCAATGTGGCGATTTTGATGAAAACCAGTTTTGATCAACATAGCATGGAACTGAAGCCCCCCAAACAAATCCCCCCCACACGTAAATGCAGTCAAAACGCTCGCTAGAGTAAGCATATCAACTTTAAAACCCCAGCGAACCAAATCTTGAAACAATTCCAATGCTTTAAGTCCCTCTCTCTGCTGACCATACACCACAATCATAGAGTTCCATGAAACTGCATCCCTAGTGTGCTCTCCCATCCCAAAAAACACTCTTTCAGCTTCTTCTAAAAACCCATTTTTACCATAATACGTAACAAGAGAATTATTCACCGAAGCATACGAATCAAACCCAGAATAAACAGCCAAACAATGCAACTGTTTCATCAAATTTACATCATTTCGACAAGCGCCGATCACTCCAGAAAAGGTGAACCCATCCATGTCAAGACCCCTTTCTCTCATCTCCCCAAACAGCTCCAAAGCAGGCCAAACATCCCCACAATCCGCGTAAGCAGAAAGGAGGGTGTTATAGGAGACGAGGTCTGGTTGAGGAATTCGATCGAACAACTGACGTGCAATCCCATTGAGCGACTCTTTTGTATAGGCAGCGAGGAGGGCGTTGAAAGTGAAGACATTGGGTTGATGGGTGTCATTGAAAGCGTGCCGAGCAGCAGCCAGGCGGTTGCATTTGGAGTAAAGGAGGATGAAGTGGTTGCTTAGAAACGTGGTAGAAGGGACAATAGATTTGAGGTAGAGTGCATGGAGTGATTTGCCTGTTAATAGGTCTTTGTTGGCTATGCATGCTTTCAAAAGCTGGCGAAAACTTCGGCTTTGGGTCATCCAATTTCTCGAAAGCTCAAGCCTTGAGGACATTGGCCTCTTTAACTCTCAGCTTATGACTGTTCAAGACAACCCCCGCATCTTGGGTTTACATTGATCATGGCCGGAAAGTTGGACCCAAGGTCCATCCAAATTTCAGACACAACATCATCATCCACATCCCAGTATTGTAATTAAAATTGAACTTAATAAAAATTATTCTTACTATACAATAAAGAAGTTTTAATTTTGAATGAATAATTTACGAATTTAAACAAATTTATTTACTAAATAAGTTTTAAAATTAAATTTAAGTATCGCTTATTTACGTAAATAAACAAACTGGAACAAGTTCTTCTCCAACCTACCTAACTCGTAAAGAAGATGTCGGCATGTTTACAGTACCAGCAACAACACAAAGGGTTTGCTTAAACACTGAGATTGTCCTTCAAGTTCTATAAAATAGTCGATTTCCACTATCATGTGTTTTATAGTCAATTTCGTCCGTCAGGTTTGTGATTTTTATCAATTTTATATAAAATTAGACGAAATGGTTAGCTGTCGATCAACGGCATTCATTGCTGGTCAACACCCAACACTTTAGAAGAAAAATTTGTTGGACTTATTTTTTGACATATTAGCATGTCTTTGCATATCATACATTTTCAAAAAATGAATAAATAAAAAACTGTAAAATTGTTTTCTTAAAACATCTATTTTCTATACATATGAATTTTAAAATAAAACAATTAAGAATTTTTGTTTTGATAAAATATATTTTTTAAATTTTAGTTTTTGAGTGGCAATTTTACTAAAAAGTAATTATTTGAAAAAATTCCTTTTCTAAAAACCTTAATTTTGGTGCCAAATAATTGTGAGGTTTTTAAGAAAATTATTTTTTAGGAAATATTTTTTTGGTTTATTTATTTTCTTTTTTCTGCAAATTTAAGATATATCACCACATCTCTGACACGTCCAAATTAGACCCTAGAAAGAATTCTTTTCTTCTAAAAAAAAATATCACGCGGGCATTGACCAATGGTGTGTGATGGGTGTTAATCATGGATTCCTTCTAATTTTTATATTGAATTTACTAAAATCGTGAACTTGAAGGACAAAATTAATTGAAAAAAATACGTGGGACAAAAACAATTATTTTGAAAAGATTAATTTATTTTTTTCTGATTCATGTGAATTTAGATTTAAATCTTAAATCTAGAACTAAAAAAAAAAAAAAAAAATCAAGTGCATTTATTGTTAAAATTTATGGCTATCCACCATTTAGGGGGTTGTGTTAGCCTGCTATAGCTGTCTACTGGGTGTGTCCATGTGCTGTGCACGTCAATTTGTCTTCCAATACATCTACCATGCGTTCAAGTCCAACTCTTACCTGGCCGAGGGCCAGTTTGGACGCAATATGCAGTGTCTTGCCCATTTGTCTTTGATGTTTTCCTACTAATTCCCAGGTCAATTCAGGGTGCGAACAGACAAAAATTGTTGATTATTTGTAGGGGTGTAGAGTCACCAAACCAAAACTAGCTGTCAGGACAAGCAACCATGCCTCACACTTTTGGAACCATAACTGACCTTTGGGTCCATCTGTTGTCTTAATGGGCCTTGAAGCGGCCATTCTAGTGTTTTTGGTCTTTACACGAAGTCCTGTACTCTACTTCTTGTTTGTATTCACTGCCTACACAAATCAGGTCATGATGTCTTGCAATCGTTCTGTACGTATTAGAAATTTGGGATCTCCATGTCCTAATGGACATTTTAGTAGTTAATTTAAACTTTTATTATTAAAATTTTAGATTTTAATTCTGAAAAGAGAGTATTAAATTTATAAGAATGATAAAAATTATATTTATTGTATAACATATAACGTAATAATTTTTTAATGTTAATTTTATTTTAAAAAAAAAAATTTGGGATCGCCGTAACTTAAGGTTACATGAACAGTCATGCTGGTTGTTGCCGCCAGAAGATCGAGCATCTGAATTCGATATGTGTGACCATTATTGTGTTCAGTAAAAAAAAAAAAAAAAAAAAAAAAATTAATCAGTCTAATTACAAGGTTGTCTATCACGTGAATCTCATAATTCTAGCAACAGATATTATATACATCAAGAGTGACGCTTAATGCAATCGTATGCTGAGATCAATATTTATGGTAGTGGGAACACAAAACAAAGATTACTAAGAGCACCAACAAGAACAAACATCGATGACCACGACAAGCTAGATGCCCAGGACAATCACTGCAGCGACCAAGGAACAGAAATCCCTTTCAAGCCAGGCTGGACTGAGTCTCCAATTAAGACGGAATATGTCAAAGAAGCTGCATGCATGGCATGGATGGGCTCCCTTTGATATCGAAATTTACTCAAAATAATTGGAAAGAAGAATTTATATCTGAGACCCATCCCACTTGGATACAACAAGTCGGATCCTACTGGGTTTGGGTGCCTTTTGGTCAACAAATCTGTAATGGCAAGCCTGCAAAATGAGAGTGGCCGCACTGCATCGGGTCTGGTGAGTCGGCGGAGTTGACTTATACAAAGCAATGGTTAAATCGTCAACCAACTGGAACAACCTTCATAAATTCTTCATGTGTTTGGTATGGCCCTTCTATTGGTTCAAACGACATTAACTCCACTGGAATCCACCAAGTTTTCTAATTGTTTCTTAGTCAATTGAGAATCACAAGTTGTTTCAGAGTTTTCAGAGACCGGATGGCAAAATTAAGTGTGATACTTATAGATACTAGCATTTGCATAGGTAATTATTGCATATAAATCTTGTAATTAATATATAATCCACTTTGAATAAACATATTAATTGGCATATGTTAAGCTATGTTATTTCCACTCTGATTTATACTCAATTTTGACACATGTTCAGGTTGTTGTTTTTTAGGAGTTAGCCAACAGGTTTTTTGGTGGACAGTCCTGCTGTAAGCTGAATTGGTTGGTTGATCTGGTATGGACGCAAGCTGCTGTTTTGGCCTCCGCGGTTTTTTATTGCATAGCTTCTTAGCTGGTCTATGATTTCTGCTGGGATGCCTTACTGCCGTGGGTTTGTTCTTTTTGCAGTTAAACTTGCAGGTTTCCTGTGCAGTGTACCATGGCATGGCTAACATATCTTGTCATGGTTGCATTGATTTTTGCAGACAGGCGGCCATTTTTCTCAGCTGTGTCACTAGTTTCCCGGTTGGCAGGTGGTTAGCAGGTGGTATGCTTGACTATTTGCCGAGGGTGTCGGTGTCTTTTGGATTTCGACCGGCAGTTTCTATGTTCAATTGAGTAGTATTTTTTTTTTTTTTTTTTTTTTTTTTTTTTTTTGTATTTTCAGAAGGATGCTGTGACTAATATTTTCTTTATTGGCTGCTCAATTAAATAATATATATATATATATATATATATATATATATATATATATATATATATATATATATAAAATAAGAAAAAATTAATATAAAAATAATTATATTTAAAATCATTTTTTATTAGTGTTAAATTTGAAAAGATATAATATTTTAATAATTTACTATATTTTTTAGTTAATAAAAAAAATTTAACAAATAATCTCTTAATTATATTAAAAAAAAAAATTAATATATCAATAAAAAATTTAAATTATATATATAATTCATAAAAAATATATAATAAATATTAATTAATAGATATTACAAATTATATATTTTGAATAATAAAAAATAATAAATTAATTTGATCCGTTAATTAAAAAAAATTTGTAGCACATTAATTTTCAAAAAATTGAAAAAAATTTTAATTAGAGAATAATTGAGGTCTCACCCTTCACTTAAATAAAATTGAAGACCTTTGAAAGATCAAATTTGGAAGTCTCATGTTTTAAATACTATGGAGAGGATAAAGAATATGGTCAAAGGTAGAGCCATCGTGTAATGTGTAACTTATAAAACCATGATTTTTAAATAAAATAATAATAATAATAATAATAATAAAATTGTGTCGTTATCATTTTCACTTGTAGGAAAAATATAATAACGCGCATTATTGGACCACATAATCCATGGACATCAAATTGAAGCTTTTTTGTTTTTTTGTTTTTTTTTTTTTAAATCAAAAAATCAGGTTTGCAGCCTCATCTGTTTTTCAAGTTATTTGCGCTAAGTCGATTATGTAAACACATGTGTACGTTGACCATCCACATATCCTTTGTAATAGACTAATAGTTTTTCAAGGATCATTCATTCCTTCAGGTTATGACCACTTAGCTGGATAAGGACCGGTCAGGTACAATGAATTAAAATGACATAACGAGACTATTTAATATGTCTGAATATTGATGGCTACGACAGTGGAAGACATAGAAATGGCATTCCAGTCAAAGAAAATAACTTAAAATTGTGACAAAATTAATTATATAAACATAAAAATGAAAATGCCAACTTGAGACTTGATGGAAGGTGCTCTGGGCTAAAGTCAACATGCCCAAGTAGGCCTTTTTGGAAAGCTCGCTTGGACTTATGGTGACATGTAACTAGGTCCACATAAATCTATCTGTGTAGTCTATTCTACGTTAAATTGGCCCTGGACCACAGATATATTCAACCCTTCCACCGTTTACTTTCTCCACAACTCATAGATTAATTAAAATCCAAAGCGTTGAATTTTTGAACAGTGGAGGATTTCTTCACTACTTAATTTCTTTCTTTTTTTTTTTTTTTTGTTTTTTTCGTTTTGTTCAAGTAAATGCTTGCATAAGGAATACTCGAAAAATTTAAGGGAGATTCGGGCTTTACTTCAGCCATATACCATTTACTTGTTCTACCTATACTGCATTACTTTATTAAGTTGGTAACTGTAGTTTTCGTTGACCACTTAGCTAGCTACTGTTCAATTCAAAATATGCAAATCAAGCATCCATTTCACAGCACACACGATAGCGAGAGAGAGAGCGAGAGAGAGAGAGAGAGAGAGAGAGAGCATTCATAGAGGGCTGGGAGAAGGGCCTACGTTATTGAGGGGAAGGAAGCAAATAGTCCATGTCAGTGTCTCCTACGAAGTGTGTGTGGTATGGACTAACATGATAGCATCACGTTAGTTGTCACAAAGAGACTATATGGCCATGTAAATGGTCCCCGAGCCTACATTCTTACTAATTATTTGTCTAAAATGGCTTCGGGTGGGGGCATCTACACAAGGGTTTCACGTGCGATAACAAACCTTCTTCCACTACAAACCACGTGGCCTCCTTCACCAATTATTGGATTTCTCTTTTTCTCTATTGTTTTAAACAGTAATAAGCACCATAGATTTGTGTGCTTACTTACATGCACAAGCTAAAATGTAAGTTCAATTAACCGTTTGCATATGGGTACTATTATTAGAGCCCCAAAATAAGCCAAAAATTTCAATGTACATTTTTAGGCTTGAGTAATGTGGCTTCTTTTATGTATGCTTTTTCGTGTCTTGGTTCCTTGGTTTTGTTGACAGACCAATAATTTTCTGCCCCAGAAGCATGTCTTTGATCAATTAAAATGCCCACGAAGCATGAAATGTTACAATCTAGAGTGTGTATGCGCCCATCAAATAATTTGGGATTTCCCATCATGTCTTTCCCTGTCGTCCCCATAGGCGTTGTCCGTGTCTTTCAAAGCTAGATGTTCTCTTAAATTAAATCAATCATATCATTATAGCTCTATAGGAGACCTGCATCGCTGCATGGGAAGAATTGGGGGACCCCTATATTGGCATTGACCGTGGAGGCACTGTTGTCTTCTTTGGTCTCTTTCAAGTTTCCTATTATTCATACTCCTTAAGCACCTGAAAGTAATGAGCCTAGCTCCACCCCTCCTCACCCCCGGCCTATTATTTTTCCTTTTTCCTTTTTATTGGGTTCTGTTTTGTAATAGTCTATCGCCCAATCCGATTAAATTAAGTTGATTAGTCATTTGGTATAAGTCAAGAATTTTAAAATCTATGGAATTGTAGAAATTCATAGATAAACGTTAAATCTTAAGAACAATAAATTCTCTTGTTCAAATAATGGGATTTGGATTTCATGTTTGATTAGAATTCTTTCGATTTCTTTTGACATTTTCTAATAGATTTTAAACATCTAATTCCGAAGTCTCCATGCCAAATGACTCAGAGGACAAAACGAGAGACACAAAAGAAAGAAAGAAAGGAGTAAAGACAATAAAAAGGCCAGAAGCGTTAATGAAATTTGAGCAAGGATATATTCCAATCGTTAAAATTTGTGAATAACTTGTACAAGAATTATTTAAGGCTAATATTAAATTCTTTAAAAAATTCAAGATATAATATAATTTTGTTTTGTTAAAATAATAATAAAGTTATTGACATTATGTCCTTTGTAATTTTTTTTTTTTTTAATATAGATACTTTGTGCACTGAAATGTTCTCTTATATTTATGATTATACATTAAAAGAGAACAATTATTTTTTAATTAGTTAAAGTTGACATTTTTACCAATATATTTTTATTCACATAAATAATTTTTATTATTTAATTTTTTTAATACTATAAAATTAAATAATCCATGTATGCAAACTTGAAATTGGATTTAAAAAAAAAAAAAAAAAAGGCAACATGGAGAACTCAGCTCATTAACTAAACAAATTAAGTTTGAACAGATCAAATTTTGACTTGATTCGACCAGTTTACACCATACACAATCAACAAATTAGTCAACATGTATTCAGTCGTAGCCGTTGTAACTTCCTAGTAGTTTCGTCCACCTGACTTCATACTCCAGGAGGGATCCAGAAAGCAAAGTGCTCGTGAGCTGTCCCTCACTTCACCTGAATTAAGTGTGAAAAAAGCAAAGAAAAATTTATACCAAAACGCGAAGAAACAGATTAAATGTCTTCTTATGAGGGTTGTCCCATATATAGAAGAATGAGTTTTCACCCCCAACTCAACCAAACTTGCAAATTCGTGCCGTTAAAATAAAAAAAACATTAATGACTAAGCTTAATATATGGAAGTTGCAACCATCTCTTTAATCACTACCCAAAAAGGGTCCTTTTCTAGTTCTAAATTAAAAATTTTCTTTCTAAAATGCTGCATTAAAAATACTTACAAGTAAACTTTTCAAATATATTTGATGCCTAATAACTTTCTATATATAGCATTGAGTAGTGCAAATGTACTTAATACATGTTCTGTTCATATGTTATCTGTTTCCAATTACCATTTGGAATGGTATACGCCCACAAACAAGGTGACCAAAACTAGCGGCGAACAAGGGATCAGAAGTTGCTTGCAATAACGGGTTTGCTTTGATGAAATTTTCAATGTTCACGTTACTCAACACATAAATTACTAGCTTTCTATTTGTTTATGAACAAAGACTCGTGAGGAACTACATGACCAACCTCCACCGTCCATTACAGGCGGGTTGTGATTAAGAACAATGTTGGACGGTCTTACTTGCTATTGATTAGCTGTTTAAAAATTACGAGGCCATGAATTTCAGGAACCATTCGTTGAGAATGTTGCTATATTAACTGAGGAATACGCCTATAGAAGAAATCAGAGAGATTATAACAAAATGGGAAAGAACAATTGCACAAACAAAGTACAGTAAAGGTTCCGTGACAACGCAGAGCCCAAAATCCTTGTCATCAACTTGCCATTATCAAGCAATCCGGTTTTCAGATCTCCTTTTACCAAAGAGTAACCTGAAGAAGAAAGACACCAAGCATATTCCCTTAATTCTTTTCTCACTAGAGATTTCAAAGATTCTCCTTCAACTTTGACAAAATATAAATTTAACTATGCGAGAAAATAAATTGAAGGAAAAAAAAATCACAAAGAGATCGTAAATCAGTTGTAATGAATTGTATTTACCGACACAAAAATAAGAAGAATTATATCTTTTTTGCATTAAATTATGTCTCATGTAGTATATAGAATCTATCTAATATATATATATATATATATATATATATATATATGTAGCGGAGATTGTTTTATTTATGACAATTATATTTTAATGCAAATTGCTGAGGAAAAGTTGCAAACAAGATCTGAAATGTTGTTGGGCATTTATTGGGGAATTGAACAGAAATTAAAGGGCAAGAACAGTACTAAATGAAGCTGGAAGAGGAGGGATGTGGCCGACATGGTTTAGATTGGGGTAGTCGAGCCAGGGAGCAAAATAATGGACCCGTCGGGAAAGAGCCGAGAGTGAGTTACCGTGAACTTTTGTGGGTCATATTTGGCTATTTTCTATAAGATTTGCTGTCGCCATGGATGGCACTAAACGAAACACAGCTACAATCTCTTTCATCCATTGTCTTATCTCAGATTTCCAAGTTGCTGAAACATCATTCTGCGTTCAACACAAAAATAATACATATATATATATATATATAACACATCATTCTAAAACATCTGTAAATAATATTGAAATAAAACCTTCTACAGCCCCACCCGACTCGGCAGCTAGTGGACTACACTTACAATTACTGTGCACATGTGGTCGGGTGAGTAACCCGGAAATGGGTGAATCAAATTTTTGGGCATAGATAAAGGAATTTTACCATGGATTCTATTTACACGTCCATTTTAGTCAAATACATGTAAAACAGTGTCTCAGCTATTTAAAATAACAGTTCGCATGTCTAAGATGACAGTTTTAGCACCTAAATAGCAGTTCCCTTGTACTACAGATCCCCTCGCGTATGAAGCAATGTTTACATATTTGTGAGATTAACATCAACCGAAAGAAGTTTAATTACCATGAACAAATTCATCGAAGAATCGCCGTTTAAGTAACCATGGAGAAAGCTCTATGATTTTTCTGGACATATATAAAACATTATTAAGCAAAGAAGAGATCAATTTTGACTCACTTTCTTAGGTGAGTCAAAAATTTAATAAAAGAAAGTACAAAATTTAAAATTAAAAAAAATTGGTGTGTATATCTATATTTCAAAAGGGTTATTTTGAATCACTAAATAAAAAAAAAAAAAAATCAAAATAACAAGCGTCTCAAGCAATCGGCATCCTGTCGCTGTAGTCAAATTCGTCTTTGTCACCCTGTCTTGGTTTTCTTCACTTATATATAGGCTATGTAGGCTTGAGAGATCTTCATCATCTTATCAAACACCAATCCTTCTCCAGATCTTCTTCATCTCTTCCTCTCCAAAATTCTGATTCCACCCACTTTCTCTCTTTTGATTCTGTACCTAAAATTCTGTGAGCTTGTAGCTTTTATCTCGAAAACAACTTGTTTTGGAGGAAAATATACACCCCAAATATATGAGGCTATTGTCTAAGAAAGCCACGCGTAATACTCATGGGCAAGATTCCTCATACTTCCTAGGATGGCAGGAATATGAGAAGAATCCATACGATGAGATCAAGAATCCAACAGGCATCATTCAGATGGGTCTTGCAGAAAATCAGGTCAAATTAGAAACCTTGTAATTTACATAGAAGCAACAAATTATGTGTGTGTGGGTGGGTGTGTATGTGTGCGTGTGTATAAAGTTGCTTACTTTTCCATATCATCATATCTATTTTGCAGCTCTCCTTTGATGTTCTTGAGTCCTGGCTGGCCAACAACCCAGACGCAGCTGGCTTCAAGAAAGATGGACGGTCCATATTCAGAGAGTTGGCTCTGTTTCAAGACTACAATGGCCTTCCCGCATTCAAGAAAGTGAGTTCATGCTCTTTGAATTAAGTACTGAATTATAGTTCTTTTTCTTGCTTCTTTGGACCATGAAAATGATAATTTGTAAGTTATTAACTAACAGTGGTATATGGTCATTTTTCTCAGGCAATGGTGGAATTCATGTCAGAAATAAGAGGAAACAGAGTGAACTTTGATCAAAACAAGCTGGTTCTCACTGCTGGTGCAACTTCTGCAAACGAGACCCTCATTTTCTGCCTTGCCGAGCATGGCGATGCCTTCCTTCTTCCGACTCCATACTACCCTGGGTAAGTCAATCTCAATTTCTTGCTCTACACATTTCCTGTTGAAATCCATTTCGCTTATCCTTTGTTTATGCACGAACATTTCTAATCTTAATCTTTGATTTTTTTTCCGCAGATTTGACAGAGATCTCAGGTGGAGAACTGGGGTTGAGATCGTGCCTATTCATTGCACAAGCTCAAATGACTTCCAAATAACTGGACCTGCTCTGGAACGAGCTTATCAAGAGGCACAACGAGGCAATTTAAGAGTCAAGGGTGTTTTGGTCACTAACCCCTCCAATCCTCTGGGCACCACAGTGACCCGCGACGAGTTGAATCTTCTTCTAAACTTCATTACAGCAAAAGGCATCCATCTTATTAGCGATGAGATTTATTCTGGCACCGTTTTTAGCTCGCCGGGTATGGTAAGCATCACGGAGGTTTTAAAGGATCAGAACTGCCAGGACACTGATGTTTGGAATCGAGTTCACGTTGTCTACAGCCTCTCAAAGGATCTTGGTCTGCCTGGCTTTCGAGTTGGTGCAATTTACTCCAATGATGAAATGGTAGTTTCCGCAGCAACCAAAATGTCCAGCTTCGGCTTGGTTTCATCTCAAACTCAATATCTTCTTTCTGCTCTCCTTTCTGACAAGAAATTCACAAGAAGCTACATTTTGGAGAATCAAAAGAGGCTTAAACTTCGACAGAGAATGCTTGTCGAGGGCTTAAAAAAAGCTGGCGTCAGTTGCCTCGAGAGCAATGCCGGCTTGTTCTGTTGGGTCAACATGAAGCACCTTTTGAAGTCCCACACATTTGAAGCGGAAATGGAACTTTGGAGAAATATTGTTTATGATGTTAGGCTAAACATTTCTCCTGGTTCTTCTTGCCATTGCACTGAGCCTGGTTGGTTTCGCGTATGCTTCGCTAACATGTCCGAGGACACGTTAGACCTCGCTATGCAGCGATTGAAGTCTTTTGTGGACTCAATCGGTGACAAAATTCAAAGCAGCAGTCGTCATCAAGTTATGCAAAATTTAAGAGAGTCCCCCATATGGTGGGTTTTCCGGCTATCGTTCCACGACCGCAATCCCGAAGAACGATAGTCTGCTATGCGTGTGTGCAGATTATGAAAAATTAAAGAAGAAAGTACCCCGCAAAGTGGGTTTTCCGGCTATCGTTCCACGACCGCGAGCCCGAAGGACGATAGTCTGGTGTTTGTGTGTGAAGTGTAGAGTTCTATGAACATAGTTCTCAGCTGTCCATTTCATTTTCTTTTTCACCCAAAAACACTTTCGGTGGATATATCTTTTTCGTGTTTCCCTTTTCTTTTGGTTCAGTCCAAATGTAGAAGGTGAACCCAGATCCATCCTGTTGGATTAGAAGTGACTTTAGCTTTTGGGTTTGTAAAAGTGTCGTCTATCTCTTTTGCGAGAGGGATTCTATTGTATTAGTCTTTCACGTACATGACCATCATGCCATTATGATTTGATTATTAGTGAAAATAATATAATATGAAAATGTCTATCTATACTATATATTTATTGTAATTATCCTATAATTGAGATGTCTTTCTATGTTCATATAATTACTTGCAATGGTACACAAAACTATACCGAGCACGGCCCTTGACGAGGGATTGATGGATGGGGCAGTGACGCAAATTGCCCATCGCCTGCCACTGTAGTCCTCCAGTAATACCATCACGACACATCTTAGTCGATTATTATTACATGGTCTAACATTCTCAGCCAATAGGTTAGTTAAGTGGCATGGATGTGCCGTGAAACTTTCACAACTCGAATTAACTTTGAGGTTACGTCGTTCACTTAAAAGGGCTCCAGCGTAAAAACAAAAAAAAAAAAAAAAATGGCTAAAGAGAGTTAACCATTGTTCAGGTGATGGCTGAGAGTTGCGTAAATTGAGAGATTTTATTTTATTAAGGTTGTTCAAGCCGTGTGAATAGGGGACTAACATTAGTCCTTTCCTCCCCGTATGTATCTGCAAGTACAATTTTGTGTGGCCCTGGTGTTATTGCTTGAGTCAAATGGACCATTAAGTCAAAAAAAGGGGTGTCTTCTAGTGCAAGGATTTCCCAAACAATGAATATTCCATTTAGGATTTGCTACGAAAAAAGCCAAAAATAAGAGACACTCTCACACATCTCTCTACATTTTTGTGCTCAAGTTGTTATTAAAATAAATTGAACAGGAATATAAAGAAATTCCAAGTGAAGTTAATATCCCTCGGTTGTTTGTGGTGTTCAAGGGTCGTCACGGCCGACGCAAGCGATTGATCACAAGAAAGACTCTCTTATAAGCAATGTTATTAAAAGTTGAATGCCTGTGAACTTTCTTGGATTAATTCTTGCTTGCAATATTTTCTTTCAGATCTACACGTTTTTTTTTTTTTTTTTTTTCTGGCTTCATTATTGGCCAAAACAAATGATGAACCATTTTTAATTGATATATATATATATATATATAGCATTAGGGTCAATAAATTTCATAAATCAAGACCTCAATGATAGTTAAATTCCCCTTCTCCACTCCAACTGGATAAAAGAACAAGGCAAGCACCAAAAGACCATGATTGGTAGGTAGTATTCTCGTTGTAACTTGACTATTGAGTTTTAAAATTTTATTCTATGTTTGTACCATGATTACTGAATTTTAAGATGGTATAATCACATGACTGCGATTGTAATTATTGGAGCATGCATCTTGTTTGATTAATTTCCGCAAAAGAATCAATATCGTGTTTAGTTAAACCAATTATAATTAAGAATCCGGTGGTGTCTGGTAGGAACTAGTTCACGATATTCATTTGGATTTACGTTGGTAGAATTCATTCTAATACACAACCAAATAAAATAGATACAGTTAAAGAAAAAAGAATAAAAATTATTAAAACTTAATTTATAACAATTATCTATCAAATTAAATATCAATTTAATTTACTTTAATACATTTTTCCGTTGTCAATCAGTATGTTCCTTCTCTCTCTTTTTTTTTTTTTTTGTGTCCATTAAATTTTTTCTTAGTATAAATTTGGATCACAAATAATATATTCTCGAAGCCATCTATTGCATGGTATGCCACTTTTTAATGGGTCAGCTTTGGCTAATTTTTTACTTTTTTTTTTTAAAAATGTTTTTAGACAATCACTATATAGTTTTTACTTATTATATATCTCTTAATATTTTTATGTTTTTTTCTTACAAAAAAAAAAAAAAAAAAAAAAAAAAACAGCAGTAGCCATCTTATTCATAGCATCCTTTAAACAGCAAGGACACTCCGGAATATGTACTTAACATATTTGGGGTTAAGTTATTCATTGGAAATAATAAATCTATTCCCCTTCTAGGATAATCGATCATGAGATGGCTGAACAATGAAAATCTCCATTTTACCTTATTTAGTTATATGCGCTTATTCCCTTTTGTTTTTCATTTGTTTTTGCTGTGAAACGATATGCAAGCCAGCTACTTAATCATAGTACAAAAGTTGAGAAGAAAATTATATGATACCTTTATTAAACATGTCAAGAAATCATTTGAATTTTATTTCATCTAAAAATTTAATTTGTTAGATAAAACACAAAATATAAATTATATATTATATTTTATTATACTTATAATAATTTATGATTAAGTAAAAATAAAAATAATATATATATATATATATATTAATTATAAAATTTTGATATCATGTTAATAAAATATTTTATTTAAAGATTCAAAATTTTAAGTAAAGACATAAATTAAGTAAAGACATAAATGTCGTGCGTTCATACTAGAGTTTAGACATCCACCTACCACTTTTCCAGCAGAAACAAGATAACAAATGCTGCCATTGACATTGTGATCCTGGTATCCCGACACCTTTACACATATTTTCTACAAAGACAAGGACGGGATAAGTTTAATTTAGAAGAAAAAAAGCTACAGAAATACAAGATTAGACACAAAAATTAAATGCAAGTTTATATTATTGAATTTTAATTATTAATTATGGTTAGTTTACGGTTTTGTGAACAATAAACTAATTGACGATAACTAATAATTAATAATTAAAATTTAATAATATAAATTTATAGTTAATTTTTTAATTTTTGTATCTAATCTCTATATTACAGAATAATCTCTTTAATTTAATGAACGGCTAATAAAAAAAATTTGGCTTCACCTATGGCATGCAAGGAAAGTGGGTACTGTATAAGTATACTATATGAATTTAATTAGACGATAACTTATGAGGAATTCACCTACCATCAAATTAATTTGCTATAAGAACTTCCCCTGTTGGCGGAGTAGAAATGTCTTCCGATTTTACACCTTAATTAATCAATCCAACATGCCGAACTGATCCACCTTTCGGGGAGCTTCTATTGTTCTTGTAACAAAAGGCTTTAACCACTAAGCATGACCGAAACAAAAAATCTGAGTGGGATCAGAATCTCAAATCTTATTCATAATTAATCCTGCTTGCTTAATTTAATTAGAGAAAGAAAAAAAATTGAGACGGGTACCATTTATCAAATGTTCAACGAATGTAAATAGATTAACCAAGTAGTAACAGATAAAAAAAGGATAACAAATAACATATGAATTTTATTTTATGCTCAACGATCCGCAGCAATATATGATTTTTAATTTAATTTAATTATATTTGTGCTTTTTTGGTCTTCCCTTGTACGCGGCGATCGAGCACCTGTCAGAATGATTTTCCTTGCGTGTGATTAGCAGTTTGGGGGCTCTGATTTGCCTCGGTGACAAGTAAAATTAATTTTCAAAATATATTTTCTAAACGAATTAGGAATTTGGTTGATTCCCCTTTTGCTTGTAGATTATGAACACGTGCCTTGGTGTGCGTGTGTGAAAAAAGATTAGAGCAGGTCCCGTATTTTATATTATATGTCATGGTCTTTTAGTAATAGTTTACTTGTTTTTCATATCCAATGAGATGCCGACATAAATTAGATTTAATTCTTTAGAGGATGTGAGATCTGGGGGAGTTGGATGGAGAGCCCAAATTATAAATTTGACGAAGTTGCTTAGTAGCTAGATGCTAGATAATAGATTTCATTTTCCAACTGTAGGTGAATTATATAAGAGGAAGAAAGGACCTCCTGAAGCGGGACCGAAAAGCCAGTATGAGTTTGGTCTACATGCTCCGGGTGCTAGTTAGCTGGTAACTTCCTTTTTATCTTTGATAAATGCAGGCTTGACGGTTAAAGCAGAGGTAACGTCAGCGTGAAACTAAATTAATTGGCTTTTCATGGAAACACCCAGAAAAGTTGGACACGAAAAGAGTTGATTAAGAAAGCCTGTGCCCACAATTGCATGGACGCTAACATCACAACTGGACATTAAGCACAATCAAGTGACCACGTTTGCTCAAAAGGGGAAAAGAAGAAAAAAAAAAAAGGTGTCTACGTTTTGCTTATTACACGAGGACAGTGACAAGAAAGGCTTGCCTCAATGTTTTATCCAAAATGGTCGAGTTAAATATTTTTGAAAATGACGGTAACCTTGCATGATTAAGTCACTAATTCAGCAAAATTTACGGGAATTTCTTTTTTACGGTGAGATATTTTTAATTATGAGAAAAATCTTACTTTTTATCAGTAATATAAGATATTATATTAAATCTTATAGTATAGAAAGAATGTAATTATCCGAACAAATGTAGTTATGAGAATGGTTGAAGCAGCATAATCCTTTTTATTATAAATGACAGAATGTAATTAAGATTAATAGAAAATGAAAAAAATAATAATAAGAAATTTTTGCTTAAGAAACATGTAGTTGATCTAGGCACATTGCAATAAATTATATCAACTGATCATAGAAATTGAACATTATGTGTATTTTCTCTGGACAATAATGGTCAAACAGCATCATAAGCTCAAAATCGAACCTAATATTTTCTCGGTATCTCTTCCATTGCTACCAATGCATAGACCTAAATTAAGCTATCTGGGCCTCTACATATGCCACTCTTGGCATAATACATGCTTGAATTTGACTTCATGCAGGTATAAAACTTAAAAAGGAAGTAAAGTATCCGATTGAAATAGTGTTGATACGTGTCATCCCAAAAGACGATTCAAAAGTCATTGACAATAAGATCTAAGTGATAAAATTACATGGGCTCTTAAATTTAGGTCAACACTTTAAATCCTAATCCTACAAATAAAAGAAAGGGCAATTCAAAATTGGTGGCTCATACTGGTAGTATCAAAAGACATTCTTGAATCTAAAAGGACAAAAAAAAAAAACAAAAAAAAGTTGTAAACAATGCTTCTATACTTTAGTGTCTAAGAATAAGTCAACAATCTTACCTACGCTTGTTTAGAAATGCTCGTTATGCAACTTGAATATACCATCTCAAAGTCACAATAAACTTCATTTCTATTGGTATATAAGATACGATAAAATGCTAAATAAAAAAATTATTTTGCTTTTATTGTATATACAATAAGATAAGATCAACTTATTTTATACTATTTAATTGTGATTCACGTGCCAAAGATATGAAACCCTTCTTCTTGTAATGCAACATATTCAAGCAAAATACAAAAATAATTTTTATACTTAAAAAATAAAAATAACTTAACAAAAGTAAACTATTTTAAAACTATTTAATGGTAAAAAAAAAAAAAAAAAAACCTTTACTTTTATCGGTTCTCGTTATTTTTTGAGCTTTATACTAAACCCCACATATATATATCAAAGTCTTTGTATTTAGGAGTCACTTTTTTTGTTTTTCCTAATTAACTGGCTCAAATTGAGACTATATCTTAGAGATGACTTCAGAAATCAATAATATTGCAAAGGTTGCTTTCTTAGTGTCGTCTAGCATACCTCCAAGCAGTTATTGAGATCTCATCCAAAATCAAGAACGCAAAATTGTTTGACACGGAATTAATTTCAGGTTTTTAAAAGTAACACTGCCCACGGTTTTCAAAGGTTTCTTTTTCATGCCATGTCGATAACATGTTGTAATCTCGACCACGACTCAGTATAGAAACTTCGCAGATGTTCTAGCTTTGGACTGAGTCTTCTAAACTCTAAAAAAAAAAAAAAAAAATGTAAATTCTATGATATCAAGATAAGGTTACATGTCATTTTTAGAATTATTGAAAATTTAATATGGGTTTAATTTTATTAAATAACTTAATAAAAATTTAAATTTATAATTTGTATGAAATAAATAAGACTTTCAACTATTAGACTACAACAACGAGCAATAGTACTGTTTGCAGTTATAGGTTCACCAAGTACGCAACTAAAAGTACAAAGTAGAGTGTCTACAAGCAATATTACTGTTATGGAGCACGTTTGGTGCAGGTTTTTGACTCATTTATATTTTTTATATTTTTTTGTCAAACAAGGAACCTAACTGACCCATCTTAATTTCGCTTCAACTGCTTCAATAAACATCAAATGTGGACCAAAAGCTCATTGACTTATTGACTTATTTAGCCGTGTGTATCTACGCAATTCAATCAGTCCGTAGTAGGTATCAGGAATCTTCATTTTTTTATCAAAATTTTGTTCACAGCATGTCAAGAATCAGAATTCCAAAAGCAATGCAGAAAGCTTATGCAATTTTTTTTTGGTCAGTATATGAACATCTTTTCTTTAATATTCAAATGAATATTTTGCCTCTGGGATCTTCCAAGAAACTGCAGAGGGCTTGTTTGGTAGAAACTGTTGCATTTCTGACTGTCATTTTTTAGACCTGCCCCCAGGATGAAGCTTTCTTTTTGGCTCTCCAAAGTACAGAGCATGTACCTAATATCCTGATTAACTCAAATGCCCGGACAGGCCCCCAAGTGGGTTTCAATAATAATGTCTAGCTGCAAAATGCGTTTATGTAATTGAGGTACCTTTCCACAGAAAAATGCAAGTAACTCTTGCAAAATTTGCATGCTGGGCAGCCATAGCTTTTCTCTCTCTCGTTTGGCATTTATTATGGACCACTTTCTCGCAAACCACGCCATGTTCATTTCTAGTATAATTAAAGACAAATCATCTACATTCATAAGAATTGATCACTATTAGCCTGATGCCAGAAGTCGGTTCGAGATCAACAATTTGAAGAAGAGTATATTTGCTTTGCCTACTAGACCTACCTTTGAGTTACTGACATTTACAATTACGAGTAACCAAAAACCCCGTTTCTCAATAGATCAAAACAAGCATATAAAAAATTACATTTGTTGGTTTTCATGGCAAATTGGCTTCGACTGTAATTGAAATTCAGTTCTAGAGACTATTTCAGTATCATCGAGTCATTAATTGTTCTAAAATTTCCCCAATACTATCATCTAAGCATTTTGTGGCCAGATAACACACATTTTTAATTGCTGCAAGCCCTCCGCGCAGCCCACTAACTACTTGGTGGGCTGTCCTTTTGGTTACTAATACAAACAATCCAACAAAAAGTTCGTGATTTGTAGGCTTGCCTTTTCTTATTTTGTATTTCGTGCTGCTCAGCCTAATGGGGTTGACGGGGGCAATCATATCGTACGATGGTCTTGAGTTTTCCCAACAAATGGGCAACCAGGAAAGCTTGAATATCAAAATGGAACCTTTTCTGTAAGTGCTCATTAAAAGTCTTCATCGAAAGCCATGATGATCACTCAAGATTCCAAGCTAAACAATTCTCTTATAGTGCATGGTGGAGATTTGTCTACTTGGCAACCAGCAGTATCTTGATACCTAAAATTCAATAACAAGGAGGTAAATTTGCGGAGATATGCTACTACATAAAGGGAATATCTGAGCTTTTCCGCTTTTTTTTTGTATTTTCGTGTTTTTGATCATTGTAATTAACTCATTTGTTATCTTTGTTTTCATATTGGGCGGTTTGGAACGCGCCACCCCACCCCCCCGCCCTCCACCCCAAAAAAAAAAAAAAAAATCTCCTAGACTCAATGCTTTTTGCGATACTGACAGCCATGCTTGATGGAGACGTGTCTTAGCACAAATCTGATGAAAGAACCAATAAATTATATCAACATTTTCATTAGGCCAATAAACTCACCTTCTTCTTTCTTAATAAGTTCAATTTTCAGGAAAAAAAAAAATAGTTGAAATCATCGTTATTTTAATCTTTATTCACCCTAACTCAAAATTTTTGTAGAAATAAAGAAATTATTATGAACTTGACAAGAAACTGGTTAGAAAACTTCATAATTTCTTGGCCAATTTCTGATCCCATGTTAACTTTTTTGTGAGGATATTGATGTATTTTGTGCATCGAAAATTAAGATGTAAGCTAATCTCTCTCTCTCTCTCTCTCTGTGTGTTTCTTTAAGGGGGAAAAGTAAACAAAGAAAGGGTTACTTCCGGAATTCTCAGTTGATCATAGTAAGCCCACCCAATTCGGTGATAAGCTCAGCAAAATAGCAGGCTATTCTGGGCCAAATATTTTGATGATTTGCCTTAGAATTTAGGCCAAGTCTTTCGAGATTTAGCCCATTAGTTAATCGATGAAGGTCCCAGAAATCTGTTAAGAATAATTGGAAAACGACTTTTTTCCTGAACATTTGATCCAAATAATAAAAAAAAAAACCTTTTTCCTGAACATTTGTGGGTGGACACCCCTAACTTGTAGTGACAAAAATGCTGTGGCTTTTCTGGGCGTTTATTACCTCAGTAGGCATTTTAAGCATACTTACTTTAATCTAATTTATGTAGCGGATTCTAATTAAATTTTCATTGACATTGTTGTTGTTATTGTATTGTTAGCCTTTCCCTCTTTTTCTATTCAGCTCGTTCAATGAGACAATCGTCGGCCGCCATGTACCACTAACCATATGCTAGTGTCTAGAAGACAGGTTTGGACTGGACCATTGTCGTTGTATGTTGTGGGGTTAGATAAAGTAAACTTCCATGTCTAGGCCTCACACGTTGGGCCTAGGCTATCAGATCAATGTAGTAATCCTGCTTAGATAAACGATAACACAATAAGCAAAAAGATTTGAGAAGTAATTAAATAATACTTTAATGGTCATGTAATAAGCAGTCAGATTAACGTAACATAAAATCATATAAATTTTTACAAAACAAAATTATAAATTTTGAACATTTTTCTGATGCTTCAATAAGAGTTAATTTAATGCAGTAAATAATAATTTAAACTCATAACTAATAGATTAGAAAATTTGAAAAATTTTGGTACAAGGATTACTTTTTTTTTTTTGTTATTTGTACAATTTATTATGAATTTTTTAATATTAATTTAAGTTTCAAAATTTTTTATTCATTTCTAACTTTTTTCTTTTCATCATTTCCGCAAACCCTAACAGAAATATTATTATCTTTTTTTTTTTTTTTTTAAGCTTATGACCCTTTTAAAACATTGTGTATAAAATTTTATACTAGACTAAAAATTTTGAAACTATATATCAAAATGAATCCGGACTTAACATCTTCTTCCTGGAATTGGAATACACCGTCCACACAGATTTTCGCAAAAGGGACAATGTCGAATTGTTTGGTATAATGATAGCAATTTTGCTAACTTTAAAGGAAAGTGAACAAGTGGGAATAAACAAAGATTGTTGTGTTAGTGAGTGTCGTTGCCGCTCTAATTAAAAAATATAATGATAAAAAACCAAAGAAACACTTAATAATTTTAAGACAACTTATCAATATAAAACTGGAAAGATAGTAATAAGGTCGTGGGGGGGCCTTTTGTCGTGGCTTGCGGGAACTTAAGGCATCAATCATGGCGTCTCTTTGGTAGTACCGTTTAATTATATTATTATGGCGTTCGCAAGATATGCATGCCACTAAAAGAAACTGATTACTCTAATTTTCTTTTTGTTATTAAAGCAAAGTTGACGGAAACGATAAATTAGATATGTTTCTAACATAAATTCATATATTATATTATTATGATTATAAATTATTGTTGTATTATGAAGAAACTTGATGGGCTCCAGAGAGAGAGAGAGAGAGGACAGAAACCTTGGAAGAAGAAAATGCGGAAGCTAAAACCCAGCAATCAGATTTGTTGGTGGTAATTCCTTCAACATTTTATCGTTGTCTGTACAAGTGTAAAATACAATAATGAAAATGAAAGAGCTTCCATTACCATGCTTACAAAACTACTATGCAAAGTAAGCTATTATAAGTACAAAAAAAGGTTGTCCACCTAACCCCATTCCCACTTTAATAGCCACTAACCTCCACTTAATCTACTACAAACTGGTTCTTCATTGATTGCATGAACTAGACTAAAACAAAGCTAGTTAAAAGCTAACCAAAAAAGGCCTTACACCAAAATAATGTTTCACTTGCTTCCTACTGAATTTGTTGCCATCAACCTACTGCAACCCAGCTTGGATCTCATCTTCAAGCTAGGGAACAGTTTCATATTTTTAATCTTTTAATATACATTAAGATTAAAAATATGTATTTAATAATTATAATAATAGAATATTAATCTATTTACGAGATATTTTAAGTTTATTATACAAAATAATTGTTATTTATTTATTGATTTATTTTTATATGTTATGGTGCTTCTTGTCAAGTTTGATTCTTTCTTTCGCCTTACAACTATTGAACTATTGTTGATGATTTATAATTGTAAAATTTGGCACTCATTGACAACTTTTTAGGCTATCATCCGACTCGACGTTCTTGGGTTTACATATTGGCCATTGATATGCTACATCCTTATGCAAATGGACGTTATTTATGATTTCTAAATCTATAACATTAGATACCATTTTCTGCTGCTTTTACACGTTGAATTTTAACTGGGTGGACCGCATTCTAACTCTTCCAAATGTACCTTGGGATACCCTGTAAGGGAATGGAATTATAATGATCGATTGGCTATTGCTTCCTCCAGTGCTTGTGGTCCATTATTGTTGACTGTGATACTGATGCTCATTTCTTTCCATTGCGCATACATTCTTTCTTGTATTAATCACAATGGTACATGCTAAGCTAGATTGATTATTGTCCTTTTGGTGGCTTTGCCGTCGTAGTAGCATTGTTTTATAAGATAAATGTTTCTTACACACTTTCAAAGAGTTGGTTTCACTGTAATGGTATTGCAATTTTTGTTCTTTTTTTACTAGGTTTAGTTTAATTGGAAAAAAGTGAATTATTTGTAAGTGAGACGAGTTCGAAACTCGAAGAATTCATGTTTATACCGAGTTGTGATGCTTGTAATATAAAGTTCACTGCACACACCATTATCCAACATTAATTGAGCTGGAACTTTTGGATTAAAAAATTAAGCTAGTTGATTTCTCGATCTTCCCTTCCCTTTTAAAGCCGACTTGCTTCGGGTTTGCTTCTCTGGTAATATTAAAATATATGATATTTTAGAAGTTAATTTTAAATAATATATTTCTAACAGTTTAATAATAATAATAACAACACCGGCCGGGGCGGATCCCGCCTTTTTCACCTAGGTCCAAAATGGCAGCTGTATCATTTTGTGAGATTTGGGTTTGTCCAACTTATCTTTTACTTTGTGCTGGTCAAAGGACTCACATGTTGATTCAAGAAAGTAAAAAAAAAAAAAAAAAGACACACATGTCCTCTCCCGCACTAATAATTATCAACTAGCCACTGCTGTATTATCATGTTAAAAAAGAGACTAAAGTACTTATATATATATATATATGTAGTTTAAAGCGTTGGACTGTATTGGATGGTTTGGGCCTTGAACTTGCTTGCTTCCTTTGATCATTTTTGTTTTGATGTCTATTACATTTTGTACCTAAGTTTTGGAGATAATTATATTTTGCGCACTGCATTTTTAACAATTACAAAAAAGATATTCTAGGATTAATCGGGGTTAGTCACTTTAGGGTATTTATCATGACACTTTTGTAATTAAATCAAATTTATACTAACAGCAGCTTGATGGAAGATATTTTTTATTATTGCATTTTAAATATAGTATCTTTTGTAATATTAAAAATATGAGAAGGGGACAGTAATTATTCCTTAATTTTGGGGTGCGAAGTGTATTAATCCAATTAAAACATCATAGTTGCCGTGAAAGATTCTCTAGTTCTACACTTTTATCTGTGGTAACCACTTATACAATAATGGTGTAGAGTTGTCGTGGGTTTGTGTTTTCTTTGATTCACTTTCTATTTTTTATTGCTCCAGTAAATTAATTTGTTGGCTAGCTAATTGTCGAGAATGTTTGTAACATTTACATGGATTTGGTTTGAGGCATTCGTATCTGTCAACAAGTATAAAGCCTAGAGGGAGAGAATTGAGCTATTCTTCCACTGGTTCAGATTCGAGGAGATACATTTTTTTTTATTTTTATTTTTTAAGTGATAGAAGTATTATTCATACCAACCTTCTGAAAAAAGAAAGTAACCCAGAAACTGTACAACATATCAAAACTCTCCTAGCAGCCTGGATCACATACAATTCCAATAAAAGCATGTATCCAACAGCCAGCACTCTTGTTGCTACGGAAACCAAAAAGACCCACCCACACCAAATTATAACCACGCCATAAGCGGTGCCCTTTTTCCCATGCCCATTAATTATTGCAAGGGAGTGTGCAAAGCTAATTGCCTCTCTTGTTGTAAAGACAAATTGTACCCCACCCATCAACCATCAATCAATCTCATCAAAGCGGTCCACATGCTCCCAAGGACGTTAGAAAGAGCAGGCTGAAGATGGTACTCCAATTTTGACAGAAAAAAAAAAAAAAAAGAAAAAACTTACTTCGTCCAATTTATGTGTCACGCCACTGTGCAGTTGGCTATAAAATATGCACAACTCTGCGTGTTTTTCGTTATGCATTTTTCACATTCATTTATGAAAAGAGAAAGTAATTATAAACTTTCTTACATTTTGATGCCCAATCCTTTAAATAATGTGATAATGCAAATAATTGACTTTGCTATCGCGACTTATCAACGCTAGGACGAATACAACTCAACGTGATGGTGATTGCAATATTTTGCATTAATTAAAATAATATGTTACAGTTCCACAGTCACGTATGATTTGATGGTTGGCTTTTCCTTTGGATTCGAAAACTTTTTTACATATTTTAACAAACTGAACCAGCTAAGCTTGCATTTGGAACGATGTCAACCAATCTAATTTAATCAAAGCAAAAATTACTAACTAATCTTGCACTAGCAAACGAAATTGGGACGGAAGTCAACATGAACTCTACTAGTCTAACCAATTTTTTGACAACTACACGGTAGCTATGTGTGTCAAAACCCAATTTGCTCCTCGTTTACATACACCAACCCCGATTATTTGAGTCGGCCCAATTTGACCTAGAGGCTGTAAGCAGTAAGTCATGACGAAGCTTTGTATTGTTTATTGATCGTATTTGTTATTCAACAACTGAATTGCACGGTAGCAACCTATAGATTAAATACGATAGAACCTACCCACATATGCATATAACTCTACGCTTGCCATTCGAGGATAGGCATAAGTGGATTGCTATAACAGCTTGAAAACAGGCTTGGCGTGCCTTGAAAGGAATTTTTATGGCATCTTGAGCTATGTCAATGGTGATAAAACTCAAACCACAACTTGCGTCATAATTTGCAATTGTGACATGATCATCAGCGCATGAACCATGTTCAAATGAAAAGGAAACAAAAACATTAATCCCCATGCATTCCAATCAACCGTATAGTATGTGGATCCGTGTCGAAGGAGTCCCAAAGTATGGTCAAGTTTATGGCCAAACGACGTAGAACGAAAATTATTATCATAAAGATTTGCTGCCACGGTAGGAATTACATCCAAATTGATGTTAGGAGCTCACTGCAAGAGACTGAAACACTGTTTTTTTTTTGTTTTATCCTTCTTTGCTTCGCATCAGATACGGCCTGGCCCCTCGATGTTTAATTAGGAGTTATTATTCACTGGGAAAAATAAAATAATCGACCGAGCAATTTAATGCTTGATTCTGAAGTCTGCTTGGGCCACTAGGGACCTGGTCAATTTTGTTGATCTTCGTGATTACGTCCCTTGTGGTCCTTTTGACTTCGTGTCACATGTGTTGTTAAAATGTCTTCGCCTCTTCAATGAGTTCAACATTACGCTCTATTCCTCTTGTTTTCACATATGACAAACTGCGCCCCTCTATTGACACAAATTCAGTAAGCCACCTTTTGCAGATTGTGTACATGTAATGTATGTTATCCCCAGTGATCCAAAAAGAACTTTTCTGAATTGCTGCCTGCCGCAATGAAAGATTTTCAGCTATGTTGACCTTGGAAACGAACAAGTTGCATGATTTGTGATTTATCACATAATTGAATATAAAATTCACTTATAAAAAAAAAAAAAAAAAAACAAAAAAGGGAAATGACTTTGCAACTTGGGCTGTATTTGTGCGAGTCTTCCGGTTGGAACTACATCTGATGGAGTGGCAACGTGTGTCTTGACAGCTACACAACCACAACGGCAACAATAAAAGAATCGGTCATTTTTGGATGCTTTTGCTTGCTAGAGCAGAGCAAGTCTCGGCCAAAATGTCAAAGCATTTTTTCCAACCTTTTTTTTTTTTTTTTTTTTTCCTTATAACCGTTGGTTCCGGGTCTTTGATCCGTAATATCCTGCTTGCACCAGATAATTCTCTAGTCTTTGGCTGGCGGGCTATGATCCCAAGATTAATTCTAAATGGTGAACTTGGAGATTTTTTAACCCAATGCTTTTTCAAAATTTTATCATATTCTTATCACATGTCTAAACTTTTTTTTTTTTCCAACTTTTACCAATGTCTTTCATGGAAGAATTAAGGAAACGTTATTATGGGTAGAATTCTACCAATATGTGTTAGATTCAAAAGCTACAATTTACTTTTACGTAGAAAATTAATTAATAAGTAGAACTGTATAAGAAAAAATTTTTCATCCATAATCAGTCCTGGACAACAGTCAACAAGGCGTGCCTGCGCCAAAGTGCCACCGCCAGCAGTAATGGTATCCATATACAGTTAAATACTGTCATTAAGTTGAAGGATCAATTAATGTCCAAAGATTGACTATTAATATTGCAAGAAACAAAAGTTGTTCCAGACATAACATAATACTCTAGAATTTGTATGCCCCAGAAGAAATAGAAAGGCAATGAAAGTTAAAAACAAACAAATCTTTCTAGTGAATCAGTTCCTTAGAGTTGCATGAATGTCCAACATCAAATTCCTTCCTAACACAAGTTTACACCGCGCTCCTGCAAACTGGTAGCAATGTTAGTGCGCCCCAAAGTCAATTGATTGAGCAAAAGATGAATCTTGTAGACAATTCTCATATTGGGGAACAAGCTGAGGATAAACCAGAGGCCCTGTACTTCCCCAGCTAGGGCTTTCCCCGGAACAAGCCCCAGTGGAACTGGGATTGGCCATATCAATAGTACCAAAAAAACTCTCCAAACCTTCTAATCTTTGTGGATTGCTGTAGGCCAAATCTTCTGGCTCAACCTCAAAACCACCAAGCCGTCGAAACACATTTGGACTTGGACCTCCTCCGCTAATGCTGTAACTGCTGCTGGGAAGTTGAGAGCAAGAACTCTCCAAGGAATTCATGGAAGTAGAAGAATAAAGCATATCAATGGAGCTTCCATAAAAATGATCCTGATTGCATGAACCATCAAGAGGGTAACTATTGGTGGGGGTGCTTGATTGTTGGAGATCATCAGAAAATCTTCCCCCTAGCTTCACCCGCAAGTTCCTAATGGACTCTTGATCCGTAAAAGGAGTATCTTGGTGTGAATTCTTCCCTTGAAACTGTGCAGGTAGCTCTGGCCAATAAGGGGTTCGCTGATTGATTACGTCAGGAATCTTGAGACTTTCGCCTTCTCTTTTCATCACTTGTTTCTGGCTGGCTTGCCACGCCTGTTGCTCTTTGTGCTGTTTTCCCAGAAGCTTGTTCTTCAGCCTTGTGTTCCAGTAGTTCTTGATATCATTATCAGTTCTTCCAGGTAATTGAGCAGCAATAATAGACCACCTAATAAACGTGCAATCATTGCAAGCTGTAAATAACTATTGGGCATGACATTAATTATGATCCAAGAGGCGAATAATTAATAATGAATAATGGTAATTAGTCCATTGATTACCTGCTTCCGATACTTACGAAGAGGCTGCAGATAATGTTATCTTCTTCCTCCGTGAAGCCTCCATGCTTAATATTTGGCCGGAGATAATTCAACCATCTAAGTCGACAACTCTTTCCACATCTCTTGAGGCCTATTCTAACGATGAAACAACATAATAATTTTGTTCAAGCAAGAAAATAAATTAAGGGACTCAACAGACAGAAAGAGAAGCAGGTTATTTGAGTGACTCCTTTACCTATCTTCTGGGGCAAGGCTATCCAGTTTCCCCCCGTTCCATGCTCCTCAATATAGGCCTTCAGTTTGGAATCTTCATCAGGCGACCACGGTCCTTTCTTCACGTTGGCTTTGTCACAGCAAGGAGCCCTCCCCATGTGGTTTTTATCTGTGTTATAATTGATGGGTATGTTAAAAGTTTTGGTATGCCTGTAACCTGCTCTTTCTTATCTCTTGACAATAATGATGCGGATGATGTTATATATAAGAGGGCAAAAAGGCAGAGAGAGAGAGAGAGAGAGAGAGAGAGAGAGAGAGAGAGAATAATAGCTGGAGATTTCAAAAAGAAGAATGAAGGTTAAAAAGAAAAAAAAAATTATGAGTATAATATTGCTCAAAATAGGAAAGTCATCTCAATTTTTAATTTTAAAATATGTTATAAGATTTATGAAAGTAGCAACGCTATTCCCAAAAATTTTGTTATTTGTCTTTCTTAATATATAATCTATAATAATTCCACCAACATCCAACTTGACTCTCTTGCTTTCATACATACATATGTGTGTGTATCGGTGCCTCATTATCATTGATTGATGATGATGCGATCATGATCGTTCAATCAGTAGATCAGTCTAACACATCCATATGCGTTCCTTCCTTCAATTAATACCTAAAAAGGGTAGCCACTTTTTTTTTTTTTTTTCTAGTTTATACTTTATTAGAAGGTTCATTAGAAAGAAGGTTACAGAAAAGCATTTGATTGAACTCAAACTCACAAGAGTTAGCTAGTAGCTACCCAGTTAATGCAAGTTAACTAAGGAAATATACACTTACATAAAAAAATAAAAAATAAAAAATAAACACAGAGAGAGAGAGAGAAATTCCCTTTACGTAGTAGGAAATATTGGAGTCAACTATTAGAAAAAAAAAAAAAATCCTTTCTGATAAAAATAGAAAATTTTCGATCATCAACACAATGATTCAAGGTGTTTCATAAGAAGCTTCACTCGAATAGATTGGATTATAACCTTGTTTATGGTTCTCAAGAGAAAATATAGCCCAAAAACGTGGACATTTACGATTACAAACCCTTTTAAATCCATTTAACAAATTGGCTTGTATTATACAAAATGAGATTAGGTGTGTCTGTCATTATTACACACAACCAAGGAGGATCTATGTACAGTTGTTTCCGTACAAATGAGGGTTGAAATAGAAACGATATATGTAGATCTACTCTAACGGACCACAATATAGGAGAATTTTATATGTACAAAAAGTACTATCTCGAAATTAAATCAATCAAAACGAATCGTAAGCCAGTTGCAACTGAGAAGTATTAAACTCGACATTAACTTATTGATAAAGTACCACGGTTGGTCAGCCATCCTAAGCGATAAGAAGCATAATTTAAGTCCTGCTCAAAACGATCGAGGTGAAAATCTAGAAGGGTTCGTGCTGTCAAAAAGCATGGTGGTGGAATCTTTCAGTTGTGGTTGGTGACCAAATAGCCAAACCAGAAGAAAAATCGCCCTATGATCCCCCTTGCCCCCCACCCCGCAACCCACAAAGAGAGAAAGGACAAAAGAGTTAAATTAATTGTTTAACGAATTAAAAACAATCAGCTGATGAGATTTTTTACATAATATGAGAAACACACAGTCTGGTGTCCATATTGATTCTAATTAGAGAAGGTATGCAATGGCACTATTAATTTATGTTCCAGACGACCCATGAAGTACACTGTCACATCCATTGCTACACAAGTAAAGACCTTATGGCTTGTATGTTACGCTTTTCGCATAAATGTAATGACCAAACGAGACAATTAATAATTAATCCTTTAATTAATTTGGAGACCCGGTGTAAAACAGATAAGGAGGACATATCAACAGCTTTTAAAACAGCCAACTTGACTTTGAGCTAGAAGGGTTAAATGTCAATGTGGACGGTATTATTATAAAGAATGCATAGTGGTTGATTTATTAATATATTTTTTTTTCTTTTTTGTTGATTTTACACAATGCCTTGCTCAAGCTGTTTGACATTTCTCCCGCCCAGTTTATTTTTCTTAAGAGATATTTATTTAATTTGACGTGTTCAATTTGACTTGTTGTAGACTAAAAAATATAAGTCATTAAATTTGCCTTATTGCTGAGTGCACAATTAAGATTATAATAATACAACGCATGAAATTACATCAAAAATACGTCAAAATTTAATCCGTGAGAACTTTGACTCTTTAAAAGTTTGAATGGGTCTTTTCTGCTCAGTTCAATCTTCCCAAAACAATTTTCTAGGGATGCTTCTGCTTTCTGACGGTGGTATGCTTTGAAAATATTAAACATAATAATCTCAATACACTCATTAATTTGGAAATCCTCACATAAACTAGTGATAAATGTTAAATATATGTTGATATTCCTATGGATGGTCAGACAGACACGTATATCTCTGTACATGTAAATGTATGCATATACTTCTTAAATTAAAAAAATACACCGGTTTCTAGATTAGACTATTGATGCGGGTGTTCTCATGTGTGAATCTAAATACTAAATCAAAATCCTGGTTTTAGTGTTACTTTATGGAAACATCAGATTATGAACAACACTAACCCCCAAATGTACCAACATTATTTTCTTATTTTCATGTTTTTTTTTTTTTTTCTTTCTTTCTTTTCTACATTTGCCTGTTGACCTTATACACACAGAGAAATGCTTATGACAAGCATGATTAGATCAAATCTTTGGATGATTTTGCTAGCGGGGTCATAGATAAGTCACTAACTCTAAATCATGTGAATGGGACTCAAACCCTCAGACCTGTTTGAGAGGCGTTTACCAACTCTTTTTGTCGTTAAATCATATTTTCAAACCAATAATACATATTCCCTGGTTTCTAACTTCGTTTATCACTGATAAATTTTCTCTGTGCTGTTCTTTTTTAATTTTGATGATAACTAGAGACACAATTTTCAAATGCGTGTAATATTCTCATCTTCTGGTGTGTTCTATTGCTCTTTCTACGTCGTTTCTGAAAACATAGTAAGAACAGGTCTTCTGAGGTCAAAGTCATAGAAAAACTGCAAATGAAAGGAAACTGACGAGGAAAATCCAGGAGGCGTGTCATCTGAATAAAAGGTACTCTTGTTAGTGTCTGAACATCTAGAAACACGTACAATGTTTCATGGCTGACGAGTGGAAAGAACCAAAAACAAAGGCCTCGAAGACCCGGAGACTCCAGTCTTTCTTGTCCGATGACCAGACGCCAAGAAAAAAATATACAAAATGTATCCAATATTTCCAAGTTCATTAATTTCATAATTATGGACTTGTAAGGACAAGGATCAATTAAATGCACTATGTCCCATGCCAATTTTTTAATCAGCAAAGCAAATGCATTCAACTCGAATCCCGTTGGATTGGCTGATTTTGCCAATGAATGAGACCAAGTTATAGATTTGAAGCAACCATAAAGAGTTCAAAGATATCTTTAGTTTTTGAATAAAATTTGGAAGATCAAACCTTACCTCTCTCTCAAAATTTCACAAAATTTTGGCCTTAGTATTAATAAATTTAAATAAAAAAAGAAAAAGAAATACTAAGGCTAATCAACATGATCATGCATCCAATATATAAAATCGTGACGTATCTGCTAATCCAAAATTTCGCACAACAAAAACGTTATAATTTTGAAACAAATATGTTACAGATTTATTTGTTAGGTCTATTTTTAATTTGGACTGTAATGAGGTTATCTGAAAGTTTCCCACTCCATAAATTCAAGTCTCAATCTGTTGGTGATGTGACTAAAGATTTTTCAACTTTGTGTAGGTTGGATTGATCGGCCTTGTATGGGCCTTTTTGGCGATGAGACCTGTTTTGAAAGGGGGTTCTCGCTTCCGGTGAACTTCCAGTGGCCTAGCCACAGTATATCTTGCTCTACTAATATATATATGAATGTTAAAAAGAAATTATAAATGTTTCTTTCAAGTTTTCATATTTTGAAGCCCCTGTATTTTTTTTTTTTTTGAAGTATTCATAACCTATATATATATATATCTTGGTTTTCATATTTTTTTCAAATTTTTTATTTTTTATTGTAGATTTATAAAAAAATTTTCTCTTACCGACAAAATATTCTAACTGCGCCACTGGCTGCTTTTGGTTTCTGTATCCAGGCCTTATCTTTGTGTTTATAGGTTCTTCAATAAAATTGACACAGTTAAAAATAAAATAAAATAAAATAAAAATAAAAATAAAACACTACTGAGACAACTAAATCCTGATTGAAGAACATCATAAAAGAAAGGCAACAGCGAAATTCATCAGCCAGAACTCATTCAATCTGCCATTCTCTGATTGTCGTAAGTCATAATGCCGGAGTAGCTGTGACCAACTGTAATTGACCCGCTGTTCCTTCATTTTCATCAAATGTTAAAGATGCATTTCCCATTTAGGTGGTCCACCGCTACATTTCTTTTTTTTTTTTTTTTTCTTTATTGTTTTAACAGAAAAAAGAAAATTGAGAGCTTTTTAATGGTCAAGCCTTTGACAATCCCACCATTACAAAGCAAGTCAGCAACACGTTTTCCACTTTTCGTAGTTTCTGCATTATAGGTATTGGGGTGATCACTTTTTTGAGGTTTAAAGCTACGGGAAAGAAGATAAGGTAAGTGCAATTGTCAAAAAGTAGATAGAAGAGACAAAAAATCCAGATGAGCCCAGTTCAGTCCGTCAATTAACCCTTTAACCCAAATGAATATTAAATTCCTAGAATCCAAGGAATGAAGCATCTCAACATGCCAGCTTCTATGCGTCCTCAATCTTGAAGAAATTTTAGATTGTGTTGAGGGTCAGTCAGCATGGCTTTCTAACAGATCCTCAAGGAACTGCAGCAAATGACAATAAAGGGAAATGTCACTACAAAATAGGGACATTAACCTAAAAAAGTAAACGTTGCATTAGAGTGAAAAAAACAGTTAGCAGTGACCTTAACACTTTCAATATTAACAATAAATAAAGCCACTCGACAAGTTGATTTTGAGCAACCTATTCTATGAACAGATAATATTCCTTCATGGGTAGGCTATTTTAAAAAGCTTAATTTTTTGCTCTGTCCATTAGAAGGCTAATTAAGCCACAATATATACAATAAGCATAAATTTTTCCATTTTTATAAATTAATACTCTCCTTCCCAAGATTAGAACCAATATCTCCAAGATAAAAATATAAAGCTTGAAAAAAAAAATACAAAACCACTTTGAAACATGAAAAGAAGAAGGGGCAGAATCGTTGTACAAATAAATATATGAATAAAGTAACCGCTTTTTGAACGAAAAAGAATAAAAATGTACGAGATAACCGAATCATGGATTACCATTGGCGCTAAGGTTGGTTGCCCAGATGTTGACGAAGAAAAATGTGATTGTTGAAAAGAAAATGTGCATGAAATGAAAGTAAGAATCGCTTCAAAATTCAAATTGATGTCAAGCCCAAATTACGACTTATACATAAGTTGTCTTTTGACGATGCATGGGGACCACAACTTTCCCTTGTCATGCATGAAAAGCTAACTCTACTTCCTACCTCATTGTCAATAAAGTCGAACCATTGAAATCTCGAGATTAACAAGTTCACAGATACTCGTGAAGTTCTGAAATGAATGCTGTCCCCGACTTCCAAGTAAACAAAACTAGGGATGCCAAAAAATGTCAAAAACATCAATTTAAACGGGAGAAAAACTTATCTACAGAAAAAGAAAAGCAAACAAAGTGAACATAATTTAACTGCCTGAAGATAGAGATTGATTTATTGCTATCTCTACACAGAAAGAAAACAATCTAATGCCTTAACCATACTTGCTAACTCAGCTTGAGAGTCCAGCTCATCTCATCTTCTATAAGACCCATCTGTAGTCTGGTAAGCGTGGTGTATAATCGTTTTGAGACATCACCGATACCATCTTTTCCCTAAGATACCCTGCATATGTGGAATAGGGTTCGTATGGTGTATTCACAGTTTCCAAATTCACTACAAAGCCACATGAACTCTTATATGAGACCCATGTCATGAAGGCAATGCAAATTCACTAGGCCTGCTTTGGAAGTTTTTATGAAAATCAAATGATAAAGGTTGAAACATGTTTGCTGTAGAGCAGGAAAATTTTGAATATCTTAGTGTCAATTCAAGTCCATACGCAACCAATGTACATGAAACCACACCTTCAAATGGCCAAATAGGAAATTTTTTTAAATGCAGAATGAGCCAAAATGCACTTCAAATTCAACAAGCCTCTTTCCACAGCAAAGAAAGTTAAATAAAGAGACCCTTCTCCAATCTCAAACTCAATGTGGGCTTTGCACCTCATTTTTCCAAAAAATTGTGATTAAGAGTTATGTTGCCATGTGTTTACCACTGAGAAGAGAGGAATTACCTTTTATCCATGTAAGTGGCAGAACCAACAGGTGAAACAACCACAGCTGTTCCAGTGCAGAAGACTTCATCGGCATCATGCAATTCATCCACTGCCACGGGTCATTCTTTGACCTGCATGTTGCCATTATCATTTCTACAACTTATTAGTGAACACTCAATATTATAGAAAAATGTTGCACAACTGAAGCTGGAACCAATGCAACAAACCACTGTCATGCTAAGACACATCTCTGCCCATATTGCTGCTCACTAAATACAGATTACATAGGATGTCATTATCTGAAAAGCAATCAAAGGTGCTTACTACTACACAGAATATGTGACAACTGTGTCCAATATCAGTAAAGCAATGGCAATGCCCCTGGTTTATAAGCAAATAATTCACAAGGCACATTGCTGGTGTATAAGTAACACTTAATGATCCAAAATTTGTTGTTTACATATGAGTAGAACCATTCCCATCACCAAGTGGACTAGTACAGTTTCAAATTTAAACAACCTCATACCATCAGCAAGCCCAATAAGTCACCCCTTACACATAAGCCATGGATCCCCCCAATGCATTACAACGAGGGATTTAGGGTTAGAATGCAACATACTTAAGGGCTAAAATCAAGTACCTGGAATCCTTGGCTTCAAGCAACATCAATTATACTCTTCCTCATAATGCCAGGCAATATTGTCCCTTATATTGCAGGAGTGGAGATAATGTTATCCTTAAAGCAGTGCAAATGATAATATATATGTTACAATTTCCCACTCTTCAATAACACTATTTATGGAATGGAGAATATACAATCAAGATGGAACTAAAGAAGAAAGAGCAAACTATACCCAAATACATTAAACCATGGTTGCCTAAAGATCCACCAAAGCAGGAAAACATCACACTTACATAGAAAGCCAAGCTTTCTTCCAATCATAAATACAGATAAAAATGACATGGAAAACATCTAAAATTTCATTGCCTTTCAACCTAGCTAAAGGTGACCAATTATTGATCTTATGAATTATTAACATTTTCAAAGATCAAAATTCAAGTGAATGAAAATGCATAACAAGTAGATAAAAGCCCAATGCATGTAAATTTAACTCTCTTGGATTATCATGTCAGAATCAAATGCAATTGTTTAGCATGGAACAACAGTGTAGATAAATAAAATTTGGGACCCATAATAACACTCTTGGATTTGCACAAAGGTTAACATAGCCTGCCTAATAACAACACCTTGACTAATTGTAATATTAAATCCCTTACCACAACAAACTGGACTGCTCAACAGTGTCTTACTTTTACAACTGGCCCTCCAAGAGCTCTGATTGTAACAGTGTGATCCTTTTTTTCAGCTAAAGTTGGAAAACTATGGGATCATGATTATTTTGTTAAGACATTTGCAAAGAAAGAGTGTTGAAAGCCTTTCAAACACTTGGGAGTGGCAGTCAGGGATATAGAAGCAACAGTTTTGATGAGTGTAAGTTCAAAACAGTAGGTTCCCCAGTACACAGTGCAACTTGCAAAACTGGCAGTAGTATCGTTTGCATTTGCAGGGTAATAATTAGTATGGATAGTCTGCATTGACTGGATAATAAGAAGAAATGACAGTAGAACTCTTAAAATAATAACTCAGAGAGTATGGTAGTCTACTTCATGTGATACTCAAATTACAGTGCTAGTGCTTTCCGATTATTGAAGCTGGGATGGTAGTCAAGACATTCACACACAACTTGAAATGCAGGATAAAGCATGGTCACCTACAAATCTTGTTTGAGGAAATAGAATTCACAACATTCCCACCTAAAAAGATCAGACAAATGCAGGTAATATGGTGGATACATAGTTTTGAAAATGAACAACCAAAATAACAATTCCAACAAATTAGCAATGACTCAGGTCTTGAGCACAAGCAATGCATGCTACATAAAAGTAAGTTTCATATGCTACCTTCACAAATGAAAATGTTGCAAGAGGAGACCTCCTCAAGATATTTTTCGCGGACACAGTCAAGAGATAGAACATCAGAAAATCCTTTGGCTCTTGCAACAGACTGTGCCTTGAGAACCTATAGTTAACAAGTGAACAAACACAGTCATAAAAAATAGCAAATTTCTCAAATATTTTTTACAGGAATCAACAATTGAGCTAACCAACATGATACAAAGTAATTCTCAAAACATAGAACTAATGCTGAATTTCAACTGTTAATCCACCAAGAAACTGCTTGACATGCAATTCAGAATCTTTTTATGGGGGAAGGAGGGGAGGGGCCCTGGGAAGAATAACTTGTAATGAGATACTAACAATATAAACATAGATAATTCCAAGGAGAGATATGAGAATCAAGTACAGCTGCATAATTCCCTATAGTCTTTATGCCTCCAGTGTCACCAGGAGTTGCGCGATGTAGTTCATGCTCAACAATCAAATTAATGAGTGCCACACCTTCATATCATGTACCAAAAATAGCTACATTGAGTATAATTGGAGCAGAATGTGTCATTTCTATCAAAAGAAATGGAAAAGAAATGCATGCAGGAAAACAACCTTAATGTGATTAACATATTCTGATGAGAATTCATGCCAATGCACCCTCTTTTACGTGGAAGTGGTAATTGGTTGATCACACTAACAGAATTTACCTGGCATGATGAACCGTTCTTGACTTCATAAACCTTGATTTAAAGACTACCAAGTAGCCATTCCAGACTACAATTAAGTACAACCACAAAATCAACAGAGCAGTTTTGTGTACAAGGCAACAACAACAACAACAACAAAGCCTTAATCCCAAATTCAATTGGGATCAGCCACATGATTCTTTTGTCTCTATTCCATTCTATCATGCACTAGGTTATGTGTGAGGCCTAATTGTTCTAAATCCTTCCCAACTAAACATTCCCAAGTTAACCTAGGTCTTCCTCCCCCTCTCCTCTCACCAAGGCAACACTGAGTATATATTGGAGCAGATTATGTCATTTCTATCAGAAGAAATGGAAAAGGGATGCACACAAAGATTAATGCTTAATAGCGTTAGGTTAAACCAAAGGACAGACATATTGGCAGCACATACACAACTCCACAGAAAATTTAACCTCATTGACATAAAGAGATGGGTGAAGATGACACAGGATTTCAGATATATTCATCTTCATTTAATAGACTCTAACCACAAAAGAATTCACAACCAAGGAAAAAGACACTAGGATACAGAGTTGTGAGTAGTGGCTTAAACCCAATCACAATATGCAAGAACAAGATGAAAACAAACCTCAAAACAGTTTCCAAAAGGTGAAACATAGATCAAAAAGGTGTACTCAGGAGCAGCTGTGAGACCAAGGACAGCTCGCTCACCACTAGCAATGGCCGGATATATAAGGAACCTTTACCTGGAGGAGGAAACTGAAATGACATGACTAACAATTACCAATCTAATTTATACAGTCATACCGTCAACATGAAACAGCAATCAGACACAAAAGAAAAGCTGCTTACCCAACATTTGTTTGCTAACAGAGTTGCCTTCACAGCCTCCACAAATTGCGACAGTTGGGGATGGCAGGCACGTCCTCTCCGCACATCCTCAGTGCATTTTCCTCAGGACAAAACAGAAGAAGAGTACCATCTTCTTTCCTGTAGACTTTCAGACCTTCGAATAATCCCTGTAGATGAATAAGAAAAGAAAGTAGGGATCTTGCACTGCCATATGTATGAAGAAACCATAAATCTGTACTAGGGATGCCAATCAGATCCCAAAAAATATATAACATCATAGAGTTCACAAAACAAACATGTGGCTGCAAATGCACAGCACACTGTCCGTAAAAATGATGTCATCATAGCTAGTTTGAGCAATGAAGTCAAGGCAAACATTGGCATGGATCCAGTCCTTGGTCAAAGAGGGCCTGGCAACTACAATCCCTTTCACCTATCTTTTCTTCCATATCCAGACTCAGTTAAAATCTTGGACTCAGCAATCTACAGCAGAAGGAAAATCTTACATCTGGTTTTGAACTGGAAATAAAATGAAAAAGTTAAGTTCAATCACGGAGGAATGTAGCAAACCTATCGCTATTCCAAAAATAAGGACAATGAGTACAAGTGCATGTATAATGTTTATCATGTTGCAAAAAAAGAGCCCAGAACAAAGGTTGTAAGAAATAAAAGCAGGCCTATTGGGAGGATGGAGAAATCAAAAGACCTGGCATAAGCCTGTAATGAAAATCACATCCTAGGAGAACACAATACACATGATAGAAGGGCAAAGCTAAATAATAATAATAATAATAGAAAGTGTCGGATGCAATGGCCTCTCGCCTGAAAGAAGAAGAAGCAGCTTCTGGACCATTGTGGGACGGAAAATGGTTTCTTACCTGCAGATAAAGAAACCCATTTAAGCGAATCAAACGAGGAGACCCAAAATAAGAAATAATAATAATAATAATAAAAAAGCCAAATTAAGCTAAAATCAAGAGAGACAGGAAAATGGAAAGTGAAAAAAAGACCAAAAAAAAAAAGCAAAACAAAACAAAAGGCCTGACCTTGAGAGAGAGTGAAAAAGGAAGGAAATGGTGTGAGGGGCGAGGGAAGGAAGAAGAGAAAGAGTGAGAGAAAAAGAAGAGTTGCAAGGACGGGTTAGAAGGCGATGGCCTTCTACTACACCATACTCAACAGTAATTTTAAAAATATTTTTTTAATAATAAATGTTAAAATAATTGTTAAGATACTTAATTAACAGTCATAAATATTAATACAAATACACTCGAAAAAAAAATGTAGTCACGTGAAAATTTTAGTAAGAAAGTATAAAATGTATCAAATATTATAAATACAAAATAAAATAAATATAGAGGTGAAATTGTGAACCCTTAAGGTTTTATACTGTAATCCAGAAATTACACTTTCAAAAAGGGACGTACAATATGCTGACTACACACTCAAAATTGAGTCATTCTCCAACTTACTTGACATACTTAGAAGGAAATAGGATGAAATGCATGAATCTGAGTGATTTTGAATTAAGTGAGCATAAATGGTGAGTTGAATTGAATGAATTCCATCAAAATGACAATCTATTCAAAGTCTTCAACGATTATTTTTGGTGTAGCCTGTTAATCATTCCAATTTTACAGGAAATTGTTGTTGTAGATAACGGTGTGTTCGAATGGGGGGTCCAAATCCTGCGGTGCGTCGCAAAGAGAAAGAAGTCCCTCGGTAATCAGGAAACGTGCTGGCATGACCATTTCAATACATGCCTCCAGGGTAGAGACTATGACACACTCAGTTGAGTATTGATCTCAACATAGACACCATTATTTCAATTACAAAAGGAGCCACCCTTCTGGACCTTCCAGTTCCCCCCAATCTAAGCCATGGCCCATTAGGATCATCATGCATTTCAAAACAGTCAATTTTTCCAGTAATATTATATTATAGACGCTTGCTCCATTAAAAATGCATTCCGGAGTGTTAGTGCCGTTGAGACAAACATCAAATTTTCAGTAATCAAAGCGCAAATTCACAGCCCAAAACTATTAAGCAGCTAGGCAGGCAGTATTCATCCAATAAATTTCCTATATTTTAAGTGCTTAAATTTCTTCATAAGTATATAGTGCGCAGAAACATTCTCGATGCGGAAAGCCAATCACTGATTACAAAGATAAGATTAAAAAAAGATAATGAATGAAGCGAATAGTTATTTGTTAATATTTGGTGTAAAAATAATTATTGTTGATGTTAAAAAATCAAATATTATTTAGTAATGATTGATGGTTTCGCCCTGCAATATTGTGGATTTGGTCACATAAACATTGGGCGACATAGACTTGCATTGGGTCTGCTCGGCGAGAAGCCCAAAGAATTTGTTTCACACGCCCAAAGAATGCAAGCTCAAATCAATTTTCGGGACTGAAATTTTGTTCAAGTATCATGCTTCCTCTTTTTTTTTTTTTTAAAAAAAAAATACATGAAAAATATGTTAATCATTCAAGTACTATTTGAATTTGATGTTAATAACCCTGAAATTCAACACCGTATTCTTAACATAAAACTTCATCTATTAGAGGTGAATGAAAGAATTTAAACCCAAGTTAATGGTTAAAAAAAAAAAAAAAACTGTATCAAATTATTAACCAAATTGTCATTTATGCTAAGTATCGTATAAGATATTTCTACATAAAGCGGTTGACGCACCAAAGAATGCAACAGTGTATTAACTCCTGAACGGGGGGTTGCAGGATTTAATGTCAACTTGCGAAGGGCGCTTTATTGATTAATAATTTTATGTGGGTGTAATTATTGATTCAATGGCAAGCAAAGTCGAATCCATTCCTTATCATTCCAATTCAACAAATCAACAAACCAATAGCATGCCCGAATATGGTATCCTTTATTTGTTTACGGTATAAATATAAGGAAAAATCTAAATAAATTTAAAGGTAATAGACTCAAATAATTATAATTAATTTTTTTATTATATAGAAAATATATTATATTATATTAATATTATATATATATATATATATATATATATATATGATATTTATTTAAATTAATTATTTTTGACTTTATTTAATCAAACTGTAAATATAATTATTAAAGCATCGATAGGCTTCCAATTATCAACCCTCAAATCCGGTGTGTGATTGTACTGGTTGACCCGTTGCGCTGAAGCATCTTGCAACTTTTGACAAAAGAACAAAATGACCTGACTCGCCATGCCTTGTCGATTCATCTGCCCTTTTCTATTTTTTAGCTGGTCAATAATGCACACGTTATCGTAGTTGTTTTATCTGATGAATAACCTTTTTCCCTTTTGCATCCTCATTTTGTTTTTTTTGAAGGAGCCCCCTGCGATGGGAATTGATCCATTTCAAGATAAAGTAGGTCTGTTTATATGTGGGTCCAAACTCCCATGGACGCTGTTTGTCTTTTGTGGCTCTTGCTTGCTAACCATCTTTTGTGCCCGCGGCTCGTTATGGAAGTTAATGCTCTAGTCTGAAAAGGCTTTGCTCGTGCCACCAAAGGGATGCTCCAAGAAAATAAAAGTTTCAAACAATTGGGGGTCCGTTTTATTTTAAATTTTAACTTTTAATACGTTACAGTGTTCAAAAAAAATTAAAAAAATGGAAATCCCAACATTTCAGTCCATCTTCCATTAGAAGAAGGAAGAAAATTGTTATGGACGGAACACACCATTTGACCTCTAGATTTAAAATAAACTTGTTACGATAAATTTTTTCCTTAAAAGAGAATTCTATCTTGGAAAGGGATTAAGGGAAAGGTTGATCAACAAATTGTCAGCATGCAACATACTTTTCAATTTACAATCAACCATGAATATATAAAAAATATTAATTATAAAGAAAAGCCAAGCGATGAATTGGATGTCAAGGTTTGAGGATGCTCTTCTGTCCTAAAATTAAAATTTATCAAAATTTATTTGCTTATTCACAATGCATAAGTTGCAAGAAAACATGCTTATAGTGGCCGAGAGTGCATAGTGGCCAACCCAATTATAAAGGGCAGTGGCATGCTTATTCAACATGAGATGTTAAAGTTTACCCAAAACATGAAATAGACATACCAACCAGAGGACATTTCATAAATTATATCAATTTGATGATTGATATGGAATGGGTTCCATTATTTGTGTCATGTATACACGTGTTTTTTTTTTTCCCTTTTCCCACCCCTTTTTCTTTTTTCTGGCACACATTTTTTCAACCTTAGAAAACAAAGGGACATATTGTCATGTTCGGTTGCAAGTTCTCAATTTAACTCTTTTTTTTTTTTTTTAAGTAAGTCAAGTTAAATTAATATCAAATATAAGTAAAGACAATAAATTTGAATAGGATTCAATTGAAATAAAAAATTAACAATATAAATTTCATAATTTAAAATTATGTATATGATATATTTACAATAAAAGTAAATAAGTAATAATAATAATAATAATAATGGAGTAACTTTCAATTCTTTGATTTTTTAATTTCAATTTTCTGACTCCTTCCCGGTTGGTTGCACCAACCAACGCCAACGCATTACTAGTCAAAGTTTGGGTCCAAGAGAGATCTGGAAGTCCATATTCATCATCAATTCTGGAGAAGTCTGTTACCGGGGATGAATGGGAATAAGAACCACAACAACAGTCAAGCTGGCATAATAAATAAAATTCTATATATCCAAATCCAATTTCCCGGAATTAGAGGGGAAGATAGATGGTGGCATACATTGGGTTACATATAATCTCTACCCCAGTGGTCTGTTCGTTTCAGAGTCAAAACGTGCCTCAATTGGGAGAACCATTTTTCTTATGTGGAATTTGACTAATCTCCATGTCTCATGATATCGTGGGTTGCGGTCAAAATGGATGGAAGTCGATGCAGCTCAATTGTCAATGCCATTCCACAGCCCAAATATATATATATATATACACTCAATTGAAAGACTAACGCAATTATGACACCAAGAAAATTGTGGGCATAAGTTATGCAATTATGAAAACACGGATTTAAAGTTCGAATCTTCTCAGTTAATGTAGTATACGGTTAGGGGAGTATATACCTATTTTAAACTATAACTTGAAATTGACAATATTTATTGAGATATATGATAAAATAGACTAATAATATTTTTTTCTTATCATAATTAAAAAAAAATTATAGATAATAAATATTATAACTTGTAATAATATTTTTAATAAATGTATTTTCCCTTCACATGACAATTACAGAGATGAATGGCCAGAAGACAGGACTATGTGACTCAAAAGCCTATTCCTCCACCTCCGCCACCACCAACTCTATGTGCCAATGAGAAGCCATGCGCCCGTATACAAGAAACTATAGACGGGTCCCCATTGCCTTAACTTTGTGCCACAAGGTGCAATTCCACAACTGAATTTGGCCCCTTGCCCCCAACTACCAAGTCAAAATCTAGGCCAGGTTAACTCCCCCACAAGTGTTTTAGTGTGCGTGGGGTCCATGCATCTCGTGTTTCTAAGTCAGTCGCGCTATTTAAGTGGGACTGACATGGGTCTCTCCTTTCACTACTTTTACACGCAAGCAATGATGCTTGTATGAGGAAGCTGCATCCCACAAGTCTTAGGAAAAGAGAGTTCAAGTGGGACAAGACAAGGCTAAAGTCTTTTACTTTACTGTTAGTCGGTGGATATGTTTTTTTTTTATTTTTGATGCTTCTCTATCATCTCTCTTCGAGAATGGGACAACGATGCTCATAACATGCTCTAGTCCTCCAATGCCGAATCATTCTCCACTCCTGCCAATTCAACTCCTCTTAGACACACGCACTTACATAAATATAGAGGGAGAGATGAAGTGAACTTTATGCACCTCTTTTTATCATTAAAGTCCCACTTTATTTCACCTTTTATACTTATTTCTTGTGGTAATATTCTGCATTCCTCGCGTTTTAAGAGAACCAAGGCATATTCCCGTTTCACCTTTTTTAATTATACATGAAGAGAATTAGTCAATTAGTCACGTTTAGGTAAGGGGTTTTGGGGGGGGGGGGGAACCTATGTATATTGGACGTTCTGTCATTCCTGACCTAAGTTGACTAATTTTTCGATCAATTTTTGGACCCAGTGAATGTGGGTCTTGGAAAGGGAAACCGAAGAAAAAGGATTCCGTCACCACTGACTCCTTCAGGTTGAAAAAAATTAGAGCCGCCTATTTCTGAAATATTTTTTGCCATTTGTTCTACATTATTGTTAACAAACTCGTACATCCAACATGATATTTGTTCTGACTTAAATTTTTCAATTTTTATCGATTATATTACATGAAAAATTAAAATTGTAAGTAAAATTTCTCTTTATCTCAATGTGTAAAATTTTTTCTACTAAAATTACTTTTTAAGTTAAATAATCATAAAAAATCGATATATTTAGTTATGATACATATCGCTGTTCTTTAAATATTTTTCATATTTATCACAGCATTTGAAGTTGCACGTAGGAATATAACACAATACACGAAACTAACTAATTAAATACAATTAAAATTATTGGCTACCACTAATTGAAATTACACTTTTGTTAATTATACGAGGAAAGTGACTACGTCATTGCGATTAGTTGATCTACTAATAACTTCTTGTTTCAATCTGAAAATTAAAAGACGGAATCTGACTCGATTTTGTGGCTTGGGGTAGACAAATACTACACCTGTACATTAAGAGTAAAAACTAATTATAAGTATTTAAAAAAATAAAAAATTAAATTTAAAAGTTTTATTTTTTAAGAAAATAAATTATGAGTATTTTTAAGGAAAAAAGTAAAATTTTAAATATTATTTACTAAAAAAATAAAAGACATTAGAATTATTTTTTTAAAAAAATATTTTTTTAAATTATGAATATTTATATTATATAAATTTCTTATGTGTAAAAATTTATGTTAAATATATGTTGAATTGTAATTAAATAAATAAAAATATATATTAAAATTTTAATTTTATTAAAATATTAAAAAATAGAAATTAATTTTAAAATTACATTAAATTCAACAAACTTGATTCGGTAAGACAGGAGGCCTAAAACTTGTGCGCAGCATGATGCTTGACTATATACTGCCCTATACTAATCATTGTGTAACATATGTAATGTTTATTAATAATTTTTAACATATTTTATTTGTGTAAATCATTTATGAGCCTTATGTTATATCTGTCATTCTGATTATCGAATTCTATATATCTCATTTGAATAATTTAATTTAGATACATAAAATTTTAAATACGCCCATAGATGCTTCTCTGCATGTAGTATACGGGCGATACATGGCAAAACCTTGGCCTAAATGCTCTCCTCCGGGGCATTGCCAACTTCGACGCTCCATAATCATCGGCCCCTGCCATTATTCCAAATCATTGGTGAGCCCTTTTGTCTCTCCACAGACCGGTGACACGTGTCCTCATCTCTTGTTTCTCTACCGACTGTTGCTCTACACAAGTTTTATATTTTATTTTATTTTATTTTATTTTGTTTGAACAGCAAAGCAAAATTTTATTTGAGGCCTGGGGATGGAATGAGAACCACCACTATTTTAATAGGGGCTTGTTTGTTATGGATGAGATTTAGAGAGTTTGATTAAATAAAGCAAAAAGATTAGTTTAATGATAAATGTAATTATTCCCAATAATCCAATCTAAAAGTGGGAGCTGGGAACAATACTATCATACAAGGTTTGCATTTTTTTTTTTCTACATTCCCACATTATTGGTAATTCATTTTTCAACTGTGGCAAAGTCAATACCTGTTTACTAGGGTCCCAAAAAAAAAAAAATGGCTATCTACTCACTTTTTTGGCATACCGCCACTCGCTTATGGAATGATTTACACAAATTCCACGCACATAATGCATTTAATATTCTTATGATTTATTCGCAAACCAGAAAGGCAGAGCAACTGGAAACATGGAAGCCACCGTCTTTCGAATAAAATAAAATAAGAGAGAGAGAGAGAGAGAGAGAGAGAGAGAGAGAGAGAGAGAGAGAGAGATCAAAGCCACCTATCAATTTCTTTTTAAAAACATTGTTATTTGCCATTAGGAAACGCAAATGATGATGCTTATAGTGTATGATAGTGATCAATTAGCACATCAAGCCGATGGGAATATAATTCAAAATCTCCAATAGAAATATATTATTGTTTCACTTAACCATTTCAAATTCAACAACATAACATTTCTAGTTATGAGAGGACGGATGTGGGTCTGCGGTGGCTTGGTCGCATCCTTCCAATCAAAGGCTGATTGTAGAAAAATTATTGGTGATTGCTCTTTAGATGTAGACATGTAGAGGATATGAATCTTGAATATCGGTGCAAATTCAACTTTTAATATCATTAATAAAATATCTTCTATCTAATTCTTTATTCTTCGATGACTTCATGGTTACAAAATAAATTTTATTCGTTAAAAAAGAAAAATCGAGAAATCCTCATTAAACGTTCTCTTATACGAGACATCTAGTTTGATTTCCTAGAATTTATGAAATGCATGCGCATTGCCACCAGTTTCTATACCTACGAAACAAACTCGAGTGGCGTCAAATTTTCACCCAAATACAATGAATTTCCGTGTGATGAAAAGAGAAATTAAAACGATAAAAGACTTTTCAATGGTGACTAATGAGAATTGCATGCTTGGCCATCTGTTTCCTGGTGCATGCGTCATGCCACACGCCTACGGGCTGCTTTTAGCACCGCGACACCACTCTTCTTCTTTGCTTTGTTTGTTTGTGAAAAAAATAATTTGTTTAAAAAATAATAAAATAAATTATTTTTTATTAATTGTGTTATAAAAAAATATTTTTTAAATTTTAGTAGCTAGAGAGTAAATTTACAATGAGAGAGTAAAATTACAATGAGAGAGTCCACAATATATATATATATATATATATTAGTTTTTCAAGTAGATTTCGACATTAAATAATCAAAAAATAAAATAAAAAAAATTCAACAATAATTAAGTTAACCTGCAATTGGCAAAAGCAACGATGAAGTTAACCAATGACTAGTAAAATTAGTAATAACTCCAATGTAATCCTTTCTTTTTTTTTTAATTCGTACTTTCTCTCTCTCACACCCGATCTAATGTTTGTGAAAAATGACTTTTATTTATTTTAAGCAAAAATTGTTTTTCTTACAAAGGTTATTGTTTTTTTTATTAATTTTATAATTATTTAATTTATTATACCTTTACAATTTGTCAAACAAAAAAAAAAGAAAAAATTTTACAGAAAAATAATTTATCGAAAAAAAAATCCCTAACTATAAATTTTAATTAAAGAGAGAACTTGGTACAGTTTGAAACTTCGAACTGCAAACTAAAATGATACCCTCATTAATTAATCCATAATTAAATGCGGCCATTTCATGATTTCGAGGAGTGCAAAGTGCACCACAACTTTTTGTTTATGGTCGAGCCGGGGGGGGGGGGTTGTTGAGAGGGGCTGCGAAATTGATGGCCGTAGATTGCATAATTCTTATGATTGTATAATGTTTTGGCATACTATGGTTATTCTCTGTGGACCAGTAATAGAGTTGTGGTTGCTGCTGACGGGGAATTGATGATGTTTGTACATTAGATTCCCATTTATAATAGGTTTATCGTGTTTTACGGGTGACCTAACTTTTCATCAGCAGCACGGCCAGACAAAGCATTATTGAGAGGGGTCGGACATATGGACACACACACAGCAAGGTAGGTCCCATAACGCTTCACAGTAACTTTCTATTTAAGCAAAGGTCTGATTTCCTGTTCGTGGATCTTTTTCTGTCCAAACAGTATCAAGTCTTTGAAAGTTGAGGCTCAATTTTTGTGCCTCTCACATTCTTCTCATCACGGTCTGGTTCCAACTTAGAATTCAGCTAGCGCCAATTGGGTTAAACTCAATATCTGAACTTATAAACCGTGAGATGAACCTAAACCAATTAATTTAGGAGCCTGGGGGGTCCAGATATCCATAATTTTTGTCTAATTTTCTATGAAAATGTTCTATAATATTTTTGTGAACGTTTATTAATTATCAAATAAAAAAAAAAAAAAATGGAGCGAAAATTTTTAAATTAAAATATGATGAATTTTGAATGATGATTGAAACGTTTTAGACAAAATCCTTCACCTTGTATATTTGAAATCAAAATCTATTTAAAATCAAACTCCAATTAAACTATAATTAAGCACAATTTTTAACTTACTTAGATTTTTTTTTTGGCTAAAAATTGATTTTTATTTTGTACTTGAGCATAAAACAATACGATACTCAAATAAAGGAATCAAGCAAGCCCGCTAATGATGATCGTTTGATACAAAGCCTCTAGAAATAGTGCAAATCCTTTTCTAATCATCCAAGTTCACAATAGGGCAAAGAAAAAGCACCCGCCACCCTCATTTATTAAAAGGAAAGCTATTTTAGTAAGCAATGTGACATAATACCCATATCTGGCTATAGTTAAATCAGGAATGGAGTGGGAAACAGTTCATGTAGTCTGTTGTAAAGAGGACATGTATCAATCTCCAATTACACGAGTTGCCATTCAAATTTCATAGCTATCAAGTATACATTCAACTAATCACACAGTTCATTTCCTCTTCTTTAATTCTTGTCAGTTTCAATCTTAAAACAACCTTTGCATGAGTGCAAACGGTAAAGACATGGGGTCTTGCTAGAAAACCATAAGAACATAAACAAGAAAAAAAAAAAAAAAAAAAGGAAAAGGAAAAGAGAAAGATATCAAGGCTGCCGGGACACAATAATAGGCGCCAAAGGAAAAAAAAAAAAAAAAAAAGACGGGGCGGAAGTTGGCCAATAATTGAAAGATGCTGTAAAGAAAAACAGTTGACACCAAAAGGCATAGGAAAAATAATTAGTGGCATAGTTAATTTTGGTATGCTAATGGGTGGCGAATTGTTAAGCACTCTCTTGATTAGTCTCCCACTGCCTTTGTGAACCGTATGATATTCTAGAGGGAGAGAGAGAGATTTCCTTGTTTGTTTGTTACGACAATTAGGAGGATGGACAATAGAATAGTCGTTCATAGGGGTTTTCCAAATGGTCAACCTATGCATAGAGAGAGGTAAGGCCCTTCATAATTGGCATGCCCCAAGATTCGTTTCTAACTCAATCAATTCCTTTGATTTATAATTGTAGTCACCCACCCACCCACCCAACTACACAAACACACACAAAATAAAATAGACTTGTACTCATTCTCCTTTTCCCCTTCTTAAAAGACTCCTCCTTTTGCATCTCCTATATGATATCCTCTCTCTATCTCTCTCTCACAAGACCTAGCTACCCTCTCTATCATATTCCCTTTCTCCCTTTGTTTCTCCTTCATTTCAGGACTTTTTGAATATGGGTTGCCTTGATGATGGCTGCAACGCTGGCCTTGTTCTTGGTTTAGGTCTACCAGTGACCACATCCAAGAAACCTGATAACAACAACAACAACAACAATAATAATCAAAGGCCCAGGATCAAGCACTGTCTCAAGTTTGACCAGCCTTCACTCAGTTTGGGTCTCCCTGGAGAGACCTATAATCATCACCATCATGGCTCTGCAGCAGGCAAAAAGATGGATGTCAAGAAAGTTTATGAAGAGTCTGCAAATGGGGCTGATTTGTATCGCCAAGCCTCTCCACACAGTGCTGTTTCCTCTTTCTCCGGTGGCAGAGTTAAGAGAGAAAGAGACCTTAGCAGTGAAGAGATCGATGTAGAAGTGACCAGAGTTTCTTCAAGAGTCAGTGATGAGGATGAGGATGGCACTAATGTGAGAAAGAAGCTTAGGCTCACCAAAGACCAGTCTGCTCTTTTGGAAGAAAGCTTCAAGCAACACAGCACTCTCAATCCTGTAATTAATCTCTGCCTCTCATTCTTTCCATTCAACAACAATTGAATAATTTATTCTTGTTTACATTTAATGGGTATTGATTTTTCATCGCACTTTAATTGACAGAAGCAAAAGCAAGCTTTGGCAAGGCAATTAAATCTGCGGGCTAGGCAGGTTGAAGTGTGGTTCCAAAACAGGAGAGCCAGGTAAATAATTGTGTATATATCCCATAAAACATGATCAATAGAACATAAAAAATTGGGAAAACAAAAATTCCCATATAAAAGATTCCTATCTTTGACAATTATTCTTATCAAAGGTGGGTGTCTTTTTGGTTGATTTGGGTGATAAGGGGGTGGGATTTAATGAAGAATTACAATAATTGATTTTGCAGGACAAAGCTGAAGCAAACTGAAGTGGATTGTGAGTTCTTGAAGAAGTGCTGTGAAACACTAACAGAAGAAAATAGGAGGCTGCAGAAGGAGCTACAAGAACTGAAGGCCTTGAAATTAGCACAACCCTTTTACATGAACATGCCGGCTGCCACTCTAACCATGTGCCCATCTTGTGAAAGAATTGGTGGTAGTGGTGTTGGTGACAATTCTGCTTCTAATAAGAGCCCATTTTCAATGGCTCCAAAGCCACTCTTCTACAATCCATTCACCAATCCTTCTGCAGCATGTTAAACGGCTCACCAGTGCCAGGACATACAGTACAAAAGATAAAAGGAACGAAGAAAATATAGACTATAGATCTCCCTAAAGTCCCATTATTTTTAGGTAAAGGACTTGTATAAAAAATTACAGTAGTTAATTATTTTGTAGAAAATAGTACTTACTGATCGGTCTTTCCTTTTTTTTGTATTTTTGTGACTTTTCTTCTCGAATTTTCTTTTGGGTCTGTATATTATTAAGCAGATATATCCATGAAGAGATGATTATTATTTGTTTTTGCAAGAAAAAAAAATCTACTCGTGTGATAATTTTTGTGGGTAAAAAAATCTGAGAATTAATCAATGTTTGGGCTTAGGACAGGGAAATTTTCCAATCAAAATAAGTAGGAATTCACCCTCTATTATGAAGGTGTCAATGAAATCTAACAATTCACTAATCTTAAAACTTGCTACTTTGGCCATGTGGCTGCTCATTGAATAATAAATGTTATTAGTACTCTTGCTTTTATTACTATTAAGGTTTCCACTGATTATGTAAACCCCCTTTCTCAACATTTACAAATGCCAAATATTTATTTCCTATATATATATATATATATAAATAAAAAAAGAAGAAGAAGATGAAAAAATTGCCACTATATATAACTAGTCATTAATTTGGGCCCCAAGTCAGTTAGATTTCATCGTTCCAACTTTAAATTTTGTACCTTTTCTTTTTGTGAAGCAAATGTACCCACGAACAGGGGCCATTGGGTCGACTAAGTGTGTCCTAAAGTCCTTAAATTTCAATGGCACATCAGAGGCGAGTTCACACTAAATTAACATTTTAATTTATCTTCACCTTTTGATTGTCCATTAACAAAAACACGTCAAAAAGTGCCTCGCAATCTCGTACTTTATCTCTCCTGATGATTCATACCAGAGTCATACCTTTCAGTGCAAACCTTGTCCTTCGGTGGTTAGGCAGGCTCCTTGTTGTGTCCCCAACTAATCTAAGAGAATTATCATAAGAGTTTTATTATAAAAATGTATAAAATAGATATAATAAATAATTATTTGTTATAATTATTATAGCTTATATATTATTTATCTATATTAATTATAATTAAAAATTATTATAAATTAATGTCCATTTTACTCCTCTTCTTAATTGTTTTTGAAATGATAAATCAGTGGAAAAGGGTGGGCGGTTAGCTCACGTGTACCTGCCTAATGGGTGGGTTGTTCAATTTTTTTACCATTATTATTTTTGTTTTAGTTTCCCCCATGAGACGGGGAGAGAAATGAGGAGAAGAATAAAGACAAAGGCAACGAAATGGGTGGTGAGGCAGAGGCGTGCAGACGAAGGAAAGGAAAAAATTGGCAGTGGTACAATGGATGGCTCACTTTTGACAGAAATAAATAAATAAATTATTATAAAGTGTCAAAGGTCTCGTGAGGTGCTTACACTAGTGGGCCACATGCCACGTGATGTCCCTGTGCCTCTCCTCTCAAATCTTCAATTTCATCATGGGATCTCGGTGCAATGAACGTCAGATTGCACGGACCTTTTTATTTGATGGGTCCCTCTAAAATACGATGCCGAAAAAACTCCAAAAATCGGCACTAAGAATGATATTCTACGATATTGAAAATGATAAAATAAAAATAATTTTTAAAATTTTGTTATAAAAAAATAATATTTATTAAAAAAATAAATTTTATATGTATAATTTAAATTTATGAAATATATAAACTTAAAATTATAATTATAATTTTTATATATAATAAATAATTTTTTTATTTTTAACTATTAAGCCACAGTATCGATGGTCAAGAAAGATAATCTTTAACTAGACTTTTACGATGAGCGGAAACAAAATGTATCCATTGGTCATAAATTTTTTTATTGATGGTCCAGATTTGCTGTCTAACTTCCTAGCGTTGGAGACACGCCATCATGATTGAAATGATCAGGAATGATCATATCTATCTATTAACGCCCTGAAATTATGGTGTGGACCATTAAATGATGATGGGGACTTCCCTGGAAAATAGGGACTTTTCGTCAAACTTTTTTTGTTTTTTTTTTTTTTTTGAGAATGACTTTCCCCTAAACTTACTCTTAGCCGCCCGAGAGCCTCGGGCCATCACTTTCGTCTCCTACGTTTCTTCGGAGAAAAAAAAAAAAACAAAAGTATTACCATCGTCATCATTGAATTTATTAAGTAAATCAACTGATCTTCATAGGCACAGCGGCCCTGGAACGTCAATGGACAATTATTATCCAATTGAATGTATATGAATGGTGCGCAGAATTTTATTCAATGTGCTTATATTTGCAGTTAATTAACCATTTGCCTCTTGCTGCCTTGCACGAATAGTTCTGTGTAGATATGAATTGATAAAATATCGGAAAATGGAAAATAACTAAACAAAAATGGGAGAATTTTTTTTTTTATTTAAAAAATACAAATAGGCTTGCTGAGCGCCTTTACTGTCTTTTACAAAATTGCAAAGGCAATTATCGCCAAATGCAATATTTAGCACCGTACCTTTAGTTTATATACATCTTTCTTACAATTATTTTTCAAGCCCGAAGGGATCGCATTATTTTGAAAAGAGATTTGTAAGAAATTGGTAAGAAATAAATTTCCTTTAAACCGTTTTTAGAAATTTCAACAACCTCTGCAGATGGGAAAGAGGGAAAACAAAAACACTTCCATTTATAATGCTACAAATAAATTGCGTTAGGCGTACGCGTACATGCACTTAATAGTTTAATCAGAAAATGTGTCTTCCGTTGGATAAATTGTCGGGCCGTAGTGTTTTATACTAGAAATAGGCATGCATGGTCCCAATACCATAGATTTTAGTTTTTTGTAACTTTTAATCTTATTCTTTAACCATACAAGTTTGATGGGCAGTGTGGACTTAACAAGAAACGCCAAAAAAGTGCATGTAAAATTACAATCAAGGAGGCTTGAACACGTGTAATGCCCATTTAATGGAGGGGAGAAACCAATTATAAATACCCTGTGTTTAGGATAGCTAATCGCAAATGCCTAAACCCGCCAAGTGGGGCTTTTTCGATCCTTCATTTCTTGGATTACTCTACTGACTAAGCATTGTTTTCCGGTACCTCTTGCCATAAAATGCCTTTATTTATGAAAACCAAATTTGAATTTGAAGCTTAGATTAAGTAGTCTCCAGAGTGAGTTATAAGGCAATGGCGCGCGATTGACGCTTCGAAACCCAAAACGACTTGCCGTTCAACTGCCACCAAATCCAAACTCATTGATCAACGTCCGCCCTCTGTCGGATCACCGGTGGTTTTTGGAGTCCTCTCGGAAACATACCACGGCGTCGGTACTTTTTTTCTGCTCGTCATCCTCCTCTCCTGTCTCGATTTTTAATTTTTGACTTCCCTCGAGACGCCCGCCGGATGTTCGATAAAATTTCCAAATGCAACGCAGCAGCGGAAGGGCCAGAGAGTTGTTGATGTCGTCTTCATTTCAGCGTTCTCTTTATTCAGAGGTTTACACACTTATTCAAAGCTTTACGGTTAAAGTAATGCTAAATAGCCCCATTTTCTTTTTCTAGCTTTTGTTTTGATCCCATGAAAGCAATGACATGAATGAATAATTTATCACAATCTTATTTCCTGTCACTCACTTATTACTTGGTAATTTTCTATTTATATCATCACTCGGAACAAAGTCAGGAAACAATAGTCGGGCTATTTGTCATTATTTTTACTGTCATTGCTTTCTATTTTCATGACGTAGCGTAGACGTCGATTAGTTTTCGTGGCTTTATTGCGTTGCTTGGGCAAGGCTCCAAAGAATAAGCGCATGATTGGTTTTCGTTGGTATTGCTTACAGATAGAAGAGGTGGGATGGGAGCATCTGGTGAATTTGTCTGCAGATCTAATGTTCGTTAGTTTTCGTATCTTGTAAGAACGATTCTACTCTGTCTTTTTATTTTTTTGGCATACCCCATGTTGTCTGTCTCCGATAGAGATTGTTATTGGTCTGGTTGTTTCAGTTATACTCTGTAAGCAATGTTCATTTGCTGGTTGTTTTGTGCTTCTACTGCATTTTCGACGTGAAAGTGCATTGTGCATGCCTCGCAGCTGAACCAAACTAGTGGTGAACGGCAAAATATTTTCAACTCTGCCATATATCATGGGGAATTTTGGTTTGAATTTTTTAGAACCTGCCTGATGCAGGGATCATCGTGGGGTGGAAAGTTAGGGATGTAGTTGGACTTGGTAATGCAGGCAGGGCATGTCCTCTAATACCTCTAATAAATAACATTTCCCTCTCTGCTCTTCCTTTTGGTCTGGCATACTGATTAAGTATAGATTGTTTGGTCATTCTATGTCATAATTTTGTGGCTATCTATACTCAGAAGTTTACTCTGTCCAATTTATGCATGTAGCCAACTATTCTGTTTTGGTTTTTGAGTTGTAGGGATAAGAAAGGAAGGCCTCATATAATCGGAATTCAGTTGGACAAGACATATCCAAAGTGTCCACCTTCAGTTTCTGCGGTTTGTATCCTGTAATACCTTCTGGCTTGGATCTTAAATCTTTCATTTCGAGGCTGAATGTCATTTTGACTTCTTCCAGGATGTACCATACATATTCAATGTAGAATGGTCAGTAAACTCCAGATTGAAAATTTTGGTGCAACAGTTCCAAGAGGTATACCGGGTTTCTTGCATAATTCAGTAGAATTTCATTTACAACAATGTTAGGCATCCCACACCTTTTTTAATAAACATTTTTCTCATTATTCAATTGTGTTCATGAATTGTTGCATCTTAAAAGGGATTTGATAGGAACAAGTTTGAATTTTTTATTTTTTCTTTTGATAAATATAACAGCATTTGGAAGCTTCAAGAATTTTGGTCTACCTTGGATGACATTGATAGATCTGTTCAGGTTGTTGATCCGAAACAACCATCTAAAGCCCTGTCATGTTGCCAAATTGACATAGGTCAGCTGTTGGCTGATCATGCACATATCTATAGTTCATTATCATTTTCATTTTTTTTTTTTTTTTTTACTTTGTGTTTCTCATCTTTTCCCAGGAAATGATTGTTTCATGTTATTGTCTCTAAATGCCAAGGATCCTAGATCTTTGCCGGAGTACGTTTTCATCTCTGATTAATGTTTGCCACAGCCAGCCATTGCATTTCCTTCAGTCACAAATTTTCAATTTTAGGTGCCGTTTCATTGGTCCAGGTCCTACCGTGAACTCCTTCATCAAGCTGTGGAAAAGGAATTGCGGAAGATGGTACAATCTTAAACTTTCTTCAAGCTTAATCAGCATTTAAATTCCTATTCCTGCAATTCAAAATCATTTGAACATAATAATGAGTTTTAAAAAGAAAGATACTTCTTATATTCTGCTTAGTTACCTTTGCATTTGAAATTTGTTAGTTCCATCCATTGTCCCATTTGTGACTGCTGATTGTACCACATGGCCTTTTTTGGGTTTTGGGGAAGGGGATGGATGTGCCTTTGTTCATTTAACAGTGACAGAATGCCACAATTACTGGCATTTTTTTCCTTCCCAAATGAGAACTGCTTCATTATTTATTTCATACTAATCAATAAATATCAAGTATTTCTTCTCTGATAAATTTTTTGCAGGATGAGAGACAAAACATGTGCAGAAAATCTTGTATTGATTTTGGAGACCCAACTGCCAAGGCCCTCAGATGTTTTCAATTACAATGATCAGCAAGTTGATTGTGGAATTTGTTATGCTCATTGTCTTCCTATTGGTGATGCCATATTGACATACATGTATTTGGTGTTCGTGGCCTACATAATTAATGGATATTAACCCAGAATGTTCCATGCAGATGATGAACTTGGACATAGGAGTGGTGCAGGAACTGACTATACATGTGATAATTTGAACTGCAGGAGACCTTTCCATAGTGTCTGCCTTGTGGACTGGTTGCGCTCTATCACGACAACTAGGCAGTATGTAGACTTTCTTCTAACATCTGCATGGTTTTGTTATTGTTTATACATGAGCAAAGATTCAATTGTAACTTGCTACATTTGGAGATATTGTTTGATGGTTATAATTGCTGTGGTGTACATATATCCTGTTTGCTGGAGTGTTACCTTTTTGGCCTAAATCTTCAATCTTTGCAAACGATTGTGCTAACTTGGGCTATCATGTGCTTTAGCGTTTTATTGTCTTTCTTTGTTCCATATCTACTGCATGTTTGCAAGTGCAAACAAGTGGGACTCACCATCCAAGTGCTTCCCACAATTAGGCGTTCAAATCAAGGTCAGGAGGGCATTATGGTGTGACTACATTTCATAAGAAGATAAATGTCTGTTATTCCTGATGTCTTGTTCTTGGTCAAGATTTTTTGGCCAGAGAATTAAAGGTGAAAAAAATCTTGGATATCTCACCATTGTGGATGTGAAAAAAAAGAAAAAGGAAAAACATAAAAAATGAAGAAATGACACAATCTACTTTGCTGGTGATGGATTTTTGTTTTAAATTGATCTGTGGAGCCTGCATAATCTGCTAGGACTGCAGAAAGGCTAATCTATATACAATGTCCAAACTAGGCTTCATTGACTATGCAATTTTCCCTGATTGACAAGCATTATTATGCATAATTGTGTTTCACATGCTTCCCCCCGATGTTGCTTACAATTCACACATAGAACTGGTTGCTTCAGATCTCTTCCTCCAACGTTTGTACCTAGTTAATTTCTTTTCTTTTCTTTTTTTTTGTTTTATGCTTCTTATATTGCAGATCGTTTAATGTTCTCTTTGGCAATTGTCCGTACTGTTCCGAGCCCGTTGCCATCAAAACGATCAGTGCAAAGTATTAAGGTTGTTTGATTTCTCTGTTTGTTTTCTTGTTTTTGGCTTTTTGTTGTTTTATTTTTGTTATTTGTCTCTGCTCTTTTTCTTTTTGTTTGTTTTTTTTAATCTGTTGACAAAAGCTAATCTTTTTTTTCCAATGAAATCTTTTTAAACCGAAGGCAATTCAAAGACTTTGTTCTGTGGTTTTCATCATTTTTCTTTTCTCGAAAAGTGAGTTCATATTTTAAACAAAGAACATAAATAAAAATCATGTCAAACCCTTTTATTTTGGTTCATATGACAAAATAATTGTAAGAGAACAGATAATCGTAATGTAATTAGACAAGCCCTAAATGCTTTGCCATGTTTGGGATGGGACCATCGTCATGATCATGTTCCATAAGCAAGTTCTTGGCGTGGTATGCTACATAATCCTAAACTTCTGTTTGTTTTAACTGTAAACCTGGGAGCTGTTTTTCGGCTGCACCGCACGATAAACAAATTTGAGCGATCAGAGTCCTCGTTCAATAATGTTCAGAATGGAGCTTGTGCAGTATATAGGTAATTGTATCAATTTACGGTTTCATTAAATGTGACCTGCAACCCAACTTAGGTGGGCAGTTTTCAAATTCAATATTCTTGTCCTGACATTATGTGTCGGCCCATTGACTTTTTTATCATCTTGAATGGAACCTGTCAAAACCGATTTATTTATATCTTAATTACCCGTTAATTTCTTCTTGATGATTGAGCTTTATATCTCTTGATTTCTATGCCTGAATAATCGCCGCTGCATATATATATATTTAACATAGTAGTAATCAATAATTAATTTGATTAAATGTTGGAAAAGAGGATATGTGCGAGTTCAAAGACATCGCAAGGCGTACAAGACACTTCCAACCCCCGATTTGGGATGAAATCTGGCAATCGCAGGGGATGGGGGCCCACGAGGCTTCAGGCCTATGACCAATTCGGCCGAGTTGTCCTCTCTCATTGATATTGAGATGAGGAATCCTTTGGCAAAACCACAATGGGATAAAAGCAAGCCGCCCTTTTCACCTCCAGTACATTGGTAACATTGTAATGTTTGATTGAAATTAGCTATGGTTTTAACTTTCAATGAATCGTCCCTACTCCCTAGCTCTAACAGATGAGTCCAAAACAGTGAAGCTGTACGCTTGTAGAGAAATTGGTCCCCATTTTGAGTTTATATCAATCTGGTTCGTGTCATCTTCCTTAATTTTCTCATACCCTTAGAACCACTGGAGCGACGGAAAGTATGCAAATCACAGGCATTGAGATATTCTATTGATGTGGGGCACCTATTTTTATTTTTGAAAAATTGTGTAGCTTCATTTAAGTGATGTGGGTCCGTCATCGCCAGTCCCCACTTTTGGGGGTTACAAAATTATTGATGAATTAGGTTAAAGTGTAGTATATTTTAATTTATGTTGTAGTGTAAAAATATTTTAAAATTAAAATATAATTAAAATTGATTTATTTATATTTTTAAAATTAAAATTTTTTATTTTAATTTCTTTAAAATTTAAGTGAGAGAAAAATAATTATAAAACATTTTTAAAAATTATAATTATGTCATTTTTTTTAATGTTGTAATTTATATTTTTTATCAAAATTATAATTGTGAATTTTTTATTTTATTTTTTATATAAAATTAATATATTTTTTAATATTTGATAATTATAATATTTATTTTATTTTAAAATTTTATTTTTTTTAAAAAAATTATTTTAATTATTATTAATCTTAATAATATATTTTTTATTTAAATTAATACAAAAAATAAATAAATTTTATAAGTTATTAATAATATATAAAAATAATATATATATATATATAATTTAAAATATTAAAATATTAATTATATTTTTAAATATAAAATAAAATTTTTATCATATTTTATATAATTAATTCTTATATTAATAATTATTTTAATAATATATTTATTAAATATTTATAATTTTATTAAATTTATATGATATCATTATTATTATTATTATTATTATTATTATTATTATTATTATTATTATTATTATTATTATTATTATTATTAAACAACTTATAATTTTTATAATAATAATATTTTTGTTTATATTACTTTTATTCACTTTGTATATAAGCTTGAAACCTGCAATCATGAATATTGGATCCTTATGATCTAATGCAAACTCAAATGAAGATTCATTTTAGGCCTCATGCTTCCAATTGATGACTCGGCCGTGATCAACCTTGAACTGGGACCATGATTGAATGCTAGGCAGTGCAATATGCTAACTGCTAACTGCTAACCAACACAACCGCTCTTTCCGCGTCGGACCACACGTGGCCCAGCCGACGGTTCCATCCGAACCAGAATCAGAGTAGGTCAAATTAGCCAGCAACATCGTTATTCAAACACATTTATTGAAATAAACGATAGTTATAAGAAGCTATTAAACTAATTTTTTTAATTTTTAATTTTTAATTTTATTTATTTACGGCAATTAAAATAAAAAGGGAAAGGCTGTGAGTTCCTCCGATTCCTCTTCCTCCGGCACGTTTTGGAAAGGACCTGGACCACTAGATCGGCCGACCATTTTCTTAGGTCCACTAATTGAAAGGATTTTTTTTTTTTTTTTTTTTGGGTCTTTTTGCTTCGCGGTTTGGCAATTTTTATGCTAGCATGTAAAGAGGGCGAGTAAACTGAACTATTGAAACATTTTTGCCAATTGAAATTATTGCTATAAAATTTCGTAGACTAATAAGTTAAATCTAAGGCACGTATGCAAAATAAAATATTCCAGTGAACTTCTACTATCTATTAAAAGATAAATTGGAAAAGTGATAATTTGCTTTGATTTAGACATTTTAAATGTAAATATATAAATGTCCTAATTGAGATGATATCTCATTCCAAATATAACTTATAATAAAACAAGATTATGTAAAAAGATTCATGTAATTGACTTTAATTATATTTATAATTTAAAATTTGTTACTATTATTATTGTTGCAATTATCTCGAGAGAGTTGAAAATTTCGCTCAAAATTTTAGTTGAAATCAACTGACCACACCAGTCTATTTAATAGAAGAAAGTTGACAAAATAGTAGCAAGTATTTACATCGACGCAATTCATAGATAAATATTTTTCACACCCGTGAACAAAAGTTTTTTATTTGGTATGAAATGCATCGACCATACACAGACACACATGGTTACAAGTGAATATAGGTGACTTTGTGCCCACACCGAGGATGAGAATTATATATAGTTGGTCCCCACATGCGTAAAATTCCACTCCAAGAAATTTATTTTCCTTTATGTATCTTGCATGGCTCTTGTCATGGCGGTAGTGCGCAAGGGCACACGCACATAGAGAGTGCAGATGAAAGGCATTTAATTATTGTAGCAATGTAACGTGTACCAATATGCTTGATGGATTGATTTGCTCGTTCGTCTGAAATTTAGACGCCGGTGACGCACTCCGGCGGGGTGATCGGATACCGGGATTTATCGGTACAGTAATTGTAAATCATGTGGTTCATACGAACCCACCTGTATCCCCTCGCTTCCATGGGATTGAGGGCCCGGTAGCCAGCACCTTCCCACCAATTCGCAGGTTTTGAGGCACAATTGGCTGGTCCTGGCACTTGGCAGCCTTCAATGTCAAAATCCCTGTAGTATGCATAAAATGGGGCTTTACTCCAATCAATTTTTTCTAAGCCCCCCCTCGTTGCCCAGTCGTCTGCTTCCCACAAAGTTGAGTATACCCCCATAGGCTGAAACTTCGGATATGGGATTCCTCTTGCCTCGTTGTTTTTGTAATCCCTGATAGGCACATCATCCACATAAAACCTGCACACCTCAGGAAAAATAAACTTTAAGATCATTGCACATGATCTAAGAATTTTTTTTAAACGGGTCAAAAAAGTTCACTCAATAGCAACTGTGAAGAGTAAAAAAATTAATTGAGACTTAGTTAAAAAAATTAAGTGAGATCTAATTTTGTGCAATATTAATTTGGTCTCTTTTAGACTCATAATTTTTTTTTTTAATTTTTTTTAAAGAGTAACATAGATAGCACGGAACAAATTAAACTAACAAAAAGAGAGCTAGCTAGTCTTTCCATTAAGCTGCCCCTGATTAGTTTGTAATCGCTACACTTACACTATATGTTGATGGTTCCAGAGAATACTGTAGTCATGGTAGTCTGTAGCAGGATCAAACCAAAGATTAACTCTTTGTTCTCTATCACCTTTGCCATGAGCATAAATATTTGTTTGGACTGTGTAAGGCTGCCCGGACCTATTTCCCAAGAATTCGAAGTCCAGTTCATCCCTTGTGGTGTCGGTGTTCGAATTCAACTGTGGCACGTACATAAAATTAAATCAAAATTGAATCAAAAGTCAATGCCTCAAACGTTGAAATTAAGTTTCCCATAGAGCAATAGAAACACACATAAAAGGCGGTGACGATTCCGGCAGAGTCTCCACGAATGAGCTTGATCCTCAGGCTTACTCGACCAAACAGGTACTGACTCTTGGAAGCAAACCCACATCCTGGAATTGTGCAACAACGACTGACATTTTTGTTTAAAAATAAACAACCAAAGGTGACCCCATGGAAAAAAAGTGTTAAACCTGAGTTTTGTTCTAGAATGAGTTGGATAGCCTTCCCTCCCTCGATTTGCTTGATGTGGGAATCAGACCATGTGATTCTAAAGTCTTCAAGAAAAGTTGCCGGTCGGGCCGAAACAACAGAGAGAGAGTATGCTAGAATGTAAAAGAAAAGCAAGGCACGAGCGGTTGCTAAGGAGAAATTATGGTACCTGGCACTTGTCATTATAGAATTTTGTCACACAAAGAATAATAATAATAATAATAATAAAAGATGTTCGAATGGAGATAAAGGAGAATTATTAGGATTGTGCGTAGAGAGCTTGGGGCTATGTGGAAATATATATATATATATATATATTATGAGAGAGAGAGAGAGAGAGAGAGAGAGAGTTGGGAGGTTAACCAGAGGAACTATTCAAATGGAAAGCAACGTTTTGAGTTTGCTTTCAGTTCCAGCTAATGGCCAGCCGGCATTAGGCCCTACCCGACCCCAAATATGAGCTTGTTCTGTTTTATCGCCCTTTAAATCTTTTACCATGCATCCTTACATTAATAAGTGGGACTCGAAATGACAAGTTCTCCCGCATGTACCTCTAAATATCGTTGGGAGGATCCAACTGATGAAGAACTTTTAAATGTACAACTCATTCCCATTAAAGACCGAATTCGTACTGACCTTTGGTCCTATAGAAATGGAATATGCTCAAAGTCAAGAAAAGATAAATTTGGTTGGCTGAAGAGTTCAGGTTATTAATATTAGAGTTGACAAACTGGTGAGTAGAGTTGAATTTAGGAGAGTTGTATTGGGCTGGAATAATTTAGATATTTTGAGTTTTAGATATCTTATATTTTAAATATAATGAATTGGCCAAGTTATAAAATAATGACATTTTTAGACAACAAAAATTAAATCAAATCAAATTTCAGACCAATTAAAGAGTTAGTTGATGTTATATATAATTATTATTAGTATTATTATTAGTATAATAATTATTATTTTTTGAACTGCATACAATTTTATTCATAGGCCCCCAAAAGCGTAGTAGCCCCATTAGAAGAAGGTAAGGAGCAAAACTCCCGAGGCTATTTACACAGCACTGCACTTGCAACAAAGTAACTCCTATGTACAAACCATAGGTGCAGCTCCAAAGGACAGCAGAATATTCAAAAAGGCTGCTCCTAATGGACATCATAAAACTCACAATTTAAGTAGAGCCATGCACCTGTAAGTATAATTATTAGACCCCAGTAGTCGTGAACCCAGCTAAGAGGTCATTAGGTGAGTCCAACTAGTGAACAGTGGGTCAAAACAGCGGCCTAATAAGGACGATCTTGTGCTTTATAAGACAAGAAAATGACCTCGGTGTGTGTATATATATATATATATATGATTACAAGTCTACAAGTATACAATTCATTCGTTTGAACTATTAGAAGGTCCAATGGGGCTGAGGAAGCAGGGAGGGATCCAAGTTTGATATGTTGGGAGTGTATGGCTTCCCCATGCCTTCTCCAATCTCCCAATCTCGTAAGTTTCTTCCTAGGAATTAACTTGAGAAATATACTTTAAAAAAAAAAAAAAAACTTAAAACTTTGAAAATAGATTTCTCTATAATGTTTATATATATATATATATATATATATATATTTTTTTTTGGTAAAAATGATTTGAATCCCATTATTAGGGAGAAGCAAAGACAAATCAAGGGTGGAAGGCAAGACTAATAAAGGGAGGGGACAATTTGACACGAGGGAGTTTGTATTTAGTGTATAGGGTGTCTAGCAGCTAGAGTAGCGTAGCTTGATGAAATCTTGGTCAACTCTGCAGCACCAATGATAGAGATTTCCATTTTTTCCACACTTAGAAATTAAAAAAAAAAAAAAAAGGAAAGCTAAATAGTAACATATCTTCTAATTATAAAATTATTGTATGTCCTGCATATAATAATAATAATAATAATAATAATTTTCATACTTTTGCGCAGACTATGGACGACGACAGGTATACCAAACGTGAGACCCACAAATTTGTAGGCCACGTTGGGCCGTATCGTGGACTTCTAGAAGCCCATCAACCTAAGCTCCTGGTCTCAAGTCTCCAAGATTATGTTTTCTTCTCAGTAAAATTAATAATTTATTTCATAAAAAAATTATAATTAAATAAAAAAATACTTTTACTATTTATAAAATATTCATTGCATAATCATAATTACAAAAAATAAAAAAAAAATTATGAGTATAATTAATTTTATATAAATTTTTAAAAAAATAAAAAAAATTATTAAAGTAATTTTAATTAAATTTAATTTTTATTAATAAAATTTTATATAAAAATATTTATATATATTTTATTTTTATAATTATAAAAATTTTATTATTTTTTTATTATTTTTTACTTAAATTATATATTTATTTATTTATAAATTTTTTTTCATAAATATATGATTTAAATATGATTAATAATTACGATAAATTTATAATATTTAAAACTTATAATCATGTCTAATTTATTGATATAATACCATATAATATAAAAGATAAATGAATAATGTCTTCTTACAGTAATTTAACCAAAAAAAAAAAAAGTAACCATATAGCACGTTCTTTTTTACATGTCTAGTAGTTTCTTTTTCTCTTAATTTTCATGCTGGTTTAAAACACAACAAAAAGTCTAAATCTTAATTAATTATAAGGCCTGCCTTAAAGCTAACTATGGTGCCGTCGACGATATGTGTAAAGTAGCCATCAGAATACTCCCATGTCACTTCGATGCATTTAATTAATTTCCAGCTTTTGAGTTGTTTCGCTCAGATATACTTAGGTCCTCTTGAACGTTTACTTAAATATATAGGGATATAAAAAAAAAATTGTTTATAAATTTTTATAATTAAATATTAATTTTTATAAGTTTTGATGTTATTCATAAATATTTAAAATCTCTTTCAAAATAATAATTTTTTTTATAAGAAAAATCAAAATTTTAAATATTTATATTAATTAAATAAAATTTATTCACAATTTGATTATTTTTCATAAGAAAAAAATTTATTTAAAAATAAATTTAAAAATTTTAAATTGATATGAGGATTCAAAAAATTTTAGAATCTAATTTTAAAATTCTATAAAGATGTAAGACCAATTTTTTACATATTCTCAAAATATATGATAGCTAAACCCTTCAAAAAATCCTATTTCAACTATTCTTACTTAATTGATCAGGTCCTTTTGCTTTATTTTTTGGCTCAATTTACTGCAATTTTTACAAGTAATATATCCCTAATTCTGGCTCAAGTGATGAACCTTAGGAATGCCACGTTGCCTGATAATGGAGCCACCTCCTGAACTTTGTCAATAGACTACCATAACGAATTAGAGCATTTCACCTGCATGCAAGGACTGAAAAGTAGATATAATGCCTAGCTTACCGGTGCAGATAAATTGAAGATTGGGCAATGGGTCAACACAGGCAAGTTTCAATCCTGAATACGTCGATGCGGTCTTACACTGGGACGGATTCAAACATTTATGGTTGGTTCCATACTGAAGTTTTAGGTCATTTCATTGATTGGAATTTGGAATAGAGTTGGGTTTTCGCCCTCCCCTTCTTTTCTGTGTACCAAATTAAGTGGCTCGCTAGAACAGGGCTGTCCCACAAGAAGAAGAAATATAATGCATGGTGGGGTCTTCGTGAATTTAACTCATGAAATAATTTTATGGGTATGAATGATAGAAAACAGGGAGCCGAAGTTGACGTAGTACTATAGGTCCCCACAGTCTTAAAAGGGTTTTTCCATTAAACAATACTTAATGTAACAATAATAATAAAATGTACAACAAACAAAATATAATATGAAATATTATTTGGAAATAAAATTTATCGTCCTTGTAGATTATCTTATAATTGTTATATATTTTATTTTTTTTGTTGTATATTATGGGTGTTTTTGGACGAAAATTTTAAATTTAAAAAAACTAGTAATTTTTAAGACGTAGGGGCCAACCGCCTCATCATTCCTGTCTTGCTCCATACATTTTTCTCTGTCACGGAATAAGACTTGTGTGTGTGTGTGTGTGTGTGTGTTAAGGATCAACTGTTTCTGATTACAAAGCCTAAGGGTTATCGGTCTGTATTAGTTAATTAAATGATATTAGCTGCCATGATGTGCATACCATAACCACCTCTCTTATTTTGATGGTGCGAGTACCTATGAGAGGACGAGTCGTTTCATGCAACAATTGACCGACAACGTTTTTATGCTTACTTATGTAATAATGCCGACGTTCTTAGACTGAAATTATTAATTTCAATAGTAGTCCGATTCTAAATATCTTTGTGGTCTTTATGATTTTGGTTAGTAGATATCACTGTCTTAAACGAGCGTAAGCGTCTGGAAAGAGAACACTCAAAACTTAAAACCCGCAGGAAGTTAGTCCATGAAGCATGAATCTACCCAATTGATTCCTTAAATAGGCAATTATCATTCTTCACGATGGCTAACCAGCTAAAAATATATGGGACCCGCAAGGTAACGTGAGATGGTAATATTGTTGACTCGTTGTTGCACAAATTTAACTTGCACAGCATGATTCGGCCTCAGCCTAATTACAAAATTACTCTTGTTTCATGCTTTGATTTGTGGTTGATGAAGATGGGTTATCTGGAACGAAGTTGTTCGTTCAAAACTTGAAACGTGAGTTTGGCAATGACATGAAACACATTTCTTCGGCCCGTTTGGTGTGACGTACTACAATACATACCCAATTCTCATTCACTAGTTCACTCCATGCAAAATCAACGTCCACGAGAGCAACTTGGAACGTCTGAAGTTAAATCTTTTTACATACCCATAAAAAAAAAAAAAAGGTTAAATTTATTTTCTTCCATTTGCACACTTCAAATATATCACTGTCAAGCACACAAGCGTGCCAAAAAAATGGGGCTAGTCATTTAATATAATGAAACGAAGACGCGACTTGTGAGATTACTTGCAAAAGTGAGACATGGATCCGCACAAAAGCAGGGCGCTTTTATTTATTTATTTATTTATTTAAAAAAAAGTTAAGAAGATCATAACTATTAATTACATTAATTTTTATATGTAAAAACGAACTAATTATATCTATAATTGATGTTTATTTTGTGTTTATTATAAGTGTCTCTATAATAGAACTTTTAATTTTTTTATGATACAAATTATTTATAAAATAAATTGCAAAACATGAAAAATAACATCAAAGTAATTTAAGAGCAACATATTAATTTTTTTTTTATATTCAGTTTCATTTATTTATAAAATTAAATAAAAAATAATTCATTTATATTTTTTACTATGATCATATTAATCTGTAAATACTATTACTTAATTTTTCTCAATTTAAGCGAGTTATTTGTAGGACAAGACAGTAAGAGTCGATGCCTAGAGGAGGCTTGTCATCCATGAGATTGCCACTGTGGACTAGCTTTTCACCAGAAGTTCCCCATCCCGGATCGGCCCAGCCCTTTTCTTGGAGTAATGAACTGCCCTTTGGACAGCTGAAAGCTCAGCCGAATTAGAGTGAATCACCCCTAGTGTACTAGATGAAGCATTCCAGCTCATTCCTTTGTACCCCTCCGATTACCCTTTTTCCTTTTTTTTTTTTTTTTTTTTGTGTTTCATTAATCTGATTCATTTGTAACAGAATATATGAATAATCACCATTTTTGCAACGGATCATCGAGGACCTTATTTGCTTTTATCTTGTTCTATCATTAGCAGCTAGTAGACACGTCTGTCAGGGTCATCTCTGCGGAAAACTTTGGATTCCGTTAAGAATCACTACATTTCACCGTATCAATGTCACAATACCCGTCCGGCCGGGCCCGTATTCCAAAAAACTGGCCGGACTCTTGACCCAATATGATTCAATTGACCTGTCGGAAGAGCAGCAAAACCAAAGTTTACTCAGACAAAAAAATTTTCTTTTATGATTCAAATTTTTATTTTATAAGTTAAAGGGAGTTTATATCCCAAGTTTAAAATATCAAATTCCATTTACCGGCCGATTCTGGTTGAACCAATGGCTTACCGGTTGAATCGGTGATCCACTCCTTGTCCAGGTGCATGTCTGAACCGGGTTTCATAAAAATGCACTAAATAATCTTTCAAAAATTTTTTTTTTTTTTTTTGGTACACAAGGTCTACAGTTCGCTGCCAATCGTTTTCTGTCTTGCAAAACGTATCAATGGCTAAATATTCAATAACTTGCGCAGAAAGAGAAAGTTGTTCATAACCTCATCAAGCACCACCTGGGCTTGCACTGATAAACAAGAACTCTTGGTCATTCAGCCCCAAGCCCATTAGTCATTCGTTATTTCGAAGTAGATTGGGCCTTTAGTGCCAGCGAGGAGCCCACAGTTATTTGCTTAAATGGTCCGCTTCGCGATAAACAACAATTTAGCTTTACGAAGCAAGCACGTCGTGCTCTTGGGTTAGCAAAGGCAGCCCAGTTATATCTTAACAACAAATGAAATAGTGAATTTTTATAATTTTGCTTGATGATAATCACATGGAAAATTATATTTAGCCACAAGAATGTCAGAAAAATATTTGGAATTGATCGAAAAAATGTAAAGCATCTTCTTATCATTCATAATTACATGTCATATATTCCTCGTAGATTAGAGTCGAATAACTATAAAATAGAGTATGTCAAATTAAATGAAACCATTAATGTGGGGGATATCAATTTTTAAGTTTCATGTTTTCTCTTCCAGTCTAACAACATTTAACATTTAGGTAGCTCTCTCTCTTGTGGGATACACATTTATGTACTCAATAATTGGGTATGAGGTCTAGTTTTCCTTTACTCTATTTTTGAAAAAAAAAAAAAAAAAAAAAAAAGGGAAAAACAGAGAGTGTTTTCTTTCCTTTGGCAGTGAGATGGGTGGAGAGAAATGGCGTGCCAAGGCACTGCCGAGGGCAACCGGAAATTCTAAAGGCATTTGTCCCAAGGCACACGAAAAAAGAAAAAAAACAAAAAAAAAGAGGGAAAAATCACATCTGATACGATATGTAGGAATGAAAGCGATAACCCAAAAAAAGGTGAAAATCCACTAGCCAGTGATAGAACATGAAATTTTGTTTTGTCCACCATGTGTAATGGAATTTTGTTTTTTTTTTTTTTTTTTTGGTTTTAGCCGTTTTGGATTTTTGTTGTCTTTCACATCCTTGGACTGAACCACCTTGGGATTTTTTTTTTTTTTTTTTGTGTGGCAGAATTGAATGTTACGTGGCATCTAACACATGGTAGAGTTATATAAATTTTTAATTTTAAATTTTGTGTCTAAATCTTAATCTCATGAACCAAAAAATATATAATTTTAAACAGTATTTTTTTAGCAATAGTAATAGTTACGTAAGTAAATATGTTTTAAAATTGTCCCCCTCAAATCTTCATATTTTAAATGTTTTGCTAAATCAACTCATTATATATGCTATTAAAATATACGTGATTAAACACTAATTCTTTTAACGATTTAACCTTTTAAAAATGATTTTAAACAACAACACATAACAACATTGTTAACTTCACAAATCATTCCGATTGTTATAATTTATTCAAGTAGTGTACTTCATTTTTATTAAATGAAAACTAAATGTAAAATTAGTTATTTTTTTTTAAAAAAATTAATTAAAAACAGTTATTGAGAAATTTCATAAAAAATATAAATTAATAATATTTTTATTATTACAAATAAATAACATTATAAGTTAAAAAAAATTTCATTGTTTTTTTTTATTTTTGTATTTATATGTTTTATAATAAGAGTTGTAATGTAGTGGTAATTTTTATAGAAGTTTTTATTTTGATTATAACTTATTTATAATTTTATATTATATAATAAATAAATTTTATTTAAAATAAAAAAATAAAAAAAATAAATTTATATAATATAAAATTATAAAAAATTATATTAAAAATAAATAAATATAATAAGCTTTTATATATATATATATATATATATATATGTATATATATACACACATGGGTGTGGCTAAATAACCAATGCCAAGGTGGGGGGCTCCTTTCTTTTGTTCTCTCTTTTAGCCGTGCATTTTGATCTTTCCTTCCATCTTCCACCAACTCAAGAATAAAAATCAGATCGATAAAGAAAGAAAGTACTTGCATCAATGTGTCATTCAATTTACTGTTTTTGTTGTTCTGTTATAGAAAACTATGCAAGACTTGCCTTTTCATTTTCTTATTTGTAAGGAGATTTCTCTTTTCTCTGCTTGTCTCCCTCTTCTCCTCTCTCCTTTCAGTTCACATTTTCAATTGCACCTTGGCTTACTTCTTTTAAAGATGGGGTGTAGTCGAAATCTCTTGCTGGATCGCCAAAGACTTGGCTTGGTTGCCATTTCCTCTCTGCTTCTCTTGATTTCAAGCTCGACCCATTTCAGATTCAAGGCTGAAGGTAAACGGGTCGCTTCCGAATTTGAGTTGGATAAGCCAAAATGGAAAAAGTAATTCATGTTATGAGTAAGTAAATCTTACTTGCTCTGTTTTCTTGCAGGTAGACCACCTCCCAACTCTGCTAACGTCTCTCAGGTGAGCATTTCTTCTCTTTATTTTTTTCCCCTGTTAAATTTTTAAGTACATTGGCCTTTCTATCATTTTCCATGCACACATTGAACATCAAGCGCCAGATATTGTGTAATGAGAGCGTGTATTGGTAAATATGGTTAGACAGTAAATGAAAACAAGAGGAATGTGAGATCTCAGACTCAGATAGGTTCAAGGCCCCCGACGTGCCAGAAGAGATGCAGTTCATGTGGTCATTGTGAGGCCATTCAGGTGCCTACAAATCCCCAAGTAAATGGTGGCCATAGCGGCAATCACTCAAGTGTAGCTGCCGCCAACATTGCTTATGTCAGAGGAGACGATAGCTCCAACTACAAACCTATGAGCTGGAAATGCAAATGTGGAAATTTGATCTTCAACCCTTGATCAAAAAAAGCTTATGATCCATCTTTTTGGAGTAATGTACATCCAGCATAGTTAGAGGGTAAAATAGTGTCAAAACTGCGTACATCTCTCCCCTAGACCTATATTATGGAATTAATCTAGTGTATTTGAAATATATATATATATATATATATATTTGTTTAATTTGGATTCTGGTTGGTGGTAAAGGAGGATCAGAAAGTACACTGGTACATGTTTTTGCAGTCTTCTATATATCAGTCTGAAATTTCCTGACATGCTTTTATGAGGATATTAATATCATCAATCGTGCAAAGAAGATTGTGACCAACCCTTTGGTGTTTTGTGTTGCATATTTTTAGAGAATCGAAATAATGGGATTCCTATCTGGTGATACACGCATATACATCTGCAAGGGTGCACTATCTAGCAAATATTAAACAAGGAACTGTCTGCTCAAAAAACAAATCAAAAGGATATGTCTTGCTCCACCACACGCGACCCTTTTATTGTTATCTCCATAATCAAAAGAAACTAGCTATAATGAAACACGCACCCACACGCTAAAGTAGTTTAACCCTAGTCCTTAAGGAAAGAACAGTGGTTAACTCTCACTGCAATATTCGGTGCTTGACTTCAAGTGCTGAGATCTCGAAGCTTGGACACTTTTCCACCTCTTTTTTGTTTGGGTTCCCCTTCGATAACGTGCAAGAAACAACAAAATCAGGATTACCTCAAACTTCCCAGAAAGGTCTTGCACATAAATCATAAGGTTTGATAATCTGACGATAGACCTGTGAACTTTGCAGCCGTTGAAAGATTTATCCCGAAATCCCCGCTTGAGCAATACAGTTACATGCTAATTCCTTGTAACAAAATCAAATGAGGGAAGCAACCTTCTGTATATAAAGTTTTGTTTTTTCCTTTTTTGGCCTCATTGTAATACTTCCTTTGCCTAAATGATATTCACATGAGAAAGATTAGTATGTTAGGGAACCAAAACTTGTACTAAATTTCATGTCCATATTATTTGTTGCATCACCATCGACAAAAATTTCAATAAAATTTTTAATTCTCCTAATATTATCCAACAAGAAAGCGTTCTCTTCCCTAATTTTGTTTCCACCCTTCTTCATTTACCATTTTGTTCAACAAAATTAAACAAAGCATCAAATTTAATTAGCTCCCACAAAATGAAAGAAAATTCCTGTTCTGTCACGATTGCCTGTCTATCCCCCTCCCTTTTACCCGCCACACACACACACACACACACAGCCAATTTGAATTGTAAATTTAAAATTGACTACGTCACTAATTTTCTATTCCTGTAAGAAAGGGAGAATCGGAGGCTACAAATACTTTGATTAGAAAAAGCATTCAACTTGAGCTAATATGATAAGTTTGTCAGAAGGGATTGTGTGTTTAGGCAAAAAATCCTTCCATTTTGGGTCAACAATGAATCAGCAGACAATTGACACCTCTACAGGCATCCCCTTTTAATGCAATCACATGAAGCGAAAAAAGAAGGTAGAGAACAAGAGAGATAGTGTGATTAGAGAGACTGACGGATGTCTTATTAGAAAGAAACTGTCCATTAAGTGATGGGATGTTACATGGATCGTCCCCCCCCCCTCCCTGCTTTCCTTTTTTGATCGGTCTTTCCTACACAGCAGTTTTAACCAAAAACGCATGCATCTCTGTTGCTTTCGTGTTTAAGTGTAAGCATAAATCAATCAAGAACAGTGAATGTAGTACATGCACAGACAGAGTGGCTCCATGGTCAACATATGAGAAAGAAGGTGTTCACTTCTCTCTAATAAAGCATTTTTAACCCTTGCGTTGAGTGGGGATGATTTTCAACTAATCTAGGGCCTAATTGGAGTTGCCTCTCCCGGGCCATTCACAAGTTCCAATATCATATACTTTGAATTTCACAAACATTTTAGCCTTTTTCCACGGCACAGCATAATTTCGTCCCTTTGTTGGCACGCTTGCAGGCCATTTTAATCCAATAATTTTAAAATCTGATTGATTAGAGTTTCCACCCTCTTTATAAGCGGATAGGCACAGACTGATTCGAGTAAAGGTCTTTTTTTTTTTTTAATTGTTTTTTGGAAGGAGGCGGGGGACATATGAAGAACATGAGTCTAAGATAGAATGTCCGAACAAACATCCACTTTGTGCATCAAACACCTTGCTTTTTTGATAATTATATGCACCTTTTTTTTTTTTCTTTCTACACATTCTACATTACCCATTTATATATCATCACTTTTGTGTCTAAGTATATTTTAAAAATAACGTAATAATAATAAGATAATAATATAGTAATTTTTATATTTAATTTTATTTATTTATAGTATTATGTGAAATATAATTGATCTATATTTTTAATTACTATTTTGTTACTTTTAAGTATTATTATTTATTTTTTTATTTAAAATTGTTTATGATGATATTTTATGAGATGAGCAAAGTTACAATTCCTTGGTAAAAAAATCTATGAAAGCCCCCCAGCCGAGCGCCCCAAAGTCCAAACCCAAAAGAGAATGTTTTTGCAAAGGATAAGACAGACAAACTGAAAAAGCTGAGTCTCACCGAGTGACAAATAAGGATTCTGATTCCCAATGCCTCTTGTTCACAGGTGTTTCGTGCTGTGCTGTGGTGTATTCTACAAAACCAAACAATCATTGAAAGATCCCCATATCTCTTTCCGCTCGTGGACAAAATATACTGTTCTAGATCAAAATATCCACAGGATTTCCTGATCGTATGCAGACGATTTCTGTTGGGGCATTTTCGGGGGCCATTTCTCTATGGGGAGGAAATAAACAGTTGATAGGGAGATCTCAAAGCCAGCTTGATGTGCAATAATTCATTTCACTAGGAATAGAATAAATATTGCACTAGATTAGAACCAGTTGATTTGCTTTCTGTACGTAGATTGAAACACTGAACATTATCAGATATGGAGCATTTTTATTAATTTCCTTGTGTTAGCTTTTGAATTTTTTTTCAGTTAGAATTAAGGGTCTAATAACTCTATTAAGCTAACAAATAATTTTTTAAAGGAAAAAAAACAATCACGGTAATTCAAACATTATTTAGACTTTTACTTTGAAATTTCCAAAGTAATAAAATGTAAATATATATGCTATCTTAAGTTGTGAATATAATTTGGAAAAAAAAAAAAAAAAAGGACCAAAAAATACCCTCCATCACGTGAGAAAGCGAAAATTCAAAATTTTGCCTCTAAACATTATTCATCTTTTTATAGCAACCACAGTTAAGATTCTTTTCTTTTTATTTTTTATTTTTTAAATTCTGATCAAGGACCAATATAAAAGAAACTATATGGGTGCCGTACATCATAATTGAGTTGTCTTTATCACTCAAAATGTGTCAGGTTAAAGTTCAGAGAACCTGCAGGTTGTTCCGTAATTCCATGTAGGTAGAATACTTTAATAGATAGCACAATTTGTCAAAAGAGAAAACATTAAAAAAATATATAAATATATAAACTAAATAACACAATTCATACTTTCTAATAATGAAACGTTGGTATCAAAAAAAAAAAAAAAAAAAAAAGGATAAAATGTTTCTCACCATAGGTGCTTATAGTAGGTCCAAATAGTGTATTTCTTGCCAAGCATCCATATTTTTAAGTTATTAATTAATTTAAATAATTCATAATAATATTTATTCCCATATCTATTTATAATTATATAATTGTCTAGTTCATTCTGTTCCCCACCCCCCCCCCCCAAAATTCTGGAAAAGGTGGATCAAACGATTCCCAATTACATGAACAGCCAAAAAAATAAAAATATTGGACTAATTGATGAATAGAAAAAGAAGATAATTATGGGCCAGGCAATAATTGCGTGAATCCATATAATCGGCAGACGCTATAAAGAAATATCCACACCACATAAACATAGCCCACCCCAAAAAGCTGTTACTGAAATTGGTAACGTTTCCTCGGTATCCATAAAATATGATGGCAGTTGCAGAACATATGTTGGGCCATAATTGGGTCCTTTGACCCGGGGGCCCTTCTTCTCGAGCCGAGCTAACTCAAATTTAAGGCTAATTAACAAGCAACTGACAGTTTTCCGTGAGACGAAGGTCCACCTCTGTTTGAGGCTTGAAACTAAGCCCACTACCGAAGATATTTGTATTATGATTATATAGTACATGGACCAACAGCAATGGCCCAGTAAAGATTTTCTTCTGGAAAACATTCTATAAGTCACTCAATACGCAAGCCGCAATGAGAAGGATTCAGCAAATGCTTAAGACCCACATTATCAAGATGCTCGGATGCATGAACTTTTTCCAACACATTATCATTGATCAGTACAAAAAAGAAAATAGCTAACATTACGCTCTATCTTCGGATGACAGACCAATGTATTGCGGTTCATCCAAAAACATAAAAACAAAAGATGCTAACGACAAAATAAAAATCTCCAGTACACCAAGCCAGGAGAAAGGGTGGAAAAGACACATTTAATATCCACAGTGAGTAAGCAGGAAAACGTTTTCAGAAGGTAAAGAAGACATTTTCATCCAAATTCCGGATTAATAATAGTATAAGATATGCATAGTATATATGTCACAAAGGAAGTGGCTTGATTATTTCGGAGTCCATAGCTATCAGGCAAAACAATAAATCCATAGCACATACGTCACCCAGTAAGTGACATCATGTGTTCATAACTAAAATTCGCAAACGACCCAACCATACACAAATTTTATATATATGCATTGGAAGTGTATCTTATCATTATCGATGCTTTAAACATACGTGGTATCCCTAGACAAACACCACATAGTCCAAGAAAACTGGTAAAGACACACCTAACATAAACGAGATAGGGAACTTCTCGAAGACACGTTCGAGGACAACAGAAGCTGAAACCTGGATCACATTCGCTTTGATTATTGGGCTACCTAATTTGGCATGCATCCACATTCCCAGCCACCGTTGCCAATCCGCTTCCATTGGCATCCATGTAATAACTGATCAGTGTTGTGCCCATTCAATCGACTTAATGTTAATTCCTTCCTTCACCATCTCATAGAGGGGGCTCATTTCCCTCAATTTCTCAACCTGCTGCACAGTAAGCTCAATAGCCCTATCAATTTCCGCCTCAGTGGTGAACCTTCCAATCCCAAACCTAATAGAAGTATGTGCCATGTCTTCATCTACCCCCAATGCCCTCAACACATAGGAAGGCTCCAAACTTGCACTCGTGCAAGCACTTCCACTAGACACTGCCACTTCCTTCAACCCCATCAACAAACTCTCCCCTTCTACATAAGCAAAGGAGATATTCAAATTACCTGCATAACGCCTCTCCATGCTACCATTCACCACCACTCCATCAAGTCTACTCTTAATTCCATTCAACAATCTCTCCTGCAAACCGCGAATCCTCTTATCATCATACTTCATCTCCCTTTTTGCCAGCTCACAGGCAGCCCCAAATCCCACAACTAATGGAGTAGGCACAGTCCCACTTCGAATCCCTCTCTCTTGGCCACCGCCATTCATTTGTGGCTCTACCCGGATTCGTGGCCTCCTGCGCATATACAAAGCCCCAACACCTTTAGGACCGTAGATTTTATGCCCACTCATCGACATCAAGCTAACATTCCATTTCTCCACATCAACCGGAATCTTCCCCAACGCTTGTGCTGCATCCGTGTGGAATGGCACATTAAATTCCTTGCAAATCTTACCAATTTCCTCCACCGGCTGAATAACACCAATTTCGTTATTCACTGCCATAACCGACACGAGCCCCGTGTCAGGCCTAATAGCAGCTCGCAGCTTCTCCAAATCGATAATCCCATCGGACTCGACCGGAAGGTAAGTGACCTCAAAGCCTTGCTGCTGAAGTTGCCGACAAGAGTCCAGCACGCACTTGTGCTCCGTCTGAGTAGTTATGACATGCCGTTTCTTCTCCTTGTAAAAATTCATCACTCCTTTAACAGATATGTTGTTCGACTCCGTCGCTCCGGAGGTGAAAACAATCTCCTTGGGCGACGCCCCGATCAGATCCGCCACCTGCCCGCGTGCCGTCTCCGCAGCCTTCTCGGACTCCCAGCCGTAGAGGTGAGTCCGCGAGTGAGGATTGCCGAATCGGGAGAGGTTGTAAGGGAGCATGGCGTCCAGGACCCGAGGGTCCACCGGAGACGTCGCCTGCATGTCCAGGTAGAGAGGGCGGGCCCCGATCTTTACGCCTTTGACGGTTATCTCTCCCGCCGGTTCCTCGTGGTGCTGTTCCATCACGGCCGCCGCGGCGGTCGGAAGACCTCGGGCGCCGCCGGATCTGAGGGTGGTTTTCCTTAGGGTTTGGCGGACAGCAGAAGCTACGAGCCTCGAGGCCATGGCCTTTCGGGTAATTTTCGCTTCGATCCTCTCTTCTTTGCCACTCTTTTATTCCTTCTTGCTTGATATATAATCAAACAATGAGTGAGCGAGCAGGCTGATGGGTCTCACTGGTGGGGCCCACAGCTCGGGGCGAATTTCTGGCTTCAGAAAATGCCGAGATTTTTCAGTCGCGATAATACCAATAAATGATGCTGAGTCCCCACCCCGGCAGTCAGGCTAAACGACTCCGTTTCAAACAATTTTGGAGATAAAAACTATATCATCCTACTTTAAACGGCAATCTTGGTCCGTGTGATTATTTTTTTTTTTTTTTTTAGTTTTGTTTTTGGAGATGTTACCATCTTTGTTTGGGCGTGACCTTGGGATTGCAGCTGATGATCCTCACTAATTTATTTTTATTTTTATTTTTACGTAATTTTTTTTTTTTGTTAATCATTTGTTTATCTATTTATTTCAAATTTTAAAGGAGAGATCTCGATCTTGATGTTGATGTTTGATATGGGTATTTATGCAAGGCAAGCTTATTTCATTTCACGTTCCAGATCTAGAGGGGTGGGTGTACAACAGTGCTATATCCACGAAAAAACGTAGTCCTGAAATTCTTTTTTTGTTCATTCTTGGCGACGTTGTTCTCCAAGCCAAACCAAGGGCCACGTTTTGCTTTCTCTTCTCATCATCAATATTACAGAATCTGAAGTTGGCATAGTTGTGTTTCTGGGTAAGCCCTCTCTCTCTCTCTCACACACACACACGCGCGTTCTCTTCTTTCCTTCCTTTTTTATAGTCTATCTTTTGCCATTTTATGTTTTTCTTTTTGGGTGAAAGTCGGGTTTCCCACTAAGATCCCTCTCTCCAGCGGTAGATCCGAGTGAATTTGTGCAGTGAGTGATCCAAAAATGCTGTGATTTCATTATTGGTTTGGTTTGTCAGATGGGTTTGTTTCAAGAATGAAGAAAAGGGTATGCATTTCTGATTAATATCGTGATGGAACTGAATTGCTTCACGTTTTGAGAACAAAAAAAAGAAGGAAAATTTTGCAGATCTATTGAGGTTGATTTGGTCCTGATCTGTAGAGATTATCCCAACATGAAATGGGTATTCTTTATTCACTCTGTTTAGTCATCATGCGCTCTACAGTGATCAGGCTGTTATAGTGGAACCTTAAAGAGAACTGTCAGATCATAGTATAATGTCAGCAGTTTCGTTCTTTTTTTTTTTCTATTTTTTATTTCCTCTTTTATATTTTCTGATTTATGCATGCTGATGCAGATCTTTTATGGGCTTAATCTCCTTTTTCACGTAAATTTATGTTATTTATACTGTAAATTGTCTGGGTTAATGATTTGATTTTGAATTTCTTAATTTTCTTTATGTAACAGCCAAATTTACATAGTTAGTGGCATAGATAATGATTATGACCTGTAACGGAGTGGTTTGTTGGTTTTCTATGGCAAGTGTTTACCGTTTGGTGTTATGCAAAATATTGAATTAGGTTGAAACTTCAGGCAGGTTGTTGGAGGACATATTCGAGTCATGTTCCGGTCACCTCGTAGAAATCAGAGATCCAGAGGCTTCAAGGTAAAGCATGCTTTACAGATATGCCTTCTGCTTGGTGTTTGCATCTGGCTGCTTTACCAAGTCCGTCACTCTCATGACAAGAAAGCAGCTTATGAGAAGAATGCAAAATCTGGGAATGAAATCGTAAAACTTGGGAGAAAGGACCTTCATCCTGAAGTTGAGGAACCACTTCTTCAGGATGGAAAACAGAAGGAGGAAGAAGAGGAAGAGGAAGAGAGGAAGAATGAAGAAGAAAGCAAGCCTGAAGACAACATAGGAACTGGGGAGATGACGAGATTCATGATCATTTTCATGATAAGACAGAACAGGAAGTTGAGAATGGAAAAGATTCCATTGATGGGGAGGATAAGGAAGAGAACAAGGACAATGGTACCGAAGTAACAGAGAAGGGAGAGAACAAGGACAATGGTACTGAAGTAACAGAGAAGGAAGAAAGCAAGGAGAATACCAGTGAAGAAACCAAGAAGGAAGAAAGCCAGGAGAATGGCAGTGAAAAAATGGAGAGGGAAGAGAACAAGGAGAACATTATTGAAGGAACAGAGAAGGCGCATGTGGAAGACAATCATAGTGAAGATAAGGGGACTGAAGACAGCACAGTGAATGATGGTGATGATCACAGAAGTGTAGAGAACAAAGAAATGAAAAATGTACAAGGCAAGGAAAGTGGTGACAATGTGGAGAACAAAGAGAGCAAAGAGACAGAAACCAAAGTTGTGGCAAACCAAGTGGCAAATGAGAAAATGAGTCAAGAACAGGAGAGTTCAGAACAGAGTGAAGAAAGAAAAATCAAAGAGGTTGTGGAGGAAATAAATATGGAAGAAAATAAAGAACAAAAAAACGAAGAAAAGGGAGATAAGAATGAGTCTACGGTCTCGGAAGAAAATCAATCTGATAATCAAAAGGACAGCCACAGTGAGGAGAAAAGAGAGGAACACTACAGGGGAGATGATGCTTCCAGTGCAGTGTCTCATGAAATGCAGAATGAAATGGCTGAACAGGATCAAGGTGATATCAAGAAATCTAATGAGGCAGAGACTGACCCAGACAATAAGAATATTAATGCAGTGGTCGATGTCAATCAAAATGAAGTTTCAATTGAAAAGAATAAAGCCACAAGCATGGAAACACTTGAAGATGGTGCTAACAAGAATGATAAGCAAGGATTAGAGGATGGTTCCCATGATCTTTCTGCAGTTGCAACAGAATTGAATGAAAAGAAGCAATTGGATTTTAACACCACCCTTGTTTCTATTGAGAATCTCGATGCAGTGCAGCAAAATGCATCTGATGTGGCTCAGAATGGAAATGAAGCATTTGAAAACAGAATATTGAAAGGAGATGATAATAATGTACAGGGGCAAAGTGAGAAATCAGATTTGGCTGCTAGTACCCAGCAATCAGATTCAAATGCATCACCATCCACAAGAACTGAGAATGGAGATTCAGCTAATCAAGAATCCATAGGTTCCATCAACTCTGAATCTGTTGTGTCAAATGGACAGACTATCAGTTCCAATACACCTTCTTTTGCAACCCAGAATTCTGATGCTGCTCAGGGTGAAAATGTCAACAGCAATTCTGGAGTGAAGAGCAGCCAAGAAACTATTGCATCATCTAATAAAGATGAAAATGGACGTGCTGGGCAAAATGATCAAAATAATTCTTTGAACTCCCAGGAGAAAGATGATGGTGTTGGTGCTGGCCAAAAGGACCAAGTTGATATTTCTGATACATCAAACACTCAGGAGAAAGAGATGCACCTTAAAATGAACACGGATCGCAATGATGACAATCAGAATGAGAACACAGTTTTCAGCGACACTAACAATGATGGAAATGCAAATGTCAATACAGGTGCAGGCCAAAATGAACAAGATAATTCTAATAATGGTGATGCTGACCACAGTGAGAGCAATAAAAGCAATGCAAGTGACAACAAAGATGCAAACCAAAGAGAACAAGTTGATTCTAACAATGACAAGGTCAGCCAGAATGATGGTAAGGACAATGTGCAGGACAATGGCAATGTGAATGGCAACACAGATGCAAGTCAGAAAGGAAATGTTGATCTGTCTGATTCTGTAACATCCCATGAAGAGAAAGAGGCATCCTCAGACACCAATAGTAATGCTAATGTGAGCCAAAATGAATTGATTTATTCTTCCCAGAATTCTTCGGATGATTCTTCAAATTCTTCTGCAACTCAAGGAGAAAAAGAGGTTCGTTCAGATTTGGAAACTTTGCCAGAAACAGGAATTGGAGGGATGAATGGTGGTGATGCAGCAGCAGCATGAAGTTGTGTACTTTCACTTAAAGCGACCAAGGTTTTGTTTTCTACGTTCATCAAGGTTGAATCAGACCTTTATTGTCCCTTGTCTCCTAGTCTCTTTTTGTGTTCATTACTATAATGTATAAGAGCCTCTTTTTTGGTTTTTCAATTCTGCTTTGTTTGAGGAAGTTGAGAGCTTGTCCTATAATTCTGTTTTAGTAAGTTATATCTCATGAAAATGGCTATGGTGGTTGTTTTACACACAACATGGGTTGACTAGAAACATTTGGCCACCAGTGCCATCTGTCAGTGTTGCCCCCAAGTCTTGAAGGAGCAGAGGCATGGGAACCGTACACTCTATTTTTCTGTCAATCTCTCTCCAGCTTTATCTTGCAGGCATCTGAGTTGTGGGACCCGAAATGCCCCAGAATCTTAAACTGAATTTGAAAACTCCAGTATTACTCCTGCCTATACCTGAAATGGCACCCAACATATAGTCTCCTAAGCGTGGCAGAGGCACCCAAGGAGAAGGGATATAATTGGGTCTGTTTTCTTTGTTTCTCTTTTCCTTTGTTTGAATATATATATACATCACATTCCAAGTTGACATCTTTCCGGAGATTTAGCATGGATGGAAGGTTTGCGTTTTCGGTTGTGCGGACTCATTCAATCTTCTAACAAAAACAAAAATATTTTAAATCAATTTTACAAGTAACCTGATTTGGTCTTTGAACTGCCGCGATTTCCTTACCCCATTGGGGATGGATGCGTGGATTTGCATTGACTTAGCCTTCAACTTCAAATTCGTCTTCATTTGCACTGCATTGATCCCCATAGATTTTATTTTACTTCATTTAAATGCTAGTAACCTATTGATCTAGTAACATAAAATTCCATCGATGTATTTAGTTTTTGCTAGTTTGCTTCTTCGAACTAAGTATTGCGCCCTGTCTTAATCGGCGTTTGCACTAAAACCATTTCCTGCCGCATGAAAAAATACTTGGTCGTTTGCTACGTGCGATCAGAGAGCATTTGAAGTTTCTAGGGACTTACAACTGTAGCAATTATTTGAGTTGTTATGCGGTTTAACAACAGTAGCTGCTGCATTTTTAAGGTGACTGGTCACATCGATCATTTATTTTCTTTTCTTTGTTTATTTTTAGCTTCTAAAAAGCCAACAGTTCCTCGAAAAGATAAACCATATATCAAAATTGTAAAGGACATGAGGAACAGTTCGCGTCATTCGTCAATTCTTTATTGAGCACCAAGAACAAGTTTGCGAGGAAGGACAGAAGAACTATAACTTTTCCATATCCTTAGTGTCAAAAAATCCACAATTGATAATGCTAAACGAAAGAGCGAACATCAAATCCAAAAACCATCCACATTTGTGTCATTTAGCTTATATGATCTGCTAAAGAAATGCCAGTATGCCAAACATCTGAACTTCCACATCATCATGCAATGCACAATCAATTTTTTTAGTGTGCTTCTTCTCAAAGAGTCCGTCTGGTCCTGGATATCAAAGAGGAAAGAAATGAACAATAGCTGAGCCACATTGCATTGCTCTTGATAACACTAAAGAAAAATAAAATAGATAAAATAATACATTAAATGATCATGAAAGAGTGCTCATGTAATGCTTCAACAGGTTGTGATAAGGCCAATTCATTTTCTGAAAATTCTGTATGTATTGTCGTACCATTCACCGTGGGCTTGGAACTTCAACCTGTAGCTAGAATGCTCAATCTAAACCATACCCAGCCAACTGATGACTATATGTACGGAAATTTTAACTTTGGACTAAGATTAGCTTGAGACCCAACAGTGCAAGGAATACTGCACCGACAACAAAGAGGGCACTTACACTTCAATTTGGAAAACACAGAATGAAATCTAGGAGATAATATGTTAATAAAACTTACCCCATGGAAAGTCCTTGTTTCGAATGTGCAAGTACGGATATGGCTGCACAAATACACCCAATATTTAGCAGACCATGGCATTCTAAAGCTATCCCATTCAAAAACAAGAAGAAAACATAATTAGCAAGCACAACTTACTCCACTCAGTCGTGGATATCAACATTTCAAGTGTAGTAAAATAAATGATTTTTTTTTCCATAAAAACTGAAGGAGACAAAAAAGAAAAAGAAAAAGAAAAAGAAAGCTCACGGGAGGCTCTTCGGAGTGGTGGTGACCCTTTGAGAGGTTGTGAATAGCCAATATAGTGCAGGTAGCAATTCCCAAATATGCTATCTTCTCCCACTTTGCAGCCTCATCTATCAAACATTTGAACGATCAAAACACGAAACACCAATCACACGCATCATCCAAACAGGAAAAAAGACAACAAGAAAGAAAAGACAAATCCTACAAGGATGAGACGAGAATTGAAACGAACACTAATGATCATCTTAAACCTTAAATTTGAGCAGCAGAAAATCAATTTCCTAATCCTCTACTTATTTCTTAGAATTCCACAAAAACCCTAGCATGAACAATAATTCGAAAAATACAAAGAGAAAGTAAACAAGAGGAAATATCCAAACAATTCGTATAAGATCTATCAAAACGCAAACCCAATGCCTCCATAAATCAATTAATTAGGCACAAGAATTCAAGTGTACATATACAAGAGGAAATCCAAACAATTCATATCAGACCACTATGTGAGAGAGAGAGAGAGAGAGAGCAACGTACAAGCATCGTTGTGATGAGCGGAGGAAGCGAAGCCTCGCTTGGGAGGAGCAGAGGCTTTTGAGCCGCCGCGAAGAGCGGCTCGGAGAACGCCGGATCGCATCAACACCGTCGCCATTTTTCTTTAGCTTTTTAGTCTTGCTGGTTTCTTGCGCCTGATTGATTTGGTAAACGAAACCGAACTCGGTGACGCGACACACACGGTGGCGTGGACAGCTCTTGCACGTGCCTGAGGCGTGATCCAAGTTATTATGATTAATAACACAGTTATTTTTTTTTGTTTTTTTTTTCACTTTTACAGTTTTAGTGCTCTGATTTTCTTTTAACCCTTCATGTTAATAACTACAAGCATATCCATTCGAAAAATGCCACTCTATCTCCGGGAAAAAAAAAAATTAAAAAATAAAAAAAGCCACCCACTTTAAAGAAAATAATTTCCTACATAGTTCCTACAACTTGAATGAGGTGACAACTAATTCGTATTGTCACATCGTATAAAAATTAAACAAAATTAATTTTAATCAAATTACAAAAACCTAACATTGAGACTTAAAATCAAAATGATAGACTAAACATATTTTGTAAATAAAAAACAATAAACTTTTTAAATTAAAAATGTACAAAGTTGCGTAATTTAATTAGGTGATATTCTATAAACCATCAGTCTTTAATTTGGAAAGCACGAATTCATAAGTATTGATTGAACGGTGATTAGCATAGTAAGCAGATCCTGGGGGGGGATAAGGTTAGGCAACATAACCATTAAGCCTGCAAGGAAAGCTCAATCAATCTGGGCCTAACCAAAGGTCCACCATTGTTTCATTTATATTTATCAGAATGCAAACCGGGACTTGCAATTAAGGGCATTTTTCTTGCTTCCTTTGTTATTCATTTAAGCAATTTATATATACTTTTTTGCGCTGCTAACATGAAAATATAGGTTCTCTGATTTTTTTTTTCTTTCTTTTGGGCTTCCGTTTGAATTTTATAAAGGATCTCTTTCTTGTCATTTTGATTGCCATGCAAGGTAAGAACAATTTGGTCCATTCATATATTTTTGCAAGATTGAAATGATAGTAACAACTTATAGTAACAACTTAACGAAAAAAATCAGATAAATAAATTTATTTTTATTTAATGTAAATATTATTGATTCACACAACGATTTCATCATTTAATAAAAATTGTTAATTTGTAGAAATATTAATATCCTTCGGCATTCCTTCTTTTGTAGGGGAAGGGATCGTGGTGCCTTACCGCATATATGTTATACAGAGAGTCTGGGACTGAGCCGCCCTAATGCCACGTTTATTGCTTGGACCAGGAGTGAAATCTTTTAGCCCATAAAATAACCCAAGAGCTGAATTTTAGATGGAAAAAAGGTGGCCGGTTTGCATTCTAATAATAAATGAAACATTGCATTACGAGGAATCAAGTCTAGTCACCGTGAATGTTAGCAATTAGAGGTGTACGCAAGTTAATTTGAATCAATTTGATTTCTATACTTAAATCAAATCGTTAATAAAATTTTAAAAACTTTTAAATATGTAACTAAATTAATACAAGAATAAAATTAATCAAACTATTATTAACAATTACAGAATAATTTGGCCAATTTGGTAATTTGAGTCATACAATTATAACTAAAATTATCATTCATGCATTTTACATTATCTATTTGTCCAATAACCAATTTCTCCAGTATCCAAACATTAATTTTTCTATTATAAATAACGAGACAGTAAATTCTTTTTTCTTAAAAAAATAAAAGATAAGTAAGTAAAAATATGACAACAAAAAATATACCAATTATGTTGGTATAATTGTGTTGGGAGTCAAAGAATCGCGTACCGTGGAGATGATTGAATTTTTTTACGTGACCCGTATTTCTATAAAATGAACTTTTATTTTTTAGTATTGCAAGGGAGTTCAGTTTAATTTTAACTATTTTTGAACTTCTAAAATCATAATTAAAGTGTCAAATGCTGTCTGTCAAAATTATAAATCATAGTCAAATTGTTCTCAACAGTTTTGCTGATTTTATATTAATTTTGTTCAAATTGCGTAGGCTAGATAATTTGATAAAGACCCTTATACACTATACCCATAAAAATTTCATTTTAAAAAAAAAAAAAAAAACAGGGAGGAGCACAGAAGTTTGTCTCATTTGCAAATTTCTAGCCTTCTAGAAATGATGTCTACTGATGATGACGGGCCGACCAGATCTTGGAAAGAAGCAAGTGAGCGAGTATACGTATTTCCATAAGTTGGGTTTAAATAATTAAGTTGGGGTCACCTTGGTTTTTGTTTTAACTTTGGACGACAATAATTTTACAGCCCAGAGTATGCGCCACCTTTCATTCTCAGTTATAACCAATGTATTATTTTTTTCTTCTTCAAGATTTATTTTCTCGTGTTTTCTATATTAACTTTTTTTTTTTTTTTTTGACAAAGTATATTTACATAGTCCTTCGTAATGGTTAGAAGATTGGATTTTAAATAAAATAACATTTTTGTTAAAATAAAGAAATACAAAGCTGATCCAATGTCCAAATAAGTAGTCATATGGATGCTACAGAGATACACGCTGTCAGCACACATCGTGTGGAGTATCAGGCTTACATTTTCAGAGTAGTGCAGGGTGTATGAGAAAAGCGATAATTATCCTTGTCATTTTTCCCTATAATTTAATCATTTTGTTGGATTAAGTTCTTGACTTTTGCCCACGGACTCATATTCTGGCAGTGTACCTTTGGAAGGAGAAGATGATGAAGGAAAGTACGGGCCCTGAGAGCTTGCAGATAATCGAAGTCATCGTGGCAACGACTGAGAAAAGAGACGGGATGTAATTTAGGCAATTTAGGGTGCACCCGAAGGGATGGCAAAACTCAATTTCATTCAAATAATTTGGTTTTATTTAAAATGTTTATAACTTAAATTTAAATAATTTTAAATTTAAATAATTAAATATTTAATTAATTAAAATTTAATTAATTTAAATTTATAAAAATTTAAAAACTTAAAATTAAATGTATTTGTATTCAATTAATTTAAAATTCAGAATATTCAAAATTTTAATATAAAAAAATTTAAATAATTTAAAATTTAATGAACATACAACTTTAAAATACTTATAAGTAAAATAATCCGGTTCATTTTTAATCCGACTTTCCCATCTACCACCTCTATGCAGCGGCGACAAAAAGGGTTCTCCTATAAGGTGAGAACCGGGAACGGCAATTAACGAATTTTGAATCGGGGAAGAAAGTCTCCCACCCGGCCCATTACCGTTAACATAACCATTACAAATGTCCAATCATTTCTTTTATGAATAATCTCAAAATCAATCGAAGCAGCCTCGATCGACCCACCTGCCACCCATTGGGGGGATCTTTTAGGCCCCCATCTTACTTACTAATTTTGACAACAAGGGGCTTTCCTGCGTCCCGACTTGTCCCAATCGAAACATAAATGCTCCGATGACCATGTGAACAATATACAAAAGAGCGTTGTATCCTTTTTCCGAACACATCTTTGACCTTTGTCAAGATTTGTTGGCTACATAATAATATATTATTCACCAATTCTTTGTGGTAGATATTTTTTTATAGGAACCACCAAGTGTACAGAACTCTGATAGCCTTAAATGGATAAAAATATATATATGTTATATATTTTTTATTTTATATTATATAATATAAAAATATAATTTTAAATTTTTTTATGTGAACTTAAATTTATCAAATTTTCAAAATTTCTCTTTTTTGACACAATGATTTCCGATATAACTTCTTCAAAACTGATGATTAAAAAAAAAAAAAAAAAAAAAAAAAACTCTTCAAAAGTACAAGGGACATTTCATTCTGAGTGCACAGTATAATGAAAAGGAAAGATCATTGATGTGGATCTTTGACATCTGTACGAGAATTGGACGGGGCTGTTGCATGGCTAAAATATGATTCAGTAAATATATAATTTTTTATTTTTATGCGTTTTTTAAGCTTCTGATCCTGCATTTTATTTTCGATAGTTTTCATATTTGTTTCTTAAAAAAATGCCCCATATTTGTATGCATATTTTTGTGTGCGTACTAATATTCATAGTTAACATTATTAATTACATATTTTGCAAATATTTTAAATTTATTATCAAAATAATTATTCTAAAATCGCTTGTTACATATTTACATCTACTAGACACATAATTATTATTGCTGTATACATCTTGCCATATATTAAATATGTGCCCATGTAACATTTCCATATATTAAAATAGAGTGAACGTAATTTTTTTTTTTTTCATCAAAAGAATATCTTGTTTCATATTTATTTATTCACTTTTTTTTTTTTTTTTTTGGTGGAATAGTTATTTATTAATTATTTAATCTTTTGATATTGTCGTGGTCACAGTCCAATGTATTCAATGAATCACGGCAATGGGACTGTTAGGCTGTTTGCTAATAAAGGAGGAAATTGTTATTCTAATGAGGAGAATGTTATTCAAATAGCGTAATATGTTGACCAAAACAATGAAAGTTTCCCTTACAATTTGGGTACGCCGTTTCATCGTAATCGCATGTCATCTTCAATTTTGCAGAACCAAAACCAGCCAATGCAACGGTGGATAGGACATAAAGATGATTGTATGTTACCCGTGCTAATTGACTAATTGTTTCATTGGTATATATTTTTATAAATGGAAAGAGAATGAATATAATTAAATTTAAAAGCTCAAGGTATAGATATTTTACTACATGTGCTCCAATTTATTAATTAACATTAATAGCAAAGCACTTATAATCAGGAAAAATTAAAAGTTTTCGTTTAACAATTACTAAATTATTTTCGTATGGAAATAATAATGATTAAAAAAAAGTAAATTAGATTATTCATAACTGAACATCAAATAAAAGTCCAAATGTAAAGTATTAGGGACCCAAAATAATGAATAAATGAAAATTTTGAATTAAATTTTAAATTTTTATTTTAGTGAAGAAATATCAGGGAGTCAAAAATAGAGCTAAAGAGTGTTTTATGAGTAATGCTATATATTGAACTCAATGCCCTGATTGTTCACAATTATTTTGCGAGAAGAACAATTTTAGTTGAGAATAACTCTACAAATTGAAGCAGAAAGAGACTTTACAGAATTTTTAGTTCTTTTCTTTTTTCCTTTGTACATAATATAGCCAGAAATTGCTTCTTTATAGCCATTATTCGTGTTTCATTTGCATTATCATGTCGTCAAACGAAGGATAAAATGCAGATAAGCTGCAAATTAATCGCGGCCGTACATTTAATTATCTGAAATGTGATTTCTTCTTCGATCATCGCACCTCAAGAGACCGCAGCTTCGTCAGCTGATTGATGCCGGTTACTTGATGATCATGATGCTCGATGGAAAAGCTGTATGGATGTTGACGGTCAGAAGAGGTTTACCTTCTGCGAAGCAAATATCATGATCGTCAAAATCATGGACGCCAAGCGAGTACACAATATCTTCCGTGCTCCATCCCGCACGCAACAACGCTCTCACGTGCTGCACGGCATTCTCCTCCTGTTTGTCAAACTGGGCCCTAAAACCTTCGTTCCGATCGCTCTCGTGATCGCCACCGTCCATGATCATCATCTCCCTCACCTCCTCTTCCTTCCACCCCCCGTCTCGCAACCTCCAAAACACCTCCTCTAAGCAATCCCTCACCTCCCGGCAGTTCAAATTCCCTGAGTTCCACCACCCGATCGTGGCTCCACGCGCCACCATCCTCCGCCCTCTCTCCCCCACCTCCGTCCAAAAGTCAATCCTCCGCGCAGCCGTTGCCGCCCAGGCTGGGACATTGATACTGGAGTTGGACGGCTTCTCCTCCATTCTTCTTGCTGACAAAAACGCCGGCGGCTGAATAAAGTTAACAAACCCCGCTTGCGAGAACTCCATTTCTTGAAAAAACCTCGTTAAATCAAAGCTCAGGACGCGTACCTGCTGATCATCGACGTAAAACACAGGGTTCCCAGCGGCGTTCGGTGTACAAGGAATGTAACAATTCCGGTAGATGGGAACAAGAATTGGAGCTTTATCCAAGAACCGTTTCGCAACATTTAAATAATATTCCTGACCGTCTTCTAGCTTACGATCACCCCAGGAATCGACCCAGAAGTTGTTTAAGGAGATGTTCTTGGAGAGGTTTAAGGAAGGGAGGTTGAAGAGGATCTTGAGTTGTTGGGAAGAGGAGGAACGCCAATTGGGGAAGTGAGGGTCAATGGGGAGGCCTTCTCGGAGGATTGAGCGGAGGTCAGGAGGGAATGCGAAATGAAAAGCAGATTCAATGGAGGCGAATTCAGAGTCGGTGAGGCCAGGGAGGATGGGAATGTCGAGAGACTTGAGGTGATCTATTAGGTTTTTGGCGTAGGCAGCGAAGGAGAAGCATGCTAGCTGCTTCGAGTTTGACGTTGTCTGCGTTGTCGTTGCTGTCGGTGTCATCCGGGGTTGATGGAGAGAGAAATGAAGATGGGACTTTTGAAGCTAAGTGTGGATGTGTTGTGTCTGAGTACAATTCGAACAAAAAGGGCTTACTGGATCAGGTTAGCCATGGAGAGCGAGTTTTGCCGGGAGGAGCTGCGGGGGTGCGAGAGACACAGAGATGTTGACTTCTTCTAGGAATGGCGGATTGTTGTCTAATATAACATAATATAACGTCCTGCGATTGGCCCCGCGTGGAAGGACCATTAAAAATCGAGTGCTGGGGTTGAAACGGAACGCGCTGCATCAACTTATGGAACCTTTTAGTAATAGTTTCGGTGGACAAATTTTAGGGTTACATATAGCCACAAAAATAATTTATATCGAGGAATTTAGTTCAATAATTTTTTAATTTGAAAATGAAGATAAGAATAAATGATTCTTTTTATTTTTAATGTTTTGTAAAACAAATTCTCATTTCTATTGGAATTTCCCATTAATGGGCATCAACATTCCTCTTGTCGTTTAGGTAATTTTATTCAATTTTCCTATCTTCTATATACATATATGTTAAAAAATAAAAATAATTATAAATATAATAAAATATATTATAATAATTATCAAATAAAAATATTTTATTATATTTCATAATTTTTATATATTTTTATTATTTTAATAATATTTTTTATAATAACTGTTAAATATATTGTATTATATTTTATATTAATTTTAATTTTAAATTAAAACAGATAATTATAAAGTAAATTTAATTTTTATTTTAAAATAAATTAAATATATTTTTAAATTAATTATTTTTTTATTATTTTATTTAATTCTTATTTTATTTCAATTTTAAATTATAAATTAAATAAAAACATTATTACATTTTATATCATATAAAAATTTTATAATAATATAAAAGATATTCATATAATTATATTTTTTTTATAAAATATTATTTTAATAATTATATAAATTATTTTCATAATCATTTATTTTGGTGAGTGCTTGTGTTCTGCCTTCTAGGAAAACATTTTTTGAAATTACTTATTATAATCATCAGTTAAATTACAAAATATTTCTATAATATACGACTCATTTCAATTGTATTTATTGTTTTATTATTTTATTCTTTAAATTCATTTTTGTTATGAATGATTTGAATTTTAATTTAAAATTTAAGTGCAGAGAGGCCGTGGGTCCTTTTTTTTAGCACTGTCACAATTAAATTTGCATATTATGAAAATTTGAGAGATCTGAAATTTAAAGCCTATTTTTCTGTCACAAACTAGTATGAACTCTAATATTGGGAGCTTGCTGGACAATAATGCTCACCAGCAACATTCCCACATCGGGAGAGCGAACAAATGATACAACTTAATTCCTGATATTCAGTGAAGTGCTATAATTATATCCTCAAGAAAAAGAGAGAATCCTAATTAATGAAGTCCTATTTTACGATAATACAGTTCATGGTTCCAACGTTTTGTTTCAGAAGCTATACATATGCAGAAATGATAACAGAAGAAAAAAAAAAATTCGTTGAAACCAAATATCCAAGGCGGCCCGTGGGGCATTTGGTTTTGAAGAACAGGTACGGGACCAACCATTTCAATGAAACCGCATTTGACGTGGAAACAAAATGGAAGCCAGCTTCACACGCAATAAGAAATGGTCTGATTCAAAGTGTGCCCTAGCTAACTGCAAGCTGCCATCTTTCTAGACATGGTCCAAGCTTGGCATGTCGCTGGACCATGTTTCAGAGACATTATGATATTCGCCATATGGCAAGAATCGTAACCCGAGCATCTGGGTTTCCTTTTTTATTTTTTATTTTTATTTTTATTTTAAATATATGAAAATGACAAAATTGATGATATCATTTCCAACAAGTTGTTGGAACTTTGAACCCTCCCGTAACACAAATGGCTCCGGAGGCCCTGCCACCTAATTTCACATGGTTGGTGCATTAGTGTCAAGTGCAATGAAAAGCGAACCCACTTTTGGCTATTAATTAAGGCAGATAAGAAGAGGGCAACTTCAATAAGAAAAACTTGAGAGAATGAAGATAATGCATGAATGAAATTATCCTCTCCCGCACAAGGTCATTAAAACTGAGATCCTAGTCAGGATGTTAAGAATCGGATTATTGAATCAAATGGTATAATAGTAATATATATATATATATATATTCATAATTAATTATTTTATATAATCATCTCAACAATAATAAAAAGAATTATAATTATTCTCTTTTTATATAATAGAAAATCTCCCCTCTTTATAGTCTAATCTTCAAAGAATAATTTTAAAATTAAAAAATCCTAGCTACACCTAACTCTTAGTTTACCTTTATTTACAATTCAAATTGGAACAATGACATATTGTTTTTTTCATTGTTAATGAAAATGAGTTTCCAAAACACGAAAATTAATTTGTCTTTGTGTCAAACATCGAAAGAAGGTACGGTAGGCAACAAATTGAGTAACAAGAGTAGAGAGTAAAATGTACTTTATATATGGACTTTTTTTGAACACTCTTTTTACAATGGACTTACAACTAAATGTCACAACTGCCGGAATTTTCTCATTGGATCCCTTATTTATTTATTTATTTATTTGGGACAAGACATGAATAATGAGAAACTGAATGATCATTCTATGATGGTCCAGCCCAATTACTTCCCAGTGTTCTGCTGGGCTATTTCATATTTTATTATTAGACACACTTGTGCCTTGAGAGTTGAGATCGGCTCCCACAGAGCTGAACTGGCCCATCCACAAGACTTTTCCCACGACTTACTGGCCCGCCAAGTCTCCTCTTTCGGTCCGTTGCATCTCCCACACGGGTTGAAGGTTATTTGATGGAAGCTGTTTACTCAAGACTCACCAGCACAAAATTTCCTATATTTGATTTGCAGTACAAATTATTTGAGGAATTGTGAATGTAACAAATTAGTGCATCTTAGAAAACATTTTATTGTTTTAGAACTTAAATTTTTATCATTAAAGTCTTAAGTTCTAAAAAAAAAATAGTGTAAAATTTATGTGAATGAAAAGAATTACTTCATTATATAAACTTAAATTCCAATAAAACTCTTAAAAAATCAACACTAAACAAGGTAAATACAAATTGATAACATATCATTAAACTATCGCATAAGGTGAAATTAATAAGAAGACTCATATTTATTTAGAGATTAGCACAAAAGATCTATAAAATGGAGAAGAACAAAATACTTATCCCTAACAAATAAATCTAAATATCCCTAGGCCTTTACTGAATCCCCCAACAAATGGCTTAAATTTTTGTCCGTCGAATGAATTTAAAATGGAAAAAGGTTTGATATCCCCTTTTGACCCTGGAGCAATATCATTTTTTTTTTTTTTGTTTTTGTTTTTGTTTTTGTTTTTATTTTTATTTTTTTGAGCTTATGAAATGGTTAGTAGTTAGTTGTTGGATATTAGTGGAGAGGAGTTAATGCGGACATACCACAAAGTGGGAGATTTTGCATTTTATCCAGTTTATTCAGACTCAGCATGTTTGCATTTCTTGCATTAATAAGGGGCAAAAGGTTTGTGTTTTTTAATATCACTTTTAAAAAAAAGAAAAAAGACAACGGAATGAGGAAATTAATGTACGGAACTATATGACTGGATTAGTTCACGGGCCCCAAAATTTGTCGCGGGTAAAATTCTGTTTTCCTACAACATATACGTAGTTTCCAGAAAATGTTGACCCAATTAAGCAGAATTCCTGGTATTTTTAGTCTACGGCTAGTGTATATGAGCACCCAAAAGATTCAAAAAGTGCAGTTTAGTAGATTAAGATCATACTACCAAAGAGCTCTGCCTTTCTCATACACAATCCCTTCACAGCCAGAGTTTGCATCTTCTTCCAAATTCTCCAAGCTTTTGTCCTCGGTCGCCTGAGCAACGTCTTTAAGTTGCTCAGCGGCAGCCTCTTCACTAGCAAAACTCCATCCTGGAATGACCTTTCCACCTTCTATAGTAACACTGCCATTGTCATAAAAGCCTTGAGAACTCGTATCTGCAGAGGTGAGGGTAGAGTGCCATTCAGATCTGATGTCATTTCCCGCCCCTAAGAAAGTAGCCAATGCACTTGTAGAACTCACCCCTTTGGCTTGCCGAGACAACTCTGCATAAGCTTCGCTTGGACCTTTAGTTTTATCATCAATACTTCTCATTTCTGTTCAGGAACCATGACCAACCCCACAAAATTGTGACCTGGGCATCGCTTGCTGAAATTGATTGCGAAAGCAGGGCATTATCTGATTGCTTTCCCCAGCTCCCATGTGATTACTCTTATCTTTCACCATGTTTGACATCTTAACTTCTTGTGGGGTAGAGGTGATAGGATTACATGATTTTTCCTTGTTTTCAACCTTCTTCAAGACAACGTTCTCAAAAATCTGTGCTCTCGCTTCAGTTTCAAAATTCAATTGTGCCATATTTCTGCATTGAATTTGGGTTGGAGGCTCACTGGTTGAAAGTAAAGCATCAACAGAAGCGAATGATTTCTTTGTTCTCCCCATTTTTCTCATAGGTTTACACAGGGAATTCCCTATAACATCAGAAATGAACCCTTCTATTGGATGTTTCAGAGCTGAAACTTGTCCTTCTAGCTTATTCACGTGACTTTTATAATCAGCTAGTTCTGATCGCAACAGATTAATTGCTGTCCACAGCTGAACATTCTCGGTTGAATGCATGCTTCACCAAAAGGGGTGTCAATTTGTTAATCACAATAACCACGAGGGAACAATATCATAATATCAACAAGAAAATGATTGAAGAAAATAAAAAGTACTTGAGCCTTCCATAGTTGTTGATGCTTTTGAGAAAGTTTTGCCGGTGGCCTAATGAACCCACTTTCAGAGATTTCTCCAGTAAAGGCTGAGTAGACAAGCACAGGTGGAAGTTGTGGGGAGATGCAGCTATATGCTCCTGGGAGAGTATAGTGTAGGGAACTTGTGGATATTGAACTTGACCCCACTAAGGTAAGGGACAAGAAGACAAAAGAAAAAGAAAGAAAAAAAAAAAAAAGAGCATCCCATGAGACTCCCACATTTGTGGGGTCTGGGGAAGGGTTGATGCTTGAAGCCTTCTCTTTGTTTTTAGTAAAGAGGATGTTTCCAGGATTCCAACCCGTGACTATTAACTTTTCTATTACACCTAGGATCTCCCTTCAAGGGACTAGAAGACACTGCTAACAAAAATAAAACGCAGTTAAAGGTTCATTGATTAAATCACTGCACTAACCTTAACTGGCCAAACATTATTGACACTCAACATTTCAACTTATTATAACTGAATGTAGACTTGAGCATAGAAAGCTTCTAAATAAAGCAGGTTTAGTGCATAACTCGATGACAAGAGATGCCCTATATTACCTGAAAAGGCTGGATATGGGTAACCAACTTGATAACCACAATTGGGTCTCTCAGTGTAGTGGTTTGCTGATGAGGTTCCACCTCCTGTTGCAGAAGAAACCTGCGACTTAGGATCCATTATTCCAAGAGGATTAAACGGCTGATATACGGTAGCTGCATAAATTCCAGGAAAATGGTAATCAGGGTGATAGGGAAGCCAAAATGATGTAAATGGTGGGGTTACTTGAGGTGGTGAATGCCCGTGGTCCTGCTGGCCCTGATGAGTAATGGCATTCGGTTGAAAATTTGGTAACTGATGCTATTGGCTGACAGCAATAGCTGGTGGTCATTGGGAGGGTGACCATTGAAGGAATGAAGGGTAGTGCTGATATAAGGGAGCTACATTGTCACTCGAATGACTCCCAACTCCGGAATTCTCTGCAACATTGTGATCGTTTGGCTCTTCCTTAACCTGTTTATCATCATCAGAATCGCCTCAAAGTATGATGGACAAGGTTATATAATTGACTATCACGTATTGAAATACATTATTGGTTACTGATTAAAGTATTGATTTTCCCTTTGCATGTGATATTCAAAACTTGAATCATACACAAATGTTCAAGCCATTTATTATTTTAAACGACATGAAACGACAGAACCCAGAAGGGCCAGGAACATCACAATCAGTTTTTTTTTTTTTTTTTTGGTTTTTTCCTAACCCAAATTGTCATGTTACTTGTTACTTGTTACTACGTCTGCAATTGAAAAGAAGCCAAGAAAAACAACAAAAATCTACCATTGAAAGACGAAAACAGAGTTAAGAGTCAAAGACACCGAAAGGCCCGCAAAGACCTACCACTGAGTCATGGGGTTTTAGGAATGCAAGAGGGGTTTAAAAAACTCAAAAGGATCGAAAAGACAAAAACCCTTTTGAGTAAAACCAAAAGAGACAAAAGAGGGTTTCATGCCTGGACATCATCTGTCTCAGTTTCCTCCTGAAGTTTTGCTGAAGAAACCTCGTAGGCTTTGCTCTTTCATTCCATCACACTAAAATGGAATAGTACTATTTAAATAATTCTGGAAATGGAGACGCAATGCTATGGCTCATGCAACAGTATTGAAAGTCGAAGGTAAAAGGAAAGTGGTGGTGTGCCATCTTATTGTTTAGGACGCAGAGGATGTTTAAGGGATTTTCACAGCTCTTTACTGTTTCATACTTTTTGGTGCAGAGCTGGTGACCTACTTTCTGTTGTCACTGGTCAGCTACAGCTAGCAAAAATGGCTTTTAAATGGACTCGGGCCTACTTATTTTAATCAATTATAGAAATTACAAACATTTAATCAACATCGTATAGGAAAAGGAAAATATTAGTTGAACATGCATTGTATTACATTCATAGAAGTGTACTTGCCGCTGGCGTGTTTCCTGTCAAGTCTGCGAATAGTGTACAGATCTTCATCTTAGAACTTTTTTTTTTTTCTTGTTTTCCTTTTTTTTTTTTATCAAAATTTTATCAAGAAGGACTTTGTTAGAAATTTTGATTCTAAAAATAAATAAATAAATAAATAAATAACGAAATTAATTTATAGCTTATTCTTAGTTTTGTGATGGACTTGATAACTACTACCTCTGTTCATGTTCTTAAATATTAAGGAACCTCATTAAGCATTACATTTGCGTGCCCTACTGTTTAATTTATTGTCATTGAATGCATATTACACAATCTGAGATAGTGAAGCTACGTTATGGCATAGGTGTCCTATGGAGTGATGCCAACAGAAATCGAGCCATGGCTTTTGAAAATGGAAGTCAGTCGTCAGATTATGGCACCACAAAATAAAATCATTTTGTCTTAAACAACTGTTACTTCTTTTCACATGTCCTCAGTGCCCTCGCTGTCATGGCAACTGATAGAAGAGAGTGTAACATGAAACAACACAGTTACCAGAACTATTGCAAGAAGAAGCGGACCCATATCCAATAATTCCTCTGGGTTCTGGTGGTTTGAGTTTGAGTATTATTTTGATCGGATTTAACAGATTAAGCAGTTGTATTTACAGCCACAATTCCAGCCACCTCTTAACTAAGCGGCCGAGTAAAGTACTCTCTCGACCTAGTCCCTTTTTTATATGGAAAGCCCAATAACTAAAAAGTCCACCACTCAAAAAATAAGGAACAGGTCCATTAATCCTTAAAAATTGAACTGTAGTTTGCATGAGTATTAATACTCTCTATGACATATGCCTTTGCTTGTAAGATTGTACTGTATTTTAGTTCCCATTAGCTGGAAACTCCAAGAATCTATCTACTAACACTCCATTGCTTCTTTTTAATTCTGAGGTGAAATAAGAGCCACTCACACATTAATTCAGTGGTTTCGTCTAAATCCCCCAATAATTCATAAGCATCTGCTAACTATGTAGTAAGAATCTTGCACTTTGCCGTTAACCAATCCCACATTGCCATGAAATGGACTTTATTGTTGTTCTAACGAATTTGTGCAAAACCATAATTTCAATGTCTTTTTGTCCGTCAGGAGGCTACCCAAAAAGGACTAACGGACCAGAAAATTTATCAACTGATTCAATGTTTATATCTGCCATGCATAATGAAAACAAAAGTGCTTGGACACGCAACCACTCGGCATTTTGAGAATTTATCGTATCTAGACAAAGAAAGAATCGAAAATTAATTATCAAATCAACTTTTGTAGATATTGCTTCCATAACATCAACACCGAAAATAGATATTGAGTGTGTACGTATACCCCAAGAAGAAGAAAACAATGTATCCTTTGGAATCATGATTTTGATTCTTTTTTAAAAAAAAAAAAAAAAAATTCCCCGTGATTAGTACTCTTTGTCTCCTTCCTGCGTTAGAGAAGCACAATAAGTGAAGTCCTCAGTATATTATTATTGCATAATACCGCCTTGCTAGGGGCTTTCAAGCTCTTATGTTAAGGGATTGGACTTGAATTGATTCAACATTGTTTGAGGGAAGATAATGGTTGTGCTGATCACTTTGGCTAACGTGAGTCAGTCACTCAGTTGTTCTAGTAAAATGCAGGCCTAAAAGGCCAAGATATGGAGTCACCACTGCTCAAACCTGGAAGCTCTAAGTTCTCTTCCACTATTGTTCCTCTACTAGGGGGTTATGAGTTGAGTGAGGTTAAATAAATGGTTAATTTTTTTAAAATTTTCAAATGTACCGAAAAAGCAGAAAGAGAGAGAGAGAGAGAGAGAGAATAGGTGAGTGCTCGTACTCGTTTACCACAAATTAATTAAACTATTTTTAATTAAAAAATTATTAAACTGTGACAATGTAAGAGACTATATTTTTTTCTTCTTTATGATTTTATACTTTTTTTTTCTTTTCGAAATCTGAAACTTGTACATCTAAGATAAATATTTAAATTTTTAATGATTAAAGTGTCCCTTGGAGACAACTCCGAGCTGACCAAGTGCACTTTTCTAATTTGGGAAGCAATGCAGTAATTATTTCACAATAAGGTTTACGTTTTTTTTTTTTTTTTTTTTTTTTTTTTTTTTTTGTAATATTTATGCCATTGGGGTAGAACTTGTTCTTTTGAGACTCACTACATTGTTAAAAAAAAAGGGTAACAAGCGCATGTATTATTAAATGAAGAGCTACATTACTTATTTTGATTCTTGTGTGATGCCATTCTATAAAAAGTAAGAAGAAGTAGATGGGCACGCTCTAAATGCATTGCAAAGCAAGCGTCCCATTAAGTGTGAAAATCCATATTTACATGCAAGTGGGGTACTGCTGCAGTTCCATATGGTTTCCAAGTCTGGGCACCTATCTATCCATTAGATGAGTATTTGCTTTATCATCTACTGTACTGCAATGGCATGAACCACTCAACCACTATATATGTGCCCCATAAAATTGGCATGCATCCTCTTTCATTAGAGTTTAAAGTGGCTAGCTAACACAGGTAATGGGGTTTGTGGGCTTAAGCGCAGGATCAAGCCTGGACATTTGGTTTAATGCAGGAAGGCAGAATAGCCAAAAACAACAACTGCCAAATTGGGAATCATCATGAATGCAGCAGATTTTCTTCACGGGGTTTAATTTTTGTCGTACGGGTTGTAAGTGCAATCATACAGTTTGAGAAAGAGGAGAACCCCACAATTGAAGACCACTGCCCCAATTCGCCATTTTCACCGTACGTTCAGATTCATTTCTAGCTAGTCTATCTTACAAGGTATAATCTGTTCTAGCTAATTAACCACCTTGCTTAATTACCTAAACGTTGCCTATCATAACATGCTAGCAATCTATCTTCTATTCATGGCTCTAATATCAGGAAATCCCATGTGAAGGGAACATAAAACCAGATGAATTAGATCAATCACGTCATAAGACAATTTAAGAACATGTGCATATTCATTGCGAGTGGCACAAAGTCAAGAGTCCAAATTAAAACAACAAGCATAGAAAGTTCATGACTTTCTTTGGTGGCATCATCAACACAAGAAATACCAAGCCAAAACTTGCCCGCTGATGCTCGAAACGGGCGAGTGATGCATGGGAAGGAGGAAAAGGGGCAAAAAAAGGGCGAAGAAAATAAAAAGAAAATATCTGTGCACCTAATTAGAGAAGCAACTCTTGTTCCATCAATCATGCATATAATTTAGGAAAAACCAAAAAATAAAAAGAAAAAGGAAGGAGAATCAGAAAGTGCAGTCTCATGAGTGGGACACAAATGCACAATAAACATAACTTCTGATCGAATTTCATAGGAATTGATCACATCCCTCTTGATTCCATTATGCAAATTAAACAGGACTATGAGCTACAAAGCACAACACTATCCATATAGCAATTACTGATGGAAAAAGAGCCATAGAAGCAGATGCCAAACCAAATTCATTCAACTGAGAAATGTGAAGAACATGCATCATTATTATCATCAAGATGATATGGAAATTGGCAGATTCATGCGCTAATATATATAAGAACCATGGTGACCTGCCTTGTTACCGAGTTTATATGTGACGATCCATCAGTTATATACATATGATAGATTGATTGACGATCGGTTGATGAGAACTCCTTTCTTGCTCTTCCATCTCAAGAATCTCAAATTAAAAGATAAAACCAAAAAGGGATGGTACATGAAAGAAACTAAAATTAAGTATAGCTACAATTGCCTGGCTCCGTCCTGTCTGCCCTTTTTTTTCTGTCAAGAGAAAAGGAAAGAAAAAAAAACAGAGAAAGAGAGTGTGAGAGAGAGAAAGCTACATGGTAGTGCTCTTCAGCTTTCTTGTGTTGGCATCAAAATGACCTTTTGGTTTACAAAGGAGTCTCCTTGTTAACAAAGGGTAGCCAGGTCATTCCATCTTTGAACAGGGAAGAAATGGCCCAAATGGGTGGTTGAGAAAGATTAAAAGAGCTTGTCCTCTTGAGCCAATTCTGATCATGCTTCAAGTCCAACTCCAACACCACAAGTAACTCCTTCCTCCTCTTCATAATCTCTTTGTCTATGTCTCTGTCTCTCTCTCAACTAAAAAAATGGCGGACAAGAGAGCATGTATGAGAGAGAGGGGTAGGGGAGAAAGCCAGAGGGTGACAAAGAAGATGTTACAATGAAGGGGCCCACCTGACCATGTCGGAGTCACGGCATTTATTTCTGTGTCATGCGGCTTTGTTTCGTTTTGTTCTGGCCCAAGGGCACAGTGGCTTTGATGACATTTGGGTGGCCGGTGAAAGGCCCTTTTCAACTTACCCTTTGGTCCGTTTTCTTGTCCGGCATTCAGAAACTCTCTTTCATTGTCCCGTTGTCTACTTATTAATTAAATTATTTTTATTAAAATTTATTATAATCTAATAATACTTAAATAATAAATTTTTTTATAAAAAAATTGAATAACAATATAATGGAGTAACTCTCAATTTTCACTCACAACTATAATAATCAACATTCTTATAATACAATATTTTTTAAATTCAAAATAAATAATTAAATAATGCCATTTGGCGCGTACTTGTATAGACACCCACAATGCCAATTGCATGGTCTTTGTATGCAACTTCGGCTCCTTAATCTCTGTCTTACAAGTCTTGAATGGTGCAATTGCTGCCGATCCTCCTTTCAAAAGAGATATCTTATAATTCTTCGTTCATCATCTTAATCAATTAGCAAACTTAACAGCAAAGAAAAAGAAAAAAAAAAAAAGAGCATAACGTGTATGAGCATTTGTGTCCAACTGATAAAAGAAAAAGAAAGGAGTATTTACCATTAATTTAAGTTGCACGTGTCTTTCCATCCCCCCCCCCGAAAAGAAGGACAATAAAGAGATTATATTAGCATGGAATGGCTTATAAAATGTGTGCAAGTTTTTGCTTAGAAAATAATTAATTCCGGCAAAAGAGTCCTTGAAATTAAAAATGAATAGAAAAAGGTACATTTGTTGTTGTTGATTTTTTTTTTTTTCAATCAAATTTTGCGTTATATACTTTTCTCATTGATCCACTCGCCCACCCCCAGCATCCAAGCCAAAGAAATAAAAGAAGATAATTCTTTTGTGTGCAGGCCAAAGGTGGAAGTTTAAATATTCTAAAAACCGCGTTTAAATAATTTAAATAATAGTCAAATTGAGGATAGAGCGTATGCAAATCAAAACAAGTTAGGCAAACCGTGTGGTGCGGACACGACGATTAACAACGATGAAACGTTGATGCCAAAAAATAAAAATAATAAATAAATAAATAAGGTCCGCATAGGAATCAGAGTCCTTTAGCAAAATAAAGTACATCATCAAAACCTAGGGCGAATAAAGTGTATGCTTCTAGTAAGAAAGTTCGTGGAGTATATATACAATCGTTACATGGTTATTAAACAAATGTGTCTCTGCCTTCAAAATTTATACATGTGCGCAAGAAAAGTCATGGAAAAAGAAATAGCTGTTTAGTGTCACCATTAACGTGGCATAATTTAATTATTCAAATTTGAGTTTATATTTAACTATTGATTGCACAATTATAATTTCGTTGTTAATTATAAATATGGATCAGAAAATAAAAAAATATATATATATTTTATAATAAAAAAATGTGTAAGCTCTAATTAATTATATGACTTATTAACATTCGTATAACATTTTTGTAATGTTTTGTCATTTTGTTGGCTGATATGAATGTAACCCACCTTGGTGGGGTATATGAACCTTCTTCAATTAGTTTATCTTTTAGCTTGGTTGGCATTTTGAAGATTGCACAAGCATGCGGCCACCTTCTTTGACAAATGAAGGCACACGGTGTTGTGCCTTATACGTTGATACTCTCTACATTCAAAGAAACGCATCAAAATTCCTTCCACCAATTGCACAACAGCAACAATGACATTCCCTTTCTAGTTTCTAGATGATCCAGACTTCAGCACTTTTAATAAGCCAGCTTTTGGCTACAAGACCACCACCAATTCATCGCTTTCGAAAGCTTGATAATGTCTCCATTCTTTTGTCAGCTAACTAGACCAAAAACAGAATTTTTATTTCACCTTTGTTCGGGAACAACGCTTAACATTGAAAGTTAAAATGGAGTTTGACAAATGGCACTCACTGTGTAAGTTCATAACTCACGATTCAACATGTCCGTGGAAAAGCAAACCAGTCAGCTGGTTGACCGTCCAATTACAATCTCAAACTTTAGCTTAGTTACCATCATTTCATCCAACCCCTGTAGGAAGTGGTGTTTTAATTTCAAGAAGGCATCATAGGAGCAAATTGGCTTGAAGAATACTGAAATAGTAGCTTAACTTTGGATTTCCAGCCTTCCAATGTACCGAAAAAAAAACATTTTATTTGCCTTTCTAAATAAGCCTTGAATTCTTATATTTCTAATCAAATCCTATTGTTTAGCAAATTGTTACAATCAAAATTTTATGGGGAAAAAAAAATGATGAAAACGGATATATGCATCTTTTATTGCACTTAAGTATTGGTTTTCTCGTTCAGATGGTTGGATTACAAACAAAAAGTTACAAAATGCATATCAACTGCTATTGATGGAGAAATAAATATGCTTTCTGAATCTTTTATTTTTTCTCTTCTCATAAAACTGTGGTTTGGTTTGGTGTCGCTATAAGAACTTGTGTTGCTTTTGTTACCGCCTATCAACAAAAACTATTGCTATGATTTTATCGCATTTATAATCTACTGAACGAATATAAAATTTATGATTTAATTGGAAAAAAAAAAAAAAAAAAAAACACACACACACACACACACCTTTATGATACTCGTGTGGATTTTTTTTCTTTTTTAGCTCTCTATTTTTTGGGGTACAAAGGAGGCCTAAAAGCCAAAAAAAGAAAAAAAAGGACAACAGAGTCACTACAACTCGAATGCTCGAATGCAAAACCAAAAAGTCCCAACAATAAAACATCACAACTAATTGTGATAGAAACACGAGACTACCCTATTCATTATCATGGTACCAAAACAAGGAATATTTATTTACCTTACGCGCTGTTGGGCTGAATCAAGTCGGTGGACCGAAAACTATGGGCTTGCACTCTCATGGTGGGCATTGTAGCCCAATTGTGGCTTGTGGTCCTGGAATCACTTTTAATCCGGTTGGGCTTCAACCATTTCCTTTCCATTGCCACCTAAGAGAGGATTAAAACTTAAAAAGGCCTCTGCCATACCCGAATCTCCCCCTTCCACCCAATGATCTTTAATTGGGAAAACAAAGAGTTGATTGTTTGATTAATAGTAGTTTTATTAAAAATAAAAAATATTTACTTTTAGTATTCTATTTATATGAATGAAATTTTTTATCTATGAGAATCAATGTTTTTATTTTATTATTTCTAATTAATTTTATTTTTGTTTTCTCTTTTGATATCTCTAAAATATAAATAATATATATATATATATATATATAAAATAAATTTAATAATAATAATAATAAATATTTTATATTTTACAGTGACATTAAATATTTTTAAAAAATATGATATAATAATTAAATTATTAATAATAATTATATTATTATAATATATTTATTTTTATAAAAATTTATATATATAAAGTACCATAAAAAAAATTGAAAAATATTATAAAATATTTAAATTATTAATTAATAAATTATTTTTATTAAAAAATTATTATGTTAATATATTAATTTGAATTATTTTATAATAAATATCATTATTAGTATATAAATTTTTTAATATAAATTATATTTATATTTTTATGATAATTAATAATAATAATAATAATAATAATAATAATATTATTATTATTATTATTAATTTTAACTTTGGATTTGATCAAAAGTTACAAAAATAATTTAATTTTAATTTCATATGTTATAAAATTTAGTATTTTATTTTCGATTCTACTGGATTTCAATTCAAATTTCAGAATATAAACTAAACGGTTATTAAACAAGAATTATGAGGAGATCTGGTCCAGTTCTCTCTTTTTAAAAACTACACCGTAAAACACAACGAACCGCACCGAGATTCGCCGATTTCTAAACATTAGTTAAAACCCGTTGTCTAAAAAGTAATAACACAAAATAAGCTAGACCGGCAACAATGGTCTCATGATTGTCGTTGCCCAAGGTTAAGGACGGTAAGAACAACGGTAATTCGGCCGTTTTTCAACGGAAAATTTAATTTTGTTTTTCTAAAGTTTTTATTTTATAAATATTTTATTTTATTTCATTCATCTTTAAACAAAATTTTCCGTCTTCTTTATCACTCTCAATATTCTCTATTTACAATCATTTATTTTAATATTTGTGTTTTATTTATTTATTTTATTTTATTATTTAAAAAAAAATTATTTATACTCTTCTTCTTTTTGTTTTTTTTGGCGTATTAGGGGATATTTGAAGTTCCCCAACCTAAATTTTCTAGTCTTATTTACCTGTTTTTATAAACCACAAAAAAGTCAAGTGGTGAAGGACGTTAAAGTCCCAATAAAGTTAAGGGCGAGTGGAAGAAACTCAATTATCCCGACATAGTCGAATATGATACGACAACGTATTATTATGAAGATCATTTTTCGCCCACCCAAGAGAGCCAACATGTAGATCTGGATAGTGAAATTCTCATTCCCTCTTCTGCCGATAAGGAAAAAGTAGTAGTAAAATCTGATATTTTTACAATACATTTAACAAAAAGCATTAAGAATGAATCTTGGAAAATAGAAAAGACAAAAAAAAAACGTGGAAATAAAAAAATTTCAAAAATTCTAATTAGTTACTTTAAATAAAATAAAAAAATTAACAATTCAACAGTTTTTAAAATATAATTTTTTTAATAAAAAATTAAATGAAAATAATAACAGGCGACTTTTAATTTTAACTCATAAACATGGTGACAAATATATTAGTAATATATTTATATATATATATATATATATATATATATATAAAAACATTAATTAGGGCCAACTATTTTCAAGAAATAAACATGCAACTGGCTCGGTTTGCAGGCTCGGATACCAATTTCAACTTGGGCCTAGTAGTATTTAGGTCTGGCCCCGTGACATCCCAGCAAAAACCTGCATTACTGAAGGCTCATGGATCCATTTATAGATTAGATTCTTAACATTCATTCAAGATGCAAATTTTGACTGTCAACAGCGTGTTAGAATGTAGTACATGTCTCTTAATGTTCAAGGCCTTGACTCGTACTTGTCTGGGTAGCAATTAGCAAATGCACATTGTCTAATACATGCAGAAGCTTTGGTTGAGCAATGATGGAGAAGGAGTGCCCGTGAAGCATGACATGATTAAAGAAACTCCCTTTCTTTTCACCTTTAAAGAAAATATCTTAGCCTATGCCTGCCCGTTTCCTGAGACCTCACAAGCTGTGTTTGTCTCATGCATTTTCCTCCATATTGCCCTCACTCCTCCCCTATTCCCCCCTACAATTACAGCAGCATTAATATCCTTTTTCAACATTCTTTCAATAAGAAGGCATACAAAAGTGTGGTTTGATATAGAGTTATCCAAATCACTCATCCTTTTTTTTTTTTTTTTTAAAATTGAGATTTATACAAATATTAATTTTTAAACTTATTAATATTAAAATTAAATATAAAAAATTTAATATTATTTAAATAATATTTTTTTTATATTTTTATAAAAAAAAAATTAAATGAGATATTAATAAATGTCTTCTAACTTCAATTTATAAATATAATAATCAATATACTTACAATATACGATATACGTCTGTGATGCATATTCTGGTGCCATTCTATGGAATTGGTGTGGCCTGCTTGATTAATAAAATTGCTTCTTGCTGTTATAAAAAAAAAAAAAAAAAAAAAAAGGAAATCCAAAGGATTGGATATTAGGACAAAATTTGTTGGGCCAGCTTGTTAATAAGAATATCTCATATACTCTCTCCCCACATATTCTTCTCATACCGTATGTTCTGCCTTATGTGAAAATTACCAGACAAAGGAAAGAGCCAAACTCCAACTTGGTGGAAAGGCTTTTCATCTTCTTAGACAGCTCTATTAATTTCCTCTCATATGTGTCCTACCGCTTTCTTGTATGGAGCTTTCAAATGTCATAAACATGCCTTCTTTTTTGTATTTCATTTCCCACATCGCCCCATGGGGTCACAACTCACATCCCACCCTTTTCGTAGTTAATATTCCTAAATTGTCCCCCATCTGGAGCTTTGCATAATTACTGACTTGTGTTGTTAGTGCCTTGGTCACTTTAAAAGTAACATAGCGGATAGAGTCTTGGCATGTATTGTAAGTTGCAGTTGATAACATTCCCTTCGTTCAAATTCAAGCACTCAGTTTCAATAAAGCTTCCAGTTTCAGATGAATATGCTTTTACTTGCATTTATAGAAAATCATGAAGCCCTTTGGATATTGTTAGGTTCATGGAAACCGTATGAGTATACACCTTGATGCATCTAACAATCAGAAGAGGATAAACTTAAGAAAATAAACAAAAAAATTACTACTCAAGATTTTTTTTTTACAAATAAAAAATTAAATGGTCAGACATTTCATCCCATGTTTCACTATTTTCTACTAGGTTAACGCTTGACCTTTTCTTTCTTTACTAATGTTTTTAACCCTTAACTTTTACCCAAACAAAATTAAACGCTGAGGAAATATGAGATTAAAATTCTTACACTCAAAAAATATATAAAGGGTAGACTTTTAACCTTCAAACCATAATTACTAGAGTACTTTAACTCCAATTCAAACACAATCTAGTTATAAACCCAACAAATAAAAATTTTGCTATTTCTACTAAAATTAAGCAAATAAAAATTTTACAAAAGTAAAAACAAATCCAATTTATTCATAATTGTATCTATTCTGACTCATAGTCACGTGTCCGACTAACTAAATAACTTAAAAATCTATCAGTTACATGAAGTTCAAATATCTAGTTTGATTAAAAAGACATCACAAAAAATTTACCGGTAATTATTTTTTAAAGATCTAGCTTTTAGAAATAAATATATGCTGTGGTATAAACTCTAAAATTTTATTTTATTTAATTTTAATCAATTAGCTTCAGCCGTACAAACCCAAGACTTACACCAGGCATATTTCGAGTCTACAAAAAAGGCATTTAATTCGTTACTTGATTATATATATATATATATATATATATATGTATATATATATTAGATGAAGTGAAAAATGTGGGCAGAAATTAAATCGGTAAATTTATCGAATTCCACATCTGCTAGATATTGTGCGTGTATTTCGCTCTACCCAGCTTTTTTTAAAAAAAATGAAAAGGAAACACATCCCACATAAATAATGAATGGATCCATCTACTAAGTACAAAATGAGACCTTGTCCCCTCGGTTTCCATCACAAGTCAAAAGTAATTAATGTGCATATAAAGAGTCAATGGCTAACACTTAAAGCACTATATTATGTATTCAATGGTATGCATTCCCCTTTTGTTGTTGCAACAACTGGCGATGGATAGGAATTTGACATTGAAATCTAAAATCAGAGTGCATTTATTTGCAAATGACTTTTTGCCCACTTTTTTGTTTTTTTTATTAATCTACGAGCGAAAGCAAATTCAAAAGTTTTATCTCTTGTAATTAATAGATGTTACTTTGCAACAACCAAAAAAAAAAAAAAAAAACTTTGTTTACCGTGTCCAAACTTGGATTAGATTTTGAAAACCTAGTCCTGAAGACTGCTTTTCAAGCTTTTTGTTTTTACTCCAAAAAAAAGCTAGAAATTCTTTTGCATCTCACAAGTAAGTTCTAATTTACTAACATTAGAGTGGTCTTCAAGGTTAAAAATATCGAGTTCGAGACTTAGGTAGAGTCAATTAACATAAAATAAATAAATAAAAAGGAAATTCTATTGCATCCCAAAGGCAAATTAAAAAGATAAGACAATGAAAAAGGTATATTGGAAGAAGCAGATTCGAAAATGAGAGAGCAAAGGGATGTACCAAGCAAAAATAGCATAAACCTGTAATTGAAGAGTGGAATTTCTCCTTTCAAAAATTGTCTGTCACTTGGCAACACTTTCCATTTGTTTATTAAAAGCAATGTACGTTAACTTAGCTTTGAAAATTCATACTCACATTTTTTAGGATGCACATTGACGTCCAAGTTTGAAATAATTGAACCCATAAAAAGGATATATATATATATATATATATATATATCTATACTTCCCATGCCATTTTGGTGTAGTACCCGTTTCTTGTTTGCATTGTGTATTCCCCTATTCTCTTTCAATTATTCAACAACTCTCTGAGTCTATTACTTTTACTTTCTTAACTGGTTGCATTGCTTGAATTTGATGCACTACTCCCTCAAATATGTGTTGTAGGGTTAATTTATTTCAAGTTCACATTATTTTTTCATTTTTCTTTAATTGACTAAATTAAAAAACTAGACCCAATTGATCTTGTAGCATTATTTTCAATGTCAAAAGTATTAAGGTCACTATTAAAACCCTCGTCACAGTTCTTATAAGTTATTGCTGAGTATTGTAATGACCTCAACATTTTCTCAGTCAATGTACCTCATTTTGACATCAACTTTTTTCGAAAAATTTCAACCAAATCCCACTTACCGACACAAAAAAAAAATTTAAAATAAAAATGATGGGTTTGATTAGGGAACATATTTTAATGATTATAGAAATGGCTCGTGATGAGTCAATAATTGATACTTCCAACAAAAAAAAAAAAAAAAAATCATATTCTCCATCAGAAGTCAGTTGTCAGGACAGCTGATGCATGTTGTCAAACCGAGCCAATTCAAGCCAAAGAGAAAATTGAAATGATTTTTTTAAAAAATAAAAATGAGGAGAAAGAAGACTGAGGTTTCCTCTTCTATCAATGCATACGACATTTCCCTTAGAGTCCTAAAGGTGGAGCCATTCTTGTTGGCCATTCTTTGAATATGGCTAATTGGACAAAAGTTCTTGTCTTGGGCAAATTCGCATCGATCACATGGGGCTAAAACGTAACATGTGATGTTATAGGACATCAAATATAATAGACGACCTATCATACTTGATGTGTCAATGCAGAGAAAATGATATGAAGTTAACTTTGCTAGCAGCATGTTACAGCAACATAATCTTTAGATGTTTCATGCTTTTGGCGTAATTGGTAGGGGTGGTCTTGTTGGCACTCCTTGATTGTGTGTTCTGAGTCCTAGTGAAACTCTACTCATTCCCTGAACTCCCCTGTAACAAATATGCACACACAAACACAAAATCTTCAGGCTATACGTTAATTTATTCTACAAAAAAGATAGATGCAATTTTGCTACCATTTGATATTTAACCAAACAGTGGCATGCAAAAATACAATTACCGCTGTTTGGTGAAGTCCAATACGTGCTAGACTCCGATTGTGAGACTTTTCTGGTTGAAATCCAAGGTGTAATTTGGGTTTTAACTTTTATGCAAAGTTTGATGGTTTCATGTGGGGCTTTCTTTTAATCATCTCATTTCATTTTTTACCACGGAATTGGATCGAGCACCGATGAAAATTGTCTTAAAGTGGGTGATATACTTTTCTTAGCATTTTAATCCGGACCTTGGTCTATAGTTTCAATTTTTCGATTCATGTCTTGATAGTGTGTTTGCAAGAATCATGTTTGATATTCCTAGGGAGACACTTCCCATTGATCTATAGAGTTCGGAATCAAGGGAAAAATATGTTTAAAATTATCGAGCTTTGACCCGAGGAATGATACTATCGAGGTCCGTAGTCTCTCCGAAAAGACTCGGAGCAGACAGCATAAGCTTGACAATTAGTTGTTTTGGCTTCAAAAGACTAGGTTTGATCCAAAAGAGTCAATGAAAACAATGTAGCAAGGGTAGCTGCTTCTGTTAAAGGGTGAGCAGCTCTGACTGCACTCTGTGTTACAGTAGTATTCGATTGAGAAAAAGAGGAACAATAGGAGCCAGGAGCCCAAGGTCCCTCCACTCTCCGTCCTAGCCACAGAGAGCAGAAAACCCCCAGCATTGGTAATTGGTAACTCACTACTCGAAGTGATGATCCACTCTTCATAGTCATAGTTATAGGTTGCCTACTAGTGTTCATTACCGTGAACCAGAAGCACAATTTTCCACACACCAGACCCATTTACCATTCGTGTCCTTTTCAATCTCTACTTCTCACGTCATAAATATCCTTTCCAAATACTGACTACCTTCCATGATGTTTACCTGAGCTGTTAAAGCAGTGATCTGAACAGCTGTGCCATAAAAATATTTTAGCCAGATTGATGAAGCAGGTGGCCAGCAGGCATAGTTTCCGTACATGATTAAGATAAATTTATAAGCGACGGAAACAAGAAAGAAAAGGACAAGAAAACCTCCCTCTTACTGTACACAAAACTTGAAGACATTAAACGTGGAAGTTAGAGAAAACCCACCCAACCATGAGAAAAAGAGAAATGGATAATAGAACACAAAACTGAAGCTGAAGCTAACATAATTCCAGGGCTTTTTAGTGAACCGGTCATTCCCTCCCAATTGAGAACACTTCAAATGCTAAGAAGATCATTTGGTGGTGATTGAGGTGTTGCTTGCTGTTGGTGGTCTTTTGTGGTTGCGTTTGGAGAGTCCAAGGTAGTGGCAGACTCTGGTGCACAGTCTGGGATCATTGAGTCTCCTTGCTTTGATCTTGGTGGCTTTGGAAGCTCTGCTAGGATCTGCACAACTTCCCGCATTGTTGGTCGCTCCACGGCCTGTTCTTCCACACACAGCATTGCCACATAGAACACATGTATGACCTCCTGGAGTGGTACATATGGGAATCTTGGATCTATGACTTTCAAAACTCCTTCCTTGTTTGAGTCTGTCATTTTTCGAACCCATTGAACTATATCCACCCCATCACCGAACTCCCCAACAGGTTTTCGGCCAGTAATGAGTTCTAACAGAACTACACCAAAGCTGTACACATCGCTCTTCTCATCAACCTTCAACGTGTAGGCATATTCTGCAGACAGATTATTAATTTTATCAATCAATAACTATTATGAAGAAACATGAAATATGCAAATATTTTTGGCTGGGTTAAAATAATAAGCCATATAACAAGAATTTGGCTGTGATCTTGAAGGCTCGTCATGATGATAATGTATTAAGATAAGAGGTCTAGAGTTGAGTGGATAACAGAGATAATAATTTGACTAGTGTAGTTCCAAATGTGACTGACACCTCTGCCAAACTCGAGAGCTGTGACCGAAATGTATAAAACCAACTGCTTCCAGTCGGCTATAATTAGTACTTAATGGCATGCGTACTGCTTGAACAAGCCTTCTTAAAGTCAAAAACGGCCAAAGTACAACGAAATCGGGGGATAACATGAATTACAATATCTGCACTTAAATTGTAATGAGTCAAAGACTTTCTTAATTCTCACTTAAAAAAAATATATATATATATATTTAACAGACTTCATTTCCACAGTACCAAAATATTATGATCAAATATAAGTAAATTAAAAGTCCAAGGTACAAAGCATACCTGGAGCTATGTATCCATAAGAACCAGCAATTGCGGACATGCATTCTGATGTGCCTGAATCTTGCAAGAACTTGGCAAGGCCAAAGTCGGCAACGTGGGCTTCAAAATTGGAGTCAAGAAGGATGTTGTTTGATTTCACGTCACGGTGAACAATCAACGGAGAGCAATCGTGATGAAGATAGCAAAGCCCCTTTGCAGCCTCAACAGCTATCTTGTACCTTATATCCCAGTGCAAATGGCCTCCCTTCTTGCCATGGAGGACCTCACCTAAGCTCCCATTTGGCATGTACTCATAGATCAAGAGATTGGTCTCACGGTTAGAACAGAACCCCAATAACCTAACAATGTGTCGGTGTCTGATCCTCCCCAGAGTCTGTATCTCAGCATTGAATCCATGATCGTGGGAGGAACCCCTGCTCATTGCGGGTAGTCTTTTGACAGCCACTTGATCACTATTTGGGATAGCACACTTGTAAACAATGCCTGCACCTCCTTTTCCAATAATATTATCCTCTTTCAAGCAATCCAATACATCATCAACCGTGAAGTCCAGGCGCTGGAAGGCAGTCAATTTCCAAGTGCGAGCCTCACTAGCCTTCTTCAATGACCTAGCCTTAATTATTGCTGCAACTGCAAATGCAATGGAACAAACAAGGAGGCCAACAACAAGCAAGAGCTTCAAAGAAGGAGAAATTGGCCCTTTGACATGTGTTTGGTGGGTTCCATTTGCAGCTCCATTTTTGCAAGGACCCAAATAAGGGCCACAGAGATTAGGATTTCCCAAAAACGAAGTGTAATTAAAGTAACTAAACTGGCCAGTACCAGGTACGAAATCAGAAAGATTGTTGTAAGAGAAATCGACAGAAGTCAAGCTCTGCATACTCGCTATAGACTCAGGAATGCGACCAACAAGATGATTTCTCGACAGATTAAGATAGTTCAATATCCTCATACCGGTGATCTCCGCCGGAATCTCGCCGGAAAGCTCATTTCGACTCAGATCAACGAACGTCAACAGTTTGCATCGGCTAATCTGTGGCGCAATAGGACCAGAAAACTTGTTATGGCTAAAGTCCAACTTTGACAGCTGCTGTAATTTTCCAATCTCAGGTGGGATTGGACCGGACAACTTGTTCCCATCAAGCAACAGTTTCTGAACTCCAGAGAAATTGCCAATACTAGGAGGCAACGGCCCTGACAGCTGATTGTTCGAAACGCTGATCTGTCCGAGGTTCACCGCCACTGTCTCAGCTACTACTGGAAACCCTCCGGTGAGAAGATTATCTTGCAGCTCAACTTGGGTCAATCTGGGTAACCCGAAGAGCCCTTTTGGAATAGACCCATTGAGAAAATTCTCTCCCATTCTTATCCGATTTAAGGACTCGCATTTCCCGAGCGATTCCGGGATCGGCCCGAACAAGAAATTGCTAAGAGTAATCAAAGTCTGCAACCGATTTCCAGAGCACAGATTAGAAGGCAGAGCCCCTGTCAGTTTGTTTGACGAAATATCCACAATATTCAGTTTTCCATTAGTACCCAACCTTTCTGGAATGCTTCCGGTGAAGTTGTTTTCCCATAACTGCAACACCTCCAACTCCGGCAAATCGCCGATGAACTCCGGAATGGCGCCGTGGAGCTTGTTTCTGAAAAGATTCAGTAGCGTTAAGTTTTTGAGCTCCGAGAAACTGCTTGGAATTTCCCCTGCGAACATGTTGTTTGACAAATCCATTGATTTCAAGCTCTTCAAATCTCCAAGCTCTGGCGGTAATGGGCCGGAAAGCACATTAACTTGAAGAAACAGAGTGTCCAGCTTCTGTAAGTTACTAATCTCCGCCGGTATCTCGCCGGTTAGTCCGCAATTGGCGGCATCCAACCGTACCAGTTCCGACAAATTACCGATCTCCGGGGGCAAGCCTCCTTCATAGACGTTGAAGTATCCAATGTAGAGTTGCTGCAGCTTTGTCATGTTGCCGATCTCAGGCGGAATACGGCCCACTAGCTCATTTCCGGAGATTGCTAGGTACTCTAGAAACTCAAATTGGCCGTATTCCGGCGGGATCTCACCGGAGAAGAAGTTGCCGCCGAGGTGCAAGTGGCGGAGACTGGGCATTTCAGTGACGGTTAACGGCAAGCTGCCGGTCAGGTTGTTGTTGTATAAGTCGAGGACTTGGAGGTTCTTGAGTGCAGAGAGCTGGGCAGGAAAGGAGCCGTTGAAGACATTGTTGGACATGTTGAGGAAACGGAGGCCGGCGATGGCGGATAGACCGACGGGGATGGGACCGGAGAACTGGTTGGAGGCGACGGAGAGGTTTTGAAGGTGGTTGAGGTGGGCGATGGCGGGGGAAAGAATGCCGGAGAGGATCAGACCGGAAAGGTTCAGGCTAGTCACGTGGCGGCCGGCGGGATCGCACGTGACGCCATGCCAGGAGCAGAGAGGAGTATAGGACTTCCACGTGGAGAGCGCCGATTGGGGGTCGTCGGTAATGGCAGACTTCACAGAGAGAAGTGCCTGGTACTCCGAGACGGTGCGTGCAGAGGGTGCATAGATTTGGACATGGAAAAGAAGCAATAGAACAACGAATAGTCTCATCATTATTATTTTTTCAATTTTTATTCGAAAATTTCTCTGGCTTACTCTCTGGTTTGGAAAGGGAGGCCGGAGCGAGCAGGAGGTCTGCAGCGGCAGGCGATAGGGAAGTGAAAGAGTGAGTGAACGCTAGTGGCTTTTTGGGATTTAAATATTTGTCTCTTATTCTTTTTTTTGTTTTTGGATTTTTAGCATAAAAGGTCTTAAAACATTATTATTAAACACAAACAGATAAAAAACAAATGAAGTTTCAGAATTTATTCTTATGCGAAATATGTACGAGGAAAGTGGGACAATTGCCGCCTTGAGTAATAAATATTTTTGTTTTCACTTGCGAATTGGGCTTCTGACTTGATTGGAAATTGATGGATAAACCCCTTTTATTTCCTAGAAAATTGAAATTCTTAAGGTGCAAACGAGCACGTGAATTTCTTTTTATTATTAAAATAATAAAATAAATATAATATTTTATAATTCTTACTATATATATATATATATATATATATAAATAAAAATAAAAAAGACACACAAATTTCATATTTTTTTTTGACAATAAATAATTTTTTTTATTACTTAGATCACAACCACAACGTTGGGTATTTTCAATTTTTCATTATTGGGTCTGCTAACAGCTATTCTCTTAACAGAGACAAATGTTTTCCCATATTAATATGGTTCTTTTTATTTTTTCGTAACAGAATTACTTGAAAATGTAAATAGTATAATTAATTTATCACATTTCACTTTTACTGTAAATGTAAAGTTCTTTCACATTCAAGCACTTGTTTTGAGTTTTAAAATTTTGAAGTATAATAATAATAATAATAATAATAATAATAATAATAATAATAATAATAATAATAATAATAATAAAAGAAGTTTGGTATTGGCTTTTGGTGAACGGAGCAAAAGCTTTACAGCCAATCAACACTGACAAAAAGCATTTGAAATTGCCGTGTTATGGCAACAGATTCTACCTGCTTTTGCACTTTCACATCTATTTTATAAATAATCTATTGATGATTGTCAGATTTTATTTGCAAGAGACGAACATGCTTATCGTCAAAGACTGGAGTTATAGATGAGGCGACGAGGAAAACATGATTAGAGACGTCGCATTTTGATTCGATTTAATAAATTAATTTAAATATATTTTAAAAATTAAACTTAAATTTGATTTTAAAGTAATTTAAATTCAAAATAATTTGAAAATTTAAGATTCAAATCAACTTGATTCACGGTTTGGGGAGGCGTTTACGACTCGATTTTTTTTTGGTTCTTTTAGGCTTTAGACTTATGAGAAACAATCTTTTTGAACCGATTTTTCCCCTTTCGTTTGCAATTTTATTTCTTCTCGTATGTAATTCTCATTAACAAAACGGATACCGACAATTATAATACAATTCAAAACAAGGCTTGAACATTTTTTTTGTGAAATCACCTGATGAATCTTCTGTAAATAGTAAATAAACTATCATCGCTGTGGATGAAGTCGCTGTGGAAACGGGCCAATCGACATGTGGGGCACACCGGATGATACACCCAATCGTCTAAAAGATGCAAGGCTTTTTGCGCGGTGATGGTTGAAACTGGGAAAAAAACAAGAAATTGTAACAAAAAGAAGACAAGTCATAGGTTTGGTGCATGGTCAAAGAAAACAGTTATTGCATGATGGTGGAGAGATTGATTGCTTTGTACGGTTCGTGATTATCCAGAGGTAAGGGTTTCCAACCTCTAGATTCAACCATTCAACATATTATATTATCAACCGACACCATATGGCTATGCTTGGTTGCAGATTATATACAAACTACAAGTGGGGCACTGAAAATGGATGACAGTTCAAATGGGATAGCTCCACATATGATTAAAAAAGATGGATGACCGTAATTTTGTTTGTGGGGTAAAAATCAAAATTATATATATATATATAACACTGACAAGTGTGGGGGGAGAGGGAAGACACGAGATTTGGGGTTTTCATGGAAAAGCAACCCGTCTCCCTGTCAAAATAACATAATTATTACTGATTAACGTAGAAATTTAGTTAATTATTTAGTGGGTGTGTTTTTTATTAATCTAAATTTAAGTTTTCAAACATAAATTTAAATATTTAAATATATAATAATAATAATAATAATAATAATAATAATAATAATAATAATAATTTATTAGTAAAAAAATTAAAATTTAAAAAAATTATTTAAATTTACTAATATTTAAATAATAGTTTTTTATAAAAATTAAATAAAAATAACAATAAATAATTTATTATCATAATTTATAAATATAATAATCCATATATTTATACGATATTTTTTTGTTATTTTTTAAGGAGCATCATTATGGATAATCCTTTAGTCGAAGTTACGGTTATACCCTCAGAGGATGGTCAAAAGATCACGTTTACTGGCCATTAGTTCGAGCACAAACCAACACAAAGTAACAGCGATCATGAAGGGGGTCCCAACCCACAGAGGGAGATCGGTCTCTGGCACTGTAACCAGGCAAGAAGCATAGGGCGAGAAAGAAAATGACACAACAGGCCCTCCACGCCAATGAAAGCGACAAGGTATAATGTGCATGTGGAGGAGTTGTGCTTGGTTTTTGTATATTGCGACCAGATTTGCTCTCACGTTAAAAAGTGTCACTTTCAAAGTAACAAAACAAAACAACAAACGGTTCGCATGGTTGAAAGGTTATCCAGATAAATTTAGTCAAGAAGCTCTACCATATCTAACGTCTTCTGCTTCTTGCCGTATGATTTGGTCTGTTTACTCACGTTGATTAAAGATTCACGACCAACGATTAAGGTCCCCCCCACGCCCCTGGTGACGTTAATGATGATAAACCCAATATGATTGCGAATATATATATACATATCTTTCAAATTTACGGTGAGAAGCTGGAAGATGAGGTGGAAAATAACAGAAATTTCTTCTTTAGAATCCAACTAATGTGACTCATCTTTTAGATTTAATGTGTGAGACAAAAGTTAGCTTCATATAACATTTGTTCCTAATTTCAGGATGTGTGTCAACCATGGGAAGAAGATTTTTTTTTTTTTTTTTTTTAATTTCCGGGTTGACATGAAAGGAAGACTTCTGAGACACCACTTAAGAACATATCTAATATTGTGGTTGATAGAAATTCAAGTTTTTAGCTTTTTCTCAGCGTAATTAGCGGATTTTTCAGAGAGGCGGGATGAAACCCTGGCCTTCCCGCCCACACCCTAGGCTTGAAGCCTATGGCTCTTGGCTGGGTGTGGGACCTGGCTGCGGTACACTTACTACGTGTTGATATTCATTATATATATATAAACACCAACACAAGAAGAAAAAGAATATTTTTTTTTTTTTTGACTAATAACTTCATTTATTTGTAATAATATAAAAATGAATTGATCTAACATTTTTTTTACTTTCTATATATTTTAACAAATATTGTCAATTAATTTTTCTTTTTTATCGGGAACACACGGTTGCATGTGAAAGCAGCGGGTAGAGAGAAAGAGAGATCCGCCGATTTAATTAAGTAGCTGCAATTTTAAAAAACGCATTCACTTATAACAAGAAAGCTTTGGGCTAATTGAGTTTTTGTGAAAGAAAAAAAAAAAGAATTGCCAAGTCCGAAGCGATAGCACCCTAGAAAACACGTTGTACCAACTCGAATTTTAAAGATTGTCGGCGTTCCTTTTGTCCCCATACCGTTGGATTCCACTCTATTTGTTCCATAACTCTGGCTACCTTTTAAAATGTAACCCCCTCAAACCCTCCAATTCTTCTTTTTTGGGATGAGATGGGAGGGTCTTGCCTCTTATTGGAAACCTAGGTGCGTGCTAGATCACCATAAAATTATATACTGCATTATTTGAACAATGCAACTTGTCTATGACCATGTGCAATATTTTTGTTTTGTTTTGTTTTTTAGGCTAGGGTAGTGGGAAACAATCGTTGCCAAGTTATTCAATGTTACGTCGTTTCCCCTCTAATTCAGCAAAATAGACAAGCAGAAGAAAGGAAAAAAGCATGCTCTTTGATATTGAGTAACAAGTATGGCTCGTGACCTGAATCGAGCAAGTGCGTCAATAATTAAGCATTTTCCGTTTTGGGGTTAGGGAAAGAAAATTTTGAACGCCAATGTCACCACATAACAGAGGCTTTTTATGTTTCATAATGTTAGAACAGTGTCGTTATCATATAAAAGAGACCTAAATAAGAGTCATAAGAGTTTCAATACGAATCATTTGAAGTGGACAAGAGCAGAGCCGAAAAGAAAATGAAAAACTTCAAAACATTTGGGGGAGAATCAATCTTGTAAATGCAGGTACTAGGAATGAGGATCCTGTGTTTGACAAGCAGCTAGAAAGACAGCTTCTGCTCCAGGAACTCCATGACAGTGTTCCACTGTTGTATTATCTGATAGGTCATTGCCAAGCATCTCCCAGATACTGCTATGGAGATAGTTTCTGTAGACTCTGTAATGCTCATAAAGCCTACCTTCCACAGTCACTACACTTTTCTTGTTTGTCATTCTTCCAAGCTTCTTTATGATCCCTACAATACCAGCTCCGGCGAGACGGGCTCCCCATTCTGCCACGATGTCACAGACCTCTGCAACAACCTCCCTTGCTATTGATGTACCATATGTGATCTATGATTGATGAACCACATACAGTAACATCAATGTTTTAGGATATTTATAACGGCAAACATTAAGATACAGTTCAAGCAATTTCTGAAGAAAATATGTTTCAGTTTAGCTTTACTTTATGCAGTACTTGAAACTCTAATTTGTAGGTAGAAATTCCAAGCATGAACTGCAGATTTTCAGATTAAGAAAGGAAAATATCCCCACTGGCAAAACTCTGCCTCGATGTCAGAAATTGATTTTGTCGACAGTGCAGCTTTAAGAACCTCACCCCAAAAATTTCATTTAGCTTTTCGTCCACCCCTTCATGATCTTCTGATGTATCTTGATGCATGGCAGACATATCAAGTGAACTGGCATATCTTACTAGAACTAGTAAATAACTTTGATTACAGGAAATGCTATAAGGCAGTTTCCTGAATACCTTAGTACGTATGGAATGTCAAGTTTTGCAGGCTCAGTGTGACCAAATAGTTATGTCTCTTGGGCCATCTTCATCAACACTCTTATAATTTCTCCCAGGTACATTTCTGAAGTCAACTTCTGACATATCTGGATAAAAAATAACACAAACAAAGCTGCCCACCTTATTCATTGTTCATCACTGTAGAGAGACATTCAATGCATGAGGTAAATTTGTGATACCCGGCAATGAGGATTTGAACTTTCTGCGTCCAGATTAACATCAAATTCAGTCACCGGAAGGTGAGAGGAATTGAAGTTTCCCCCATTCAGTAGTGATAAACCTGCTCAATTCAAGTACATTGACCTCCATACTCTTCATCACTAACCACACGTATATCAGAGCTCAAACACCACTTACCATCTGTCCTGACTTGGGTGCAGAGCCCTCCCATCTGGGAACTGGCCCTGCTAGTTCTACATAAGACGTTTTTGTGCCCGATGCCAGAGCAACTGCAACCACAGTTTCCTGGTTATGATATCTACCTCCAGCCAAATTGCCGATAGTATCATCAATCTGCTCGAGAAGATATTTGCTTAGTGAACTTGAATTCTAGTTTAGCTCCTTAAGACTCACGAGGGATTTCTCAATTAGACACAAATCTTATTTATCTATAGGACAGCCTTTGGATGTGGAGAGAACAAACATCATGGCAGCTTCTTACTATTGAAAAGACACGCATGTTTAGACCAACTTTCTCCAGAGATCAGTTGATGTCATTCAGGAATGCTTTCCCAACCTGACTCGGTTATGTCAGATTTCAGGCCAAAAAAGAAATAAATTCATACAATCAGATCAACAGAGTATCTACAAGAAATAAACATGCTAAAGACCTATTAAAATTGCTCGATAAAAGGGTAAATTGAAACTCAACCGTATAGTCAGCAGTGAAATTCTTCCATTTGATTGCAGAGCCAGAGCTAGCTGCAGCTTGGTCCACCGAATATGACAAAGTAGAACCCAGTTTCTTCTCATTTGCTGGAGGATCATTGTCATTTCCGGGATGTTTCGAAACAAATTTGTCTAGCTCCACTGCAATGTAGTCAAACAGCTCCTAAAGGAAAAACAATTTTCCAAAAATGAACCAATTGTTTAGGAAAGTTTACAAACCACACAGATATCTATGCGCAGCATCTTTTATTATTTTTTCATGTTCACTAAAGCAGAATTTATGGGAACTGGAGGTCTTTATTGCTCAAAGGAAAAAAAAAATTAAGAAAAATGAACAAAGCCTAGTAATTTAGTTCTCCAATTCCACCAAACTCCAATTGCAAAACTTCACATGTGAACAAATAAAAGTTTGCCAATCAGCCAAGATTTTGGCTACGGATACATATCTGAGAAGTACAAGCTAAGACGTTGGAGGGCATGGAAATCTCCTCCCTATGCAAATCGGATACGGGTTCGTTCTTCCCTGCCAGTCTTGCGCACAAAACCAAGAAATTCGTAGCTCGCAAGTTCAATCCATGGTGCAGTCCTGTCTCATCCCTAACAACGCAATTCACCAAACAAAAACATTTATCTAACAACAACAGCAAAAGTTGTACATCTATCTGTATATATTGGCAAAGGCTGTGTCAGGGCCCATAAGGCAGTGAACTAACATAGGAGATAAGCATGTTAGTGCCTTGGGAGGCAAGGCACAATTGCATGTCAGACACCAATGCATTTGCCGCCTCCCAAAGCCTTGGGACAGGAGTGGCGCATTCCCTCGCGGACTTTCGTAAGATGCGCTGCGTTTGCTTCCATTGCCGCTCTTTTCTTTTCTTGTATCTCACCATTATTGATACAGTCCCCACCGCCACCATGACCATTGTCGTTACTGTTACCATAATCACCTCTTCCGTCCTCACTATACTGTCTTGTTGAAAAAAATTTATGCCTGATTAAGAGCTAACCAGCCAGCCCTTTTGTTTTTCTATCAAGAAGTTAATTAACATTTTCTGGAGATAAATTTTGGAGAATCGGATCGGCAAATCACAGAAACCCGTTATTCATGCAGAGAGGAACGAGTAACATGGATGAAGATGGGTAACATTTTTTCTTTTCTTTTACTTTACAAGGCTTTGGGTCTGGCCCAAAGCCATGTTCTATGACTGCTAGTATTTTGATGCTCATTCTTTTGCTCAGGCCTCGTCAATTTTTTATGGGCCTGTAGGCCTAGTCAAAGAATTCCAAAATTACAGCCCAATTTGACCAAGTAAACCAAAGCCTATTTATCGCGATTTAGTTTCTCGACTAAAGTTACATGAATACATTTAAAAAGAAGGAAGTATACAGAGTCGGTATAAATACAGAAAAATGATCATTAAAAAGTGGGAGTCCCGCTTGTACAGCATTTTTGGGGACAAGGGACACCTCGTTTAACCTTTAGAAGGCCTTACGCCAACTCTACCAACGAGAGTTAGGTCCGATGCCCAAAGTTTGGCTGACCGTAATTACAGTCTATTGGACTCCTATGTTGGATCCGGAGTAAAACTCAACTTGCATGTAATTAGATTAATTCAAAAATAATAAATTTAAATAAATACAAAACTACTCAATTTTAACTATTAATTATAATTATCTTTTCATTTATTAAAAAAATTTATCAACTATAATTAATTAATAATTAAAATTTAATAATATAAATTTGTGTTTAATTTGTTCTCTCACTATATATATATATATATATGATCAATTAAGGTTAGTACGATTTTAAGCACAACAATAACATACCTACAATATCCTATTTGAAGAACCTCGTAAATACCTTTGAATCAAATATCTCCTCTTAGGCTAGACGAAAAAATTTAAAAAAAAAAAAAAATCATTCCAAGTAGGATTCTCGAACGACAGCTGTCCGAGTTTGTGATGCGTAAGTGTGCAAAGACCCGTTCCCGGGGGCCAACAGTTTTGGCCGCTTGTCGCGAGAACTACACATCAAAGTGAGAAACAAAGAAAGCAAAAAAATTAGATCACGTGGGTTATCCAGACATGGCTTGCCAACGCCATTTCAGAGTCCTAATTGCAGTCAAATTTGTCAAAAAGAGAAAAATCGATCACAGACCACCAATCGTGTCAAAATGTCAAACCAAGTTCATGCATTGATTGTGGCGGAGAACCGCTTTTGAGTCTCAATTATTCCCTTGAAACGCACGTCTTGGCTATCGATCCTTGACAAGACAGATTCTTTGACCATCATTTCACGTGGCAATGGCTGCAATCCTCACCACAATTGAGGAAGAACGGACAAAGCACGAAGTTTTTCCTGTTGTGTTCAGACGTCCAAAATTGGCCGGCGGCTTAATTAAGGTCGGTGTTCTCTCATTGCCTGTCCTCATCAATGGCCCAGTCTGCAAGGTTTCTCTCGATTCTCCCCACCCTTTTAACCCCTCATTTAAGTCAGCGGAAAATGTTAAACAGAATAAACAATGATGGTAACTAGGAGTCGCTTGAATTCAGAGTTTTTTAAATTAATTGATATTGAATTAAGATTTTTTTTTTTTTTTATCTACTGCTTTGTAATACCAGTTATGAGACAGGAAACAAAATCCAGGATTCTCCTAAGATTTTTTAACTTAATTCATTTAGTAATTACGGACATCAATTTCGGCGATGAGATGTTAAAAGAACAAAGAACAAGGGACAAAGTGTGGAATCTTTTTTTTCTTTCTTACAGTTGTGTCACCATACACCATATTTTTGAATTTTTGTAATAGTATATATATTTAATTAGATGAAAAACTGACGTCAAAATGTTGTTAATTTTGAATTTAATTCCCAAGAAAGAACGTTTAATAACTAATCGATTTCAATGCGTTATGCAAATATATACATTTTGAGTCAAGTTTATGCCTTTCTGAACAATTTCTCAGGCTTCTCGAGTTAGATTTTGTGTATTGCCGGACCTTCATGTTTGAAACAAACCAAGGGAGAATTTTATTGAGGAGAAGCCATGAATCTCATTTCTGATTTTCTTGGTATGTACATATAATTATGTACTTTTTTAACATCCCTTTTTTTTTTTTTAATTCTCGTCAACAGTTCCTCACAAGAGGCTGGTTGTACAAGAGGCCCAGCCGTTGGTATTTTGCTGTTTCGCTGGCCTATCAATGCTGATTTGCGAACTTTCCAAGGACGCACAGCCAAAGTTATGAGTGGGTTTGGAATTGGAACTTTGAGCATTAGTACTGTTTGAAGTTGGAGACTGAAAATTTAGATCACAGATTGAAAAATCAACAGGAGTACTCGTTTGATACTGATGATCAAAAGACTGATCTTCCATTCCCTGCAGATATTAATTAATGATAAAGAGAAAAATAAAGAACCCATCACCAAGTGTTGAAAACTTGTAAACACACAATGGCTGAAGTTACTTTTCAGATTGGAATTGAATTTACAGATAATCATAATTTCAGGAAATTCACCAGCTCAGATAACCATCTGGGCGATGAGATCTCCATCAAAGTGTCCTTGTTTTTTTCTTTAACGTTGGACCTGACCCTGCTAGGAAAGATTAAACATTGGCACCGGTGAGAAAGATTCAAAATTGGATGGCACCTCCGAAACTGAAATTGAAAAGGTTTTAGGAACTTATGAACAACTCTTATGCAGAAATAGTTCAAAGCTTTTCTTCTTCTTCTTTTTTTTTTTTTAATATCCGAGAATAAAGAGAGAGACCAGAAGAAATTAAGTTTGAAACAACTAGATGTAAATAGCTTGAAAATTAATTTTCTACTCAGAGAGAGAGAGAGAGAGAGAGAGAGAGAGAGAGGAAGTGGAGTTGAAACTTGAAAGCAAGCATACCTCTAAAAAAGGAAGATTAGATCAAGAAAGAGATCCCTTTGCACAACATCTCCATTTTCGTAGAGGGTAGTGGTTGGGTATCGTACGCGCTTGATACCATTGAGTGACCCTTTGTGTTACATTTTACATAGTACTCGCACGTGTTAAGAGAGTTCGGCTTTTTCTATAAAAAAATGGTCCACCACTGTTCATCCAGAGGCTCTCTTTCTCTACTCTCGTTTTCGTCATATGTTGATACTATTCACATTTCGTGATAAGCCTTTCAGACTCTAAATTTTTTCGAATTGTTTTTTTTTATATAGTATTAAATTTCTCTAAATTTTTAAACTTGATTTTAAATTATGTTATAGCAGGTAGTTTAATCATTAAATATGATTAAATACATGACTAAATATTAATATATCGAAATAAAAATAAAATAAAAAAACACAAATCCGCATGCAGATATTTTGCTCCCAAAACAATTGTACCTTCTATTACACCAAAGCAAACGAAAAAGAGCAATGGATGCCCTTAAAGATCTCTTCATTCTGAAACCCTATGCCTTCGTTCTAAATCAAATAACGTCATCGGTTTCTTATCTCTTTGGTAGAAAGAGAATTACATCTCTTTATATTGAAACCCTATTTTGCAAAAAAAAAAAAAAGGAAAGAAAAACATACAAATCACTCCCAAATCTATCTTCTGACGATATATATTATGAAGAAATATTAAAAAAAAAAAAATCTTTAGTAGTGAGTGTGCATGAGAACTCGAAATCAATAGAAAACCGGCAGTATGATTTGATCTGAAAAGGAAGTTTAGAATACGATTGTTACGAGAGAACACGATTGTTTTGAAAGCAAATTACTCTCATGCTGACTTGTGTTTTGTATTTCATTTTTTTTAGTAAATTAAGATTCGTCATATATTTGACCATTCAACTGTCGACTGTCCAAAAATAAAATTTAAAATTGTAACATAATTTAAAGGTTTATAACTAATTTAAAAAGTTAAAAAAAAAAAAAACTTAAAGTTACATTTGAAAACATTTTTAAAAATTTAGAACTTTCAAAAGACTTATCCCTCTATATTTCTACTTTTCTAAAAGTTTGACAATCATCTTTGGACTGTTTTAGTGTTTAGATATGGTTTCATATAGCCAACTATCAAGATTTTCATCATGGAAGTGAAGCCAAGTCGTGAGTTTCTTTCCCCCTGTTTTATTTTTCTATATATTTATTTATTTATTCATTTATTGAACTGTAAAGGGTTTTCTTTGTTTACATTCAAAGCGAACCGCCAACAAGTGGTCACCAGAGGCTGAATACATGATGTAGACTCTCCACTGCCGTGAGTTCCATTTTTAAAGTATAGTTTTCAAGATTAAAACATCAAAAGAAATAATTTTATAGCCGTGCCCCATATCACATGACAGTTATTATATAGCTGGTGATGTCACAAAACAACGAGAAAATTAATTAGCTGACGAGGGATCGATCTTGGCGATCGGGCTTCTATATATATAGCATGTCAGTAGCCTTGTGGGTACCGTAATCGAATTATTGGCTTCCATTGATTTTATCTTGTGTGATTATATATAATGAAGGTTGGGGGCAGAGTGAAGAGAAAAAAATCGGAGGTGAGGGGGACCACTTCTAAAATAAAAGGAGTCTAATCTCTTATGATTAGTGTCCAATAACTCCGTAATGGAATCTTTTATATGTTTAAATTATAATTTGGGATGTGGTACGTGTCTAAAAGTAGAAACACATCAATTATAAGTTAGCATGTAACCTAAAACACAAATAATTATCTAATGTGTCTGTGTTGATCTCGGTAAGGTATGGAGTGCAGTAAGCCTATGCAATTATACAAAATCTACTTGACGATGAATGGGACCTTTTTTTTAGAAGAAACCTAAACGTAAGAAGCGAATAGTCACGACGAAAAGACTGAAAAATGGAGACAGATTTTAGAAGAATGGCTAATGGCTAATGGCTAATGGCTAATGGCTAAGGACTAAGGATTGAACATTATATTTAAAATTAAGAATTCAAATAATTTTATTACTAATTTCTTAGAAGATTTGAACTTCAATTAGGCCTACTGCCCTAATAGGTCTAGAATGGGAGAACTATCCATTTCTCAACGTAGCTACTACAGCAAGAAAAATATCCATTATCCAAAATTAAGCGCTTTGGTTCTGTTGCCGGTAAAGTAATTTTGGCTTTTGCTCCATGGCCGTTCAGAGAAAAAAAAAAAAAATTACTGTAAGAACAATTTTCTAAATGCTGTAGCATTAACCGTTCATACAAAATAGCATGTTTTTATATGCTTTTTTCTTTTTTAAATGTAAATTGACATTATGGGTAGCTGCAATTCAAACTTATTCCAAAATTTTGTTAGCATCATGGCAAAAGGGAAAATAATACTAATAATAAAATGAAGACATTGCAGTTTGCCCTTTCTTTTTTCTTTTAAACAGAAAAATAATTCCTTGTAACTAAAGCATTCTTATCATCAATGCACTAATTTGTAGGATGGGGCCCCATTCAAATCCAAGGGAAAAACTATTTGTTTATGATAAATGAAGAATTACTTTTAATGTCAAACTCATTATATAATAAGTATTTTAAATAGTGATAATAAAAAAATAGTAAAATAGACACATGTCTGTAACAAGAATGTAAGTATACGTTTTATTATTATTATTATTTTCCCTAATTTTAACAAAGTTCCAATATAGCACTGTCACTGACATTGAATTAACTAGATATGTAGTTCAGACATTTCAAGTCGACAATAAAAATTCAGTGCATACAATTAAATTAAATAACCCGAATAACTAAAGAGATTATATTAGAATAAAAACACCATTTATCCAATTAAAAATAGGATTCTGCAAACACGTATCCAACTAATGCCGCAATTATGCTAGCAATACAGGTTTTCTGTCAGCCGAAAAACATAGATGGAAGATTTTTCTTTTTACTTTTTTAATTTTTTGAAACTTAAAATTATATTTTTAAGACTAGAATTTAAAATTTCAAAAATTTAACTACAGATATTTCACGAGAGACATGAAGATTTTCTTGAGAACTCAGGACCTGTTGGCACATGACGAACATGGAACATGAGACGAAGTTGCAGTTTATTTTGTGATGATTAGGGTTTGGGGTTCTAAAAATTGGATCCATAGAACCGCTGGAAGATGGTCAATGAGGGTCCACTTTCCATATTTTGGATTGTTGGAACAAGAATTTGGGTGGATCCTTCACACGGATCGGGTTATCAGTCACAATCGCATCATGAGCACGAAATGCCTCTCAAGTGCAATATATCGGAGAAAAATTATCTAATACTTCAATATTATTGGATTAAAAGCAATCGGACATAAAAATAATAGGTAAAATTGGATATAATTAATAAAATAATAATTTTAAATTAATTTATTATTTTATTTTATTATAATTTTATTTTTTTATCTAATTAAATATTTTTATATTATTATAATAATATTTATATCATTTCATTAATTCGTTGGTGGTAATATCTATGACTAGTGATAGATAATTTTTCATATCATTTTATTATACAAAAGTACTTTTGTATTTGACAATTATTTTTCATTGAATTTGATCCCATAACACCTAATGTTTATAGCACAATTAAATGATTACATATATATATGTTAATAATATTTTCAATAAAGCAAAATAAGTTAGATTAGGAAAGAAAAAAACATAATTTGGTGGAAATGTTTTTAACAGCTCAAATTTTATTAATAACAACAATTTATTTAGGCGAAAAGTTATTTCTTATAATACTATTATTTTTTATAAGAAATATTTATGAGATTAATAAAAAAAAAATTTATTTAGATACTAACCTAATTTGTATATCATGACATGTATAAATTATATATTTTTAAAAATTTTTTAAATATATTTTTTACTTCAATTTTAATTTATATATTTTTTTTTATCTTATTATATCGGATTATATATAATAAAATTAAAATAAATTCATCGGAGGAGGAGGTAACAAACTCAACCATATTTATGGATTACAATGAAAAGTCTTTAAGCCCTTTTATTTTTTTTTTTTTTTTGTTCTCCATGTCAACCTCAAAGAAATGCGAAAAGTTAATTAAAGGTTAAATCATGTGTACGTTGGACCAGCCAACTAAGCAATGCAGCCAATATTAATGAATGAAAAGGGTTAAAAGGATAATGTGGTCTTCATGTTATTGATAACATCTTTTTGGTACTGACGACAAAAAATAAAAAAAAAAAAAAAAAATAAAAAAAAAAAAAAAAAAAAAAACAGGGATGAACACATAACTAGCACCTTCAACAAAAGTAGAGCTGAACCGACATGGTATTCATTTTTGATTCGAACATCCTCACATTTTATATACATTATAAACAATTCCTCTGATCTGCTACGCAACAAAGAAAATATACTCCCGTGTTACTCGAAGTAGCTATTGCTTTCAGTGAGAAGCAGCACGCCTTTTAAGATTCTTTTTGATCAACGCGATTATTAAAATTCTGAAGATCCTAAGTAAGTTTTTTTAAATTATCCAAGTGTTAATTGGTAGGGCGTCACAAGTTGTGCATATAAAAATACTAGTGACATCACATTAAAAGGTTGCGGGTATCTGTAGCTAGTAATTATATTAATACAAGTTGCGTATGTATCTGCTTATATATATATAAAAGTTGTTTATTTGTCTAATAGTGACCGTTTATAGTACCTTTCAACTTTCAATCTGGTACATAGATATGTATTCTACAAACGTGTTTGTAATCATCAAACCAATATGAATGTTTGGTTTGGAAGTCGATGTGTCTTAAAGGCATTTAAGTGGTTAAGAACTTAAAATTTCATTTTGAAGGTGGAAGTCTTAATCTTTGGAGGGATTGTATCTTTTGATAGAAAAAACATTTCAAGATAGAATAATTAATGCATAGGACATGTAGTCATAGTGACATATATTACGTCTTTTTATACCAATTAACTTAGATTATCACCTTCCCGGCCTTTAGCATAAAATAGGTTTTATATACATTTGGGGGTTGAACGCCTTCTTGATCCCACGAATGATGTGGGGAAAAAAATTATTATTATTATTATTTGAGGTGTCTGTTACAGTAACCTCGTGTACGTATTCTACTTTGTTTGTTTGCAAAGCACAAGATGGACTGAACAAATTAGGAAATTAACCACAGTTTTTTTAAAAAAGAATTTTGTACCATTAATAATTTGATTTCAAGGAAAGGCAATTGTTTTCATTGTTAAAATGGACACGAAAATTCCCTCATCTTCTGACTGAGGAGAGTCGTTGACATATCTTCCAGGAGATAGCGCCTCTGGCACGTGCTGGCTTGAATTAGATGCCCTAACAAATACCCATTTTGTTGTTCATTTATTTTGTCTTGCGTTCATATTTGGGTGTCAATTTTGCATATTTTATGCTCCCTTGACTTCATTGCGTAATCTTGTAAGTTAGCTTAATCACAACATTCCACTTGTTTAGATTGTTGAACTCGGCATCATTGTAACCCCTGTTCATGTAGGACTATAAATTAATAAATACCCATTAATTTGTGTTTCTCATGATGACAAAAGGTTTCCCTTCTCCCCCACCCCCACCCCCACCCCCACCCAAAGTTTACAAGTTAGCTTGCACAAAATGTAAGTCTCCAAACGCCCGAGAAGAAACTGAGAAAAAATTGCCTCCTTAGCATATGACATCAAAAGTCTAAGAAGGATTAATATGTGTGTGTAGACTTACGCATATTTATTGTGCAACCCTAGGATTGGATGAAAATTAATTTAGTAACCAAAATAATGGTATATACCCATCCAATCAGTAACTGTGAACGCCGTCACAAACACCTTTCTTGCATCCTCAATTTCTTGCACGCCACTTAGCCCATAAATCAACCTGTTCAGAGCAAATTTTTCCTCGTGGCGACTTTTATGCAGCTAAGAGTATAAAAATTTCACATTGCAAAATTATAAAAATTTAATATGACTTATAATGTCTAATAAAATTTTCTTCTTATTAAGCAAATTTGAAATTACAAGGTATTTAACACACCCATACGCGATGAACAATGCATCCCCAAATGTAAATCCAAGGACTTGGCGCAAGGATTAATAGCTGTGCAGAGAATGGATCTCTTTTTGTGGCAATTCTCCGACAGTCGGTGTGTAAATTTTGAAGAAAAGCATCATGGCAGTAAAACAAGAAAGCAATTTCTTGCGCCCCATGGGATGGGACGATACATTTTATTACCGTTGGTGGTCTAAAGCACGATGTCTAAGAGAAAATATTCCTGCTGGTTTAAAATGAGACAAGCTTTGTTTTTTTCATGGCTTGCTGTTAAGTAATTTTGCGTCTTGTGGGTGTCTGCTTATTGGTGTGTAGGAGTGCAATCATGTTTATACCTTTTGTTGGCCACTCTTTGGTGGTGCACTTTGAATATAATTTTTGTTGCTGTTCAAAAAAGACCAAAAAAAAAAAGCAACAGTGTCGTCATTTCATTTTAATTAGCCTCAATCAGGCCACTCACAACTGGAGCAATCTTGGCTACTTGATCGATTAACACCCGCTTGACTTCCAATATACATGAATCGGATGAACAGAGACAATAAGCCTATAATTGAGTGAGGTGGTCTCCACCTGCATACGTATCCTGAAATGAAAATCATGATGAAATAGCGGTTAGCAAAAGGTGAGTTAAAAAGAGATTCCTTTCCGATTTCCAAAAACTCCCCCTTCCGAGAGGCTGCAGGGTTCCAAATTAATCACGTGGGATAATTGAGAATGATCAACATATCAACCACGGTGAAAACAAAAGAGAGAACCCAACAAAAACAGTCCTGCGCAGAATTGATATCTCGCGCCAAATAGGCACAGAGATTCACACTCTCGACAAGGAAGTAGAGAAAGAGATGGCCAAAAATAGAACGGGAACAACAAGACAAATCGAAGTGTGAAAATTTGACGCAGTTGCCGCCGTTTACTCTTTCTCCACTTCACTGTTGTATCGGAGACTCTAGATGTTGCACGAACTATAGTAGAGCTTGTCGTAGATTCCTCACAATATCTTTCACTGTCATGGAAGATTTACCGTTCCGCTGAAAGAAATGGAAAATGGAGCTAGAGTTAGAGATGGGTTTGAATCTGCAGGGTTGAAGATTGAAAATTATTTACAATCTTTAGCAGAGCTGAAGTATCTTTAAGGAAAGTGGATACTTGTACTTTAATGTTGTATTTAGTTTTACGAGATGCTTGTAATATCCGAGGTAAACATATAGTGATGGGAGTCCTTCTAATCATTTTTTTTTTCAAATCTAAACACATACGAATTGCGACAGGAATGGATCCCTTTACCTCAGCGACGACAGTAACATTAATTGTGGAATTCCCAAATGGCAAGACGCTGCTGCTGATGACATTTAGATGGAGTGTTCGAATTTCACTCAGTATCTTCACTAGGCATCCTTCCTGTTTTTCGCAATGGATTCTGAGGAGAATATCCTTTCCTGAAACTCTGGCTTCGATTTCTGGAAGTGGTTGTTCGCAGCAACCATCCGAGTTCGTATCGCTTGAAGATGATTCATCATGGTCGGCATAGAACCGCCGTTTCTTCACGAGGACTGCTGACTCGATGGTTTTCATGGCAGCTTGTTCCTCCAGCGTTTTCACGCGTTCTTGGAGATACTTCAGGTACTTAATAGCATCTCCAAGAACAGATACCTTGTCCGTCTGCATACGGTTAAGAAAACAAGAACATTCACGTTACATCCTACGAACAATCTATACATGTGCAGACCAATGTTGCAAGTAATTGGGTTCGATTTTTTCAGTTTCTATCTCCAAAGCCACATGGATTGGTGCTTCCATCATGATGCAAAAACTGTCAACTCGACGAGCAATATCAAAATAAAGGAATAAAAAGGATAAACAAGCTGGCACCTTCTTTAGATCAGGAACAACTGCTGAAAGAGCTATGAATTGCTGGTTGAGCTTTTCCCGTCGCTTCCTCTCCGCTATTACATGATCTTGTGCTTGTAATGGACTCCTAGTTATTGCACCAACATATGTGGTACCATGCCCATTGCTTGTCACCATATTGGTCATTGACTTGAGGAATATGTGAGGTGTAAGTCAAATTTTTGCAGTATCCGACCTCGTTCTTGGGCTTTATACTGGTGTCAAGGGGATAATAGTTTTGAGAAGCAGCTGGAGGTAAACTCAAGTTCTCCGAGGGGAAATTCCGAGAAGAGAATGAAAGAGAAGGCTTGGAAGATATTTGGCTGCTAGTCGTGCAAGAGCCCCAGCCGTCGGTCATCAACTGTTTCCCTGGCCTCTCATTGCTGGTTTGAGAAGCTTCAAAAGATGCATAGCACAAGTTTTGCGGGGCTTGGGAATCGAAACTTCGATCATTAGTCGAGTGGCTGTTTGGGTTGAGAGACTGGAAATTGAGATCAACGATTGAGTAATCAAGAGGACTCATTTGGTTATAGTGATCACCAAAAGATGGATCTTCCATTTCCTTTTGTCGTAAAGGGACACCAAAAAAAATTGAAAATTAAAAATCATCCTCACCATATGTTATGATGATATGCATGGCTTCCACCATATATGTATAACCTTCACTGAAATGAGGGTAGGAAATCAAAATGGTTGTTGAATTTGCAGATAATCATAAACTTACCAGTTCGGACAACCATCTGGGAACTGAGATTTCCATCAAAATAGTGGCTACAAAGGCGGCCTGACCCTGGAAAGATTAAACAAGGCACTGATGAGAATGACTCTAGCTTTGATGCAGTTGGGAGATCTCAAGATCTTTATATGCTAAAAATGGAAAGTACTATATCATAATTACTCATGGTGCAAGAAGAATTAGATGGCAGAGAATTGAAGTGAAGTCCAGTGGACAAAACTCAACGGATTTTCAAGTTCATCACACTGTGTAAAACGAAAATGGCCACTGAAAACAGAGTGAGAAAAGAATTAGGAAATCTCAAAAACAATATCCTCTAGCCAAAGCTACCATCCATTCATATCTGCAAAACTTGGTGTTATTTTTCTACTCAGAGGGGCAGTAGAGGAGTTGACATTTTGAGAGCTCACCTTGAATGCAAGAATAGGAAGATTGGAATTGTATGAGGAAAGAAAGAGGCGTGTTTCCTAACAAAATGCCATCTTCATCTTCTTATAGCCTGCCTTTTAGTGGGCTCCTATTTGATCTGAAAAGACACAATAATTGTGGGGAGACTTTTATTTTAATATTTTTTTTATTTGTCAGTTTAACCCAAAAAAAATATATGTTATATTATATAATAAATTAAATTTATTTAAAAAATAATGAAATAAATTTATATAATACAAGATGATAAATAATTTATATTAAAAAAATAAATAAATATGATAAAAACTTAATCGTGCCTAGGAAGCCAAAAGGTGGCCAAAAAAAAAGGAAAAGGCCCTCCTTGAGGAGCCCCTCCAATAAAAGTAACGGCCGAGTCTGATACACTGATAGAGTAATGGTGCGATTCTTTGCAATTTAGATTACATTGCACCTGAGAGGGCGGCATTGCCACAGCAGTTGTGCAGGGAAACCCTGTCCTCCACCTCAGCCCCCTCCCCAACGACGGTACTACGGCTCCAATTACATTTTACACGGTGTTCCGAACTCCGCGTCTAAATAGTTGTTTTTTGTTTTTTCTAACAAAATTATATGATGTACAATGAAATTAAATAAAATATATAATAATTATATGCAAATATATAACTCGTGTGCTTAAAAATTATATTAAAATTTTAAATGTGAATACGTAGATTATACAGTGAAAAAAAAAATCTTACCTTAAAAAAATAACAAATTAAAAAATAAGAAAAAAAATAAATAATAAATAAGTAAAAAATTCATAAATTTATAATATATATAAATAAAAATATTCACAAAATTAATATTTTAATTATATAATAATTATTATTACATGTTTAAATTTTATATCAAGAAATATTTTTATATATTTTATATTTTTTAAAAGAAATTTAAAAAAAAAAAAAAAAAGAATGTTATACATAGCAATCACATGTACCGTCGGCGCGGAGTTGATGTCCCTGTTGGTTTTTGAAAACAATGGCGCTGTATGGTCACTTGAGGTTCTCCCTCGCCTTCGTTTTGGTCATTTGTGGACCATGTCTACACCGGCCAGTAAAAAGACAAAATAATGGCTTAGGCGAATTATGGCAGTCATAATAAGTCAATGTGAATTCGCATAATGTCAACTTTTTTTTTTTTTTTTGTTTTTTACCAAAATTTACTCCTTTGCTAGACATTTAGCCATCATTCTTATATTCTTTCGTACTTATAGATAGTTTTCATACAACCAAATATGAGTAGTTAGAGAACTGGTATTGGATTTCACACTTTTACTTGTGCAAAAAGAGTTTCAAAGTTTAAACATAAAATAGGACTTGGTTGATAAGTCACATGCTACAAGTAAAAGCTTTGCAAAATATGTATCATACATATAACACCTTTGTTAAGTATCTATTATAAATGTAAATCTAGATTTTTTTTTATTTGAGATATAAACTCAATTAAACATTTAATAGGGTTTCTAAAATTCACAAAAAAAATAATATTTTTTTTAAAAAAATTATTAATAAAATTAAATTATCATAAATAAATTATTAAATTAAAATAATTAAAATTATAATATTAATTATAAAATAATAAAAAATAAAAACGCATTGGAGAGTTTAACCATGATTGATGCTCTCCGGTGCCTAAGCATCGACCATCATTTCAAAGAGATTTTTTTTTTTTTTTTTCTAATTTTGATTGATGGACTCTGAATTAGATTTATTCAAAATTCAATGAACCATGGCATGCCTCATGCAAGCTTTTTCAAGTCTGGACAAAGACCGTGGGGTCGGTTACGTTAAAAGGAAAAGGTAGATGAGTTGCCTAACGCTGCAGAAACGTGAACATCGTTTTTCGATAAGGAAACGTGAAATTTGTACACTTCGAGGGTTATATAATAAATATTGTAAAATAAAAAAAAAAAATGTAAATAAATTCCCGTAATTTCTCCACTATTTGCGCAATAAATTAATTTTACATAAAAAAAAAAAAAAGTTCAAACGCAAATAACCCACAAAAACGTAGATATAGACTAATCAGTTCACACGGACATTTAAATGTATATAGCCTGATTTTATTGGTACTTGGAAGTGTCATCTAAACTTATCGCCGATTTTCCATAACATGAAAAAGATGAAGGCATATTGGTCCATAACGCAGAAGTATCTATTATAATTGTCAAAAAGAAAAAAAAAATACAAAAATATATTATAAATAACCAAAAAAAACAAAGTGCCCACATTTGACACGGAAACTCAATTAAACATGTGGAAGAGTTTTTCAAATCTACTAAAAAAAATAGTAAATTTAAACTGTTAATAATTAATTTGAATAAATTTTATTAATAATTTAGTAAAATAACTTTTTTCACTAAACTATTATCATAAATTTATTTATAATAATTTTTAACACTAAAAGGTATTGACTAATATAAAAGTAAATAAATATTAACATTAAAATATATAAAATTAAATTTAATGTTATTCTATTAATAATTTTAATAGAATTAATATATTGTAAATAAATAAATAAATTATAAAATTAAAATACTTAAATTTATAATATTAATTATAAAATAATAAAAAATAATTCCTATAAGCGATAGAGAGTGTAATCAAGATCGACGTCCTCCAACGCCCGGGTATTGACAGTCGATTCAAAGAGATTTTTATTTTTTTTTCATTAATTAATTCCAAATTTGATTTATTCACAATTCAATGAACTATTACCTTGGCGGCCTGATGCGATCTTCACGAGTATGGACAGAGTCCGTGGGGCTGGACTCCACTACTTCAAAAGGAAAAAGCAGATGGGTTGCCTAACACTACAGAAACGTGAATATTGATTTTTCAGTAATTTCTCCGCGACTTGGGCAATGCGCAAATAACTCACACAAATGTTGATATAGAATAATCAGTTCGCACATATTTTTAAATGTACACAATAGACCATTTGATTGGTGCCTGGATGTGTTATCTAAACTTATAGCCGATTTTCCATAACATGAAAAAAAAAAAAAACAAATGAAGGCACGTGGTCCGCTACTTTTTTTTTTTTTTATTCGCTTCTTCATGTGCTACTGAGATCACGTCAACCTTTTTGGGCCCATTGAGATCATATCAACTTTAAAGAACTTGAAAACACAACACCACCAGGTCAAGTGTTGAATTGCTCACGTTTCGAATAAACCAAAAAAAGAAAAATGGCAGGGCTCTTTTCACACAGTGCAGATGCATGATCTTGAATTGCTCAAGTGCTGTCTCACAAGTGCAAGTGTTGAAGAAGAAAATTCGGCCTACCTTCAAACTTTTGGATATAATAATGTTGTCAGGAATTCAATACACTTGTAAATATTTACTAAAATATTCGTCTAAGTTGTAACCAGAGAAAAAGGCGACAATCTTGCTAAGAAATGCTTTCTTATTTGATCTCTATCTCAATGAAATGTTATTTGCGGAAGCAATAAGCAATACAAGGACACTTCTGCATATGTATACCAATCGAACTCAATATATTTTGTTATGCCTAGTTTTTTAAAAAATTTTCTCAATCTGTCAATCACGTCAAAGTAAGACTGCTGGCTACAATTTCTGCGCCAGCATGTTCTTAAACATTGAAACAGCCTCTTTTCCACATAGGCCTGCCAGAGAATGATTCAAGTACAAAGACATTTCGATCCTTTGTTGCCTTTGAATGCCACCGAATGCCCTTCCTTCGTCCTTAGTTTGCAACACTTTTTAGCCCGACACACTTTTGGCCGACAGATCAACAATTGCGGCGTCAAAAGCCAAATTTTCTTCTTGCCAACTTTGAATCATACGCGCTTGAGCCTGCAACCCCAGGGTGTGAATTGAGTGAATAGTGCAAAAATCATCTGCGAGTCAGAGATTGATTCTTGCAGAATTTCCTCCACATCCATTCACCCTAGAAAAAGAATCCAATGCTTTATGAACATCGTCAGCCCGAACTTTTCCACAAAGCTCTTCCTGGCATTTCGTCTACCGTGGGTGATACGCAGCATGTGCGATCAAGAAACTCTTTGTTTGACTTTGCTGAGGCCGCAAAAAGTTTTGGTCGTTAACATGAAAGCAAGTGAATAATTAAGTTCTAGTCCGTTCCTTGGGCTTCGGCCGTAAAATGTACACACCGAAAGAAAAAGAAGGTTATGAACTTAAGCAGAAGAGACAACATGATCGTGACCTCCAATACATAGCATCAAACAGCATTCGTGGATTTGTAACCACTGCCATTGGCGTCAGAATATCCTATAATAGCACCATTGGATGCGCCCGAGGAGGGTCTAACGGCACTGCAAAATGCAAATGGCAGTGAAGGGAGAGAGAGAGAGAGAGAGAGAGAGAGAATGGACAAATAAATATAGGACCTCTGAACAGGAGTTGAAATGCAAATAAATACTAAACTCTAAGACAGGAAAAAGAAATAGAAAAAAAAACACTCAAGCAGCAACAGCCCTACGGAAAATCGCAGAAGCTTCTGCCTAAAACAACCCACCACTGTCCTGAGTTTAGATTTTTGGTAATGCACAGGCACGAGCATGTTACGCAAATGCAACCAGAAAACACATCAATCCTGTTCCTGAGTCCAAATCTTCAGAGTCTTGTCATTTCCAAGCGCACCAGAAGCAATGATGTTCTGGTTGGGATGACATGCAACTGATATAACGGTATCGGTGTGGCCTTCTAGTTTCTGAACAATTTTCCTGCTCTGAAGTTCCCACAAGTACACACAATTATCCTCAGAACCACTAACAATGTATTTCCCATTTGTTATGGAAAAAGTGGCTGAAATGCAAAACTTCGAATTGTGGTGGCTAGTATACGTCTTCAAAAATTTCCCACTTGAAAAATTCCACAGCCTCTGCATTGCAACACAAGGAATCCCCAATCATCACCAAGTGATGAGAAGTAAAAATCACAGGAAAGGAAACTGAAGCCTTGATATAATTATCTGCTGATTCTTTCAATTACAAAGTAATTTCATCAAATATATTAGATGTAGAATTATAGGCAAGCGACCTGAGTGTACATTTGTGCAAAAAGAGAATAGAAGTCATCATGAGCCACAGAAAAATGCATGTCTGATGTGACACATTGTTTAATGGAAAATCCATCAAAATATAGGAGAGGAACCAACAATTGGACCTGGAATTTCGAATGCAAAAAATGTAGAACAATTTCATACACCAACAGTTCAGAAAAACTGCAATCAAAACAGGATAGGCAGCATGAAAAACAATGCAAATGCTATGTATAATCTCCATCCCGCTACTTGGGACAGGAGATTTGGGTGAGAGTATGCATGCTTCAGTGCTGCATTGGAAAAGAAAATGGTCACCATGACAACAGCTCAAAAGAAAATTTCCCAGCATTGCACAAAGAAAAACCACTAAAGGAATTATCTTTATGAAGATTAACATGTCATTCCACAAAACACAAAAGAAAATTAGCAAAAGAACATTAACGACAAAGGAGATACCATAACTACTCAACAAAACATTCTGTTAAACTACAATGTGGCAGCAAAGTATTTAATCAGAAAACTCATCAAACTTGAAGGTAAAAATGGTCTATACTTCCCCAATTAGAAAGAAAAAGGAAACAACAAATCAGTGGTAATAAAAGTACAAAAACTCTTTTGAGCAATTGACCCATCAAAAGAAACTGAATGACTTAAACTTCGGAATTTCACCACATTCTCAACTGAAAACAGAACCTAACGTTTCATTTTATTTCCACCATTGTGCACCAAGCATAAATAACTCCACTCAGTTTTATAAGTGAGGCAGATACTAAAAAGTTAAAAACCACACACAGTTAGCTATAAATTGCACTTATCGACTCTGATTTCACAGCCACCCAAAGGCTACAGCTTTCGAGCACCAAGACATCATCCATAATTAACTCTCTGCAATGCTGGGCGAACAACGAACAAGAAGATTTAAGAAAAGGAATGATTAGCTTACCAAAGTGTCATCCAAAGTCCCAACTAGAATGAATTTTCCATTTGGAGAAAACTTCACAAACGAAACGGGCGGGTTCTCGTCATCGATCAAAGTTTTCATACAGTGACCCGTACCCGCATCCCAAATCCGGCACAGCCCGTCGTAACTGCTCGAAACAATCAGCGATCCATCTCGATTGAAGTCCACCGCTGTCACCGGATCGGAATGCGCCGGAAGCACCTTCAGGCACTTCCCGCTCTTCATATCCCAAATTCTCACCGTCTCGTCGAACGAACCCGAAACTATCATGTTGGATTGCGGATTGAAATTGACACAGAAAACGTAGTTGGTGTGGCCGTGCAGGGCTTTAATTTGGGACCCGGTGGTAACATCCCAGAGGCGGATCGTCTTGTCGTCAGAAGCAGAGACAAGGAAGCGTGAGTCGTAAGAGAAAGCCAGGTCTGAGACGCCTTGCTCGTGTCCGCGGAACTCGTGGACCGGGGTGAAAGGAGAGCTCGGGGGATTGGAGGGGGAGAGGGAGTAGGTCCTGAGTGTCTTGTCGGCGGAGGAGGAGGCCAAGAGGCGGCCGTCGGTGGAGAACTTGACGGCGGAGATTGCCCGCTTGTGGCCGGTTAGGGTTTGGGTGAGGGCGTAGGGCTTAAAGGCTTCGATTGGGTCCGGTTTCGGGGAGTCCGGATCCGGCTTCACGGACTCCGTCGGGTCCGCGCCGTTCGTGGCCCTCTGTTCGAGGCCTTCACGCTCTGCGGTCGACGACATTGCTTTTGATTTTGGGACTTTAGAAGAGTTTTGGCAGTTATTAATCGTCGCCGGGGGGTTTAGAAGGTTAAGGGGCCGTTTTAGGGTTTATGGCCGAGAGGAATATTTCAAAGTTAACAAACCGGAGCCTTGACGGGCGGTTTCTGTCCAGAGTCCAAATCTTATTTACATTTTAATGTTAGATGGTACACCCTTTTTCTGTAAAAAAATAAAAATAAAAATATTTTGCTTCAAATCACAAGTTGTGGAAGACCTTTCAATTAAATAAGTGGATTTTTTAAGTTTTTGCCGAAAAAAATTACAGAAAAAAGACTCGTGACCCATAGGCCTTCTCAAATTACATAGACTTTATTAAAATTAAGAAATTTAATCATAATTTGATATTTTTATTAATATAAATTAAAAATTTATGTACAAAAATTTAATTATAAGTTTAAAAAAAAATTTAACGTATTCAAAATATTTATTTTTATAATATGAAATTTTTTAAATTTTTATTTAAATAAATAAATTTAATGTAAAATATATTATAAATATTATTTTTTTATTATTTTATAATTTTATTGTAAATTTAAATATTATTTTAATTTTATAATTTATTTATTTATTTAAAATATTTTAATTTAAATTTTAAATTTAAGTTTATGAATTTTAATATTAATATTTTTTTTTTTTTATTAATTATTTTTTTAAAATTTAAAAATTATTATAAATATAATTTTATATTAATAATTTAACTAAAAAATTATTTTAATAAATTATCAATTATCAATTTTATCATAATAATAATATAAAATTTTTTTTTTTTTTCATCGTCAAATAAAATAGAACAACAACAAAAAATTGATATTATTTTTTACACAAGAACAAAATAAAAAGATTGAAATTAATTTATCTTTTTAGTAAATAATGACTAACTAAATATTAGTCTAAATTTAAAATATTATTGAAATTAATTTAAATAAAAGGTACTGATTAAAAAATAAAATAAAATTTAGACAAGAGGTCGCTTGGTTCACGATCTAAAATTGATATCCAAAGGGAAACCGTAATTGAGATAAAAAAAATAATAATAATAAGATTTGAACCTAAATGAAAATTAGATTATTTTTAACTTTTTGATTTAATTTGAAATTAAAATTATTTTTTTTTTTATAATTGTCCGTTTCATTGAAAAGTAAGAATTGAAAATTGATAAATTTTTTTATTCTAAATTTTATAATATATATATATTAGATGTACTATGCTAAAAAGAATAAATCGCATAAGAAATAAAATTCAAAGCATAATCCAATACATGATTATACTCATGTCATAACTAATATAAAAGAACATTATTAATGAAATAAAATTCAAAGAAATTTAACAAATTGAAATTATTGAACCTAAAAATTTTTAAAACTACTAACATTGCAATTGCCAGTAGTGCACAGTAGACGCATTACATACTGCTTTTTGAGATACATTTGCACTTGATAAAATACTATCAATTTGTTTGGCTGTTTAATTAGGATTTCAACTGCAGGCAGAATCTTAGTACTAATGATACCTTCAGTTTTAGTCAACTCGCCAAATATATTATTGGCTTTATCAAACATTTCTTGCTCACATTCCTCAGCACGAAAAACATTATATGTGCTAATACACCAAAGAGTGTGTTAGCCTCTTGCATAAGCATTTCAAAGTTGGTATATTTTGCATGAAAATCAACGGTCAAATTTATTAATTTTTGAGATTTATTTGGTTTGTTGTCTTTCCATGTGATGCGCCGTCGTTTTGATTGTGCAGAGATTGGTTGGGAAGTAAGTTGTATCGCGCAACAATCTTTTTATCATTCTCATCACGATTATTGCTATTGAGACTTGAGAATCTCATTTTCTCTCTTCATCCATTTTCTTTAACTTCATAAAAAAAATCGCAGCTACTAATTAAAAAAATAATTAATTAACTTATGATAGGTATTTGGAATGTACCTTTCGCAAGCATTTGATTCGTCCATTATCTAATTACTTGCATCATCATCCCAGAGGAATCAGGATTTACCCAATATCTTGGTAACTGTCTCGTAAAGAACACTAAACGTAAGCCCATTCATTCATGCGAGGCTTACTTCTTCATGCCAACTCACTTTCTCCTATTAAAATATTTCAATTTGCTAATGACAACTTTTTTTTTTTTTTTTTTCTTATCTTTTTCCTTAATTCCTAATTGTTGTTCACTCGTGATTATTGCACCCATTTGAAGCACATAAAATGAATCACGTAAATTATTATAATAATTACTACTATAAGTTGTAACTAGAGGAATTCTTTAACGAGCTATTTCGATTTTCACAAAAAAAAAAAAAAAGGAAAAATAATTAACATAACTATAAAGATAAATTAGTAGAATCGTGTACGGATCAGCATAGAAATAGTCTTACCAAAGAAGTTGAGGAAAATGACGAGAGAAAGAGAGAGAGCTCCTGCGCCTAAGGGTAAAAGAGATGACTGATCAATTCCGCCGAAAGAAAATGCCTGATAATTAACTTCCAGGCTGGGTGACGAGAATTCAATAATGTACACATTTGTTTACAATGTTGACCATTGCCTCGTGCTCTATCGAAAATGATTCGGTTGTACATGTGGCTAAGCTTTTAAAAATTGAATTGATTATTAAATAAAAAAATTTTAAAATTAATTAGTTTAATCATATTAATTAAAAATAAATTAATAAAATTAATATTTAATATATAAAAAATTAATATATATATATATATATATATATATATATATATATATATATATATATATATATATATATATAATATAATTATATATGATATAAATATTATATAAATATATAATACAATTAAAAAATAATTAATACCATAAATTTATAAATATAAATAATTTAAATAAAATAAATTTAATATAAAATATATAATAATTTATATATTATTTTATTATTATTGATGTAGTTGTAAGCCAATTGAGAATTATAACACTGGTAATGTCATTTTGCCGTTATGCAATGTTATCGAGATGAAATTTAATACGTGTGAATAACTTCGTAACGTTAGAAAGTAGGAATCTGCATGTCCGTTTAACATCTTATAAATGATGCATTGGCCGGGTTTGTAGTTCTAATAGCTAAGAAAGACTAATACGCTTAATTTTCTATTAATATATGAATAATAAAATTATTTTAAAATTAAAAAAATAATTAATACTTACAACTTTTTATGGTAAAAAAAAAAATCAAGTAATTTTAATTTTTTTATATACTATCTTTTAATATTAATGAATTATTTAATAAAAAATTAAATTTATTATTTTTAACATGATAACAAATATTTTCCTTATCGTCTTCTTACTAATAACCTTACTACCAGACCGCCAATGCATCATTTTTAAGGCGTTAAAAGGATCTGCAAAATTCAAAATGAGAGCTTCAATTCTTCTACAGTTTCCGATTTGATTGAATATACAATCTATAGAAGCGGGTAATGCATACATAGATAATTAATATTGTCAATCACATTCCGAACCAAGCAACAACCGTAACTAGTAATATAGGAAGATGATTTAAAGAAAAAGTTTGTATTAGGTAATTGTTCGCGTTTATACCAGCTAAAGAAACGCACTGTAATGTTTAAGGCAGCTCAAAGGCTACTACAACACATTAATGGATTAAGGTGAAAACCTATTACTGTAAATGCATGAACAACTACAAATTCCTCCAAGCTATTCTTATTTTTATGAGTAGACTAAAGTCATGCAAATAGGCCTCTCATGTGTGAGAATTAAAAATCAGGACCAGCCGCGAGAATCTCCTTGGCGAGCTTGTTGTCCTCTCCAATCTTGTGATCAGTGAAAGTAGCAAAGTTGTTCCTGAACAGACCAGCCAGCTTCAGCAGTGTATCTTTGTAACCATTCTTGTCCGGCCACTGCCAACAAAAGTCAGGTACCCATTAGACGATGAAATTCAGAAGAAGAATTTAAGCTAGTATTTTGCAGTAGAGCAGTGAAAGAATGGACATCAGAGATAGACTACTAACAGTGTTAACTGGATCCAGAATCTCGGAAGGCACCCCCTCGACTGCAGTTGGGATCTCCAGCCCGAAAACTTCAGTTTTTTGGTATTTTGCATTCAAGAGACTGCCAGAGTGTATGGCATCAATGATTTTCCTTGTGTATGCTAGCTTTATACGACTTCCTGAACCATAGCTGCAAGCAACAGGCCATGTATATTCTCATTTCCCGATAAGATGTCTGATTCAGTTATAAATGAACGTGGGGAATGTTCATGTAGGGCGTACCTTCCACCCGACCAGCCAGTTTACTAGCCATCCAGTAGCACCATGCTTCTTCATCTTCTCAGCCAGCATAGCTGCATACTTTGTGGGATGCAACATTATAAATGCGGCACCGAAACAAGCTGAGAATGTTGCCCGTGGCTCCTTCACACCCTCTTCTGTTCCTGCCACCTACCATAACATCCACAAATCAGATGCAATTTATTACCAGCATTTAACCAGCACAAATGCAACAGCATGTTAAATAGCATCAGCCATTAACATTAATTATTTACCAGAGCAGTGTAGCCACTAATGAAATGGTACATGGTCTGTGCCAAGTTCAGCTTGCTCACGGGTGGAAGCACACCAAAGGCATCACAAGCCAACAGGATGACATTCTTAGGGTGTGGACCAACACACGGTATCTTTGCATTGGGAATGTACTCAATCGGGTAAGATGCTCGAGTGTTCTCTGCCAATTAAAAAATTAAAATAAAACAGAAAAGCAAAATGGGGAGCATGTCAGAACCTCACTTCAGTGGACAAATATAAAACCAGAATTCTTCATCTGGTGGATGATTTGAAATATTCATGCCAATCCACTGACCTGTAACAGATTTGTCAGCATAATCCACCTCTCTAGCGTGGTCATCAAACACCACATTTTCCAGCACTGAGAACCAAAATCAGTGCATCCGTTGTTAGATTGAATATATGCTGCCCAGCAAAAATATTAAAAACTGATAGAAACAAACCAAGCAAATATATCCTCTCCATCATTTGAAATGTCTTAGCAATAATTTCGCCCCAGAATTGAGAGTGCAAGAATTGTACCAGTTCCAAACTTGATAGCATTCCAAATATCAGGCTCCTTTTCCCTTGAGAGATCAATGCACTTAGCATAGCATCCCCCTTCAATGTTGGACACTCCAGTCTCAGTCCAGCAGTGTTCATCATCTCCAATTAGATATCTATTTGGATCAGTAGACAGAGTTGTCTTCCCAGTACCTGCCATAAAGAAACATTGAAACAGACTCCTCAGCATAAACTGCAGACACATATGCAAGCAAATAGGCATACAGGCCAAATATACATCTAAGATTTGACAAGAAGGTGTTGAGGATAGGGTAAGAAGGCACATATCGTTTGGCTGGGCTTTACACCACATCGCGATCATGACATGGTGATACTATACCTGACAATCCAAAGAAGAGAGCAACATCTCCATCTTTTCCCATATTGCATCCAGAATGCAAGGAGAGGATTTGACGCTTAGGCATGAGATAATGCATAACACTGAACAGGCCCTTCTTCATTTCCCCGGCGTACTGTGTGCCGAGGATGACCATTTCCCTTCTAGCAAGATTCAGATCTATGCTAGTCGAGGATGTCATGTAGTGAGTATAACGATTACATGGGAACATGCCAGCATTGTATATAGTGAAGTCCGGAGTACCAAATTTCTCCAGCTCTTCAGGAGTGGGTCGGATACACCTGCCACCCACCCAATTATCCAATTGTACACACTTAGATCATATGCCATGCACATTTCTTACGATGTTCCTCCATTGCAAAGGGGGACAATATTCAACACTCACAATAGCATAATTAAGATTACATCAACAATAAAGGGGACTTATCTTTACGGCTGTAATAGAGAGGAACAGACAAAATAGTGCTTTTAAAAGTCTGAGATTCTAATGCCTTACTTACATATTGTGCATGAACAGAGAATGGTAAGCTCTAGCAGAGACAATCCGGACTTTGATTCTGTTCTTGGGATCCCAATTTAAAAATTGGTCATTCACAAAGACCTAAAGATATTAAGTTCACAAGATCATCAATTATCTTCCATTAACAAATAACATATGCATAAGACATAGACTATGCAAGTGAATGAACTGTTATTTCTGAAGGAAAGCAGAGATATTCAGCTCTATGGATGAGAAAGGTAATTGAATACACTGCTCACAGTATAGGTAATTTTGGTATAGAATTAATGGACTTTTACGATTCTTGGTGCATCAACTCTGCCATGCCAGGCATACTCAACCCAACTCAATAAAACATTAACCTCAATAAAAATGCAATGTGAACCATAGAGAGCCTATAATGACATCCTTACTTTCTTATACTGCATTTACCATCAAGTTAGTATTACAGAAGAATAGAGCCTTAGCACGTGATTGTTCCGTTTAATTTTTTATCAACTACAATTGGAATCCACTCATCCAGGGATCCAAAAACAGTGCGCCTATGCAGTACTAGGGTTCCTTTTTTGCCTTGAGGGAATAAAAAACTATTAGAGGATTAAGCTATGTTGCAACTTTGCAGAGTAGCGACTGGTTAAATAAGAATAGTTTGAATGACCAATCAACTATAAATTTTTGGGTATATGCGTCAAGCAGATGACATTGCTATCATTTATATGTAATTTTATGGCCTGTTACAAATGAATGCATCTTCCCAGCTGGCCCCAAAATGCGGACAGACGCAACTTTTAAAAGCTGGCCATAATCAGAGAAAAAGACAAGCATGGTACCAAATCACTCAAGTAAATGTATTCCAAGATATGCAAGATAAGCATAATCAACCCCACTTTTACGACGTATGTTACAGGCTCGCGAACATAAAAATCACAGAAAACAGTACAAGAATCCATGAATGTATAAGAGGCAATTGGCAGCATAATACCTTATCCAACGAATTCAGGTAGTCAACGGCTCTTTCTCTATTGACCATGAATGTATGCTCGTCCATTTCAATGTTAGGTGAACCTCTGTGAAACAAAGCCAATTTTTAATCCATAGCACGTGCATCAAAGAGATTAAATGAAAGAAATGACAAGCAACTGGTCACAGAAACACTCAATGTTAATTATACTTACTTTCCCCACCAAAGTTCATCCTTAGTATCATCATCCTTAACCACACGCTTGTCTCTCGGCGACCGGCCTGTCTTGGCACCGGACAGGGTGGCCAATGCACCTGTTGATGTAATAAACGACCCCTTTTCGTACTTTATCGCCTGCTCATAAAGCTCTGCACCAAAAATCCATATCACAATTCAGAACTACCACCGCAACAAATAGCAAACTCAACATTTTTTTATGCTTAAAAATTGGTTCTTTTAATCTCTGCAGCATCATGAAGATGAGTAGATCTACTTAAGAGTTTCAAACTCCCCAAAGAACTAAATTCGTACCAGCAGGGGAGAGGTTGTAGAGAACATGGGTGAACTTTAAGGAGCTATCACTGACGGCGATGGCCGGCGCCGCCACATGTTCTGCCCTTGTGGTAGTTTGGGTCTTCTTGTTGGCAGGGTCTCCTCTTACCACCTTAGGTCCTGTTTCTCTCGTTAGTGATGCCAAAGATGCACTGTTTTGTACATAAAAAAATTCAAAAAGCCCATAATCAACCATCAATCCGTCTCACTGTAAAAAAGTAAGCTGTTGTGGGAGCACAAATGTTTTCCATCGAATCCAATCCAACGGTATAGGAATATCTTAAAGCTTACGTCTTTATGCAAGTACAAAAATGTGAACAGAGTTCATAATTTTACCTGATGGACTGGAGCTGCTGCTTTTCGCGTTCTTCTTCGGAGATAGTGGCGAAGGCGCCTTCATACCCTTTTATAGGAGTGGTGGGTGCCGATTTCTTCTTCTGAAGAGAGTGAAGCTCGTCAATTGTCTGGACCTTCACAGTGGAAGCGCTCATCTCTCTTTGGTTATCCATCGTCGTGATCTTCGGAATCCCACGCTTCTCTACCGCCTCAGCCGACTTCCCTTTCCCGTTCATCGCCGCCACACCTACGTTCCCGTTGCCGTTTGCAGCCATCTTTCTGTTCTCTGTCACAATCACTATTATTCCTTATTAGTAAAATATTCGTACAAATGATTCGACACAACAAGTTTTGCTTACTAACTAATCAAATCCAACCAGAGTACAGACATGTTCAAGGTATCAAACACCTATATAATCTCGTATTCATTACATGACATGTGGGCATACACTAGCGGCAACTGATTTCGTTTTTAGTCTTTTTTTTTTTTTCAATTTATTCTCCCCCCCAACCACCATTTGCGTAACTCGAGGTCTTTTTCCGCGTTTTAAGTTTGAATAAACACTCTATTCAATCACCAAGATCTCCATGCAACTAAAACTAACTACCTATAGAAAAAGCTAAAACAAATGCAGATCAAGACAAGAGATTAAAAAAGAAAGACGAACCTGAGAACAAAAAAGCAAGAACTAGAGAATGAATAAAGGAAAGTGAGAAAAGGGGCTTTATATAGAACACTGACAAAAACTGAAAGATTTAGACCATCAAACGGAGGGCATAGCTTGAGATTAGAAGGAATTCACAAAAGAGAAAAAGAATGAGAAGCAAAGCAACCCAACGAGTCCTTTATAAAGTGTTCAGTGGGCACCAAGCTGCCAAATACACGTTAACCAGATATCGTGTTACCATGGTTAGCTTTTATCCGTCGTGTTGGTTAAGTTCCATGAATGAAAAAGAAAAAGTCTAAAAGCGCGTTTATTTAGTTGTGGAAAAGGAAATAAATTCACTGGTCCCCGCGTCCATTGTATCTCCTTCGATTTTCGCTCCCAATGGGAAACTCTGGATGGATGATGACAAAAACGTGACTTTTAACGAAGACAGATAGATTTTCTCTTATAAATTTTTATTTTATTTTTAAAATAAATAATTATGAAACAAATTTTAAATTTGAACTAACACAAAACTCCACAATTTATTTTTTTATTATTATTTTTAAATTTCAGATTATTATGTTTCAAAGTGATTACGCGTTTTGGATTTGTATTGGGTAGGTAACGTAGCCATCAATCCATCTACATTCTTTGTGCACCCAAAAAGGGGAACCTTCGGCGGAAAATGAAGAGATTAATGGGCAAGGCTGTAACTTTTACACGTCCACGTCATCTGCTTATCGTTCGGTGACTTTGGTCCTCCATTCAAGTCCGGCCGCCAAATCAAGCGCCACGTCATTAGTCTTACCCTCTAAGCTATACGAGGTTTAAGCGTCTCCACCACCATGATCAGTCAACAAAATTATTAAAAATTTGATATTCTCACAACAGTATATTTATTTGTAATTTTTTAAATATAATTTATTTATAATTTTCAGTGTAATTTATTTAAAATAAAATTTAATAAAATAAATTTATATAATATAAAATTATAAATAAATTATATTAAAAAATAAGTAAATATAATAAATAATGTCCAAAATTTTTGTGCTTATTGCGTATGGAACGAAACAAAGTTCCACACTATTCGTCAATCACCCGTTAATAAACGGCGAAGACTTGAAAATGACACGTTGGAAATAAAAACATTTGCCTTTGCAAGTCTTAGGAGAGCATAGGATGATCATAAGAATTTCACAAACCATGAGCGGAAGTTTCTTTTTCTAGATTGTTGACAGCAAAATTTCTTTATCTCAAATCTAATATCTCATTCGTGAAAAATATCCTTACTCAAATTCAATTGAATAAAAGTGAAAAAAAAAAAAGGCAAAAAAAACTAATTTATGTGGGAATAAAGGATATGTATATAATTATATTTATTTTTTATTATTTCCTTTTATAAACGAAAATATGAGAAACATATCTTCGATACTTAATACAAATTTCTTTATTAACCAAAGTGAATATACCTATATAATATTGACCAAAAAATATATATAATTACATAATCACAAAGTATTAATAAATTAAATTTTTGTATTTTTTTGATCTAAACACTATATATATATATATATATATATATAAAGTTAAAATTCTCCTAAAATTTTATTAAAACGTTACGACCTGACAGACAACATTCCTTGCCGTAGTTTTACATTGTACATTTGACATAATGGACCAGAAATACAGTGAACAAAATAAAGAGAAAAAAAAAAGGTGAAAAGAATTAATAAGCGAATATATATACACTATCAAAGAAGGAAAAATGGGCTTTCATTTTTTTTTTTTTTACTATAATATGATAATTGTCTTTATTTTTGTAAACTCATATTTATTTTTAAAATTAAAAATTTGAGATCTCAACATAAAAATTTAAAATTTTTAACTATTTAAGTGTTTTTTGAAAACAAACGGGCTTCCATTTTTGGATATGAAGCATGATCCTTCTTGCCAATTGCCAAATGCTTCACTTGTCCATGAGGGCAGTAAGCCAACCTCATCTTGACCATCTTTCGACGAACATGATTATGTTCCCGTCAAAATCAAAATATTAAAAATTGGAATTTTTTGATGAAAAAAAATAAAAAGACAATCTCATTAGAAAAGAGTTCGTTCGAAATGCACTACACATCGACTCTATTCACAAAACATTAGACCATTATTTTTGTTGTGTAGTCATGACTCTATATATATAATTGAGAAGAAAAAAGAAAAAACGCACTAAACATGACTCCATTCACAAAAAAAAAAAAAAAAAAAAAAAAAACTGCGCTTTGTTCAATGGAGATTCCAGTGCATCCGGTAAAATCAAGGTGAAAGCGCGGTTGTTGGGTTTCAATTTTTATGATAGGTAGAAGAGTAAGAATCCGAGGAAAGATGGAGTGATCAAATAGGGTCATGACTACACAACAGACGGCGGTTCGTCATGCCTTGCACTCACATTTCACTAGTGGGGGAAATTTCGAACGGCATAGAATTTGGTCTTCTAAGTGGGCCACACACACACACGTGTGTGTGTGTGTATATATATATATATATATATATATATAGATATGTATTGAATGGGTTTTTGAATTCGAAAGTTTTAATTATGAAAACAACTTTAATATTATGGAACTAAACCTTATTATTAGAATTTCGGCACTCCTACCAATGTGAGTATTAAAGATCTCAAATTTGAATTTTAATTGGTATAAATTAAATTAAAAAATACTCACAAAAATAGAATCCTAGGTCTTGGAGATCAATTCCATATTTATTCCCTTTGTCGAGGTCTCGTCACAAAGGCTGTCTTGGTATTTAGTTTACATGCCATGTCTCGATTAATTTAGTCTGCCATAAATCCTCGCATGGCTTGTATATAATGCAAACTAAATTAGATTAGCAATTTACTCTGTACGGGTTGGGACTTACATTTTAATTCCACTAATTTTGAGAAAAAAGAAAAAAAAAAAAAAGGGATTCTTTGACCTTAATGTGAAATATAAAAATTCTATAGTTTCAATTTATTTTTATCTATAATATTAGTATAAGAATAAAGCCAAAAACTAATTATAATATACTGTACATTCCAAAAATAATGTATCATTTTTATTTTTATTTTATTTATTTTTTGAAAAATTGAGAATATATAAGTTATTCTGATTAAATAACAAAAAGTTAAAGATAATTAGTATAATTTATTTAAAAAGGGAAAAAAAAAACATATACAAATTACATGGAAAAAATTGTTACTATAAATATACCATTTTCATTTTCTTTTTTTTTTTTTTTTAAAACTATTAATTTCTCTTCCAAATATAGAGATAATGAAAAATTTTACTCTCTTTCATTTTTTAGTATTCTTATTTTCCTTTCTCCTACCTTTTTTTTTTTTAATCAAAACATAATATTAGAAAGCATTTAAAGTGAAGCATTCCTGCCCATATATCCGAGAATGTGGCTTGCAATCTCTTTCTCACCTTAAATTAAAGAATGAGTATTAATGTTAAATTCGTAGGAATTTCATATTACCCCTTCCATGGAAATGTGAGATCACTAGGGGGTGACTGTAATGTGAGAATATCATTCTCTGGGAATGTTCTAGTAATTGTAAGGAAAATTTTATGCTTATTTTTAAATAGTTAATTAATAAGTTAAATAATAATAATTATTTAATATCAAGCTATATTTGTATGAAATATACATTATTGGTCAATTACTATTTACATTCGAGCCAGCCCATTAAAGTTCTAACAATTGACTTCTAATAACAATGGGCTAGTTTGGCCCAACTAATGTCCAGCCCATTATCATCCCGAGCTTTTAGGGTATCCTTTCGCAATTTATAAAACCTAAAACTGAAAAATTGACTAAAAGAAAAAAATAAATAAAGAAATAAAATAATAATAATAAAAGAAAAAGAAAAAGAGAAGGCGGTGGCCTCTGGTGGAGGAGGCCCTCTGGCAGACGGAGGAGGAGATGGAGTACGAAAACAAGCTGGTCCTGGCTCCCATGGTTCGAGTTGTGAGTCTATTTTTATTCTTTTACTGAAGAAAGAAATAAAAAAAAAAAAAACTTTTCTTCTGTCCGGTTGCTCGCCAGTCGTTTTTATTTAATTTAATTTAATTTATTTTTTTATTTTTCTGGTGAAGGGCACGCTGCCGTTTAGGTTGCTAGCTGCTCAATATGGTGCCGATATCACATACGGGGAGGAAATCATTGATCACAAGCTGGTCAAATGCGAGCGAAAAGTCAATGGTATGTTTTCCTTTCTCTCTCTGTCTCTGTCTCTCTCTTTTTTTTTCCAAATTTTCTATGCTTTTTTTTTTTTTTGGAAAGTTGTAGGCTTAGTTGGGTATGAATTTTATACTTAATGTAATTTGAAAGATTTAAGTTGGTTTTTCAATAAAATAAGCAGGCAACTGTGAATTGGCGGTAATTGAAGCGATTGGTACAATCGACTTGGAATCATATAACTCTGTAGGAGAGCTGTTTATTCTAAAAATTATGCTGAATTCGACACTTTATATTACCCCGCCTTTATCAGTTTAAATTTTATTGTATCACTATTTTGGGCACATTTGCAGCGTCCTTAAATGTAAATGCTATGTTAGCGATGGAGATCCTTGTTCTCCGCCTGTTAAGTGCAAGCATGGACTCAATGCCTGTTTTGTGCTTAAGATCATTTGCTTGTGCTTACTTCTGTAAAAATGGGATGCTTGTCTTGTCCATTATGTCCTTGCTTGTATCAAATCTAAGCTGGAACTTGGTGGAACATTATTTTATTATTTCTTACCAAACGTTTGTCGTTCTTTGAAGTTGTTGGAATGACAATACATGCAACTCCATTTAGTAGGGTCTTAAGCATAAGGTAGAAATTTGTTCTATTTTGTGGACTAGCTAGTTTTTATTTTTTTTCTCAATTTAACTTGAGGAAATGTTTTAAGATGTGCTCATTTGGCTGCCCTTCAAGGTTATAGTGGAAAATGATGGTCATATGTTAATAAGTTTTGTGCCTAATTTGAACCAAACAGCAGATTTCAAAGTGCTATTGAATATCCCATGTTGAACCTTGAAACAAACAGAGACATCAGACATGAAATGTGAAAGGAGAAATGAAAGCAAAGATGCAGATAGCTGGGCTTACAGATTTCAGTCAGGGATTGGACCATAACAAAGTTACATCAAAGAAAATGACACCAATGAGCTGCCCTTGGCATTATAAATTTTGAAAATGCTGAACCAACTGCCACGTCATGTCTAAATGCCTATGATGAGAAATTTTCCTCTGACAAATTCTTATATATGACTTTTGGTTTCTGAATTGCATCTTGCTTATCTGAGCAATCCATATGCCACATTCTTCGTGTCTGTTTTCACTTTTTTGCATGTCAAAGAAAGGGAAGGAAAAGGTAAAATTATTGATGAAATACTTTGTATGCAATGTTATGACTAACTTTTGTTTTTGTCTGGGTGGAGATAAAAATTGACTGTTAATCAATATATATATATATATATAATTGCATCACCATCCATCAATTGCAGTTTTGTTTTCTAATTTTAAGAAGTTAAGTGCATTATTTGTACAGAGTATATTAGAAGCATTGATTTTGTGGAGAAGGGAACAGAAAATGTTGTTTTCAGAACCTGCCTTCAGGAAAGAAATCAAGTTGTCTTCCAAATTGGCACTTCAGATGCTGTGAGGGCCTTAACTGCTGCTCAAATAGTGTAAGTTCAAATCTTTTTTGCAGCACATCAAATGTTCCTATCTGATCAAAAGTTAAGTTTGCACCTGATGTTTTCTGTAATTTCTGTTTTGAGTTTTGGGCAAGATGTTGCCGACAGTGTTTCCCTACTTCCAGGTGTAGAGATGTTGCAGCAATTGACATTAACATGGGTTGTCCTAAATCATTTTCTATAAGCGGGGGCATGGGTGCTGCACTGTTGTCTAAGCCACAGCTCATTCATGATGTATGTTGAGCAATTATTTTGGAGCAACTTCTCTCCTTCCCTATTCAATGCTTTCTGTTTATTCGTGAATCTTACTTCAGATATTTCCTGCCAGATTCTAACAACATTAAAGAGGAACTTGGACACTCCAGTAACATGTAAGATTCGGCTTTTACAGTCTTCTCAGGATACAGTGGAACTGGCAAGGCAAATTGAGAAAACTGGTGTTTCAGCTCTTGCCATTCATGGAAGGTATTCTATATTGTCTATCTCAGTTTTTGGTACATTTGGAAATGTGCTGTGAAATTATTTCACTTCTCTGAGGTGCCTATGTTGATTCTATGTCAATAATCTTGAATGTTATGCAGTTTCTCATGAGTTCTAATTATTGTGACCTATGTTGGGGGCTGGAAGGTGAAAATGTGATATGGTAGTTAATAATTATTGCCTTTCTGTTAATTTTGAAAACCTACAAGATTTTAAGTGATATTGACATGCCTGGAATTTAAGACCTGTTCTGAAACTTGTATTGAAATTTCAAAGGTGTTTTATTCACTTTGGCAGTATGTCATTCCATGACATGATGTCCTTGTATACCATGGTCAAACAAAATGACACAAATTACCTAAAAGACATATTCAATAATGAAGTCCTTCAGTGTTGTCTGTTACATATAATGGAGAGCTTGATATGGTAATTTGAAGGATTATGAGACGGTACAAAAGTGCAGTCAGCTGCATGGAATGGTTGATGATGTGAATATATCTGACTTCTCTTTAGATGCCACAGCTGGGTTTGGCAACAGAGGAAGAATTGCCGAGGGTTGAAAAGTGGGAACTTGAAAATTCTCAAGTTTCTTAATGATAGCATGATTATTCTTCCAAACTAGAGCTATAATAGTTGATTGTATTAATAAAGAAAAAAGATAAGAAAGATGACTAATGAGAATATTAGAATATCATATCATTTTGTATGAATATTCACAAATTGTGTGACAAAGGCATGCATGCAGTGTAATTAAACCATCTACGCAATTGACAGTACTACAGATAATGTGAGTGAAGGTGCTTGACTATGAGAAATTGTGAGAAATAAGAATTGTGTACAAGTTTTAGTGCGAATCATCATAAAGAAGAAATAATCATTTGGTTGCATGTCTCCTCTTTAATAAATTGCAGAAGAGTTGCAGATAGGCCACGGGATCCAGCTAAATGGACTCAGATTGCTGATGTTGTGTCAGCATTATCTATTCCAGTTATTGCAAATGGCGATGTCTTTGAGTATGATGATTTCAAACGTATCAGAGTTGCAACAGGTAGCTGAATTACATCCTCCATCTAGTCTTAAGATGTTTTCTTTAGGGTCAACAATGTTTAACAATAACAAGAGCAAGGTACATTTTTGCATTTTGGCAGTTAAAAATTTAGTGGAATTTACAACAATACTGCATCCATGTTTTGCTGTGTAAAAAAATCATACCCATAAAAGAAGGATGTTTGTAAAGGATTAAAATCAGATAAGGATTGAATTCTACCATTGGAGTGTTGGACATCTACAATTACACCAACTACAACACTTTTTCAAATTCTGCTATTTTTTCTTTAGAGTTGCTCTTTTCTTTGTCTGTCTGGTTCAATGTTGCATTTACCGTCATTGTTGTTATTGATGATGATTTTCATAGGTACTGATGCATTTTCATGTGGTACAGCTGCTTTAAATTTGTTTGATAATAATTTCTAGCACTTCTAAGATATTCCATCTTTCTTCAAGGTGCCTCATCAGTGATGGTTGCAAGAGGAGCTCTTTGGAATGTTTCAATGTTCTCTCCCGAAGGCAAAGTTCACTGGGAAGATGTGAAAAGGAAGTATGTCAGAAAGGTAAGTTCCCCTCGTAGACATATGTTGAGCAAGAAAGATAGAGATGCTTTTCTCTTTTCTTATTTCCAACAAGAACAGTTTTCTTCTCAGGCCTCTTATATATATGGTGGACTTTTGCTATAGTTCCTGTAATTCTTGAGATTTTCTTTAATGAACCGGGAAAGAGGATGAGCTTACAAGTTTTTGTATCTTGACCTCAGAGCATATTATGGGACAACGATGTTAAAAGCACAAAGCACACATTGAAGGAAATGATCATGCACTATTCTTGCCTTGAACTCCCTGAGGGGAAGAGCGTGATCAAATCAGAAACCTTGGCAGATATAGCGTAAGTTTTATACGAATTGTGCATTTGCTTCCAGCTTAAAAGATCTGATGATTTAAGTTCCTACCTTGTATATATCAAGTGGTTACAATTGTTGATCACTCAGTTGAACAGTAGTTGCTGCCAAATCGTTTGATTCCAGCAAACTATGCAAGGTTTTGTGTGGTTTTAATGGGACATTGAAATGGAGCACCGTGTTGATGCGTAGGAATGCATTTTTGGTTATTACTCATTTTCTTATTCCTTACATATGCATACTGGTAAAGATTGTCTTTTCCTTTTGACTGATTGCCAAGATAAGTTGATTATGTTAGTACCACGAAGAAGTGAACGAGGGAAACTACTCTGGTCTCTTTACAAATTGTTTTGGGTACAAATTCAGCTTCTTGTCTGTTTTGTGCAACTTGTTGAATCAGGTTGATTATTTATATTTCCGATTCATGTTGGCATTATGCTATTTCACCTTTCAGACAACTTTACGGAGAGGAGAGATACTATCAGTTTGTCAATACAAATCGAGGCTTGGTCAATGGGATCACATATGAGGTGTTATAGGGTTAATCAAGCATAGTCTGTAACCCAAGCCAAATTACTTCCAGGTGAGTGTTGCCTACAACGAAGAATGCTTCCTTGATAGTAGACACATTTTACTTGTTTGGTATCATTGAAATGGGAAAAAGATGTTTGTCTTTTTACCCTAGAAATGTTTCAAGAAGTTTGGTTGGTTAATCCTATCAACAAGTATACATGGGAATGGCTGATATCTATCTTGATTTTAGCAGCAACGGAATTTTCTTTTATTTGTGATCTTTGGGCTTACTCTATAGATTGTAATGTATCATTCTCTCAGTCTCTCAAATGCTGCAGCTTTTAGTAATTTTACCGAGATTCCGGTTATTGTGCAGATGATTGCTAGTTATACACAGCAACCAGCCGCCGTTATCCGTAACAAAGGGGTCTAACTGTTGAACCAAATTTGTATGCGCTCTCTGGAAGGTCTACCTCTCCCTCTTGTTTGTGAGACCACCAGGCCACAACCAATAACCATGCTCTGGTCCCAGTCGTACCTTTTCTGAGACAGCGCTCTCTGGAAGCTCAACCTCTGTATCTTGTTTGAATGAACTTCGCTGGTCTGCTTCCTTTTCTAACAAGACAGAAAGCATACACACAATACTCACTTACCAGAACATCTCGAGGGAACACCCTGAGGATAAAACTGGTTAGTTTTTGATTATCGTAAAATTTCTTACATGAGGTAAAAAGGAGACGTATTTTGAGTGTAGGTTATTTATTAGATCATCTATCAATTGTTTGTTTTTTTTTTTGGGGGGGGGGGGGGGGTTGGAATGAGGACATCTTGCTCAACTGAGGTTGGTTTTGCTCAAACGACAGCCATTACACATGGAATTGGAAATATCGATTTCAGAAGGCAAATGAAAGCAACTAGAATAACATAAAATACTCCATTTTATCGCCTTTAAAATTCATTACAGATTTGATTCTTGTGGTTACATTTTGATTCACCATTTCTTATGAGGCTTTGTCAACTATCAAGTTGTTTTGTTAAACATTTGCAGATTAAAATTGCTAAATAAATTTGTTTTCAGGCAAAACATAGACGTTCAAATAGTTGAGCAGCACAATGTAATTTAACCATCATCGAGATGTTAAACAATGTTATGAAAGAATATCTCTCCATGGAACTATAAGAGAAATAGAAGCCCAAAACGGCATGATTGTTTTCCCCCATTTAGTGTTTGCGACTTCAATTTAGTCCTTACCCTATTTATAATTATTGAAGAAAATTAAAATGGATTAAAATGTTGCACACAGTAAAATATGAGTTTCTTTAATGGTGTTGAAAGATAAAATAAATTTTCTTCGTCAAAAGGATTACTAGCGCCTATTTTTAAATATTGATTAACTAAAATCCTAAGAGCATGTTTACTTGAGACAATTTCTGGGAAACTTAGAAATATTTTTGCAGTCTATTTTCGTAGATAACCGAATTTTCTAGTTTTGGATTTTGTAAAGAGCTTAAAAGGCTATTTTAATTTTGTTTTTGGTAAAGATAATGTGATGAAAAAAAAGAAAGAAAAAACCTGGTGAATATTCTTTGGGTTGCTGGCATTCTTTTCATTACAATAATCTTTAGAATTAGGAATGCAATGAGAGATTCGCAAGTAGCACATGATTTGTTAATTGATTTATATGTTATTTTTATTTTTTAAAATTGAATAAATTTTTTTGTTAAATTATATCACGTCAATTTTTAATGTATTATTATCAAATTTTTATATTTGTTTTATAATTCTAAATAACGGCGATTGCATAATGTTAATTGAGCCCTACCAAAATAGTTTTAAGTCATTGAAGATTCCTTAAGGAATGACTCTTTTTTTTGTTTTTTGGTTGACCACGGATTGTTTATTTATTTGCAGTTTTAATCAGAATATTTAATAACGTTATTTTTATTTTTTATTCTTTAACATTTATAACTCGAAACAAAGCAAGCAAGACCTTCGGCGCCGCCCTATGATAATTATTTTTTTTGTCCGACTCTCGTCAACGGCCACGATTGAACCATCCCGCAACAATAGCCGTACACAATCCCCTCTGCCTCAAGGAAATGAATAAAACGGTGAATAAGAGAGAACTCCAGGGCTATTTTGGGAAATATAATTAACGCCCAATCGCCGCCTTCTTCTTCTTCCTTCTTCTTCGCTTCTCGCCAAAGCGATTGCTCAGCGACTTCATCGAATTTCAATTCTCAACCTTATCTTTCTAGTAAGTATATACATATTATTTTTTTATAGCCTCTGGATCAATCACAATCTTATCATTTTCATCTTCGATCCCGCTTTCTTAGTTATTATTATCTTGTTGTATTTTATATATATATATATAATTCAATTTATTTTCTTTTTCTTTACTTCTCATATGGCGAAACAGCTATATGAATCTTTATTTATGGATAGAGTGAATCTTGGTTTACTCTCGTATGGTTCTGAGTAGTTGATGCACTTCTAATTCTGAGGATTAATGTGTGATGCTGCAGTTTGATTTCGTTGGAGAGTTTCAGTTTGGATGTTTTTGGTTTCCATGTATGGTCTCGCAGTGTTATGCTGACAATAGCACTTCTACTGAATCTGACATTAATTCATTCGGTTGCGTGTTCTGTGGCTTATTTGGGTGATAGCAGTGATAAATTGATTAGTTTTAGAGCTCAACTTCCGGACATTCTATACAGTGAGTTGCAGTATATGTTGCTTTAAGCTTTAACATCCCAATTGATGTTCTGTGTTGGGGGCTGCTCTGGGATTGTACAGAGCAATCTTTGATTCATAACATTTCTATGCTTTGTGTCCCTCACCTTGTCACATACTTCGACTGCAAATTTGGAGTTTGAATGCTTTGTCCCTTTTGACAGGGTGATCATCATTTCTAGTAGAGATATTCCCTGGCTTGATTAAGATAGATATCAGTGGCAGCGGGAATAATTTTAAGTTAACTGTGCTTCTTCCTTATTCTGTGGCTCCTCTTAGGTTTTTTGTTTTCTCCTTTGTTGCTTGCTAGGTAATTTTTGTTATATTTTGTGGTATGTAAATAATCAACGTTGAAAACTCTGGCTTGTGATACCAAGCAAGCATAGTATTTGATTCTTATATTGGGGACCCTGCATGCTGCTTATATGCTTAATCTTTTAACTCTTTATGTTGCTTACTGGCCTAATCTTTTGGTGTTCATATTTAGTTTGGTTGTACAAGGTCTTTGTGGACTAGGTACTGTATCTAGATTAGGAATTTGTTCTTTTTGCCTTGTCACCAGTGATCCTGCATTCTTGTTTTTGACATTTTTAAAAGCTAAGGACCAAAAAGATTTTTTGTTGAAGTAACACCTCACTCATGACCTTCTGCTGGTATTTGTTTCTGATGCATCAGCAAGATACTCTTGTGGGGAATGGTAGGCTGCCTTAGATGCAACATACAGTGCAAGACAAATGTCTTTTTCATAATTTTAAGGGAAAAAAAAAATATGATGCAATTGTATCATGATTGTTTTCCTGCAAGCTGTATGCCTCTGGTGCTATTGATTGATTTTATCTGCATATAATGTTAATGGCAGGAACTTGTATTCCCATGTCTACAGTTTGCATTGCTATTTGCAACAGCACTTAAGTAAACTGCATATAATTTTCTTCAAAAGCATAAGATGATGGTATTTTTCTCTTTGATATATGTTGCTGACCGTAATTCTAATTGCTTCACTGTGATATCTTTGCCTTTTTTTTTTTCACAAATTTCAATCTGGCATAATTTTCAACATACCTGATCTACCTCTTTCTCAAATGGATGGTTGAGCCTGTCCAAACTTTGTGTGATTCACTGCTTTGTGAGGATTGAAGCATGCATCCAAACTTTTTTTGTCTTGCTTTTGACCCTAACCATTGTGTTGTTTGTTGTTATGGTCTTGAAGTCCTTTGAAATTAGAAATTAACAAATGCTATTCCTTTTTGTCTTTCCTTTTTGCAGGTGCTTTGTATATTGGTTCCTTGTATCACATTGTTGATCCTGTGAACAGAAAAGCCAATATGGATCTGAATCCTATAAAAGATGCATTTGATCGTGCTGTGAAGAAGCAAAAGCTGTCCAATTCTAAAACCCAGGAAATGATTGACCAAACAGTTAAAGAAATTGAGAAGGTATTGGAAATGATACAGTCAGAACAATCTAGCCCTGACTTTGATTATAAACCTGTTCTTTGTGAACTTAAGAGAAAGTTTCAAGAGATTGCTCCACTCAGTCAGCTAGAAGGCACACAGAAGGAACTAAATATAGCCTTAAGCAAGTACCCAAAGCTGCTAGAGAAATCACTTACCCCAGATATATCCAAGGCTTACAGGAATATTGAATTTGATAGACACACTGTTAATCAGATAATTTCATGCCATTTCTACCGACAAGGCCTGTTTGACATTGGAGACTGCTTCATAAGTGAGGCTAGGGAACCAGAGTCTACTGTTGCCATGAGATCTCTTTTCTCAGAAATGTATCTGATACTAGAAGCTATGAAGTGTCGAAACCTAGAACCTGCTCTGAACTGGGCTGCTGCCAACTCTACTAAGCTCAAAGAAAATGGGTCAGACCTCCAACTGAAACTCCATCGACTGCAATTTATGGAGATATTACAAAATGGAAGTAAGAATGAAGCTCTCACATATGCTAGAACTCACATTTCTTCTTTTGCATCCAATTATTTGGCTGAAATTCAGAAGCTCATGGGCTGTCTCCTGTGGGCTGGAAAACTTGATCAATCTCCATACTCTGAATTATTATCACCAACTAATTGGAATGTAATGGCCGAGGAGCTAACCAGACAATTCTGCAATCTTATGGGGCAGTCTTTGGAGAGCCCGTTGAGTGTAACCATAGCAGCAGGATTCCAGGGTTTACCTCCCCTGTTGAAGTTTATGAATGTGATGGCAGGAAAGAAGCAGGAGTGGCAGACAATGAAGCAGTTGCCTGTGCCAGTGGAACTGGACAGGGAGTTTCAGTTCCATTCTATATTTGTATGTCCTGTGTCTAAGGAGCAATCAACTGATGAGAACCCACCAATGTTGATGTCCTGTGGACATGTTCTGTGCAAACAGTCCATCAATAAGATGTCAAAGGACAGCTCAAAAGCATTTAAGTGCCCCTACTGCCCATCTGATATTGATGCAACAAATTGCAGGCGGCTATATTTCTGATGCGTACAATTATGTGTACATTCCACTGTTTGAAAATTGTGCGTTCCCTCGATGTTTTCGACTGACAAAATCCCCTGGAAAATCGTGGGTTGAGGTGGTGGTACGTTGTGTAGCAAAGGCTGTAGTGGTGGTGGCAGGTTGCTCTCTGTGTACTGTTGCTTGTTGTATTTGTTGTAAATAGACATTCATTTTAAATCTGGAAAATTTACGGTGCGCGCCATATATAGAGGGTCTTGGAATGTGGTGCATACTCTTTTTCATGTCACATGCTGCACCCTATGACTCTCAAGGTTTTGGGTGAAGGGAGAGCGAGGGAGGGAGGGGCCTCCTTATATAGGCCTAGTCATTTACTTTAACTTTAATGGTAGAATAAGTAATAACCTTTTTAAAGCCCTTTCCTGGGGTTGAGTCAACTCGGGAGGGAGAGAGAGAGAGATAGAGAGATGACTCAAAAGTAGTTTATATTTTGATCCGATCAGAAGAAATAAAAAAGAAACTTTGGTAAAGAAACGAAAATGAAACCTATAAGCATGCGTCCAGACAACAATTCCACGTGATCCGTGGAAGATTGCAGTTATGAGGGAAGGACTCATTTCGTGGTATTTGCTTGAGGTGGCTTCTGCTGAAAGTAAGGGAAAATGGAAATATTGATAACAGGGGTTTTAAGCTTTAGGAAAATAGAGGGATAAGCAAGCTGTTAGATCACAAAAATTCCCATGTTGCTCTCATGCTGGTGAGGTTGCAAGACTTTCAAACTCACCCTTTCGCTACTTTGTTAGAGGATTGTCGCGCTTTTATTCATGGCAATTGGTGTTGTATACTTTTTTTTTTTTGTTAAAGTGAAATGAATTGTCGTGCACACCATTTTTCTAGTCAGTATTCTTTACGGCCGGAGTTCATATCTAGTCTACGTGTTTCCATCTTTTTTTTTTTTTTCTCTTTTTGGAGAAATGACAGTGTGAAGTTTATATTGACACAGATTTTTTGTTAGTTTCATTTAATTTTCCCCACCTACCGACAAAAGGGTCCCTTTAGTCGGTCTTTAGCATACACGAAAGAAAAATGGTTGGCCATTTGCAGAAGGGTGTTTGGGATAATGGTTGACACCAGCATTGTGAAGTCGTGATACTTACCAATCACATAGTGATTGAGACTTCTGCCTAAGGAATATGCCAATTTTATTCAAAATGACGATCATTTCTTTAGAGCCACGAGGAAGAGAGAGAGTGTCTTCAACTTTTAATTTTTGGGCCTTTTGTCTTTGATGGTCCAGTTTCTCCGGTAGGCTCTCAGCCCAAAATTTCAGGGCCTTGGGCTGTCCCAAGCCTTTTGATGGGGCCGTCACCCATCATCAACTTCTACAGTCTTTATGGACCAAAAACCTCTCGTCTTCTACAGTCTTTTTAAGGTTTTTTTTTTTTTTTTTTTTTTTTGTTTAATCAGAGCCTATTAGGACTCGAATTTAAGACTTTGGCTTTAGTATCATTAAGTTAAAACTTATTGATTAGGGTCCTTTCCTTTCTATGTAACTTTTGTGTGGGCAAAATACAGTTCAATGAATTTTAACCTTGCCTTTACATCTCAAAAGCCCACGATTTCCTATGGCAAAATATATTATGAGCCTAGCTCGCATTTGATGGTGAAACATGCATAATGTTGCAGGCGAAGGATGATTACTTTATTGGGATTTGGATAAATAATAATCCAGCGTATTCATTTGCATGATGGGCTGGTTCTAGACGCACACACATTTAAAAAAAGTGGAACAACATAACAGGGAATAGAACGCGACTCGTTAATGCCACTCAAAAGCTTTTAAAAAGTGTGCGCAATTTAAGGAAAACATCAGTGCCCCAAAAGCGAAGTAAAAGAGTAACAGTAAAGATGAAAGGATCCTTCCTTGCGCTGAGGTTAATGTCACCCCTTTTTATAAGACCTACTGCTTCACTCAGATTTAGGCTGGAAAAAAGGAGAGAAAGCCTTTTTCCTTATATTTCACAAACTTATAATCAAAAGTCGCGAAGACATGGAAATTCAAACGAGAGAGAGAGAGAGAGAGAAGATGCTGAAACGGCAAAGCTATTCGCAACAAGAGGAAGTGGTCCCAGTTTTTGCCAATGTGCTTGCTGGATGATGATGTTGGGTTATAGCTATTAGCAATTGCCACTGTGTCAGAAATCACGGTTTGTGTTGTACCTAATTTCGAACCGTTTGATTAGCTACTTGTATTTATTGAGTAAGGATCAAATTATTCTTTGGAATTATTGCTCGCACGCTGGTTTTAACTTACACACATGCCAAAATTATTACCTCAAGGTACAGAAACCCTTGTCTTAGCTATCTAATACAACCGTTTTTTTACGTGAGTAAAAACAAAAATTTACTGTGTAAATATCAATACCTTGGTGCTCTATCATTATCAAAAAAGTATAAAAAATCCCCGCCAACAAAACAAAAATAAAAAATAAAAAAAAGAACAAAAATGGACGTCGGTTCACGAATCTGAATAGAAAAGTCGACAAGTTCACGACGTCGTTTGGTGGGCATTAATGATGAGATGTGGTCGCCACTCGTCATGCAATAATTTCTAAACTCTAGTGCACGGCTAGACGAGCGGAGTCCCTTTTCCTCTCTTTTTAAAAACTCTGTTGATGCTATCTTTCTTTTTGGCCTCATGACCTTTTTGTAGGGATTTAGGATTGACATTATAATGTCCACCCACAATGCAACCAAAAATCTTTGAAGGGTACTGAGATTTCAAGTATATTGATCCATCCGCATTCCCCCCCCCCTTTTTTTTATTCTTTTATGGTCCCTCTTCACGTTTTTTTTTTTTTTGTGCTAGTGGATGAATCCTCATCACTATCACTAGAGGGCCATTAATTTTGTATCTTGACCAATGGATTTGGCACTAACATGCCAATATCTTTCATTAGTGCGGAACACAAGGGAGGCGCAAAATTGTTAAAAAAGACGAACAAAAAAAAAAAAAAAAAAAAAAGGGTGATTCAATCATTCTCAGGTGTGTACATAGCACCACGACAAACATACTAAACGACTAAAATGTATCTGCCCAAAGGAATGAATTCAAAATTTGGACGCTTTTTTGATTGGAAACAGCTGATAGAAAAAAACAGAATTTATCTCATTTTAAACAATCTGGATTTGTTTTTGATATTTTTCTATTGCTTTTTTTTTTTTTTTTTTTGATGAAATAATTATTGAAGAACGGAAAGTGGGGGGCAGTGCAGAGAAAGCCAAATGCTTCACTACCCGAATAAAATTTTCGGTGGGTCTGCCCCTGGTATCACTATCACCATCGGTTCTTTTACTCAGAGGAAAGGGCCAAGCCGTCCGGTACTACTTGTCGCTAGTATGCACTGGGGTCCACTCAATCCTTCTCTCTTATTTTATTTTATTTTATTTTACTTTACTCTCAAAATTTTATTTTATATATTTTCTAAATATTCAACATATTACAAAATAACGAAAAAAAAAAAAAAAAAAAAAAAGAAAACAGGTGAAAAAGCAGAAAAGAAAGAATCAAAATCTGGCATTTTCAAAGCCGTGTAAATCGCTGACCCTGTTCATATGCTTCCTCATAATCGCCAGTTTAGCCAATCTCTCAGCGGTTCGCCACGCCGATGTTGGTGTCAGCGGCTCCGGTTTCTCCTCCGCTCGTTGACTACTCCTCTGTCTCTGGCTCAGCACCATGTGCTGCCTGCGGCGGTGCAGCTCGGCAAGCTCCGCCTCCAATACCCGTACATACTCCCCAGCCGAACCATCATCACTCGACTTCATCAACAAGGCTCGAGCCGAGGACAACAAGTGGTAAGCCCCCGATAAATCGTTGTGTTCCATTAATCGCCGAGACTCGGCAACTGCTCTTGTGCCGACGTGGATGTTCCTCAACCGTTGGATTCCACGCCCCGAAGATCGAACGGCTTGACGCTGGGGAATCAACAAAGCCATTTCTTCAGAGAAGGCCAATTCATGTGACAACGGGTCTCTGAACGAGGACCGCACGAACATGTGGTGGGGCCCGGCTGAAGACGCGGGCACTTTCAACTCGACGAGCAATTCTCTCTCTTCCTCTGCGTGAAGGTCCCCGACCCGAACCGAACCCCGGCCCACATACGCTGGGTCGACCGGCCACGGGGTAGACCGCTAGAATTTCTGCTTGACCTGAACCGGGGGCAAGCCGCAGTTGAAGCCTAAGATCGTGGACCGTAACGCTCAAAAGGCCACGAACACAATTGCCCAAGGCGTCTTCAGGAGGCGCGTGACTGTCCCCGAAGCCAATTGCGTGAACGGGGATTTCCAAGTGGGAGAAACGCGTGGAAGAGACGACAAAGGAGGATGAGGAGGAGGAGGGCTTCTGATTAATGGAGCTTATGTGGGGTCGATCATCCTGACTGTTGGAGAAAATCACGATGGTGGCCACGGGGTTTTTCTCTCGGCGGTCTTCGATCACTTTCGCCGCCTTTTTCACCGCGTCGATTACGCTCATCCCTTGACCGGTGCTCCCAAGCGCATCCACAATACGCCTCGCCGACCTCCTCCCGGTCGCCGTCATCCTCAGCAGCGGCAGCAACCGCTTCGAGCTGGAAGAAAACGCCACGATAGACATCCGATCATTAGAACCCAGCGAGGAGATGATCAATCTCATGGCGCGTTTCATCGTCTGAGACTTAAGATCACGCATTCTGTCGCTGACATCCAGCACAACCACCAAATCGATCGGAGCTCGGCGAGCAGCCACCAGAGCCGGCGGCGCTCTCACCTTCAGCACCACGACGAGTGTCTGGTGATTCCTCCCGACGGTCAACACAGCTGACTCCGGCGACAAACTGACCTCTACATCCTTAGTTACTTTTGCTTGAGCTGGATTTACAAAGAAGCCTTGAAATTGAAACAAGTCGATGATGTTTCCATCTTGCTCGTCGTTTTCTTCCAATTCGGGTATCGGATTGAAGAGAGAACCGGGGGAGAGCGAAATTAGACTTTCATCATCGTTGTAGACTCTAAAGTTCTTGGAAGCTTTACGAACATCCTCGGCCTTGTTTTTGGTGTCCTCTTTGTTGGTTTCTGGGATGTGGTGGGAAGAGAGCAGAGGAAGCTCTTTCCAGGTGGCCTTGCAAACAGGGCAGATAAGGAACTGTGGCCTTTTGACGTGGGATGCCACGCAAGGGAAATGAAACACATGATTGCACTCGGCTGTTAAGATGGCCGTCCCTTGTCCGCTTCCCAAGCTCTGCAGGCAGATTCCGCATCGGCTTGAATTCGATTTGGAGAGTCCAATGGTGGCTTTGAGGAAGGAGAAACTAGAGGGTGATCTTGGGGACCATGGATTGGTGAAACGGAACAACTTGGGGCTATTGTTGTGACTTTCTGGGGTTGGCGTTCGGGTTGGGGTTCGTGTTGGGGTTTTGCATTGGAGTTTTGGGCTATTGGGTACTGAGGACGTTGGTGTTGTTGCTACGGCGGTGGTCTGGCACTGGAGACTTCCTGGGCTTGACCCCGGCTGGGTTTGTAGACGAGGGGTTGACGGGTTGGAGAAAAACCCGAACTTTGAACTTATTCTTGGACTGTGGCCGCTATCGTCGTTGTCGTTGCCGCCGCTGCTGCTTTTATTGCTGGTCTTATTCTTGGTGTTGTTGGAATGTTCGTTGAATAATGCGGTTTCTCGCTCTTCTTTGGGGATTGATGTACAAAACGCTCTTCTCCAGCCAGTCACCATACTGTCAACAAAGATCAAAACCTCAAAAGAAAAAAAAACAATTTGATTTTCTTTCTTTGTGAGTCTCTGTTCGCAGTTGTGATTGGCTATTTTTATAGCAAGAGTTTTGATGTGGAAGAAGCAAATGGGAAAAGTAGAAAACGGAGTAACTCAAGGGAGACAAAGGAGGATATGGACAAGAGAGGCTTCTCTTTCCTTCTAATCTCTCTCTATCCGTCTCTCTGTTGCAAGATCGCCCCAAAAAGATCATCGAATTAAAAAAACAATAAAAAAATTAAATCAAAAATTGTTAAGTATAATAAATTTTTTATGAATTTTTTTCAAAATTTTTTCCTTATAAAATTTTTTTAAAAATTATTCTTAAAATTAATATTATTAAGTCAAAATGACCTCATTCTTTTGCTAAATTTAATATATACCGTTATATGAAAAAAGTAATTAATGATAAATATAAATATATAATTAAAAGTTATATAGTAAGTTAAATGAAAAAATTAGAGATATTTTTATAAATAGTATTAATATGAAAAGTAATCTAAAAAATTTAAATAAAAAATACATAAAAATAAAATTTTAAAAAAGATAAAAAATATTATAATATAAAAAATAATTTTAAATTTAATATTTTTAAAAAATAAAAAGTCTCAGTCAAATTGCTGCAATTTCCCTGTCTCACTCCCTCATGTTATAAGCTAATAAAATAATACTGAAGAGGCTTTTTTTTTTTTTTTTTTGGATCAAGGAAGATAGGGATTGAAGAGGGCTTTTTACAAGCAGGATAAGTATTGCATATTTAAAGCAAATTGGGTATTGGGATTTGCATGGTAAACGGCAAATGCAAGTTGTTTCGCACAGTAACAAGTCAACGGATTGGCCTATTTATTTTGCCCTCTACATGTTTTATTTATTCTGCTAAATTAGACAATGTCTCTCCATCCAAAAGGAAAAAAAAAAAAAAAGGAATAATGTTGTTTCACTGACCTCACCGCAAGCAGCAGCGAGAGATTTCATGCCAGCCTTGCCACATTTTCACAAGCAATTTTCTTTTTTTTTTGACTCCATTTCCACTCCGCTTAGAGAGAGCTACCCTGCCACCAGTTCTGACACGTTTCGTGAGGTTAGTTGGTTTCAGCAATCTGAATTGTACTATGGAACAGTGATCTTTGATCTTTTTTGACGCTGAACTTTCGCAGCAATGGCCAGTACTTTTTGTTTGATTGCGATGTGTGGGGAAGGAAGGCAACTGGTGGGAACTTGAAGACGCTCTGGCCTCACCCGGGGATGTTAAAAATTGAAAATACTCCTTTCGTGTATCCCAACTGGGAACCACTGTTTGAAGATAATTTGAATAGATGAAGACAAAATTTTTATATTATATTTTTTATAATTTATATTACAGTATAAATTAATATAATATAGAAATATAAAAATACAATATAATTTTTTTAATATTTACTTAAATATATTAAATTTATTTAATCTAAAAATTTGATTAGATTAACTCAAAAATAATGGGCATTATTGCTTGAAGGCACCGCACGCCCCAGGGAACCAGAAAGCACAACAATAAATGAGAAAATTGGACTGCTTGAATGTGATCATACAATATCAGCAGGTATTAAATTCTACGGGTCCCATTTAATGTCACGCATTCATTCAAAGTGGTGTGGATAAGTTAGCGTGACAATTTGGAATTTCTCAAGTGGCCTTACTCATAATTCCATTTGTTTGCATTTTTTGAACGAGCTTGTAAACTTTATGGCTTTATTATTAACTAATTAAACTATAAAAAGTTTAAAATTTGCGCTTGTTGTTATAATGAAATATGTATATTTATGTCTCAAATATGCTTTTGTTATTTTTTTCTCTTCATAAAAAGCCTGAAAAAATTTGGATATGAGAACAAACAAATAGAACCCTTTTTTTTTTTTTTTTTTTTTGAATTGAAATTTTATACTTCTTTTTCTATTCTGTTCGTTTTGCTTTTCTTTTCTTTATTTTTTTTTTTAAATTTTGGAATACCTTCTAATTTTATTGAAATTTTTAATTATGTTACACCTTCAAAATATACATTTTATTTTCAAAGCATAGGAATATATTTAGTGTTTCGTTCAAAATTTGATGGAATTAGAATCGCTTAGATCGTCATGAATTTGACTAAATGCACTAAATAATGGAATTTCCAATTCCATTTTGCTTAAAATTTGATGTCTATAAATTTAAAATCCATGGAATTGAAATGTTTTCATACTGCACTACCCCCTTTGGATAAAAGACCAAGTTGAAGATAACATAAATCTGTTAGAGAGTGTTTAAATGTGGTCCTTTTCCAATTAAGCCTCAATTAATGTCATACATTCCCATTTTGAGTAGGAACTGATGCGAAGTGACTGTAATTCTCATTACAATATTCCTTTTTTTTTTTTTTTTGGTTTTCTTTTTTAAGCTGAATCGCAATATTTCATCTAGTTCTGAAATAAATAACAAGTTTTATCTCAAGCAGAATTTAATACTGTCTTGTCTAGAGAAATGTACATTACCCTTTTAAAAGAAACATTTAAAGCTCTTGACGCCGCGTCCTCTCGGACTTACAAACTCACATCGTTTGGGACTCAGAATTTTTAAATTCTGAAATCTTCAGTAAATAATTTATATTTGGTTTACAAAGAGACAAACCTTAATCCTTTTACTCGACTTTCTCAAGATACCAAGAAATTCCCTTTCTTTAAACTTGATTAACCTGTCTCCATTCAAATTTAGAATAATAAAAAAAATAAAAAATTATATTATTTTATTAATTGTGTCTAATTATGTCTATTATTTTGTATCTATTTAGTTGCTTTCATAAGTTATTTACCATATTAATTTACCCAAACTATCACGAATCGACCCATGTGCTATGAGAACTCGATTCTTTCTTGACAAGAAGTAAAAATCCGACGCTTGATATCGCTGGTCGCGTAATTAAAATTTATGCGAAAAGCTTTTCTATATTTATATTCCTTTTATTTTTAAAAATTTTTTATTGGCATAACCTATTGACTTTTGAGTTGCTTGTCGTATCTTTCTTTCTTTCTTTTGTTTTTTCCTGTGGTAAGATGAAACTTGAAAGCAGTGCTAATTAACTCAAAACATTTACACCTCTGTTACCCTCTTAATATTTATTCACTTCACTCTCATTAAATTTAACATATATTTGGGGTTAAAACTCGAAATTATAAGCCAAGCAAAATCAAATGTCAAGGAAACATGGAATTAAAAACATTACAGTGAAATCAAACAAGGTTAACAGTTATAATTGGGGGTAAACCTTTCTCTTTTTTTTTTTTTTTGAGCTCTAATAAGATTAATAATTAATGGAGTAAGCTTTAACCCCTCAAACACCAACCTTAGCTGATGCAGTGAGAGACAAAAGATACCTTGTGTGCTTATTGCGACACACTCATGATAGATCCAAAACAATGTTATTATAATTGATTTTTTTCCCCCTCAGAGTGCAAAAGTTGAACAAAATTATGGTTTTATAATCTCCTCTTGGATCTCACCCAAGGCTTTGACAACCATGAGCTTCCTAACGAGGGGCACTAAGCAGAAAATCTTCATAGCAGATCCTTCTTAAATCTGCTTTGAAACGTGATGAAAATACAAATCCTTTTCAATAACGGAGTATCAGCCTTTATAAACATTTTATAACATTTGAATGCCAATATAAAAATAAAAACTTAATACTATAAAAAGCTTTTATTTATTTATTTTGAGATTGTTAAGTAATCAAGCCTATTGAAGATAGAACATTTCTAAAGGACAATGAAACTATAATCTTCCCCTAACGACAGAAACCAATGACGGGGGTGACTAGAATTGCGGGGCTTCGACCTCTCACATGCATTTCCAACACAGTAACAATACATAAACGGACATCATAATAACTAATAATGCTTATAAATTCCGCCTTTCTTTTCTAATGCTATTTTTATTATTAAAAAAATAAAAATGGTGCATGATTAGAAGTTGGTTTTGTGGAAATTCGACGAAACTACCACGGGTGTTAGGTTCCATAGGATAAATAATGGGGTCGACTAGTAATTCTATAAAGTGATAAAAAATTGAAAGAATTGGCCTTGGTTGGTGGGTTGAGTGGTTGCCATTATTGGAGCACATGCCCATCTCCTCATAAGTAGTGCTAGAATCCTCGCCAATCTTCAGACCAAAGAAGAAACAACCACTCAAGTAGACTCCGTGTTACGTGAAAACATACTTCTTTGACAGCCTAAACAGAAATATTCTAACGCTCAAGTAACTTCTTTTTCTGTCAATTATAGTTATGAAATTCAAATACCTATAGGAGTTATATAGACTATCAGATCTTTTATAGCTACTCAGTAGTACAATACGTTATTGACCTCAATTATCATCAGGGATCTTTAAAACTCATTGGTGTCAATGCAATTCTTCATCATTAGCTTCATACCCAATTTTTGAGACGACAAATATTTTTTGAATCTTCTTTCCTCAACATGACGCAAATAATCTCAACCTCAATTACACTGCTGTGGGGTGGGGGGAGGGGGCGTATGTAGTGGGGAAAGGATACAGGAAAGGAGAGAAGAATAAAAATTATTTACAAATAGAATTAAACTGCGAGATACACACATCAAATTAAACTTTAATTTTATTCTTTTTATTAATTTTTAAAATTTTTGTGTCTTCAGGTATGACCAATTCTTACATCTGTTAACCTTTTTCCAGTAATTTTCCTATGTACTGAAGAAATAATGAATTTTATTACCTTGTCATCTTATTCTCCTCCTTCTCTCAGCACCAGATTATGAAAAGATTTTGTCAGAATTGTTATTTTCCTGTTAAAATTTCAACTAACCTTCAGATTAATCTTTGCTTGTATTTTGGGTTAACTAGCATGCTGTACAAGTTTAAAAGTTTATCTTGGACAATGTAAAAGCATTTTCTAATGATACAAACTACTTACATGCACTAAACAAAGTATGTTTTCACGTAATAATTGTATTTTCGAGTTCTCTATATAAAGAAATTAAGATGAATGAAAAACTAAGTTATTTACTCTGCAACTTCATCTATCCAAAAATCATGTCTCTTGACTCATTTCAATATCTAAAATGGTTTCTCTCTCTCTTTCTTTTTATTTATTTTTTTTCCTTTAGAATCTCCTATCCTTTCTCCAAGGATTCAATTAGTGTCTCAATCATGTCTACATGGGGTAGCCTTCAGGATCCTTAATACTCAACAACACCCCCTACACAATCGTTTTCTCAATAACTGTCTGGACCAAGGTTTAGAAACTGTACCAAACATACTAGGTCATATAACATGAACCAGGACCAGTTATTAGCTACCACACTTGCTGAGAGGAACTATCAATAGCTGTCAGGCGGCCCCCATTCCATTTTCTCCTTAAATTTCAATATCAATATCAATATCGAAAAAACTGTAAGGAACACACAGATTGCAAATTGATGGCTTCTGAATGCAGTGAATGTGGTGGACGTCATTGTTGCTAACTAAATGGGGCGTGGAGCTCCAGGAGATCACGACGGAAGGCCATTAGGTTCGGGAACAATTGACAGCCAATAATCAACCAAAGTCCAATGCTACAATAAATATAATTGATGCGTCCTTGATCCATTAACTCGTAAGATAAGCAATTGCGATATGTGGCAGCATAAGGCACACAAGTGAAGCATTACCTATCACATTGATTACCCTTGTATTCTCTTGACGCTAATGACTAGAAGTTTGTCGGGAGGGGACGCCCATAGCAATGTCCATATTTGGCTTTTGGAAGACATTTTGACATATGTAGCATAAAATTTTTATTATCAGTCGCAATTGCAGGGTAGCATTTTAAGTCTCTTAACTTGGGGCAAATAATAGAGGTAGTTCTAATCTTGTACGCAACCAAAACTGTGTTATAATTAGAAAGGAAAGTGACATTAAGAAATGAAAAATAAAATAAGAGAGAGAGAGTTTCACAATTTTTCAATGTCGAGTTTCATATGGAAGAGGCACACTCACATGTGAGTATAATCTATATATGTAGCTAATTTCCTAAAGTGGAAAAAGAGAAGTCTGAACTAGAAAATCAGGGAATAATATGAAATCAGAAAGCTTTCCCTACTTGTAAGCTAATGAAGCAGACAAGAAGTGGTGGTCCAGTCAATGAAAACATTTTTCATGAGAAGGGGGTTATGCTTATCCATACTTTCTTGAAATTTTAACTTCAGAATTCAGTTGTCTCTGGTCAAGGTAAAAGAACCACACCTCAAGGTCAGACACAAAGAAAATGAAACTTTTAGGCTACGTGAAGCAATCCAGTGTTTAAATGTCATGGTCCTGAACCGACACATGAGAATAGGGAAGTCGCCAGCCTAGCTAGAAGATGCCTGAAAATGACCTCGGTGGTTGCTTTACAGAAATTTCAAAAAGTCTATGTAATAGCCTATGTTCTCAATAAGAGAAAGCATAGTGAAGGTGACAATGTGACGTTTTGGCATGTGCCTTCTCTCTCTCTTCCAAGCAACCAATAAAGCAAAACCTTCGGGTAATCCCACGGCCACAGAGTTAATATTGGGGGTTCAATGCGTGTAATTATTCTCCGTCTGATGATTTCTCCATTTCAACCACTCGAACAGCAACAGTACGTGTCAATGGGTGGGCTTAGTATCCATTACAAGTAAGGTCACCGTATTATACTGCATACACAAGCTGCAATTGACCTGCTCAAGGCTGAAGAGAGAATCAAACCAAATAGTCTGACTATATGAATTCAAGAGATACTTTGGTTATAAGCTCTGAAATTAAGAGGAAGCGCAATCCACTCTTTCTTTTTCTTTTTCAATCCCCCTTCTTTTCAAAAGGAACGAGGGTCTCGCAACAAATCCAAGGTGAGGACTCCGATCATCATTTATTATTATTATTATTATTTTATTGCAAAAGCCCCGTAAATATACCTAGAATTGTATATAAATCTATCATAATTATTAATTATAATTAATATTTTTTACGTAATTATTAGTTGTAAATATTAGTTGGAATGAATTTGTATTTAACTTCAACACCATAACTTTTTAATGTAATTATTCGGACAAAGATTTTTACAGCGAGTTGGGATTAGAAGCTCAAAATTTCATCACCCGATCATGGTGAACTCATCTTAGATAGGGTGAAACAATTATAAAAATTGAATGTTTCGTTCTTTTGAAGAGAGTTCGGCTATATATAATTATGTGCCTATGACCGAAAAAAAAATGGGAGATTACTTCTTTTCACCGGCGAGAAGCCGATAACATCTTATAATGCTAACATAATGACCAAATAATTCCCCACCGGCTTTCACTTTTTAATCAACAGGATTAATGATTACATATGATTTTTTATTACTAACCACCCGATCTTTCCATCAATTTGTGCGGATGCCAACCCAGCTTCTTGAAAAGACAACATATGTATGAATTGAAGACTTGAATTCAACTTCAACACTCCAATTATACAGCCAAACTGTTCAAATTCATCTTCCCTTGCCCAAGGAAAAAAGTGATTCTCTTTATATGACGAATTTCAACCAAATAATCAAACTGGGCTTAATTTGATCAAACACACTGTGCTAGGAATAAATACTTGATACCACAAACTTCAAAATTTAACCATAGGGTCTTGAACTCTTGGTTTTATGTCAAAAATTCAAATTCTAATCCGTACAAATCAATTAATAAATACTTGGTAAGACGGCCAAAACTTAGAAAATCAACAGGGAATAGGATGACTCTGCATACATGCAAGCTTTGATGCTTTTTCCTAACCTATTGCCAATAATGTTAGGCTGTTAGGGGATGCACCTATTTTAGCGGCTGTCGAGCAGACTAGGAAGGGAAAAGGATTGTGAACACTACTTTAATTGGGTAAAATATGAATCTTGTTTACCCACAGAACAAAAAAAAAAAAAAAAAAAATGGAAATTCTATGATCTGGACACGATATCATCGGCATGATTATGCATGTACTATTATGTTATAAACAAATAGCCCACAATTACCACTAAAAGTGGAGAAGTCCACACAACGCATCATAGGGCCAACAGAATTTGCCATTGAAAGGTCAACATTGCAAACCAAAAAGTCAAAATACAGCATTATCAATTTAGATTATTGTCAAGCCTGACAGGATGGCAAAAATGGACTTGCGGGGAAGAAGGTTTTAGATAACATGGGAACCACTAACTCCTCCAACTCCAAGGAGGGATGATATTATTGCCCCCATCATCTTCGCACTATCTTGCAACGATGGTCAACTGAGCTTTTTTTTTTTTTTCCGATGTACCCACAAAAAAAAAAAAAAGAAAGGTAATTTTCAACGAGAGTCGCATCCAAGTACAGTTTCTGTGCCATTATAACTCATGATTTATTAATACGCGGTCTTAAAGCAAGCAAATTTGATATTGGATGGTGTAGTTTAAATAAGCAAAATTAAGGAATTGAGACCGACGATTCAATTTCAAACAATGTGGTACCATGTGAAGTTGACATGCATAAAAAAGAGTGGCAAGAATTTGACCTTAAAACCATTTAATGGTATAAAATTCAACTCCAAAATGTGCGCTGAATGATCCCACAGATTTTGATAATCTTGATTACACATACCACTAAATTCACAGCAATTCAACACTCATTACCTAACTGTATTAGGTACCGAAAAAAAAAAAAAACTGTAGTAGGTCAACAATGCCTTTTTTTTTTTTTTTTTTTTTAAGCCTGCAGCCAATATACTTTGGATATGTCACTGTAATTCTACCTTAGTATTAAAGCCGAAAACAACGCAATTGGGATCTACGACAGCCTTTTTATTAAACCTACCCCTCGCATAACAATAGCGTTAGTACTTCAGATGTTTGCTGGGGTAACTCGATAAATAAGGGACACTCATTGGTGAAGACATTACTGTCACTGATATATTGATAATTTATGGATCATAATTTTCGGTTTGATTTTTTCTTTTTGTTAATATATATATATATATATATATATACACAATGCCTATGAGGGAGATAAGCCTGATTCTATATATATATATATATATTTTAACAATAGCGTGAAATCATAATGATACACTATACATGCACGACTACCCCTTGTACTCCATAAATGGCTAAGTAAAAAAAATTATTTGCAAAAGTGACATAGAAACGAATATAGTTAGCCACCAGGATAAAACTCTCACGAGGAGGTTGAAGTTTAAACCCAACATCTCTTAAAATTTTCACAAAATGTAAACTCTAATTTGGATGTTAAAAATAATAATAATAATAATAATAATAAAAGACACAATTTATAGCCTAATCCCATGTCTTCAGCAGGAAACGGGATATATTTCTGTAGCTCATAAAATTCAATATGGGAAGTTGAACTGTTGAGTGTTTTGCTGAGCCAAGGTAATACTTTATTAGTAGTAATGTACACTTACAGGGAAATAGCTCAATAAAGAGGGACTCTAGAAAGAAGAGAGTCGCAGAGATGATGTAGAGGTAGAAAACAAGACTAAAATCAAACTAGAGAAGAACAATGCAAACGCTCTCTTTCCAAGAACTAAGTGTTGCTACCGTGTCATAACAAGTGTCGTAGCCATTTTAATGCACCAGCGACTTCACAATTGAAATGGATGAAAATAAAAAAAGAGCATTGCCTAAGCTCTGCCTTTAAAATCCATAACATCCCTCCTTCTGCAGGAGACCATGGTCAATTGGAGACGGCGTAGACCAGCCCGCTTTGATAAGAGTGGCCGCCCGTAATGGGAGCATTCGACTTTCTGAGCTTCCAAACATGGGGGGAGCAAAATATCTAACTCATCTTTGTTACAGCGCAGAGAGTTAAGAAACAAAAAACACTTTAAACAAACAATATCAAACAGAAGACATTTGAGAAATGGATAATATCACTATCAACAACGTCGGTAACATCAGCTGGTTACACAACAATCAGACAAAACATATACAAGCTAACACGAACATCATCACCCATTCAAAACGCCCATGGTACTATACATCTGACATGTCAGTCACCCAACCCGACCCATCTCATCAAGCTGGTCCTTAAAATGCAGCCAACCTCCTCCCTTTCTAGTTTCATACTCTGAAAACAAGCAATGTGGCTGACTAGGCTCCAATCTTGGATTTTTCTTCATTAAGCTGGGAGCTGTGCATCAGACCACAAATGAAGTGCAGCACAAAATCTTTATCAACTCTTCAAAGAATTGCCTTCACCCAAAAAGACACAAGTAATAATAACATGTAAGGCACTAAAAATGCAAAACTATAAGAGAATTTTCTTTTGGAACTTGTCAGAACTAGTCAAAATTTTGTGGGTATCCTAATCTGTCCCACACATCACATGTCTAACTTTCTTTCAAGAAAATGCCTCAACTCGATTGGGTTTCATGTCAATACTTGGGTCTCAAAGCAGCATTCTCACTTCTCCTTCCTCAGAGCATCTTATCTCACATTCCTCAGCAATATTATGCAACAGTCAGGTGAAAAAAATAGGACTCAGTTTTATCAATACTACGTGGTAATCCCAGCCCTACATTTCATTGGCACTGACATTAGTTTCAACATTTCCAACAAGAGATGTACATGAGATAATGCCACTCTAATCTGAAAATGTTTCATTCAGACACTGTTTTATGCATTAAAGTGATGATTAGACCAAGGCACACACCTAAGCCAATGGCATCAGAGCTCTTCATTATCTTCAGCCTCTTGCATGAATCAATAAACATCCTGTGGCAAATCAAGAACAGTTGGATAATGGGTACATCAGCCAGAGGTGAGAAAAACACACTGAGAGAATAAGGGTTCAGGGGGATGGTGACAGAAGTCCAATGAGAACTAAATCAAGAACAGTTGGATAATGGGTACATCAGCCAGAGGTGAGAAAAACACACTGAGAGAATAAGGGTTCAGGGGGATGGTGACAGAAGTCCAATGAGAACTAGCTTGTGGAGTGCATCCACAGGACTAGATTAAAATTGCCATTCTAACATCCTGGGACAAACAGTTACCAAGTAGTTTTAAAATACATTTAAATAATACCTTTATTTGGGCCAGTTTTCAATACCTGTTGTCCCAGCTAAAAGTCTCGTGTCATTATAAAATTATAAGTTCACAAAACTCTTCTGCAATTCATTTAAACCAGCCAGACCCACACACAACACCATGACTCTCACACAGACATACAAAATTTCTCAATAATTTATCTGCACCCACTATTCCTTGGGTCCTACTAAAGCACCTCAGTAAAAATTGATTGAATAGGTAGACTTGCCACTTTTATCTGGGAATACAATAACAATGCCGCCAACAAGAGATTTGTCAAATAAAGAAAGATAAAGTGTCAAGTAATATTACATCAATAAAAACAACAAATAAGTCCTAGATAAGTTGGCTTCAAAGAGATCAAATGCTTTTTCTGGGGATGATATAACAATTTGAATATTACAATAATTAAAAGTCAAACTTGAGTGATACAAGTTTCTATAACTGTGAGAAGGAATGATTATGTCATCCATTGCATCACTTATTCTATGCTACCCACCCCCCCTCCAAATAAAAATGCCAAATATGTATTCTAGCACCTTTCGTCAATCTACCATGTCATTTGCTGGGATTCTCTATCCCAACTGAGGTGACCACTCGAGTTTCCTCTTGATTGGAAGATAAGACTTAAAAGCCAACTTTTTGCATAAAATGTATATCATCTTAGATTTTGGTTCAACTAGTTAAGTGGATTTTGTCTTCAAATTGTTTAAGTTATGTGTAAAAAAGGGGAAAAAAAACATCAATAAAATTATAAAAAGGTTGACTATTCCAATTTTCTTCTTGATTGGGAGGGGAAAACATAGCTTCCCACATACAACATATCTCAATTAGTTCAGTTAATTAGCATAAAAAAAATGTTCATTTTCTTTTATCAGCCTAGCTTATAACTTTCTAATGGAAGATAATTTACACAGCAAATTCAGCACCAATATTCTAAATTTCATACTAGCAGACACAACAAGAGAGAGAATCCAGGCAAGAGAGACACAGAGAGAGAGAGAGAGTTAACACTCACTCCCATGGCACATCACCAACAAGCATCCAGTCACCATCCTTATCCTCATATGTAAGAACATATTCTGATCCATGTAGAAGATCTACCACCTTGTTCTCTCTAATCTTTTCCCTCCCTAGAGCTGCACCTGATCCACATTGACCGGAGACAACCATTGAAAATAAATAAAAAAAAAAAAAGTCACCAATTCCATCCACTATCCTTTTTCCAAATGAGAACTTTGCAAGGGGATTCTGCATATCAAATTGCAGGCTCAAGACTGTCTGAACATAGGAACAACTCACCAATGGTAAAGGAGCTGAACATATTCTCAAGAGCAGAAGACAACTCCTGATAAGTGGAAAAAGTTCTCAGGTCTACCTTCCTCAAATAAGGAGCACCATCCATGCTGACCTTGACTAAAAAAGCAACAGGACCAGGTTTGCCATCGACTTCTTCATTGTTCTTTGAAGTAGTTGCCAATGAGTTCTTTCTGCATGACTTTATTGGAGGCCAACCAACAACCTGTGCCCTGTGAAAAACGGATACAGTAAACATGGTCATCATCATTCTGTGCTATTTTACTTACTAAAATCTCAATAAATCTCCATCATTTGTACTAACTTGACAGTTGGAACACTGCTGCTCTTAATAGAGGCACCAGTCTGGTTTAGTTTGGATCCATTTGCAGTACCAGATCTTTCCTGGAATGCTTTCAGTGGCAAGTCTTTCATTGTGGCTGATTGAGTCCCAGAAGGCCTAGATGACACCATCACATTAACTGCTGAATTACCAGCATAATTACCTTGACCTGCAGATTGTCGAGATTCAGACTCAGCCCCACCTGCATGAAACATCCAGTTCTTTTGTGCATACACAGAACTCTTCACCTCTGAGAAACCATCCATGGTGTCGCAGAACTCTCTTTTGTTTCCTGAAATAACATGTTTCTGAGATGATGAACAAATCCCATCCTTCATAGGAACTAAGGGAAACAGTGGCTTCTCATCATGCTTCCCTTGGCTCAAGAAAATATCTGAGTTTCTTTCAGGTGATCGGGATCCCGGAAGACCAAGCCTCAACTCTGTAGCCTTCAAGTTGATATGGTTCTTATTCTCCTCTGGTAAGCTCAGGCCCACTGAGCTGTCAACTGAAGAACAGTCTGATAATCCAAGATAATATCGTTCTTTCAATTCCGAGTCTTTGTCGCAGCCAGAGTCTATGGAGGGCGAAGAGGGCACTAAAGTAGTCCTCTGGCCTTGCTCAGAAACACCTAGCAAAGGCAGAGACATTACACCTCTAAATTTACCAATCAGCCTCTTCACCTGCCTCAAATGAGGTAAGCCCAAGTCAAATTTGCTGCTTCATTGCTTAAATACACCAGGCAATGAAAAATTCAGACCCAAAATAAACACAAAAACACCAAAGCAGTCTTTAAGAAAAACAAAAACAGCTACAAAATGTTTTAAGAGTGTTGGAGAAAAGCATGACTGATTTTTTGTAGTGATCCCCCCCCCCCCAAAAAAAAAAGAAGGATGCACATAATACAAACCAATAATATCAGGATCCCCTTATCATCAATTATCATTCATTTAAAAGCACATAAAAAAACAATGCCTAAAAGAGCAGTAAGTCAGAATGGACACAAAAGCGATACAAAGGAGACAAAAAAACACCAAAAAAACAAAAGATGAAATCTGTAATATCTTCAGCATCTTGTGCATATTTTCACCTTCAATAGCTAAAATCAGCCCAATATGACTTGCTGACTTTGTATGAACCTTAAGAACTGCAGAAATATTAAGTACTTCAGTTTTCTAGTCATGGAAACGAAAAGTACACTTTAAATAAAATCAAAAACTAAAGATTATGGAACCCCCCAAGAAAAAAAAAAAAAAAAAGCAACAGATGCACATTTACCAGAGAACTAACATAACCCCTCCAAGATCTCACTCAAGACAAGCTCAAATTTCTACAAAACCAACATGAAAATAAAATAAAATAAAATAAAAAGACAGCTCAATACAACAAATGAGGCCTCTAAGGCGGGAAACCGGGAAGACATACCTGAAAAAAAAAAACCTTGTGAGCTTCACCGAAGATAGAAGAGAAGAGAAGAGAAGATCGACAAAAGGCTTCAATAAAATAATAATAATAACAATAACAAAGGGAAATGCAAACAATGGCAAGGAAAAGCACAGCGCAGAGAGAGATAGCGAGAGATCAGGGTACTTCCACTAAGCCAAAAGCAACAAAACGTCAAAGGCTCAGGTCGACCAACTCCAAAACCTTTTTATAAGGTAATAAAAAAAAATTATATTTAACATATTCTAAAAATTACAACCGTATTTTAAAACGTAACAGATATATATATAAATATATAACATTTAAGTGCGATAAAAAAAATAATTTCTCCCGTTAAATATTTATTTATAAATATTTAACATAATTATAAAAATAATATTATAAATATCTTAACAATAATAAAAAGTATAAATCGTTACAAGTGTTAAAATATATATATATATATATGTTAAATATAAATTTTTTAAATAAAAAAATTAAAAAGGCTGAAAGGGCAAAACGGACAACTCTCCTAAAAGAGACCGGGACCCACTTTCGTTCTTAGTTCCACATGCGTCGATCAAGAGCACGGCTAGTATTCGTGGTGAAATATTCATCTCAGCCGTTGAATTTTCTGAGAGACGGAAAAATAAAAATTAAATCATAAATTATTTCATGTTAGAATTTTTTGTATCAAAAAATTTTCTTTTTCAAAATTATTCTCACAATACTTTTTGATTTAAGAAATTTTTTTAAAACTACACTCAGGTTAAAATTATTAATTAAAATATATTTTTTTCTTATTTTAAGTATTACTTATATTTAATATTTGAATAGTTTTTTTTATCTTTTATAAAAATATATTTTAAATTATTAAATTTAATTTTTGAGAGATTTTTTTATTAATAATAAAAATATTATTTTATTTTTAATATTAAAAAGAATTTTTTCCTTTTATTTTTTAAAAAATATTTATGTTTAATATATTATATGATAATATTTTAAATTTTACATAATATTAAATTAAAAATTATATAATAAATTTAATGAAAAAAGAGAGTTAATAATATTTTTAATTAATAATATTAATATAAAAATATTTTTTAAAAAAATAAAATATTTAAATAAAAAGATATAATAATAAGAGAGAATAAATTCCAAAAAATTGAATCAAAAAATAAGTATGATTCTTACTTTGTAAGGCATCAGATATGCTTTAAAAATCAAAAGCGAACCTGACCTTGTGTTGCTTTTTGTCTCTTTTTTGTTTTTTTTTCATGGACAAATAAGCCCCTCTGTTAGCTGAAATATTTAACTCCTCTTCAATTGCATTTGCACCCATATTTTTCCCCTTTCGGGTTACTGCAGGCGCACAGTTGTGGCCAGTTATTTTAAGGTTGGCAGAAAATAAGTTTAAAAGTGGTTGAATAAGGTACAATTATGTTGCCGGCATTGCCTGGGCATAACGTAGAGTCCAACCATTAGAGTTAAACAAACTGCCTCGGTACTCTTGTCTCTTTCACCAATACGAAGATGCTCTTTTGTCTCATATTCTTAGTTGGACAGCTAATCTCATAAATCCCTGTAACTATTGGTTCTAAAGTAAATATGGCATAACAATACTCGGAAGTTTTACTTTTTACATTTTGGGGAGCAAATTGGTACTTGGATTGTCTTCAGTTTTCATCGGACAGTAGAGACACCAACTGATAAAGTCAAGAAAGTTTAATTACACCGGCCCCATTGACCACATATCCAAAATAAAAAATAAAAAATCAAATTTCATATAGATGCCGAAAACAAGAGCAGCATTTATTATTATTATTGATCTAAAGCACATAGGATCGAATAAGATTAATGCTTTGTTTGGATTTTTCCATTTTCTCACTCTTTCCATTCGCGTCGCTTTCTTTCTCATCCTTTTATAATAACCAAACACATAATAGGAAGCGGATAGGGACGGAGGTCAGGAAAGGAAATAACTGTGATTAGAGTGTAAGAAAATGGCGATTGACGTCCGGGCCAGTCGGTGCCTCCCACAACTCACCACGCGCGCGCGCGCGCATATATATATATATATATATATATATATATATAGTATTAGTTTCATGTATTAATTAAAAAATATTTTTTTATTTATATTTTATTTATAAATAAAATAACATAAAAAAATTAAAATTTTAATATTATTCTAAGTTTTGATCCAATTATATTTAATATTATACTAATAAATCAAAATTATATTATTTTTTTTAGGTGAATTAATGGACACTAATAATAACTTTTTGGCACAAAAAATTAATTTTTATTTGATAGTCATTGTAAAGCAAATTAATTATTGCATACTCAGTATGTACATAAAAAATTAACCATAATCAGACAAAGGAAGATTGTAAGTTACACAAATGCTATGTGACGTTTTGGTCATTAAAAAGTAAAAGCCCTCGTTCAACAATTCTGTAAGAGAGGGTTAAGCTTAGTAAACTATAATAATTATAACTGTTGAATTTGATAATTGAAAAAAATTAAGGAAAATTGTTTGACTGCAAAAATTAATGTCTAAAATAAAAAAATTTATTTAAAATAAATAAATAATATAATATAAGTTAAATATATTTAATTTTATAATATAAAAAATAAATATGTCTAAATCTAAATTTTATGCTCGAGAGGTACGGCCATTGATGGTCCACTGGCGTGTCAATCACTCTCCATCCCGCATCATCTCTCCCACGCCACTCATTCTTTTAGACCGATGCAGTGGATGTTGTCTCCTTCCGCTTTTTTTTTTTTCCCAAATTGTCCCTTTAACATTACTGTCATTTGTCAAATTTGGTTTATTTTATCCTTTTATCACTGAGTCCTGCCACCAGTATGACTCATGCATAACTCTGTTTGTGACGTGGCATTTTTTTGAAAAAGAATTATTTTAAAAAAATTCAAATTTTATTTTAAAAGATTCAAAAATTTTTATTTAAAAATCTATAAAATAGTAACTTGACGACAAAAGCACAAAATGGATCATACTTGACGAAACGGCGCTAAAGTTGAAGGGAGATTTAAAAAAGAAAAAAAGAGGTGAACATAAATGCAAAACTCCGAAACGTGAGAGTGGATTTAATCTTTTTTGTCTATTTTCTACTATAATCTTGTTTCCTGTACATAAAATGATATAAACAAAAGATAAGTTTATTCTGTCCAAAAACTGCCTAAAAAACTTGTTTCTTTTCATATATTTACATGAAAAAAGTCAAGCACAAATACTTCTTTTTTTTTCTTGTAAAAACCAAACAAACTTATATTTTATTTTAATAAATATACGATAAAATTGTTCTTAATATTAAAATTAAAAATTATTTATTAATATATAAATTTATTTTTTATAAAAAATATTATTTAAATAATAATAATTTTAAATAAATTTTTTTATATTTTATTAAAGCATACTAAATTTAAACTTTAATATTGTGTTAAACATATATATATATATATATATATATATATATATTTTTATTTTTATTTTTTAAAAATTCAAGAAAAGACTGTTAAGAAAATTCAGGACAATGAGGAAGAAGTACATTGAATTTTGACCGCACTCCCATGTAGAGTAATAATAGCTCATTCTCTCGTTCAAGTTAAAAAACTTTATCGTATACTGTTAAAAAGGATAGATATACGTCACAAGAGCGTGGCATCTAAGTAGATTTATTGGCAAAAAATATGTGGATGTTGCTTTAGTTTAAATCGTTTGATTTGTAATTTTTTAATTATGGGTCAACTTCCTCAATTTTATAATATTAATCTTCGTTGGGAAGTTCTACCTCACAATCCGCCGATTTGGTGGAGTCCATGGCTGCAAAATTAAACAGAAACCCATTTTATGGACTGTTAAACAAACCTAAAAGACCCCGCTTTTTGGGTAGCTTCAAACGCAACTATAGCTGCATGGTCAAACCGAGGCAACTTGGTTTACGGAAATTGTTAGAAGTAGGTACCAAATTAATTAATTAATTATGTTTTATTTTTATTTATTTATTTATTTTATAGAGATTGGCCAAATTAATTATGTGGACCTAAGCCACCACAACAATAGACTCCTAAACGTTCCAAATCTCGAGCTCCATAATCCGAATCATGACAAGTACATTTTGTGGCTCAATTTGTGGAAATATTCTAAATTTTCTTTTTAACATTATTGGGTAGGTATAGTTGGATTCCTCTTTAGGCACTCTTATGTAGACATCCTACTTGCATCCCATGCATGTATTAAAAAAGAAAATATGTGACCACCTCTCGTTTATGGTCGAATGATCAAAAAATTTTGTTTGTATTATGTGATTATTAATTTAAATTTTTTGTTAAGATATTTAATAAAATCTAAAATACATTTGATTTTACACAAATTTAAGAATAATTAATGAATTTTAGTAAAGTTCATATTGATAACAAACTTAATTACTTACTTAAACTCATAATTTACTGTTTCAATGTGATCTGATCTGACACTAAGCCGGCTGATAAAAATTTCAATTGTGACTAGATCAATCGAACCCCTTCTTGGTTACGATTTAAACTGTGACTTTGAACTGTATCCACTTTCGGGCTGGTTCTAACATGGCCCATAATTGAGAACGACGCCGTCTTATATTTTCCAATGATTCTGTCCCAGGAAGTGTATTTTAAATGAGAATTTGATGAGGTCAGTCCACTATTTTCACAACAAGGCCGGACCATCTAGTTAGATCGAATAAACTAAGAATTGATCGGAACTCTGGTTTGGCTCAACCATAAACACTAAAAAAAAAAAAAAGAAAAAAAAATGTCAAAGCCAATTAAACTCAAGTTGAACTAGAAAAATCAGGTAAAAAAAATTAAGATAACTATTGTAGTTCAAGGTCTAACCAATTTTAATTTAAAAGTCCTAAAAATTATAATTTGACCTTAATACTTTTTCTAATTTATAGTGGAGTCTTATATTTTGTCAACTTGAAACGGACTCGTATAAGTCACCTAAACTTGTTTTTTAAAACTATAATTTAGTATATAATAAAGTCTCCTTTTATGTATATATATTTTTTATTTTTAATTAATAACATTTAAATTTGGGATCCTTGAATAACCAAATTCCAATTGAAATGAAATCTGTAGAATAAATCAATCCAATTGAGGAGGAATGAAGAAAAAGTTGAAGCTGTACATAAAAAAACATGTTGGCTGATAAATGGGCAACTTCGGCTTTATTGGGCGGATCGATCTTGGGTCTAAGAATGTTGGGCCTTTTGTCCAACTGTGCAGAAGGAGTTGGACTTTTAAAGTGCCTTGCATGAAGCCTCGCATCAGCTACAGACACCATTTCCTTCAAATTCTTGTTAAGAGAGACCGTACTCTAATAAATGGAAATCGTGGAGTAGAACCGATTATTGTATTTTATTTATTAAAATTTCTGTAAATTAAATAATAAAATATATATATTTAATTTTTATAAATTTTATATTTATTTTTAGAAATTAAAATTTAAAACTTTAAAAATAAAAATTTAAATTTTTTACACTATGTAAAGAATAAAATCGAACTTTAAAAATAATGAGTCTGGCTTTGAGGACAGTGGGTCATTCTTGCTTGTGGGAAATATGGACTCTTGCCAGGCCTGTCAAAGTGGATTTCCAGACAGCGGTGGATTGGCATTGGACAGGCCCAAATGTGAACAATTCACGGATTGACAAGTTAGGGAAGATAGTTTGACAGCTTCTGTTTGTAATTGAGGGCGACTTAATTGCTCCATCACAATCAGTCAGATTTCACATAAATTATATTCGATAGCTTAGATTCGTATGTCACCTTACACCTTACTAATATCAATTATATACAAACTCAACTTAAAACAGCAATTCTAGGTGTCCTCCTGTTTCTTCATCGTTGGAATTGCGTCTGCATTGTTCTTCTCTTTAGGTGTGTTCAAACATATTACACACCACATAATCAGTTGAGAAAGCATTAAGCTAATTTAGCACTTTCTTCATTGCCATCGTCTCAAAGGAGTTAAGGCCATGATAAGCATCACAATAATCTTGTCCACAATGAGGGGAGCATATCTATAACTATCATTTACCAAAGATGTCGGTAGAGTGCTGCCATATGTACCAGTGGTTTCAAATATGCAATAAAAGAGATTGTCCGAGGCACCCAAGAAGAAAAAAAAAAAAAAAAGCAGTAGAATATCATAAATGGCCACGATATTAATATCTAAGAGAACAATTCAAGGTTCACTTCTAGGATCACAATCTTGCCTCAATAAAAAGAATTAAAATTGACTCATTTTTTATTCTGTTTCCAGAATTTCTGCCTTTCCAGCGCCTCAAGACGTAAATTGCTTGAGATGCCACACAAAGATAAGATCGAGCACAAGTGACAGAAAGACGTGAAAATGACATGGCATGCTCCTTGGTGATAGTTCGTCCAGCTCAAGGACCACAGACAAATAGCTTTCCTTTGAAGTATTTAACCTGGTAATTCTATGAAACCTTCAAGTTTTCTACGGGCTGACTGCAGCCTAATTGAAACGGCATTCAGTAATTAAAATATATGGTATCATTTTTGTCTGCCAATAAGGCCAAGGATTCGTTGAGAAGGTGCCCAAATTGGCCATCGAGTGTTAAATTTGAGGAAATGAACGTTGTGTTCTTTACATATTTGAATTTGAGGATATATGGAGTTCTTGTCAAGAGACGCAAGAATTGTTTCCCAAGCATTCCTACGTACTTCGAATCCCACACGGCATTTCTACTAGGGGAGCCACCGTAATGCTGCCATCAATCGTAATCTTTGACCTTTGGGACATCACATATTTTAAAGGGCATAAAGTCAGTGGACGGGGGTGGGGGACGGAGGGTGACTGGTAGTGTGGGTCTTGCGCGGGTCTCATTTCCATTTGTTTATTTATTTTTTTAATTCTAGTGTGTATATAACTAAAGAAAATAAGTATATAATTGACAAAAATGTACATATAATCAATAAATCCTTGTTATTTGCAAATTACTGTTATCTATATACACATTATATGTGTTATGTATGTATATTTGCTTTATTTATTTACACATTACAAATTTTTTTTAAAAATATATAAAACCCTGATATTCTTTTTCAAAAGTAGGTGCGACTCGCTCTACCCACTTGTCTCCCTCTCTCCCTTGGACCAGTCCGTAGGGGGTCCATTCTAAAGACGGTGACTCGAAGTTTTAGGTGCTTTTCTCTGTTTTATTTTTTTGGTTTTCAGCCTCACCAATATAAGGCCTGGACTCATAAAGTACAAGTGCAGAAAACTGTGCTGCCCTCAAAGAACAAAAATGCTATATTACCCGAAGTCTACCTTTATCACCACTGAATATCTACGCACTGGACTAGCAAGATGCTGAAATGAGTTTTTTTTTTTTTTTTTTTTTTCTTCTCCTTTTATGTTTCTCATTTTTGATCGAAAGAGTGGCCAAATAGCTCCTAATGATGTAATAGGCCAACTAACCTAACATTGATACGTAATAAAGTGTTAATATATCTTGACAAAGAATAAAATATTTTGTGGATCTAATAGAGTTTGATTTGATCAAAATATCTATGCAGAACAATTGCATGCAGAATCTTGTGCTGTAAGTTTCTGTTTTGAAGTTGATAGCATCTTCGTCCTCTTCAGGAACGGAAAATGCCAAAATGGCTACGTAAGATCCTTCATTGCAAATGTCCTTTGCTTTGAAAAATCAAGATAAGAAACTTGTGGAATATTTTTCTCTTTATTGTTGTCATTCCCCTTCAAAATTAAGAGATCATTTTTTTTTTTATTTTAATCTTTTACATCCGAGTTGTTGAGATAATATTAAAACTTGTAAGTTTTGTCCCGCTCCCTGGCCCATTTTGTGACATCCAATTTCTTGCCCTTTAATGCTGGGGCCTAGTAGTTGAATACACGGGAATCCCCACGCGAAGCTTAAATGCAACGCACCAAATCGTAAAGAGCAATTGCACAATGATTGTAACCCCAGGGTCTGTGCTCCATTCCCATTGAAAGCTGTAGCCGATCCAATTCCTATGCGAAATTCCTGTACTGCGGCCAAACCAATTTCTGAATTGAAAAATAGCCGTAAAACATCAAAAGACTTGCTCGAATCTGCAGGGCAATATAAACAGAAGTGCAATTTATCACAAGACAGGCATCAAGAGTGGGGATAGAGAAACTTTTTTTCTGCACTTAAAAGCGCAAAAAAAAAAAAAAAAGAAAATTACCACCTTGCGTAGAGCAAAGCTAATGAGCTTTTTCTCCGAAAAAGTTTCCATGTTGTATTCTCGTCATGCACACTAACGAATAATGACACTTCTCTCTTTGCTGTATACCGCAACAAAAACGCAAACAAGCTAAAGCCTTTTTCCCATTCTTTTTCTTATTCACACTCGGGCAAACAGAAAGTAGACCCTACTTCTTTTTGGGTACCGTGGCCCACTCGGTTTGCTGCACCCTTACACTTACTCAACCCTCTCCTTTTATGCTCGATATCCTTTTCTTTATTTTAAAGGGTTCTTTTTATTTTATTTTATTTTTAAGGTATCTTTACCGTGTACAGTACTTTTTTCTTTTATATATCCACCCTACCACCACCAAAATGCATCATTTCTCAGCACTCTCCTCTTTAGCTTCCCTGTTCTGTTTTTCTTTTTTTTTTTTTTTTTTTTCCTTCCTCCCTTTTCTAAGTTTAATTTAATTGCTTTACACAAGAGAAGAGGCTAGTCCATCAGGAATTAGTCTGCGCGATGGAGAGTCCAAATTTCTCGCCACCCCATGTGGATGCATCCCGGCCGTCCCTTGGATTCCCTCTTGGTACTGCCATGCTCTTGTTCATCATCTTCACCCTGAGTGGTATTTTCTCCTGCTGCTACCACTGGGACAAGCTCAGATCATTCCGCCGGTCTTTCTCGGAGGACTCGGATCCCGGAGAAGACATTGAATCATCATCACCGCACAAATCTAAATCAGCAGAAACGGTAATTAATTTCCCCAACCTTGAACCAAATTGTGATGAACCTCGTGAGACATACACAAGTCTTTGTCCTAAATTCACACTTACGCTTCCCTTTGATTGTTTCGTATGTATAGCACTTGAAGCAAAACCAAGACCAAAGCATGCCAGTATTGATGCCTGGAGACCAAATTCCAAGGTTTATAGCATTGCCATGTCCATGTCAGCCCCCGCAATCAGAAAAGCTTGTCCTAGAAGTTACAAAGCCACCTAAGCCGCCGCCACCATATCCGGTGCCTTTGTATTAGCAAATTTGGCGTTTCGTGTATATAATGGACTTCAAAATCTGAAAATTTTGCCTTCTTCTTAACTTTTACTTTTGAATTGAAGCAGTAGGTTTTGTTTCGTTGTCATTTCAGTATATACTTGGCTAATTTCAATACTTATATACTATAATATAATCTTATAAAGGAGATGTGAAAGAAAGGAGCATCTCATATGTGGGACGGCATGACAGCGGAAAAACCCTCTGACTTACGGCAGAGCAAAGTAGTCCTTGATTTCAATCAGGCAAATGCAAATGAATTTTCATATTTCCTTTTTCCAACCAAGCTTGCAAGACTAGAATTTTATTCTTTTAGCCATGCTAATGGTTCCTTATTTTAGTGCCTATTTTTTATTAACATTCTGTACTATAATTAAATTCATTTCTTTAGTTTATAGATTAGGAAAGAGTCAAATATACCTAATTAAATTTGAGATTAAGATTTTGAATTCAGAGATTAATTAAAATAAAAGAACATATTAATAATTAATAAATTAAATGAACTTATATCAATCAAAAATTTATATTTTTATGTAGACTAATGAATTTGTCCATTTTAAATTGAGTGGATCTATATGGTATGAATTTCATAGGTAACATAGATATTATTGTATCTAATGACAAACAAATGAAAGACTTCCCGAAGTCTTTGTATTCATTCACTTGATATTTTGAAAGTGAATTAGTTGAACTTGAAAGACGAAATCGAGTGCTAACTTCCGTCTCTTGTTGTTTAGTTCATGGACTGTTAGTGTAAGGATCATTAAATTTGTGAGAAATGGGCCACTTTTGGCTTTATCCTGAAACAGAACCTTAGCGTGTAATGATAATCTATATTAAATTCACCATTTCTACTCAACCATGCCAACTCGAAGGGGCTGGACATTACCCTTGTCTAGTCTACTCATCATACACTCAACCGAAAGCTTGAAATTGCGCTCCTGTGGCGATTACCAACTAGTCTAATTCTTCACTTCTCAACTATGCCAACCTGGAGGGCTTAACCACAACTTGTTGGGCTGGAACATGACCCTTCTCTAGTTTCCTCATAAGCCACTTTAACTCCTGCGAAAGAAAAAGGAAAAGGTTAAGTGAACGGGGCGGAGGGATGGGTTAGCAGCGAGAAGGAGAAGAGAGAGACTGATGGCAGCGGTTCCCAGTGGGTTCCACCCATCTTTTTTTTAAAAAATATTTAATGTGCATAAACTAAGGAAATATGTGCAAATATATAAGATTAAATGTATAAGTTAAATTGTCTACACAATTATTAAAATGTTCAATATACATAAATTTAATATAAGATAGAACCCGTATGGGAGACATGATCTCCATCTAGATCCCGTTTCCTGGAGCGTAGCGGGGTCCAGATAAAAATTAGCACAGCAAGGAACCAGATCTTGAAGACAAAGCGTACAGTGAACCTGAGACAGGAAAGTATGTCTCTTGGGAGAACATTGAGGCCCCAGTGTTGAAAAAAAGAAAAGGATATTTGTATCGCCGTGAAGGAAGCTCAAAGAAATTTCTAAATGTACTGTTAAGTTAAAAAAATGAAAACTCATTTTGCCGTTACCTTTTGCCTATTGTGATTACAATTTGGTATGTTATCTACTACAAATTTATTTAATTATTGTAATATTTTTCTAGAAAAAAATAATTTCTTTAACGCACATAACGAGACAGATAATAAAAAACCAAAAATAAAAATAACAACTAAAAATTAATAACGTAACAAGACAAGTCTTTAATGCTTTAGAACATTCTAAATCCAAGTTTTGAATTAATATTTTTTGAAAATTATCCCCTTAAAATAATTGAGAAAATGTTTCCACTAGGCATTGACAAGAAGAATTTTGGATTCTAAGCTTTCTAATTATGCGTTTGGAACGAAATTTATAATTTTTTCCAAGTGAAAGGCCCGACTTGAGGTTCTAGCCTTTGATCTTGGGACCACGTATACTTGATTATTAGGCTGATGCCTCATTGGCATTAATTTGAAACAAAATTTTGTGATACCCTTATAAGTTTGGGATCTTTGAATGTTTGAGGATCGACTTAGATTCGAAATATATTATTTTAGTAATACTTTTGTCAAACCATAATTCCCAAAAAAAAACAATGGCTTCTACTTCTACCGTGGAGTTGCAAAAATGTACGAGAAGCGTTCTCTAATTTTACAAGAACAAGGCACAACATATGTTTTTTTTTTTTTTTTTTTTTTTCTGGGTACGTAGGCACACATTTCATAGTTGACTTTCCACGCAATGCAACCAATGGTAACTTTCAAATTATTTAGTTAAAACATTTATTGAGGGATTTAAGGTGTATTTTGCTTATTCGAAAAAAAAATTGATCACTCGGCACTGTGTCCTTCTTTTCACTGTGCAAAGGTTGTCGATTTTTGTGTGTGTGTGTGTGTGTGTGTGAGAGAGAGAGAGAGAGAGAGAGAGAGAGAGAGAGAGATAGATGATGACGTGGCATGGAATTATCCATATGACGTCATGAAAAGGTATCACAAAGTTTAGTGATGTGCACCCGGTGGCGGCTTTCAATCGAAACACACTGACTGTCAACAGACAAATTGGGCAGACCCCACGAATTTGTGTCATGGCCTAATTGCACGATGGCTGCAAATTTGCCTTTACCTTCCTGTCCTCCCAGTGCAAGATTTTTGGACGTGGTCCACACCACGGCTCAGATTGATTACGATTTCTGATTGAGAGTCTCGAGCCGACTGTTACGGTTTCACCAAAAAGTCGAACCGTGACCGGTCCGTGGTCAGGCACCAACTTGAATCCGAGGTCTTGGTACTTTATCAACGGTGGATTTTTTACAGTTACAGATATAATGCTCTCATATCACTTTTTTTAAAAAATAAAAATAAAAAAATATTTTATAAATATAACTATTATTATACTTATAAATTAATATAAATATTTATTATTATTTATATTTATTTTTTAAAAAAATAAATGAATCAATACTCAAATATTAATTAGACTTAATTAATCCCTTTTCATTCTTAACTTTAAAATTAACAAATTTTAAATTTAATATTAATCTCTCACAATTAAGATAATAAAAATAAAAAAAATTAAATTTAGATTAATATAAAAAATATATTAAATTATCAATCAAATTATCATCTTACATGATTTATATGATATCTCTTCGTCACTTTGACTCCAAGTAGGAACAACTTTTTACGGACGTTTTATCCAAATAATCTCTAGGTGGGCCAAAAAAAAAAAAAAAAGTATAAAATAATCAGCCCAAAACCCCCGAAATCACAAATGCTCTCCGGCATTCATGGACGGGAAATATTTAGATCAATCTACTCGACCGACATGTGGGGGATCTTACTAACAAACTCGTATCACAATTCTCGATGTTGGACCTGTAATTAAGTTGTGTTGCTTGATTCACCTAAAAATCTTTTTTGGTAATCATGGTTATCAGTGAAATTAATTATATCTAGAAGTTGGCGTCGAAGATCCAAATTAAAGTTTATATAGCGTGCTGTGAGGACTTGCGAAGTGAACCAAACAACCCCACTTGCCAGCCAAGTTGCAGTTTCTTGCGATAATCTTATTCATTGCCGTCCTAGCGAACCGCATCCAACAGAATTGCATAACAAAAAGAGGCATTTTTATACATGGCCGCCATAAAAGCATCGTGGGCCACATGCTGTTTCCCCCCACGCAGAAATATCTAATGAAAATCCAGTTGGAAGCAAGCACGATTTTTAAAACGTACGGAAGATATAAGCCCACTGTCTTTAATGGGTGCAAGCTAGTCTGGAAGACTTTTCGGGTGAGGATAACCAGATGGTCCCCCCCTAGGACAATTACTAGTGCGTTTGAGTGGTCTTATCTCAACAGGGGGCCCTGATGTTAATATGCAATTTTGTTTTCATAAACTTCTATTTTACTAGTCTAGTGCAAAAATATATCTATGATACCTAGCTGAGAGGTGACTTGGAACTCCGCAATATTTGGTGCGGTTGTAAGATGCAAGGAGTGCCGCTGGTCTGCTTTTTTTTTTTTTTTTTGTTTTTGAAACATAAAATACAATGTGAATACATTGATTATTACATCTTATGTTGATATTATTTTTTTTTTTTTTGCATATGTCACTTAGTATATTTGATTCTTCTCATAAAAAAAAGATTCTCAATTCAAGAATTATTAATTATAAGTAATTTTTTTTTCATACTTAACTTCAACATTAATAAATATCAAACTTATAACTATATTTTTGATATTAATCTCTAATTTTTAGGGACAAACAAGGGGAGAAAAAGTTGCGTTTGGATCAATACAAAGAAAAATACACTAAAATCCCACTAAAGTATTACCTTACGTGCTTACTGCCGGTCCTGATTCCCGCTGAAATCATACCATTATCAAATATTTTATCCTATAGTTAATGATGATTTGATATCAGCTCAAAATGTTCAATTGAAATCAATAGATGAAATTTAAAAATTGATAACATATTACAGTTTATGGGTAAGTCTATTGGCTAAAAACATGAAATAAAGTACATGTACTCCGTCATAAAAAATTCTCATGTTAAAAAAAAAATGTAAATATAAAAAATTGAATTATTAAGTAAAATTTTAAAATTAATCACATATTAAATTATTATAATCTTAATAATTGACATCCTATTAGGATTGGTATCTTTTGAAGCTATTGATGAAGCCAAATAATGCTTGCTATAAAATGCTAAACCAGGCTAGGTATTGATAAAGTCGAGAGTAAAATGCTAATCTCATGTCATGTCATGTCATGATCATTATAGAACATATATTCTTCTATTGACCAACTGCTCAATGCGAAATGAAGTAGGATCTAAGCTAAAAGGTTTTTTCGAACGTAGGATCTAAGCCGAAAGTTTAAGCATGCTTAACAAATAATATAATATTAGACACCATGATTAACTTAAGAAAAGTTCTGCTTGCACTTTGATTCTTAGTTGGCACCATTAATTACGTCGTAGAAAGAATTGTGCTTGATATTTTCATTGTGCAATGAAACTTAATGTATTGATAGAGAAAAATAAAATAAGATATATTAAAATTTTAATTTAAAATTTTTATAATTATATTTTTAAAATTTGTATTTAATCAATCTTTTTTAGACAAAAAGTACTTAAGGTATTAATAATTTTCGTATAATTGATATATAATTTATAATTAATTTGACCGTATTATATCTAAAATAAATAGTATAAAATAAATTTTAAAAATAAATAATTTAAATAAAAATATTTTAAAATTAAAATTTAATTATAATTTTAAAAAAAAATAGAAGTTTCTCTTTTTTATATATATATTCGAAACTGAACCTAAGAAACAATATTTACTTTGTTAATCATGCTAAAGAATCCTCATATATTGCGTTTTCTAACATGGATCCAAGCCGAGCGGACCAAACTTCTGCAAAGACATTAAAAAAAAAAAGGCTGAGAAGTACTGTATTGGGGACTCGAAGTTAGAGATTGTTAATGAAAGTGAGCGACAGAAGTAAACATGTGGCAAGATTTTTTATATTGGGCTATAGAGAATCTTATGCATTTATAGGATTTGAAAGGCCTCCCATCAAGAGCCATTGGTAATCCATTTCTATCAGTGACGTGACTTCTGATATAGCGTTGACGCTACAGAGATGACTAGATATTTAAATGCTAACGAAATGTGATGAGCATTTTTACTTGGTAATTATGCCCCTAGATCACTAAGGTTGACTTGGTCGTGTGAAAATATCCTGAAGGGCTAAAGTCCGTGAGCACCATTTTAGGTGGACCTAATAGCGAGTTAGAGATGTCCATGCCATTTTAATGTGGGTGGATTATCACAGATATTTATGGGATCCAACTAAAGATTCGAAACACATCACTCAGATGGTCCCAAACTAGATAAAGGATTCATCAAACCTTTCAGAAGAGAGGGCTATCACTCGTCGCAAGGTTTTCAAGTTAATAAAGAGAAAAACAAATATATTAAGCTACTTGAAAACCTTCTTCGGGATGAGCTAAATTTATATATTTCCAAACCATTGGGTTGCCTATTGTTCCATCAATTTATAAATGAACTGATGTTCATATTCGGCGTGAAAGAGGAGATTAGATAGCATAACAGATGAGGAGACTCAGAGAAAATGGAGTGGGGCACTGCAAGCACAACTGCACAAGAAACCAATCAAGTAGTTAGCTCTACGAGCAGTAGTTGTAGTGGAAATCCTAACAAAATGTTAGGTATACAACAAAGTAGAAAAGGGTTTCCCTCTTTGCTCCGTTTATATTATTTTCTCCTGCTCCATTCCCCTCCCCCCTCCCCCCACCACCTTACCATTTACCTTTTGATATTTGAGATACCACTAAAAATCAAGCTCTTTTTTACGTAGTATCAAAACGACCCTCTCTGTATCTTTGTGGGTTAAGTGGATTGTTCTAAAGAGGTTTTGATGCAATCAAAAGTTTCCTAGGAAAGTTGAAGTTTGATGTCCAAGCTGTGGTTGGATATATTAATATACACTGGAAGTGGTTTGGCCAGCCAATCAAAACTTAGGTAGATAACTAAGATAAGCATCATCTTTACACTGAAATACGTAGCACTGTCATTCAAGTGACCTGGCAAATCATTGAGCACTGAGAGAAAGGGAGATCTGGCTAGCAAATCATTTGCCATGGTGGAAATCTCAGTCACTCTTTGAGTTTCTACTACAAGAAAATAGCCTACACGTTCTATGTTTATAATATTTTGATTCCCCCCTCTCTGTTCTTTCTTTTGGCTCATCGTTTTGTTTCTTTGTTATAAAGCCATTACGGAAAGAGAAAGGTTAACAAGAAAAAAGGAGGGCTATACCTAATTGACACAATAATTAAGCGTCACTTAGATCTAATGAAAGGTTTCAACGTCTTTTTCAATGCTTATTATTTGCTGTTGTTGTTTAATTAACAGAGCCCCTCAATTCAATTTGGCCGGGGAGTATCGCAAGATTAAGTTGTATCCACCCAGCATGGGGAACAGTATGGCCCCACCTTGCAAATCCTTTTGTGTCCCCGATATGAGACCATTACCGAAAAGAGGACTAAATAAAGTAAAATGTGTATATAATAATTACTAGATTATATTTAGTGATTATTAACTTTAAAACTTTTTTTAATTAATTAATAATATTTGTTATATTTATTTATTTATTTATTTTGTAGTATAACAAATATTTGATTTTATATTTTATAGAACTGTTCCCATTATTTTTTTTAAAATCTATAACATTTACCAATGAGTTAATATAACTCCTCCAAGGGAAAAATCACCTCAATCTTGTCTTTTTTTTTTTTTTTGTTTTGTTTTTATAGTCACCCTCCTCAACAATAGGCACCTTTAACCAGCACAAAAGAAATGGGCCTTCGCCCTAAAATGGACTCCCAATTGGGCTTCCCTAATTTAGATACCTGCAAAGCCCAATTTTCTTCTCATTTTCCCGATTCAAATTGCAACCTTATCCCAATTTTCCCTCTCAAAACCTAGAACGCCAAAAGGAACAAGCAACGTCCACGAAGTGCTTGTCGAAATGCCAAAACAACGGAGCTCCAAAACATCCCCCGCCGCCTCCGTTAGCACCTCAGCCTCCACCGTCTCAGAGCACCAACCCACAACCCTTCTTCGTCGTTCTCCGAGACTTCTCCAACTAAGAACTCTAGGTGGGAATACCCACAAATCGAAACCCACAAACAATGTCAGAGATCGTTCACGACGGGAATCAAGGAAACCCGAACAAACTAATGAAACATCCTCAGTTAGCAAGATTTCCATTTCTAGGTCAAAAAGATATTCGAAAATGAGCAACTGGGTCAACCCGATTTTGAGTCTCAGGCGATCTCCCAGGTTTGCCACCCCGTCTAGCCCTCAGAAATCAGGTGATGATAAACCTAAGCGTAAATTAGTTAATTGCAGATCGCAAATATCGACGCACAGCAAGAGGGGTTTGTTAAATGGAGTAAAAGGTGAATTGGGTAGGGATTGCTGTAAGGAGAATATGTTTAGAAAGGAGAAGAAGGATGACAAAGGTAGGGTTGGCACTGAGGTGATTGCTGGAATTAAAGCGACAGGCAGTGGACAGGTTAGGGCTGATAAGAAGAGAAAGAGAGGAGAGGAATGTAATTTAGGTAATACTCAAGGGTGGACAAGGGAGCAAGAATTAGCTTTGCAGAGGGCTTATATTTTGGCGAAGCCCACTCCCAGTTTCTGGAAGAAGGTTTCTAAACTGGTAATTTGGCCACTCTTTGATATTCTTTTGTGGTGTTACGAAATAGTAATATTTTTTAAATTTTGTGATATTGTGGGTTTTCTTTTCCTTTTTTAGCCCCCTTGATGAAAATGATAAATTGGGCAGGCATAATAGTTCCTGTTTCAGGGCTCTGGCTGAGTTGTTTTGGTTGTTCGTGTAAAAGCTGGGATAATTTTCAATCATGCTTATGTGAATCCATAAGCAAAATGGATAAATAAGAAAAAAGTGTTCTACCTGAACTGAAGTGTTACTATGGATCTTTTCTCTCTGGCTGCATTGTTTTGGTGGTTCATGTAAAAACTGGGATAATTTTCAATCTTGCTTATGTGAATTTGTAAGCAAATGGATAAATAAGAAAAAGGTGTTCTACCTGAACTGAAGTGTTACTATGGACCTTTTCTAGTGCTTTATGTCATGTATTTTCAAACAGCATTGGAATTGGAAGTTTCCTAGTATGACCTCTTCCTCAAAAAGCTTCTGATGTGATGTAATGATAGCTTATATACATATGAAAATTGTAGGTTCCAGGGAAGTCTGCACAGGAATGCTTTGACAAGGTTCATTCTGATCATATGACTCCCCCACAAACTGTTCCTCGATCGAGGGCTAATAGAACTAGCTCATCTCCCCTTGCAATTTCTTTGCTCTCTGCAAACAAACTACTTGACCCTTCTGGGCTAAAGTTCAAAAGGTTGAATTGTACTAGACGGAAGAATGGCCTTGGGCAGAAAAATATCAGAAATTTGTTGCAAAAGCATAATCAACTAGACCAAGATCACGAAGCAGACCTATTTTCCATATTTGAGTCCAATATGAATCCCTCTTCTCTAGATTCTCAGCTGAATGTTGTGCCCTCCACTCCAAAGGATTCACAAGAAAGAGAGGGATTTCTTCACAAGTGTGATGAGAGATCTTCTTCCTGCCATAAAAGGCCCCTTTCAAGATTTAGTAGCTCATTGGGCAACGATCTCATTAGCCCTCCTGTATTGAAGCAGGTTAAAAATAGGGCCCTACATGAGAAGTACATCGATCAATTACACTGCAGGGAAGCCAAGAGAAAATCTGCATGTGTACGAAAAGGATACACTGGGGGAAAGGAGAATACTGCACAGAACAATGTTCAGGAGCTAGATGTGGTTAGGACTGCAAAGAATGCCCTGGTTTCTCATGCAAGGGATGCCATTAATCAGCTACAAACTAGCACCTTAAGCACTTCTTCTGATTTTGATAATGATGGTTTCAGCAGCAACAGTGATGCAATTGAAGACCCATCCTGATAATGCACTTATATTACAACAGGTTGCATCTGAACTTACAACATTTTGCATTTTAGCATTCCTAGTTGGAGTAGTTGTGGATGATCGCTAATTCATTGATGCTTTTTTCTGTAATAATATGATGTACACTTTGCAAATTTTGATATTGAAAATTTCAGAATTAGCTATCCTGCTTGCATTAGTTTCATTCCTTTCTAATTGGTGAATAGTTTTACTAATTAGTTTGGATGGTTTTGTGAATTTGATGCAAGTTAATAGATGACTTCACCTGGCAAGCTAAGCTTCATAATGCAACATCTAGTTTGTGATTTTACACAGACTTCAAGATGCATGACATTGTGAAAAAGGTCATTTGAGTTATAGTAGAAAGTTATATCAGCAGCAAGTTTATTCTGTAAAACGGTTTTGGATTTTGGGTTTTACAGTGCTGTCCTTTTAAATTTCAAGCCATTAGGTCCACCAATGATGCTCCAAAGCAAGTAGGAAAGAATGAGATGACCCGGTTTGAATTGTTGTTTAGGCAAACACATGCTCACAAGCATCAACAAATGAACAAGCTTTCTGTGGAAATTATCTACAGATATAAGAGCTTGAGTTACATTAACTTGAGTCTCATGGCTAGCTCATGGGATGCCCACACTCCAAATTTCCTGTCACAATATCTCTGTTTTACCCCTTTTTTATATTCTTCATAAATTTTGTGGTATTATTGTTCTGAACACTTTAATTGTATGGAACTCAGAGTAAGGATTTGTTTATCAACATAGACAAGACTAACAACTTGCATTATTCAGTGGACCAGAATTCAATCTGGTCTGCTGTGTGAAGATGCTTTCACTTCTAAGCTTCTATCTCAAGATTTTATCATTTGCTGGACATCGACAAGTCAATGCTGCCATACTCCTAGCATTTAGTTTGTTTTATCAACACTGGACCATAGGTATTGATGTATTCACAAAAAAAAAAACCGCGAAAACCAAGCTTCTAACGAGTAAAATGAATATTCTCAAATGGAAGCAAAATGAAGCTGCTAGTATCTCATTCTGTATTTCTATAGTGGCTGCACTACTGAAGGTTTCTTTCCTCCCAAGATGAAGGATTGGTCCTGACAGCTTGGAACTGTCTTTGCTCCATTCATCTGACCTGTTTCCTGTACAACTTAAGCACTGCTGAGTAAACTGCATACATATACAAACATATATGCATCAGGATTTTTGGTGTGGAGTTTGGGCTTTTAGCACAAACAAATTTTGTTCTAAGAAGTTTGAATACAATAAATCCAGATATACCTAGTAAACTTATGTATGCTCAATATTCCTGAGCAAGGGATATGGATGTTTGCAATTGTATGCTGTTGAATCTCATGAAGCAAGGTAATAATATATCTCTGGATTTGTACTGTCTTGTGGTAACAACACGTATTAGAATACAATGCTTCAATCTGGGTTTGTTCTGCCTTCAGTCACAAATGGGAGTTTAATTGATTATTGTCTAAAACAGCAGGAATTTCCTAACAGGAATTTAACTGTTGAAAGGCAATGAGTAATTCTGATTTGTGAATTATAATTGGTCCTAGAAAGTACAATAATTTAGTGGTGGCCTTGGCAGAAACTGAGGTTTTTCGCTGGTTGGACTTTGCAGATGGTTTTCTCGTCTCTTTGTTTTTGTGCCCATATTATTAATGGTTTAGATATTCTTCAAGATTTGTGGGGACAAAAGGTCGTTTTCCTTTGAAATTCCAGGTTTTAATTATTTGTATAGTTGCCTGATACAAGCCATAATGTATCCAATCAATATGTGCTTAAGGTTGTTAAATTTAAAAAAAAAAATGTGTTGCCCATAATTTCAGTAGATAATCATTCTAGAAATATTCTTGCTCAGCCAAACAGAATTCATTCCAAATATTCTGCCAAAGAATTTAGACATTCTCTCCAACATCTACTCATACATTAATGGTTTCAGGTAGAGAAGGAACAAAAGTTCCTTATATCATTGATGTGTGGAGTACAAAATTTTAATAGGTTAAGAGGTGGACCTAACAAGTACTTATGGTTTGAGCACTTATTACAGCTTCCCATTTGTAGAAATTCCTTGAAAAACAAACATGGAAATGGTCCATCACTGCAGGCTCTGTAAGTGGCCACATGAATCTTGCACTCCCATTCTACAGAAATCTTCCTCCATAACCAGCAGTTCCAAATAATGCTTGCTTTATATCTTCAGGACTTACTAAGTTTCTCTGCTCAGCAACATAAGTAGATATAACCAGAATATATGTGAAGAAATAAAAATTAGACTTTTGGTTGATTTGAAGCATCTAACTTATATTGGTCAAATAGGGGATATGATGCCCTACCTCTGAACAAGAAGCTTGCATTGAGAAGTCATTGAAGCAACTTATAACACACTGCTGGATTTCAAGGCCTAATGCATCCAGTGTGTTTACTGTTGAAAGCAATAATCCTGGCCTAGTTGCACAGCTGATGTCAATCCGGGTGTTGATCTCTCTTCTCTCTACATGAAACTGCAGAAATTCATTGTAAAAAGATTCAGCTAAGCAGTTCAGTGCTTGTTTATGCATTCTTTTGTGAGTTTCAAACCTCTAATCTGTAATTTTTATACCGTACCTTGGGGGAATTTCTCACCAGTACTTCATTTGACTTAGGCTCTTTGAAGTTGGGCATTAAATTCAATTGATCTGAACCCTCTTCACTTTCTTCTTCCTGCAACTTATTGATTCTTTCAAGCAGTTCTTTCATATAATCAATGGTATCACCCAGAATCGAAGTTCTGTCCATCTGCTAACATTCAAATTCAGTCATCAATGATGCCAAGATTCAAACTACTTGCATTGACAAAGGAAATCTACATCTAGAAGATGTATGTAACTCTTGTTAATTCTATCAGCAACAAAGAAAAGTTCAAGAACAAAACATAGATCACCTTGCTGATCTTAGGTACTATTGATCTTAACATTGAAAGGCGATCATTCAAGCGCTTTCTTCTCCTTCTCTCAGCCATTAGATTTTTTGAGGGATGTCCTTCTAACTTCTTTGACTTGCTCTTTTTATCCTCTTCACAAAACCCCACGCTGAACCCCTGAATCTTGCTAGCTTCTTCCATCTCAACGTTGCAGCTGTGTTTTCCATTTTCATAGCTGTGATTGCTTAAAATACCCAACTCTTCCTCTTCAACCATTGATGGGAATTCTTCTTGGGGTGGAAAGGGAGACGTATCATTCTTGGTATGACAAGTGTCAACCTCTGCAAGTGCTGTGAACCCATCAACAAAAGCGCAAGTTTGGTCATTGAAAGGGCAATGAAAGCTTGGTTGTGTTGGGGTTGAGAATCCAAGAAGTGAAGGATTTGCTGTAGATAAGCTTGTGCTCTCATCAAACGAGTCTATACTCCATTCATTAGAGAAAAACTCACTAGCCCGGGTAGGAAAGTTTGGCCAGCTATCTACTCTTGGAGCTTGTAGAAACTCCTCTAAGAAGCAGTGTTGAGTGAGGTCCATCCACCCCCCCCTCTCTCTCTCTCTCTCACTCTCTCTCTCTCTCTATGCGTGTGTGTGAAAATGATCAGGAATTATGGTCCAAAATATATGCTTGGAAACATGGAGTTGCACCAAGATTGCTGATACCAAGGAATCTATTTTTTTGTGGATTTAGTGTAACGGTTCAGTCAACCGTGTGATATGAATTTAGCACAAAATAGATGCTTGGAAACATAGAGTTGTACCAAAATTGTTGGTACCATGGAGTCTACATTTTTGTGAGCTCAGTGTGATGGTCGAGCGCACTCTACGGTATGAATTTAGCACCATCTTCCTTTGGGGCACCACCCAACTTTTCCATTTCTTACCACCCCCCCCCCCCAAAATAATAATAATAATAAGGCTATGCAAATGATTTTTTCATTATTTATACATTATAGTATGTAGTATGTATGACAAGGGATGTAACAAACACCAACTAGTGGCCTAAAGGGAATCTGCTTTTTCTCTCTCTCTCTCTCTCTCTCTCTCTCTCTCTCTCTCTCTCTCTCGGGGAATTCCTGTCTTCTTCACCGAATTATCAATCAGACAAACTTAATATTTAATAGCCATACCCTCAAAGCTTCGACCCACAATTCTGTCTGAACCGAAAAAGGACGAACTCAACATCATATACTGTCACATTCTCGTGTTAATACTTAAAACCCGGATCAGCTCATCTCAATACACATACCGCCAATTAATGAACAGAAATCATGCACCCCGCTTTTTCGTAGCGAGAAACAACAAACAATGATTCATGTTTGGGTCCCACGTTCCGACAATGATTCACCGCTTAATGGGTTTGCCTATTCTTCGCTTTTTGCACGATTAGGCATGGCCAAAGAAAATTTAAAAAATTATATTAAAAAAAAAAAATACCTGAGTTGTCTCTGATACGATCTTATTAATTGTTATTGCACGTTTCTGTCTCTCCGTGACCATTTGTTCATCTTTGTTTGCCTGTCTTTGACAAGAAATTGAAGGGAAAAGAACAACATGGAAGAGCAAAGTTTACAATCAATGCTGGATACTATTTTGGCAAAGTACTTCCTTCATAGTGTATTATAGCTGCTTTTCTCTTTAATGTCTTTAGAGTTTCCTACATTAAGGGTTGTTTTTTTTTTTTTCAAAAATGGAAATATTTTTTTCCTATTTTTCAATATTTGGACAATAGAAGACCATTTTCATTCAGTGATGAAAAGTATTGTCTCAATTTTAAGATGCTTTCAGTTTCCCAGAAACATAAAGTGATTTTCCACAGACCAAACAAAGAACAGAAAAGAGAGAGAAACAGAGAAAAAGATAGAAAGAACGGAAAAGAAAGAGAGAGAGAGAGAGAGAGAGAGAGAGAGAGAAAAATAATATATTTTACTTAAAAGCGTTTTACTTTGAAAATAATTTTCTTAGAAAGTTATTTTTCTTACGAACAAAGATACCAAGGACTTGCTTTTTTGTTTTTTAAATAAAGAATGTGCTGAACAACCTTTTGGTACTTGAGAGAAAGATTAGGATTCATGTGGCCAGTGAAGAATGAAACCTAACTAACGTAAGGCATATACATGTTTATAGTTATTTAGCAGACTGCGAAAATTTGAAATTCACATTAAAAACACTCTTGAACAATTAATAATTTGAAATTCACACACACAAAAAAAAAAATTCAAATAATTAGTACTTAATTTATTAATTCTTGGAGAAGTCTAAAGGTATAAATTTCATTGGTAAAACTATAGTCCAAAAATTGTAAGAATCACTAATGCAAAATTCATACAAAATGGTAGATTCATTGGGTGATGCCCCCAAAAAAAAAAAAAAAAAAAAACTAAAAAGAAATTAGGCATTGCTCATTATTGCCACGGTCGTTCTCTACTAAAAATGTTGTAAAGATACTGGAGCAACTGGCTTAGCGCCCACCCATTCATGTTTACGTATAACATTGGACATTGTTTGTGAAAAGAAATCTTTGTTTGTTAATCCAAAAATCATAATTTGTTGTTTTGGCTTGTGAATGTTATGGTCTGAAACACCGTTTCGATGACCAAAAATTGAATTGCTCTTTGTCATACGAATATTTTTAAAAAGAGCCCATGCCAAAGCACATGTGACACACAACCTGAACAGTACCTCAACCATTTTATCCTAATAAAAAGGGGGCAAAAACTGTGCAGGGATGTGAAACCTGATCCGAAGCATGGCTACACTCGAATTTCGTATCAAGCTCCCACCTCGATTATAAAAGCCCAATTGCTCTACTGCAAAAATGTTTTGTTAATTACATAAAAGTTTCATTATTTTAATCATACCATAAAAGATATGTGCCTTGATCCTAGTCCCTGTCTTGATCCTACATACTTGAAATCTATTGTACTTAAAAATTTAAACGAGCAGGTGAGCATATATAAAAATGATTTAGAGAATCATTACATGACTTCAAGATTGAAGACGCGGCAGCACTGGTCAAAACTGTTTTTATTTTTTAATTTTCTTCTGTAACTGAAAAAATATTAACAATACTGTAGTCTTTGAATATTGAGTAAGATACTTTTGCTGATTTTGTCAGCAGGTTCATATATATGGAGATGGAGCAAGAAAATTCAAATATATTGACTAGGACCAATGGTGAATTTTTGCATTTCTATTGGGTGTTGGTTTCTAGGATTTTGCATATTGTTTTTCCTGGTTTTCGATCTACAGGGAGTTAATAGGAGCTGGGACAGGAGTTGAATTTCGATGCGCAATAGCTCTGTATGGTGTTTTGCAGAATTCTCAGCTCTTTCTTGAGCTGGTATCAGTAAAATTTATTTGCTGCAAAAGAAAAACAATACTATAATTTTTTTCAAAAAAAAAATTATATATATATATATATATATATATATATATAATAGTTTTTTTTATTTTGCAGAAATAAAAAAAAAATTAGTTTGATTCACATACGAGGTACAATAAATGTAGACAAATTATATTTTTATGGATCTATAAATAAATAAAATTAAAATTAAAACAATTATTTTTATATATTCTTGTAATCACTGTGTGTCTCAATAAATATAATTTTGCAGTGAGGCTCAAAAAAAAAAAAAAATTCAGCATTATTGATGCAGTGTTGTCCGTGAACTGCCCCGACCTTAGAGTCCTAGGAGCGTTTCGGAATGACTTACTCGTTGGGCTTTTCTGCCAACCCCATAAAATTGTCATAATCAGAAAGCTTTGCTAATTGGAATCACTGGAAGTGCTGTCATTATTCATTTCTATCGTGGCGTCTATAGGTCCGATGGATTCTACGAAATTTCACACGGTTAAATAGATGCCAATGCCATTGTGCAAATATAAAAATAATCGGAGAAAAAAAAAAAAGACATAAAATTTAGACATAACATGAATATTAATTTGTTATGATCATTAATTAAATGTTAATATATATATATATATATATATCAATTAAAATTAATAATTAAAATGAATTAATATTCATTCTGTGTTCTCCCGATGAAGTTCTAAAAGTAATGCTACAGGCTTTTATTTATGCATGTGCTTACAATTATCAATACCCTGTTATTATTTAGTTAAAATACGCATATACTTTGTAAAAATCAGGACAATAATGGAGGCTGGGAGAAGATTTTGCAGCTTTAATGGCTGATGCTATGCACAAGATCCACCATTTAAACCGGCACGCATCACCTAAGAGTGTATTCTAAAGGTGGATTCAACGGTCCAGCCGAGATAATAATTTTGTAATATTTTGATATATATTTTTATATTAATTTAATTTTAAATTTATTAAAATTATTTTAAAATATTAAAAATTTATGTTAAAATAAAATGATAAATTTAAATTTATTAATATTAAAATTAAATAAAAAAAATTTATTAAAATACATATAAAATAAATAAACTAATTTAATTTTAATTTGTAAATATAATATAATGATTCACATATCCCAACACACCTTTTTTCTCTGTTTAAAAATTAAAAAGGTCGATTCAACATGGCAACAAATAATGTTTCTGCTGTACACCAGTCCTGTTTATAGCCAAGTCTCTATAATTGGCCTAGTTCTTTTATTGACCTTATTTTATAGAGTAAAACGGCTTAAACACTGCTCGACGTTAAGCTCTAATGATAAAGAAAATCGTTGGTCTCAAATAAAATCTTGAATTCAATTTTTTGTTGAAATATTTAATATAATTAAACACATATTTTGATTATGTACAATTTTAAAAATAATTAATTTTAATTAAATTCATAAAGTATGTCCTTAATAAATTTAATTTGCTTGATGAATGACAAACAAAGATCCTTCCCGTTTGTGAGAAAAAAAAAAAATCCTTCTTTTTAGTTAATTGAAGTTAGATTTTTACGAAAAGAAATTTTAAAATTAAAATTTTGAGTAAATCAAGTCAATTTGTGAGGGTGTACTTTTCAGGCCATTTAGTACTGATTAAAGTACAAATTGCTCCAAAAATAGTTTTGAAAAAATTTAAATGAACACAAATAGGAATATGTACAATATTGAGTCTGAAATTTTCAATTGTTAGATTTAGGTTAGTAATTAAAAAATCCAAATAAAGTTACTATACTAAAAAAAAAAAATCGCGAAAAATTAGTAACTTTACAAACCGTTAATTTGGCCCTTAAATGCTACTTTAAGTGGTAATTGATGTGACCTTTAACTAATTTTTTTATGCTTATACACGTCAAGTCATCAAATGGATGCTTAGAGTTATTGGTAGGTCAGTCACCCAAATTATTTTTTCTCTCCTCCTCATCTCTTTCTCTTCTCGTTTCAGTTTTCCTTTCTCTCACTGGGCACTCAGAGTTGCTGAAAATTTATTAGGATAATTTTTTCCAAATATTGAATTTTCTTTTTTGGTATTTTCTACTTGATTTTTGCCAGAAGTGATCAACTTCTTTTATTTGAGACACCCCTGTGATTTTCAAAATCTCGTGAATTGGGGCTTTTCACGGTGGCAGCTCCAGCTCCATATCCTCCAAATAAATAACTCAGTTTTACTGACATTAGAGGGTAATACAGTATATCTCAAATTGAAATTTAGAGTCTTTAAGGGGAAAAAAAAAATTCAGTATATCTCGTAAAGCCGAAGGAGAGAGAGAGAGAGAGAGAGAGAGAGAGAGACGAGGAGGAGAGAGAAAAAAAACTTGGGCATGATGAAAAGTTATTGGCCTACTAGAGGGTTGACGTGGAGGAGTGCGACTTCACGTTTTCTAATGGTAGTGGCTTTATTTGGATTTTTTTTAAGTTAGTTATCTAAATTTAAATAATTAAAAAATTATTAACTCAATGTTAAATTTATTTTTAAAAAATTAATAAACTTAAATAATAGATATAAAATATTTTTATATTCACTTGAAAGCATCACATTTGTGTTTACGTAGTATCCTAATTTTATAGTAGAAAATTTTTTAGTGATGTGACATTGTTTTATTAATTGATACGGTATATTATAACAAGGCATTTCAAATACCATTAAAATTGACAGACAATAGTTCAATTCTTCCACCTATCATATGGTATTATTCAATAAAATCATAATTTGTTAGAATTAAGAACTTTCCATGGCTTGTTTTTTTTTTTTTTTTTTGGTTCATTGTTAAACTAGCTTCTTCTTTTTAAAAAAATAAAAGTAAAAAAGCATGTTAAATTTTAATAAAAAGCCCTCTAGCTAATTTTTTGAGTTGATTAAAAAGTATGTCCAAAGATATGATTTCACCTAATCTATGCTTATTGTACATACTTTTTAAGCATAATTTTAGCAAGCCACTTAAGAACAACTAAGAGGGGGGGGGGTGAGTTATTCTTATATGGAGAGGGCTTCAATGGTGTTTTTGTGTTGATACGAGTACAATAAGTGAGAATTTTAGAGCTTATTATGGTCGAGATACTACTATTAGGACTTTTGCAAATCACATATGGAGGAAATCTAGGATAATTTTGATAGAAACTAATTGTCATATTTATCAAATAATTATAAAAATTATAATATTTAAAGATCATTTGTAATTGGTATGTATTGATCTTGGATGATATGCGACGGCTCATATTTACAAACTTATGTTTGTCTGATTCTTGCTGCAAGTAATCATTCATTCCATACGATTTCATGATTTGTTTGATGCGAGAAGTTGACCCCAAAAATAAATTTAATTATTGATCAATATTACGTATCACATTAGTTGGGGACAAAAACGTTAAATTGATACTTCGAATATTATCCGAATTCAGGTTAAGTAATCTCAAAACCGAATTCAATTGCCTCATAATAATGATTCCTCGATACCCCCATTAGTTGAAGACTAGTAAACAATTTTGTCCGTTGGGGATCAAAAACAAGAACTGGGATGACTACAGTACATCCCTATCCGAGTCATTGGCCTTGAACGTTGTGAAAACACCAAGGAGAGTACTTGGAAGACAGACATTTTGGCGTTGAAAAACAGTAGGCTTTTTCAGTTTTTGAGTTGTCAGTCAAAAGTATGACGACAAATTTACTTGCCTGTACCTTACAATTTTGACAGAGAAAATAGTATTTTTCAACTGTACGGTGATCTAACTTGCGAACTAAATCCGCTGGACAAGCACAATCTGTGGGTCTGGTAAGGGAATCAAACCATTTTTATAACTATTAATATTTAAAATATGCATTTAATTGTACCGAATATTTTGAAAAAAATTAAACTCTTTTTTATGAAACGAAGATCTCGACGGTAATTTTTTACTACTTGAGTAAGAATACCATATGGACGCCAGGCAGCAGCCCGCGGTATCGTCATTCAGCCAACCCCGAAACAGCTTCTCAGCTCCGGCTTTCCCTTTAGGTCCTAATTGGCTTTTGCTATACTAGGACGGGGTCCCAACCTTTGGCTGAATCTGAGTTCTGAGTAGTGTTGACAGCAATATATTGCAGGGGACGAGAAAAGCAATATTGCCAAACTAAAAGCGTCAGTCATTTTTATTGGTTCAATCAAAAGATTCAGGAATATAGCCTCTAACAAGTGAAGAAGAATAATGATTTATTGATTAAATTAAAAGGTAAAGCTCACATGTAAAATTAGAAGTCATCATAAACTGTTGACCCCTCCCCCCCCCCCCCCCCCCCCCAAAAAAAAAAAAAAAAATTAAAGTCATCATGAACTACTTTTCACAGTAAATATCTTAATACAGTCTTCCTATCTCTAATATTAGAACTTACTTTATTAGTGTGCCTTCAGTGTGAATGAGAATTGTACGGCAATACCACCTGCAAAATTAATTTATGGCTTATTAATTAGATCTTTTCAGTTTGATCATTTCAAATGCTAAATCATTTAGGGTACAAGAGGTTAGGTGAATGGTGAAGCTGATTGAGAAAAAATTAAGAGGTTGAGCGTCAGATAAAAAGAAAAAGAACTAGAAGGAATTTTTGATTTTATTGAGTTTTAATCCGTTAACAACCTGATGTAATTTTACATCACTAATTTGAGAAGATAGACGGACCTATCTACAGGTTGGATTTAAATTTTTGCAAAAATACTGGACATTCGAGGCCCATTACAAGTAGCCCATATAACTTAGTTTTCTCAAAGAGACTAATCTGGGCTTTGAGTTCCAACTAAAAAATGGTGGACGTGCAAGAAGAATACTAAGATGTCCAATAAACATTAAATAATATATGTAATAAATATAAAATTTATTTTTTACTAAGTTCGTCGGTCCACACTTTTTTTTTTAATTATTAATTGAAATTGTCCTTCGCTGTTATGTCAATTATTTAAATTAAACCATCCTAGAAACGTACATGCGGTCACAAGGTTTCGACTACGTATTGTTGGGTCTTGGCGCCTCCCTTCTATTTTGCCCAGTGGTCATGGCTCTGAGAGAGAGAGAGAGAGAGAGAGAGAGCGTCTGCCATTTCCAAGGGCCACAGGAGCAGCAGTCACTAGGAATAAATGTTGGGCGGCACTGTAACGTTTTTGTCTCTGTTGGAGCAGAAAAAGACAAGGGAACGTCTGTTTCATGTGTCATATCACCACTAGAAAACGAGGGGCTCCCCCAAAAATAATGCAGCCATAAAAAGACGTGTCAAACAAATTAACTAACAGAAACAGATTGTGGATGGCCTGCCGCGGTTTTCTTTTCTTTGTTATAATGCATCTTTGGCGCAGGGAAAAAACCGCCATTGTCAATTTCTACAATGCTCTGTCTGCTTCTGGCCCTCACAGGAAGGTTTCTTATTTATTCATTTATTTGTACTCCGATAGGATTTCTCCTTCTCCTTCTTCATTTTGGTTTTTATTTTTAATTTTTATATTTTGAAAAAGGACTGATGTTTTAGCTAGCCGATGGCCACCCAAGGATTTCCTCAATTCTAAACACCGTTTAAAATGCACAATGTGACTATGATTTTTAAGACCCTTGATTCACTAACTATACTAGGAAAAGGAAATGATGGTTTCTCCTCTTGGCCCTGTATGTCTTAAAAAATAAAGCTCTTTGGTCCATATGGTTGTGCTAGGAGAATACTTTACTCAAACCAGTTTACTCCAGCCTTGGTCTTCTCAATATTGTCGTATTTATTTATATGTATTTTCTGATATATACTACTTTTAATGTTTTTGTTGGAAAAAATATATAGATGGTCCCGTTGATTTGTTTAATGTAAAAGAACTTACTTGCAATTGAAAAATTATATTTATTTTAAAAAATTATGTTTTCTAAAAAAGTTGTATTCTTGTTAAAGAGTTAAGTTATTTTATAAAAATTGTATATTTATATAAAAGGATCGTATTTTTTTTTAGGAAAGAAAAAAATATTTTTTTAGTTTAGAAATATATTTTTTTAATTTTGAAGTTGTAACTATTTATTTAAATTTATAAAATAAGATTTTATAATTATAAAGATATAATTTTTTAATTATATAAAAATATAATTTTTTAATTGTCTAAAAGTATAATATTTTAATTAAAAAAATTAAAATTTTTACTATATTATTTTTAAAAATATATAAATAAAATATTTATTTGACTCTTATAATTATTTATTTTTAAAAAATTTTTAAAATTTTTTTAATAATTAAATAATTTTCATAAAAATTTAAAAAAATTATTATCTCTAAATCTAAAATTTTGTAAACTGATAATTCGCAATACAAAATCTACCTCTCTTCTCTCCAACAAAGTGTAGTGTACCTTAAGTTATCTAATTTACTTCTTCTTTTTTCTTCCTTTTTGATTTTTTTTTTAATAATAATTTTTTAAAATTTTTATTTTTTATTTTTGGGTGTTAGTAAATTGGGGATGGATAATTTATGGTTGTTTCAAGCCTTCGGAATTTCAATCGGTAAAAATGATGTTTCATTATTTGGGCTAAAAACAAGCCCAGCCAGCAATACATACTCTACATCACATTCAATGCCGTGGGCTTGTGACATTATCCATGTCTCAATGGACAAATTCATCTATAGTCATTCGATAAAAAGCGATTGATACATTTACACCATTCGTTCTACATAACCGTAACGAAGCTGAGGGGAAATTCGAGTCACCATGTGTTTTTCTTTCTGTCATTACGACTTCCATTTGCTTCCTGGCTTGAATCCAATGAAAATCAAACTCTCGATCACTCACCTTATTACAGAATTCCGAACTACTACTGGACTTGTTAAATCCATTGCTATCTGGGAATTTTGTGATTAGTGAGGCGGTTCAGCGATGCTTTGTTTCATCAAAATCAGCATCCACTATGCAGAATGTATTTGTTCCATCTCTTATGGCGCATATAGAAACAAGAAGACAGTAAAATAATTTTATATACTCACGACTTTTTTATTTTTATATTTGTGATAGTAAGAGTGTTTGCATTTAGTATACCTCTCATATAATTCAATAAATGTTACCAACCATTTTTTTTTCTCTTAAAATAATACCAAAATACTAGACTCCAAGGTTTTGTGGAAGGGCATTCCTGATAGCTAATACAATTTTTTTTTTTTTTTTTTTTTTTTTTATCTTTGCTGACATATGTGTGTGTGTGTGTGTGTGTGTGACCTTTCAACCGCACAGGGAAGCCCTGAAGCAATGGCAAACAGACTAACTTTTTTTTTTTTTTTAAATTCTTTTTTGGGTTCAATTTTATGCTATTTGTTATACATGATAAAGCTGTTGTCGGCATCATGGGGAATTTAAAGTCACGAGCCTGTTATTTTCTTGGGCCATATCATGACTCTACAGTTTCCACATTGGTTCTTGTGGGCCAATTATAGGAGCGTAGGGATATTCTGTCACCCGATTGTTTCGGCTTGAGTAGAATGCCCAGTTGGATACTTGGATTAATGGGTTCATGAGTCCAGTCTCATGTCCAAAATCTTGATGCTTCAATTAGAATGCTCTCGAGGGATACGTCTCGATGGATTTTAACTTTTTGAGAGCAAAGAACTCGTCAAATAGGGGCTTAAATTTCACACAAGTAGGACGGAGCAGGGTTGACCTGTAATTTCCTCTCACACCGTGGACCTGTTGGCCATGATGGAGTTTAAAAGAAATCATTGTGCACCTTATCATTTTAATTGTAAAGTATAAAACTTATACTTCACCTTAAAAATATAAACTGTTTTTTTTTGTCAAATTTATATAAATTTTTATTCTTTCGCCTTAATAACTAATTTTTGAAGCATTATTCTTCTAAATTTTATATTTCTTAAAGACAAAAGAATCAATATCCACATACTCTTATAGTCATACTTGCACTTATTCTCCCCCCCCCCCCCAAAAAAAAAAAAAAAAAAAAAAAATCAAGGAATTGAGATACTTTGGCCTTTTATGAATAGTTCAGCATCAAGGAATTAGACGCTTTAGCCTTTGTGGATCTTAAAATAGATTCACAGCTTTGAAAAGTATAACTAAACCAAAGTTTATAGCTAACTAATTATTTTATTGACAAAGATATCTTTTAAGTCCTTAAAAATTTTAAAAACAAGACAAAGTCAGTAGGACGCAACTGCCGTGTAAGAGAAGGGATAATAGACAAATAGATAAACGTGTCTTGACCGGTAGATGGACAAATACAAAGTTGAAATTTCAAAGCTTCTCCCTGCCTTGTCTCTGGTTTTGAAAATTAAACCATCCTCGAGCATTGTTCTTTTATATTATAATACTTTTTAATTAATTTTTTAAATTTTATTTTTATATTATAAAATTTTTTAATTTACTTTTTAAAAATTATTTTTTATATTAATGATATTAAATAAAAATATTTTTATTTTTTAAAAAAATTTTATCGCCTAGATTTTTTTTTGTAAATCGTGGTATGAGATATAAAATATTAATTCGTAAGCAGCCGGACATGCTTGACAGTTTTCTGGCCCCACTAATCAAGAAATTAATTGTCCTTTTGAATTTTTTGCCCTTTCTCTTCGCGCAGCCATACCTGTCTGTGTTCTCATTTGCGGAAAATTGAAATACTCCCCCGGTACCTCCACACCCCACGTAACATCAGATCTTGGAAAGAAAAACTAGAGTTAGAAATTTAAATAATTTAATCGGTTAAATTTTATTTTAAAGTTAAATTAATAAAATTATTTAATAATAATTATATATTAATTTATTAATAATTAAAAATAAAAAATAAAAATTACAAACACATGTGCACAAACACACACATATAGATATATATTATATTTTAAATAATTTTTTTTTCATGGTTAAGTTTTAAATTTTTTAAAAAATTTATAAAAAAATATTAAATTTTATTTTAATGACTGAAATTATAAATTTAGATAAAATTTATAAAGTTACAGTAAATTTGAAAATACAATTTAGAACTCAATTATAGGTCAGCCAAAATTTAAGGACAAATTTCACTTTTTGATATATTAAAATTAAAATCATTTTGAACAAAATTTCCAACTTTTTATCCAATATTGGATAAGTTTTTGATTTTTTTAAATCAATTTTAAGAGCCAATCAAACTGGAGGTCGACTAACTTTGGTGTTTGAAGTCCGCCTACATTTTTAAAACACTTTTGAAGGTACCGGAATCACTTTAAATGTAGCAGAAGAGCCGAAGTAAGAGAGTGAGTGGGTAAAATTACAACTGACGAGGAAGGCTTAACTTGGGATAAAAAAACGAAATGACCACTCGAAGTGCTGGAATTGTGTTATTTTGTTTATTATTATTATTATTATTTTTACATTGAGATGATGCTGGGTTTTAAATATTAGAGATTTATTTTAAGAATATAATAATAAAATTTAAAATTTTAAATATTAAAATTAATGTAAAAAAAAGATTATTTGAATTTAACAATATTTTAGTGATAAAGTTTTCTTATAAAGTTAGTTGGATAAGATAAACGAAACGGGTGAAAAAATTTAATATTAATTTATAAATATTATAATTAATATATTTATTACACATTATCTCTTTTATTAAAAAAATGTAAAAATAATGTAATAGGTTGTATACAGTGATAAGTTGAGAATAAAACATTGAAAGAGACAAATTTTATAAATGAGGTAATGAAAAATTAATAAAATTAATTTCCAGAAAAAATAACAAAACTGCGACAGTGAAATCTGAGGGACAAAATTTCTCTTACTTCAAAACCCAATATATTTAATTATTTCAGGTTGAGTCAAGGAACAATTAGATCCTCGCGCACCCACTTGGATCCCTCCCCTACTTGTACCGTAGTGATAATGACGCAACACCAGTGGTGCGGTTGGAGGATTTGTTTGTGTATATTTAAACAGATACCCCATAGGCACGGTGACAGGCTTGCCACAAGAGTCTTCTTTTTGCCTTCTAAAAAGGCTCCAACTTTATCTACTACATTTTCTCTTAGCAAGTCTTTAGGGCTGAGTCCCGGTCTCTGAACTACTAGGGTGCTGTTCTTGGATCGTGTGTTCTTTTGGGCAGAGATGAGTGATCCCAAATATGCTTATCCTTACCCTGCTCAAGGTGCCTTCTTCTTTTTGTTTTTTTTTGCTTGTGTTTCGCATGTGTGAACTTCTTTGTTCTTTCAAGATTCTGACCCAGCATGGTTTTTGCTTGGTGCTGAAATTATGTGTGTGGATTTCTCGACCTGGGTTTCGTTTGCTCTCCATTTTGGTTTCTAGCGTACTCTTTAAAGCAGTTGCGGTTTGACCCCTCTGCTACTGTCAACAATTTTGCTTTATGTTGTCTTAATGGCTTTTCTTTTTCTCTTCTTGTAAACATATATTGTTTGTGGTGGTTGGTTTTGTTGGCAGGTTACTATCAAGGACCTCCAGTGATGCCACCCCCGCAATATTACGCTCCACCACCCAGGAGAGAGCCTGGATTTCTTGAAGGATGGTATTTTCTTCTCTCTCTCTCTCTCTCTCTCTCTCTGTAAACTAAATTTTAAGTTTGGGCATGATCAATTGTGGAAAGCTAGTGTTTACTTTTGTTCTGTTGTGCTGCTGCATAGCCAAAGCAGGACTCAAGGGGATGGTCAATTCCAGAATGGGATTATAAAAGAATCCTTTTCGTTCATTTCTGTTTTGGTTCAAGCTTTATGTAGTTAGCTAAACACAATTGCTGATTTTACATCTTGTTGATTGCATACCTTTTCTCAGCCTTGCAGCTTTGTGTTGCTGCTGCCTGATTGACGAGTGTTGCTGTGACCCGTCCATCCTGTGTATTTGGTGACGCAACGTAAATCCAAAAACTTCTACAAATAATTCCCACTTGGTGTGATGTAATTAATTAATTAATTAGTATGATGGACGTTTGTATTTGATTGTGATTGGCTGGAATATATAATGCTCTTAAGTATATTGGTTGCATCATAAGAACTGTGTTCATTCTCGGTTCATGAATTTCGTATTTTTCAGTTCCTCGCGAAACGAACGATTTTTTTTTTTTTTTTTGAAAATTTACAAGCTCCGAACATAACAATCTGAAATACATGACCCAATAGAAGCTTATTATGTAACAGAATTTACATAACCAAAGATTAACCACCCCTCAGTAGAAGCTTACTGTGTAACAGTACTTAGGTGAACCACACAAACTACTTCCCGAGCAATTTATCCGGCCATCTGTGAGGATAAAATAAACTGTAAACTTGCCGGCAACCTGCCTTTATTAAGACGTTTGCTTTTCTGCTGCACGTATATACACGTATAGGTGAACACATGTAGGGAAAACCTGTTGAGACCGCTAGACTGTTTGCTGGCATCATAAAAGGCATGACATTACGCCGTTTGTGCCTTCTCTCCATGGATGGGGAGATTCCTTGAGACAATCGTCAGTGCGGGAATTAGCGGCGCGTATGCCACTTTTCACCGTGTTTCCACACACACCACCTCACCGACCACCACAACCACCACCACATTTACTACTGTTTACCATGTTTTGGCACCCACCACCACAGCCTCTACTGTTGTTTACCATGTTTCCACATCTACTACCACAGTCAGCACTTCCCTACATTTCCTTTAAACACATCAACATTCGACTCCACCTTACCTTCTCTAGGAGTACCTAGGATGTTTTGCATAGTTTCCACAAGGAACTCATTGACATTTTCGTCTACACCATCCACCTCCTTTAAATTTTCTCCATCTGCTTAGAAGCCAAAATATCTCAACTTTTTCCAAGTATCAGAAAGTATGAAGGCAGTTATGATCCCAGGAAACACCATCCAGTCTTCCTTTACCTGTCAATTTGTATCAATTCAAAGCTGAAGGTAGAAAAGGAAGGGAATGATTCTCTCTAACCAGGAATGCTGGAGAAATTCATAACAAAGCAGAATCATACCCTGACAAATCCAGACTTCAAGTCAAGCAGTGCCACAGCTTTGCCGTATGGATTCTCTGCAGAGAATTCTACAGCAGTCATAAAATCTTGTTCACTTCTGTGCTTCTCAGAGTGTTTGCGCTCAAAATCCAGCCTTCGTCCCTGAAAAATGTTTACCTGTACCAGGAAGATAAGTTGAATAGGGATCTTGTGGGCCATTTAGTTTAATTCCATGCTTAGCCAAAGAATACCTTACAGGTAATAAACAATTTTCTAGTAGTGTAGATAAGTTTAATGCATGATCCATGAAGGTAAGTATGCCAATCCTATTCAAGTTGAAGAGAAAACTCTCCAATATAGGTAAATTAGTTTTGCAGATTTTAAGGCTCTGGACCCACTTGACTAATTCCCTAAAGGGCTTTGAGCCTTTGATTATAGAGTAATAGAAGTTTGAATCCTCGACCAGTGGTCATATCATGCATGGTGTTCAGGCATTTGGAAAGGAAGCTTGACAAATTTGTATATTCAAATAACTTTCCAGATACTGAGATTATAAAGGGAACAAGTGAAAGGCAACAAAGGGCTACCATCCTATGGCCCACAAGCTCAAAGAGATGATCATCTTCACTGAATTTCTTTGTGCGTTGAAGGCACCACTGGGAATTCATCAAGGACCACTTAGCTTCCCTGAACTCTGCAAGTGTATGCGTATCACCAGATTCTGTGAGACCGATTACGTCTTTCTTAGCAATGCCTTGGTGTTTGGTTTTTCCCTCTGTTGAGTCCCTAAAATATCATTCAAGAAAGCAATTTAGATAACAAAGGTCTTCATAATATGCTGCAAGTGGCAGCTGTGTTATCATGCCAATGCATAGACGGTGACAAACATACAATACCACCATGATCTGATTAACTGACTTGAAAATCAATTTAACCAAGTTTTTACGAGTTACAGTGGTTCATAAATATTCCAGTTGCAGCATGTGTATCCCACAGTAAGTTAGTGGCTCCCACAATTGCAAATGTTTGATATTTTCATATCCATAGAGACCACTTTCAGAGTTCTAGATTTGCCTGGTTATTAAATTTAAGCACTTTTAACTGATGCTTGATGTAGTCTCATGCTTGCATACATGATACTTTTAGTGCACAAGCAAAGAGATTGAAGGTGGTGTGCAATTGCATGTTAGCATGTGATGTGGGTATTAGTCTACCTAATTTGCAGCCTGATCACCTCAGAATCTGTTCCATTAATGACACGTGTACAGCTCTTGATGTTTTGAATTCTTTCAGGAAATTGGAAAAGACAACCTTTTAACAGTGATTGAGGATGAACCATGTGCCATACATGTGGAGCTTGGTTTGGAACAGTAAATGAGACAGCAATGCGTAAGCAGGCTGGTTTTGAGCTAACTTTTCTGGAACTTGGCAGCAACTCCACCCATTTTTCCACAGCAAGTCTAGAAACTGGATTCATAAAGTCGTCCAGAGAGAGCAAAGCAGTGCCTATTGTTCTAACTTTCTTGACTGCTGGTAAGTTGGAAGGTGCCTGTGATACCAGTTCAAAGAACAGCTCGCCTGTAGGTTCACATTGGAAAGAAGCAACTGTTTCTCTCCTGCTTCTGACAGGATTGTCAGTTTCCGCTTAATGTTAAGGAATGCATCAGGTTGTTTTTTGCTAAAGGAGACAAAGAGGCTTTCCTTACGTCCATCCGGCAAGTTTTTAATTCCCACAATTTCCAGAAGGACCTGATGCGCAGTAATTGCAGAAATTAAAACTATTAGAAGAATGAAACTTGTTTTCATCAATATGACTTAGAAGGACAACCTGAAACTATAATGATGCAATGTTTGCATCTAATTATCTTTCACAGAGGGCTAATATTTTTCAAAAGGCTGGTTGTAATTTTAATCAAAATACAATACTAGGTTTCTGATGAATGGAATTTTAAAATTTAAGACCCTTGTTCAAAGAACAGAGGAACACTACTAGAGAATAGCAAACATCCCCATCTGCATTGTGATATGCAGCAAAAATAAAGCCAATGAATAAAGTAAAACACTTGTTAAAAAAAGAAGAGAAGTAGTTGTGATTTCTTTTCTTTTCCTTCCAATGAACAAAATGACATATATCAAGAACTAAGAAGTTCTGGATGATGAAAAAAATAAAAAATGGATTATGAATGCCAAATCAAGGTGATCAGGAACTACCTCTACTTGTTTCACCTCTGGTAGTTGAATCATCTTTTGAAAATCATTAACTGCTGCAATTTCTCTGCTCATAATATTTGATGGATACAAAGTAGTGGTGACAGGAGCAGGGGCAGTCCCTTTGTACATTGCACCTGCCTTCCAGTATCTTCTGCCAAATGTCTCTTCCCACTGCTTGGTGGTTCCAGAAAATCCAACATCTAGCTTCTTTCCTTTGGTTCTGTCTGAGTCCATGTCATCATGCTCCAGTATCTTGCCTAGTGCTTCATTTAAATCTTTACAGTAAGTAACAGGATGCAATTGGTGGGTGTGCCAGATAAGATCAATGTCATAAGTTGGAACACAGAAATGTTTTATGGATTCCCGATTCCTCTTAATCAGATGAAGAAAGCCCCTGTATCTGGCCACAGCTTCACCAAGAAAAATTTCATGGTTCATGTAGGGTTTTGATACCTATAGCAGATTAGTTAGCTTGTCAGAAAATAATAGGAATATGAGACGATATATGCATGAGAGATAAGAATGTCCATTTGCATAAGACTGAAGATTTGCACATAAGAAAGATTCTCAATTTTTGCCTTTATGCATGCAAAATGCTTGAGCTTACAATAATCACTTTGAAATACACTTTATCAAAAGAGAAAAAAAATGACATAAATAATACTATCATATAGACTTTAGAAAACACCATACAGACAAGAACGTAAAAGTCATCCAAAAAACAAAAGAACCTTGATCTAAATCATGTGAGAACAATTATAGCAAGAAACTTGGGAAAACAATGTTCAAAATTTATGGAAAGAAAAGTTCCTAGGCTAGTAGCTTATGCATTCGATTTCAGAGTCTGTACTCACAGCTATGGCACAACATTGAATGTAGACCGATCTAGCTATATCGTTAACTTGTAATCTGTAAGTAATAAAACTAATTCAACGACAGAAGTGATTTGCCATTATGCAAAAGCAGTCCTTCAGTTGTTTTACTTAGTAGTCCCTATTGCCATTTTGATCTTTGGGTACAAACCCACTCTTCAACCATCCAATTGAAGAGAAAAGGAAAAACATAAATATGAGGAAAGCTCAACACATTAGGATCCTGAAATAACTTGTTTACATATACTTGGTGGATGAAATTATAACATGCATAGGAAATTAGGCATTCCAAAAGGGAAAAACATTTGTGACGTAACAGACAACAAAACCATCATTCACTACCTGATAGAAGAAAGGACTTTGCCTTTTGACCGCCGAGACCAAATCATAATTGGTGCATTTCTCAAGTTCCACAGATTTGTCATGGGATGAGGCTCTGAAGTCAAAGTCATAGGGCTCCTCGGGATAGAATCTATTCCAAAGTTCTACGGTTTGCCTTCTACAAGTTCCTTTAATGGAAGATACAACATTAACATTATCTAGTACTCTTCCATAAAGTTCCTCACAGTCGGATTTGTACCTTACCTGAATAACACAGCCAAGAAAGAAGACAGATTACCAACACAACATAAGAAGCCAAGTCAATTAAATTGGTTGAGACAACACGAGATGCACCGATGAACACATGCACAGATGAAACTTTCAAAAGCCTATACCGGATTCAGCCTATGGCAATGCCAAACCCATTCACAGTCAAGAGGAACGACTAGAGGCCCTTCTGAAACTGGCGATTCGGAGTGTTTTGCCAGCAAGGGAAGCCAGAAAGCATTGTACCTGCAAATTGAAAATCCACAATTTCATAATCAAAAGGAAAATAAATAGATAACAATCATTTATAGAAATCAAACATAAAAAAAGCGGCACAAGAATTCAAATAAATCAAGAAAAAGCAGTTGAAAGAGCTGTTTGGCTGTTTCGTGTTTACCTATAGATGGCCCTATCAAGAGCAGGTCCTTCGTAGAGGAACCGATTCCTGTCAACCGCTGCAAGAAACAGAAGCTGCTGTTTGGCGGCACCCACTAGGTCCAAGCTTAACGCAATCTTCTGCGCTTCCAGCCACTCCAGCTCTTGTTCCATCTCCTTATCCACCTCCATCCCTCAGCTCCTACCCAATGAATTCAACGATATTCGAATTATACTCATTCAAGTCCACGAAATTTTTGAATCACCGTTTGGTTGCCAAGAAAGCCCAGGAAATTGAAAGAAAACGAAGAGCATTCAAATCATATATCTAAGGAACTAAAAGTCCGAAACACATTTATCTAACTATGAGACCCAGTCCACTTCGGGTCGACACACAATGTCAGAAAACGCTACGTAACTCCGCGGTTTAGCAAAACAAGATGCACTCGGTTGTTTATTTTATTTTTTATTTTTTTAATAACATAAAGACAACTGCGAAGAACATTAAGGCAACATCAATGGGAATATTTAAAATCCGGTGATTAAAGGTTTTTTCTTTTTTTTGGGGGGGTTAATTTATTTGTTTGTTTCTTGCAAGTTGTCACCCCAGTTGAAACCTAAAATACAATATAAAACATGAAGAAAGACGAGAATGCCGACAAGGATAGGTTTGCAATTCTACTATAATAATTACTACTTAATAATCATTTTATTGATAACAATAATAACCAAAAAAAAACTTTAAACTATTAAAATTCTTATTTTTAATTACAATATTTACTTTAAATTAATATATAACAACAGTCATTAAATATCTATTTTTAAAGTTTTGAATTTTAATTAAAAAAATATATAAAATTTATGAAAATAAAAAATTACCATATTGTATAATTTTTTAATTAAAAAAAATGCATAAAAAGATATGGGTAATAACTAACTAAAATCATTGGTAAGGGCACGTAAGACAAGAAAACAAAATTTTTCCTACTTTATTAAGATTCAAGACCAAATCGTAACGACACTTTTTGCAGTACTAAAATAAAATGTATGCGATTTGGTTTGGATCGGTTTGATTTATATATTTAAACCAAAGTATCAACAGCAGTTTAATTAATTCTAAAATCGCAATCGTCCGAGTAGAGAATGAAAATTACTTAAATCGACACAATTGGTTATGATTTGAGTTGATTTCATTGACGGTTTTGAGCAGTTCGATAATAACAACATTGAGTATAAAACACACACACACACACACAAAAACAATAATAACTATTATTATCAAATATTAATCATTTTCAACCTATAATAACACAATACATGAACATTAATGGCAGCAAATAATTGCATATAATGTTTGGCCCTCCGCCAGATCCCCCATTGGCACCTAGCCGCCAACTGGACAATGCATCAAATGGTTATGCAACTTTTTTTATTTTTTTTTTCTTCTTGTCTTGGTAAAATATGCTGGTGTTGTTAATTCTTTAGTGCGTTCTTCCAAAGCAACCCTGAAGTTTTGATGGCAATGACATATTTATTTATTCTCAATCTCGCCGTCAGGCTTTATAAGAGTTTTATGGATATTTATAACATTAATACAGTAGTCGCGCAATCGATTGTTTTTCCTTCCTTTTGCCACTTTTTCAGACAAGAACTATCAGCTTATTTAAATAAAGACCAATTGTCAAGACCAAATGTGGCAAACAGGCCGGCCAAGTAGATTGTTTCAGAGTCTCAGATTATTCAAGTGGGCTTTAAGTATTGTTCAGATTAGATGAGCTTTTGTCACATCTGGTTGTGGTCTACACGTCTACAAGTTTCTTTTCACAAGCTGGATTCAAGTTGTGGAGTGAGTCAGGAAGTCAAGTTTATCGCTTGACCTGTAACCCATCATGTGACAAACTTGGCTTTCATTCTCAATGCAGCAAACAGTGCAGTTTACTTAAGCGTAATGGACGGGTATTTGCGGGTACTTGCTAGATAAACCGAGTCCCATTTGCTAGATGTTCTGTCCATAAGCCCTTTTTACCTAGCCCCCTTGGGAAGTAACCAAATGGTAAGGATAAGCTCGAGATGCCGAGTCCTAGGCATACATCTTTTTTTAACTATTTTTGAGATTGATTCAGATATTCGTAGTTTGCCAAACCCATAACATAAATGGGCACTAGTATTCGTCAGCATCAAAGACAGAAAAGAATTCGGCCGAGTTTGCGACAGAATGGACACACCTCAGTACGACCTTTAAGTTACCGGAAAGCCTGTGTCATCACTTCCTTTGATTTCTGAATTCATTAACCTTTTATTTCCAATAGTCGACAAACTGCACCAAAATGCTTATACGGTGTTCTCATTATCCAGGTTTGACATATCCGCACACATTTGCTGGGCATTTTGTGATATATAGGGATATAATGCCCAGCAATATACTTCTACATCAAAGCATGAAGGCCAGGATAGGGCTTCTTGAAATATGCTCCTCAAGAAGGGGACAATGGTGCTTCACAGGAAGTAAGAGGCACAGCTGGATACTTAGATCCTGAGGACGTACGAAGTACAACAAGCTTCATCTTTTAAAAGGATGTTACCAGTGAACGAAGTTCCCACACTGTGACGAGCTTCATCTTTCTTCAGTCCAAAAATTTCACTTGGATAAGCCTCTTTATGAACATTACCTCATATTTCTTCTTTGAGACCTTAAGCAAAACACTTGGAAGGCTTTTAATGCGCAATTAAATCTCCATGACAATCTCATGCTGTGCAGAGAGAGAACATAACCTCAAAAGTATCGGTAGTAGAATCCCGAATCCTTGTATCTCTAATGTTTCAGGTACTACTCAACAACCAAGCATCTATCTGCAAAAAGTGAAGTCTTTAGCTTTGGTGTGGTTCTACTTAAAATTGCTTGTGGATGGGAGCCTCTCAACATTCACAGGCCTCAGAATGAGTGGAGCTTGGTTGAATGGGTATGCCATGCGTTGCATTTTAAAATTTAAACCAGAGATATTTCTAACAGCTCTTCAATTGGAGTTTGATCTGAAAATTTCTAACCACTACTACATACAGTTGCTTTGCAGATATGTAAGTGTGTATGTTTGGATGCACTGCCACACTGACAGAAACCTCATGTTTGCAGGCAAAAACCTATATAAGGGAGTCAAAAATTGATGAAAATGTGGATCCTAACAAAAAAGGAGGGTACCATTTAGAGGCAATGTGGAGAGTGGTAGAAGTGGCATTGTCATGTATCGAGCCCTTCTCTGCTTATCATCCATGCATGGCTGACACTGTTCGAGAGTTGGAGGATGCTTTGATCATAGAGACTAATGCGTCCGAATACATTAAGTCCATAGACAGTTTGGGAGGCTACACTTGGTGGGGTCCAATTGCTTTTCAATAGTCCTAGAAAAGAAGATTACTGTGCCACCACCAGCTCCAACTCCACCAAAACTATCCCCAACTAACACACATGCAATGGAACCCCCAGAGTCAAGACAGCAGATAGGTTGATGAGATGCTTTTGAATCTATAGATCATGCTCAGTTTAGAGTGCATGACCACTTATAAAAAGGATAAGTTGATATTCTTACAATGCTCTAACCTGGGGGATCATGCGCCTGCCGTCTATTCTATTTATTCAAGAGTTCAAATTCTTAATTCTGAATATTCAATTTAGGGATCTCTTTACACATCAAGAAACTTAATTATGTAGCTAGGGCTTACCCTACATTCTTACTAAAGCAATGCAGATCAGAATACATGCTTAAAACAGATAACACTGTAGTGGATCTACATTCTAGAGTTAAACCCAAAAACTGAGGAAGTTTCATAAACAGAGTAGATTTACTGGTAAAGGATCAGTAGGGGGGTAAGGCAACATATGCTTAACAGTGTCTGCTACTGAGCAAATCACAGCTAAGCAAGATACAAGGCACTGTCTGCATTGAGAATAAGATAGCATCTCAGAGGCTTTAAATTCTTCTTCAACTTCTCTTCCTACTTTGTTTTATTTAAACAGCTGTTTAATAGACCATAAGCAACCAAATATGAACCAGATAATTAAAATAAACTTGCATGTATGCATTTCTCTTAAATCTACTCTTATTTACCATAGGTAAGAGGAAATAAGTTGTGGGCAACAATAGAGCACAAGTTGGCTAATCAGATTCAGATAAAATATTGATGGATTGTTTACAAAATATTCATAATTGAGGGAATATACAGTCAAAACAAAGAGAAATTGTTTGCAAGTTACTGTATTACTACACTTCTAATTGATGCAAACACAAGGGTGAAAATATTTTGCTACCTCTTTGATAAACAGAATGCTCAACAATTAATCACTCTTCTGGCATATTCCTAGGATCTGGTACATGACCAGGGGCCCATGGTGCAGTAAGACCAGATATCAAGAAGCATTATATTCATGTTGCAGTATCACATTTTTAGGATATCCCCAAGAGCACAGCAGACTTTAAGGAGAATTTGCCTAATCACTCTTTTAGCTCTATAAACAAAGAGCTATAGAGACCAATTATGACCCAATATTGTCAATGATAGATAATTCTAGGACGTATATGGCAATTGTTAGAGAGTTATCAGATTGTGAGTTGAAGGACTTTCAAATATTTTGTATATTCGTAAACTATTAGATACCTAAAGTATGGAAAAAACTCCATTTGACACTTAGCTAGACAGGAAGAGTGCTCCTACTTGCTTAAGGAAAAAATCGTTAAAAGAAGAAGCAATGGATACTCAGAGTGTGTGAAACTATCATCCTGAATGCTAAAACAACAGTTTAATTCTCTGTATTAGTTATTGCTCCTCGAGCAGCAGAAAGCAATGCAAGATTTCTCTACCTCAAAGGCTCTCCAAGTCGAATAATTTTCATGAAATTAGGCGAAGACAATTCAAAAAAGATAAAGTAGAACCCAGAAACAAACACGAGCATTAGCTGAGAAAGAAACAAAGCAACATAAACAAAGATTATATCTATACTATATCGCTTGTGATATAAAAGGAGGAAAGAGAGAAGGGGGGGGGGGTTTGGTTTACAAAAAGGGAGATAACCCAGTTCAACAAAACAAGGAAAAAGGCCAAGGGTGACATGAAAAGTCTAAGTTTGGAAAAGAGAATGGTTGGCCATGGCAGTACCAACTTGGACTTCAAGCAGCTCTAGACGGCGCTCCAGCGTATCAAGCTTCTCATTCAGCGATGCCAACTTGCTCTTGCTAGTGGCCTCTGGGAACAATTAGTTAACATCATTACGTGACACAATTATATGCTGAATTCTTTTGGGGAAAAAAAAAACAAAAAGAAAAGGAAGGAAACAAAAGGATGTAGAACTGCCAGTACCGAAATGGAGGAGAAAGTCAAAGAGGCGACGAACGTTGAGGGAAATGTTGGAGATTAACTCCCGATTCTCCCAATCGGCTTGAACTGCTATCCCTACATTCACTGCGTTTGTTATTCCATTTCCGCCTCCTCCTCCTCCTCTCCCTCTTTCCATTTCCCCTCTCTATTTGATCTTTCTTTTCTTTTCTTTTGTTTTCTTTTCTTTTTTAGAGAGACAAACAGGGGGCAGAGAGAGAGAGATGTAGAGAAGAGCTTCGACTTGAAGATCCACTTCACTTGACCCTCCTTTTCCACCAGCAAAAGATAATTGTCTTTGTTGGCTCCTGGTTAAGAAAAGCAGTTGGTGGGGCTTTCTTCTTATTATCGTTTTTCGTTCTCCTTTTTGTTTTTGATATTATTATTATTATTTTTTGGGTTAAGGAATAAATAGATAATTTTCTGAGAGAAGATGAAGTTCGAGGAGCACTACTTTTGTTGTTGTTAGGTTGTTTGCTTGCGGTTAGTTGGGTACTTAACTTCTCTCTTCCTCCTCCTAAAAAATCAAGACAAATTAAAATAAAAATAAAAATAATTGTGCTACAATCTTTACTTCAAAGTCTGAGAATCGGCTGTCTTTTATCATTCCAATTAGTAATTTGGTTTGTGTTTTGCTGCATCTTTGTTTGTATTGACCTGAATTTGAATTTTTTTCACTTATATTTACGTTTATTTTGATTAAAAAAAAATCAATATATAAATTTTAAAATATAACTTAATATTGTAATTGAAAATAGAATAAATTTATATTGAAGTAATAAGATTAAATAAAAATCACCATAATTTTAATTTTAATTTTAATTTTAATTTTAATTTTAATTTTAGAACATAAATATAGTAATTAATATTTTTTATATATATATATATATATATATTAATCCCTAGATAGTCAATTTTTTTTTTTTATCTTGACTTTATATGAATTAATATTATAGTAAAATCAAGACATTTTTATTATATCTCACCTTAAAATTTAAATTTAGTGGTATACCTAGCAATTCAAGTGGATACTTTATATCGATCATTCAATTAGTGTTAGTGTAAATTCAGTAACAGTAGATGCGAAACTGAATTTTTATGATACTAATTGCAAAATATTCAACTTCGAAATTTTCCTACAACTTTTGAAACATAAATTTCCCGAATTTATACCAAGTTATATCAATTGAATCTAAGGTAATTCATTTATCTAAGTTTAAAAACACTTTTAATGATTATTTATTTATTTATATCATTACGCACTTATTATCTTTTTTTTTTTTTATGAAAAATTAAATTAAGACATGCAATCGATAATTGACATATCCATAAAATACATATTAATTAAAAAAAAAAAAAAAGGGAAAAACTATCGTCCGCCTAGATTGAATTATACAATCCGAATCTCCAACTCCATTGAAAGAATATAATAGTCGAGCCTAAGCCACGAATCATTGATTTTGATTCTCCAACTGAAGGTAATTAAATATTACCAAGGAATTAAAAAAGAAGAAAGAAAACAAACAAACTTGTTCTGAATTATTAGTGATTTACAAAATATAAATCGCAAGCGCACAAATATCATCACAACAAAAATGAAACCAATTTGGCTATCAGCACGAGAGTTTTAGTTACCTCATACGCTATCTGAGATTAATAAATCACATTCAATCGAAGTGAGTTTTTTAAAACAAATTTAAGAGAAAAATAAAAGGGGAGTGGGGGCGCCGAATTGAAAGAGTATATCGACGGCTAAAAACCATAGTTCTGTGTTGGTCGGCCTTCATTGGTCGCAAAAAACAATTGGATATGACGCCAACGGATGAAAAAAAGAGAGAATTAGAGTTCCCTTCAGACACACGGAACGTTTTGCTGTTTTAATTCAATCTGCCTTAGAAAAAAGCAGAAGGAAGTGACACGGTTTCATTGGGCGGAAGTACCATAACTTCAAGACACCGTGAAAATTTCCTTGATGTTTAAATGTTTTAAAGCAGCAATGATTGCTCAAGATGAAAATTTTCACCATGAATTAAACTCAGTTTTCATATGATCACCGTTAAATTTAGCCCGCCACCATGCCCAAAAGTAAGAGATGAGCGTCACGTTCTTTCCAGACTCTGCAAGCCAAACTGGGTAAAAGGTGAGCAGTGCTTCAGGCTGTCGCTGGTAATAAGCCGTTGTGCCTGAGCAGTGCCTCCGGTGAAGGTTCCCGCCCCCGGAATTCCACAAAAACCTAGACTCCCAAAGCCATGAAATTTTGGACAATGTAAGATTGAAACACTTTTTCTCCTTATTCAGGCAAAAAAAAAAAAAAAAAAAAAAAGTAAAACAAAAGGCTACAATGAAGAAGAGCATGCGTTAATGTCTACAAACTTCAAAAAACAGCTAACAATGGTAGTCAATAGTTTCATCTACATCAAATTTCAAAGAGATAAGAAGATACGTGAGGGGAAATATAAGGAACAGTTGATGTTTTATTGTCTGACCTCTAATGGTGCTTTTCCACCCCCGAGAGCAAGAATGGTCTCCCGGAACTTGAGTCCTGTCTCTTGGACAGCCTGTTGCAATAACAAAAGATCATGATTCCAGCCAAATCCATCAAAAAATGACCAACGTTGATCGTAAACCAAGTTTGTGGCAGTATTGAGTTTCTGCATTCAAATATTACATGTTTGCAGATGCATAACAATGTCCAAATAAGCAAACTTGTGCAGCAGAATTGCAGATACTACGTAAGGAGAAAGGAATACTGAACATGAAACTTCAAAGATGCAGTTCCTATGCCAACTGTTGCAGTTTCCAAGCCTTCCCACTTTCCCAATAAGAACCCACAAATGATTTAATTTTTACTTTGGTTGCAGTACAAGGAATCCAAACAGCACTATTTTCTTAGTTCTGATATTCCCCCCCCCAACCCACAAAAAAAAAAAAATGAAAAAGTACACTGCATTCACAGCACAAGTAGTGCGTAAATGCATTCATGGCATGAACTGTGTCCAAAGTATATCTCTCAGGAAGAAAGCAATTGCAATTCATCATGAAGAATGACCAAAGGTGAGCAATCATTGCCAGGTGTGACATAAATGTAAGAATCCATAAATGAAGGGCCAGAAATACTTTAAATAAAAGAAAGAAAAAAAAGATGATGGCCAGGTCAGCCGTGGCAACATTCCATTGCATACCTTGCTGTCATCTAATCCAGCATCCTCAAAAGCTGAGAAAGCATCTGCAGACAATACCTCTGCCCACTGCAATTGACAACGGAAGGGTTACATATAAATGAGGAAAAGAGTAAATAAATCAACTAGACTAATATGGCTGGAGAATTCCTTTTTTATTTAAATTTCTCATTTAGATTACATTGCCATGGATCATGAAGCATTTGGGTCATGTTCTCACTGCTCATTCTCTCACACTGAGCACAAAGCCATTTCACAAAGGGAGCTAACAGGCACTCAGTAAAAAGTACATACCTTATAACTGTAATATCCAGCTGCATATCCACCTGACATTTGTGAAAAGCATTTTAATTAACAGCTAAAAAAAAAATAAAAAAGATCACAACCAAGTAAATATTAAATTGAGAAATTCAGAGCAGACCTGCAAATATGTGACTGAAGCTACAGAGGAATCTATCTTCTGGCAGAGGGGGGATAACTTGTGTCCTTTTGGAGACCCTTTGATCAACATCAAAGACAGATTCTGATCCACCTGGTATATACTTAGTATGCAACTCCAAATCCACACCAGCAAACCTCAACTAAAAATTGTAATGGGTAAGAAAGTAGTAAGTATCCAATCCAGAATTGCGTGACAGACAATTTGCTATATAAAATAAGCGACTAAAACTGTCAGTAGAAGAAAAAAGACTCGTGATGCAATAATTGTATTGTAGAATAAATATTCAAAAATAATTAAAAAATGGAAATCTAAAGCATATAGATTCTCCTGAAAAAAAGGAAAAAGAAAAATACAGAGGCTACACTTTAATGTTCCACTAACCTGGCGAAGACTTAGGGAACCTGCACGAAATGTCCTTGCAGCAAGAAGTTTCAAATATATGTCTTCTGGAAGACTCTCCCCAGTCTCATAGTGTTTTGCAATGCCCATCAAAGTTTCCCTGCAGCAACCATGTGCATGTTCATACAACAACAAAGCAGAAAAAAAATATTGTCCATCAATGAAACAGCAATGGACAGGTTCAAAGCTGAAATTATATTCTCAGCCTTATTAACTCATCATTTTAGTCCCATAATTTCTCAGAGGCCTCAAGAGAAAATATCATTCCAGAATATAGAGGATATTCAGAATATACAACCTGTGATAACACCAATTCTCCATGAACTGAGAGGGCAATTCAACTGCATCCCATTCTATCCCTCGGATTCCAGCAACAAGACCCTCATCCTGCTTGGTTAGCATATGCTGAAGGGCATGACCAAATTCATGGAAAACAGTCTCAACCTGTAAAAAGCACCATGCATCCTTAAAACTAGGGGAATATGAATCTAGCCACAGCACTCACTGCACGTGCACATCATTATAATCCACAAATAATTCATTTCAAAAGGATAGAATACTGCCCCAATAATCAAGCGATAAATGTCAAAATACAAAAAAGTGATAGACAATGTACTAAATAACAATGCATTTTAACATTACCTCCCTGAATGTCATAAGGCTTGGTTTGTGCCCAACTGGTGGTGTTTGATTACACACCATGTGGGCAACAGGTAACCTTGGAGTGGTGCCATTCCATGATAAAACACGACTTCGTGCAACTACCTCATCCATCCACGCACCTTCCCTTTTCTCAGATGGGCGAGAATAAGGGTCAAAATAGAAGTATGCAATTGGACTCCCTGAAGAATCTTTAACACAGTAGAACTTAACATCTGAGTTCCAAACCTATAAAATAAGTATGTATCAGTGAAGTGTAATACGAATAATCAATTTGCAGGCAGTGAAGTGGACCAAAACTTGGAGAAAATGAAATATCTTACAGGAGCTAAACCATGAGCTGGTTCAATATGAATTCCAAAAATTTTCTTTGCAAGATTGAAAAGGCCATCCATCACCTTTGGAAGTGAAAAAAATGGTCGTAATTCTTCCTGGGGAATATAAAAGAAGGAAACAAGTTGGCTTTTGTACATGATAAAATTGGAGATTTTTATAATGAGTACAAATATGCGAGTAAAACCAAAAAGAAACACAGGCAAAGTTGACATGATTATGAATTGCCATTTCCATGCTTTATAATCCAAAACAGGTGCTACATTTCTAAAGCTAAATACAATAATCAAATTAAGCACAAGTGATTTCAGCAGTAAGAGATTAGAATCTCATTTAACTGGCCAATATCAAATTCGACATACAGCCTTCCTCAATAAGTGCAAAGCAATAGATAAAGTAAAAAAATGAAATGGGAAAAGCAGGCTCAAGTGTAAATCAAATCTTTCCCATGCCATTACTAAATCAATTTCTTCTAAAACTCCTTTAAACTTTTGTTCATGCATGATAAAAAAATGAAAAAAAAAAATTGTAAGATCTCTACTTGCTTTTTGCAAGGAAAATTGCACCAAAACAACAGGCAAGAAAAGTATACAAAAATTGAGGAAATACACACAAAAAGATCACAGAGAAGGTACATATCAATTCCATAAAGTCAATTGACATAATAATTGAATAAAAACATGTGCAGAAATAATCCAAACTCATGATAAACATAAACTATACAGAATTAGAAGTTAACAGCAACCAAAAGCAGAGAGAGAGAGAGAGAGAGAGAGAGGGAGGGAGGGGAACCTCATTAATATCATATTTAGACTCGCGAAGCCTTTCAGCCCAAAAGTTTATATCCCAGTGACTCAAATCATTTGCTTCAATAGCACCTTGGGCTTTGGAGAAATTTTTAAGGTCTTCCATATCTAAAACGATCACAGATATCATAAAACAGTGAGATCTTCTTTCCAACTAGATGCAAAGATAGCACTAAAAATGGAAAATTCATGAAGTTGGAGAAGGCATAATGTGAACAGAAGACCTTTCAAAGAATATGGAGTATAATTTAGCCAAACACATCACAAATAGCACATGTAAAAACCAATAGGAAAATACCAAACATAATTGGCATAGAGTTGAGTTTCATTATAAGATACAAAAAGGAAAAAGACAACATCCTATTATAAGGCATTTCACTTTGCAAGCACATCACAATATGCATAGATATGCACTCATTTTAATTTCTGAAAAGTTACTATTAAAGCTGGTCAACCAAGTAACAAGTTAGACTTCCAAGGAAAATTATTTTCCCAAGAGTTGAATATACTGCAAATAGAGATTTTTTTGCAGGCACTAGGTGGGACTTTATAAATTATACCTTGAACTGCAGCATCCCAGGAAGCCATCCGCAGCTTTTCTAGGAGTGTTTCTGCATTTTCAACAGTAGCCATTTTGGTTGCCATGCTAACCTGTTATGTATAATTCAGTCAAGATGTAACAGCTAGCATACAACACAATTACAAGTACTACCTCTGCATAATTGTTGTACTTCAGGAGCTTAGCCTTTTCCAATCTAAGCTTCAGTATTTGGTCAATAATTGGAGTATTATCCAAATCACCACTCGAAGCTCGAGTTACATAAGCGCGGTAGATTTCTTCACGTAAATCACGGTTTCGAGCATGTTGCATGACAGCAATGAAACTTGGTGCATCCAATGTGATTATCCATGGACCATTCTCAGCAGTTGCATCTTTATGCCCCTGGCATTTTATGTATGAATTCAAAGCATTGGTTCTAGGATTGAGTAATGAAACTGAAATAGGTACAAGAGACAAAAGTATACTAACAGCTCCTAACATACAATACCTTGGAAACTGCTGTCTGTGCAGCTAAACCAAGTGCTGTAGCAGGCAATCCTTCTATTTCTTTCTTGTCTGTTATGAGTTTCTCAAAATTCTTTGTGGCATCCAATACATTTTCCCCAAATTTTTGAGATAGCCTTTCCAGTTCCTGCAATTTCACTCATATATAAGCAGCAAAGAAGAGCAGAAAAACAAGATTAATTAGATTTTGATGATTTAACAGCCAGTGTTTTCCAACAACAAAAGTACATGAGGTGCATCATTGACAAGCAGGAAGACTAGACAAACATAAACTCCAGCATAAGAGTTATTCTAAACCCATAAACATAAACCTTCAGCATTGCACGCAAAAGGTTGACAAAAACAGATTCTTCTGGAAATATTATAACTAGAAATACACCTGTTCAATTTTGTTAAACTGGTCTCTTTCATCATCTTCAAGAGCTACACCATTAAGTACTGCTTCCTTTATTTGGGCTGTAAAGTCACAAAACCAAGAATCATTAAGCACTTTAAATTTTAACATAATCTTTAACTTCAATATTAGTATCAATTATGAGAAGGAGATCATTGTTGATGACATAGCATCTAACTGTTATGTAGACATTCAGGCTATATATAAATAATTAACTGGGTACCACCAGTATAACAATTGAGTGTGTAGAAGATGCAAGCAAAGTCAAGAGCTTCATCATTTCCATATGAGTTGATGAGCATTTGGTCAACAATTCTTTTTCAGTATTCCCTAATATCCACCTTTTTTCCCTTGTCATTTCTAAACCCTTAAGGAAGCCTCACTATCAGTTCTTTAAAATCTGCAAAATGCAACTTAAGTCTCAAAGGTTGTAGTCACATCCTGCCAAATGATATGTGAAACATTTCACTGTTCTGAAGCCTACATATAGTTGAAAAATAATCCATATTGCCTTCATCTTTGGTTTTCTGGTTTATTACCACCTAAAAACTCAAATAGCCAATGACTCTCTGCAAATAAGCCAATAGTGAGAACTCAACTAGGTCAAAGGATCCAGAATTGATGAAAAAAAAAAAGGATGTCAGTGAAAAATTCTGTTCATTTTAAACCAAGCATGATAGCAATTGAATAATTGCTATTGGTATGCAGTCCAGATTATATATCTGGTGCAAAGATTGGAGATAGAAATTGTGAAGTAACAATTAGAGCAAAAGTCCAACCTTGCCAACAAATAATGAAAAATGCACAATGGAGTGAACAAGGAAGCATGCTAGATGTCAAAGCAGCTTAAAAAGCTTACATTCCACTATCCTTTTCTGAGCATCACTAAGTGTCTGCCATTCAGGAGATTCCTTAATGGCTTTAAATGCATTGTATATTGGTTTACTTTGTCCCAACCTAAGCTGAAATTTCACCTTCTCTGGCTGCATTTGCAAGCTAAAGGCAGTAAGTACATGAAAACAGGAAGAAGATTGCACAAATTTTATGCAACAGCTGCAAATTTAATCAAGATCAAAACCAATTATAGTTAGGTAAACATTAAAGGAAATTCAGTTAACTTAGTACACACAAAGACAGTATCACTCATGATTGTCCTTAGCATCAAAATCTCTTATGCATGATTTCGTCCAGACAAAAAAACATTTACCTGAACTTCTTCAATTGCAGCCCGGAGCTCTGCAGTATCTTTTACCGCCTTAAGATGATTGATCATTCCCCAAACAACAGTCTGCTTATCAATAATCTTCTCCAATGGCTCCACCAACTTTGGCCATGACGGCTCTACTGTGCTCTCCAATTTCTCCAAGTCAGCTTCCTAAACGAACAGAAACCAGGCGCAGGCACCAAACCATTAACAGACAAACAATATCCATCCATCACATCAATTGATTCGCTAATAAGAACTTAAAATTCTCGAATAATCTAGCAGTCAACCCAACAAATTCGAAGACCAGTTCACTTGAAATAATCAAGAATAGAAAGAAACGCACTGACAGAAGACCACAAGCCAAAACAACAAAAGAGGCGACAAGATACCATAAAATTTCAACAAAAAGGACCGAACTTGTGATAACCCAATTATCAAACAGGAAAAATAAAGCATACCCAGAAACCAAAAAAGAAACAAGAAAGGTCACAAAACATACAAGCTTCTTTAACAGAGCAAGGACCCCAGGCTGGACATGCTTAGCCTCGACGACATCGAAAGGAGGGAATTCGAAGTCCCGCAAGAGAGGATTGGCATCGAGGCCGTCATCGGAGAAAGACGTAGCAGCCATCGGAGGGGCGGAGAACGAAGAATAGCAAGAGGAGAAAGAGTGCGAAGCAGAGACGGAGATGGGAAGAGTGGATCCGCGGTGGTGGAGAGTTTGGAGGCAGAAAGAGAAAGAAGAGGACCAGAGAGGACAGTTATGACATTTCAGGAAATTCTTGGGCCTGAACTGGGAATAGGAAGTGCGTTGTTTAATGATTGGGTGGATTGTGCGGGAGAGTGAGATTCGCGATGCCATGCTGAGAAGGACCAGCATAAGAAGCGTGGCCTTTGAGGCACTTCTTGGGATGCACCGTTGGGTTCTCATTTTCTTACATAGAAACGTATCTCTGGATAGGACGCCTTGTGGCTGCGGGAGGTTAAAAGAATTGTTCTTATTCGTTTATTCTTTTTGAGTAGATCTTCACTTAATTTCTAGAACAGATGCTTAAGGAATTTATAAAATCAATGTCAAAACAGAAGTTTTTCAAAATGATGCCTACCTGATTATAAGTTTCTTCCTCTCCAGCGAGTCAATGCAAGCCGACCATAATTAAACAAAATTTATTGTCAAGATTCTTATAAAATCTAAATACTAAACAACTTTTTTTAACCCTTAGAAAAGTTATTTTAAAAAAATAATAATTTCAAATTACTTTATTTAAAAAATTCTTTACGTTAATAATTTTTAAAATTACTTTAAGTCACATATTAAAATAAAACCTTATATTAATTTAAACTTTATAAGTAAGATTAAGAGTTCACTATCTTTCCATCTTTCGACTCTCCCTCTCACCCTTTTATAATTTTTTTTTATAAGTGGCTATAAAAAATAATATATTGGTAGTTTTATTCTTGTTTTTGATGAAAAAAATTGCTTTCGCCGCAAAGTGACTCGACACGGATCTTTTAAGTTGATAGGGCTTTCGCTATCAGGGGCCCTTGGGCCTATGATGGGGTCGCTTGGAGGAAGTTCCCTTTGGTGATGAATTTATGTCTCCAGGGTCTTTAAATATTGATTTATAATGTTGAAATTGCTTTTGTTGGTCAACTTCAAAGGTGGACCCGTTGAGAAATTATCCTTGACACATTGAGGAGAGTAAATTGAGGGTAATTTGATAATTTCCTATTAAAGTCGCTATACGGTGTTAACTCTTTACCAAAATTATATGAAAAGAATTATCCTTATACATGACACGGAGAATAAATAGAGTAAATTGAGGGTAATTTGATAATTTCCTACTAAAGTCGCTATGGAGTGTTAATTTTTACCCTTTCTCACCAAAATAATAGGAAATTTTTGGAGTGGGTCCCACCTCAAAATTTTTTCGAAAAATACATCACGCTAGAAGGAGGGCTTGAACCTCCGACCTTGTGGTTAACAGCCACACGCTCTAACCAACTGAGCTATTCCAGCTTTCAATATGCAGCTCTCTCCATTCTTATTTAATTAAATATTCTCCATATCAATTCATTTATAATTTAGTCTTGGGTTTATAATAAAAATTTATTTACTTATTTATTTATTAGTATCATTATTATTATTTTTTTTTGTACGAGCTCCCAAGATCTTACTCAGCAAGAAAAGGAAACCTCTCCTTGTCAAGTCAACTGGACTTGAATTCTATTTTTTTTTTTTTTTTGCCTCCAACAGGGTATAAACGTCATAAGCTCTAATCACATTGAAGTTAAAATATCAATTTTTGGTAACCATATTATCCTCTTCAATTTAAGATTACCATGTAAGTAAGTGATTCTTGCAATTTTTAATTAGAGCGTTGATAATATATTTTTGATTAGTTTGGGAAGGCAAATTTAACATGTTGCTAAAACTATCTGCAATACCAAATCTCATTTGATTGTTAGAGATATAATGTTAATTAAAAGTTATTTTTTATTTTAAAAAAATTATTAGAAAAAATTATAAGATAAATAATTGTAAACTAATGATGATAATAACTAAAAAAAGAACTTTCTGAGAACAAATTCTTTAAGATATACTTGTTGGGCAACACATAAAATACGATTGAACTTATTTATAATTTTCTAAAACACAATGTGGCGGGAGCACCACAGAAAGGGATAAAAGAGATAGAGCAGGGCGGTGGACACCGAGTCTTGGAATGAATTGAATTGTTTTTGCATGTGTGTGTGTGTGTGTGTGCGCGCACTTATCCTAACCTCATCTCCGACAAGGTTAGGCAAAAGTGAAACACGACAATAACTCCAGTCCCCACAAATTGAGGAGACACATGTGAAGGAAGGAAGGAAGCAATTGGCATCAAAAACCTTAGACCTCACACCAAACGATTATCCTCTCAAAGCCATCAAAATGAAGGGAGCAGTTATTAGGTGAAACCCACTTTTAGATTAATTTATGACCAAATCATCTGGTTATTAGGTGAAATTCACTTTCAAATTAGTTTATCACCAAATTATCTGGCCATAAACCTTTTCCTTGTTGTTGTGGTCTCATTATCCGTCCTTAGCTTAATTTCCTTGCACCAAAAGTTGCATTGATCTTCTTGTTCTCCCACTTTTCCAGGTTGTCTCAACCAATCTCCAAACGTTCCCAATCACCCGAATTATCTATTTTTGTAACAAAGAATTCTCCAAGGCAAAGTATGGATTGCGAGCACAATTTATGGCTATCCCATTTACTTCGTGGAATGCATTTAAGAGGGTTTAAATTTGTTTCAATATATTTCTTTCAGGATTTTCTTCTTCTTAATCCATTATTATTATTGATTTTTTAAAATTTTCAATTTCTCCTTCTCATGGCGGCATTTTAATGCAGGTCACATGAAATGTAGCTTCTTGTCCCTCTTTTCTCTTCCACTAGCTTCTATCCAAAGGCTTATCGCTTAATGCAGGACATTACCAAATTAACAGTCAACTTTGTCATCATCAATAGGACCACCCACCTGAACGTGTCAAGTCATTATCTCGATGAATTTGAATCGGTTTCTCTTCTATCCTTTTGTCTCATTACTCTGTGACTGCGATGGCGTTTGTTGCCATGCTTTTTATTTTTAAATTAAGTGGCTTCGATTGAACTAGAAGACCTTTAACTCCAGACATTTATTTATGTGTTAGTTTGATGTGTAGTGATACGTAATTGCTGGCATATCGTAGTTATTTATTAATTCTTCTTAATTAATCTGTACGAGTAACATCATTTCTTGGTTTCCCTTTCCCGCGCCTATGGTGAGTTGTAGACAGGCTTCGAATCTTGATTCGCATAGAAATTTAAGAAAATGAGCAGTGAAGCATAACTGCTGGCGTATCGTAGTTATCTATTAATTCTTATTAATTAATCTGGACAAGTACTACCTACAAATAATTTTCCTCTAGCAAATGGCACAGCCCAATTGACATCATTGATGAAGATTCTCTACTTAATTTATCTCAGCTGTTGGGGAAGGTGAGAGAATCTTCACAACATTTGTTGGCAAATTAATTTTCATATTTGATTGTAGGAGCTTTTAAAGAAGATTTTGGGGTTCTGATTTTTATGTGATGCTGAGTTCTGCTTGCAAGCTATGCATTGCATTAGTTACTGTGTAACTGAGCTAACAACAGAAATATATATATATATATATATATATTTTTTTGTCTCTTCTTAAAAATTATAATTATTGTTTTAGTAAGGATGTGATCACAGGTTTCCTGAGATAATGCCCAAAATTTTACTAGCTAATTTAGCCGATATCAATTATATAATAATTCTTCAAATTATCCTTCACGATATAAAATGAGATTGGGTCGACAAAAAGTTAAAATCAGCCCAAATCATCTGATAAGTTTTGATTCCAAAGTGTGGCCAATTAGGTGAGAGCTTCGGTTACGGTGCAATCATTTTTGAACCATCGAACCAATATTTTCAATCATCAGTTAGACTACTTGTTCAAATCGAAGGTTAACCACTTGTTAACCAATGGTATATGTATATAATAAAAGGTCTTTTGAATACTTTAGATAAATTCAATTATCCTTTTTACTCCATAAAAATTTTACATTTTTTCTTTAAAAAAAGAAGAACCGAATTGAACTAAATCGAAATTGAACCAAAGCCATATCAAAACCAATATTTGACGTTAAATTAGAATCGAAACTGGCAGTTAAACTGAGATTGAAACCGGTATGAAATTGCTGGTTAAACAAATCGAAACTAAAACTACTTTTTGCGTGGCGTAAAAAACCTTAGACTTCACATCAAACAGTCATCCTCTCAGCTTTTTGGGTGGCATAAAAAACCCCAAGACTTCACATCAAACGGTTATCCTCTCAAAGCCATCAAAATGGAGGGAGCAGTCCCTCCCCGGCGGTTATCCTCTTATCTTCATCTTCATCTTCATCTTCCGGGCTGCATAACGCCTCCTTCTTGCATACCAACGCGCAATGAGATTGAATACTCGCGCATCCATTGCAGTACTAGCAACGACGTCAGCAGCAGAAGAAGCCGGAAATGGAGGAATTTTATAACGAAGCTAGTGAAGGACGGCAAGCGCAGGGTATACGGATCGAAACCGTTGTCTTTTCATTATGATGCGGTTAGTTATTCCCAGAATTTCGATGAATGTTGCCATTCTGAGGATGACTCTTCTCGCCTCCACTGCCGCCCCAAAGCGTTCAGAGATGTTAGATGGGCAGTGTGTTATAATCAACGGTAAATTGGAACGCTTGTGCCTGTTAAAGTTTGCAAAGTTTCCGTACCCATCTTCTTGTAATTATTATATTGAGATCTGTTGGATTCAAATTTAATTAGTAGGCGCTTAATTAAGTAACTTTTAAACAATCTTTTGAGTTGTTCAATAAATGTTATGATTGTGTATTGTTTTGGATCTGCCCATGCAGATAGCAGTGGACTGTCTAATGTACGCTGTAAAATCTGGAAGACTGGCATCTCATCATATGATCTAAATTAATTAATCCCTCTTTAGGAATTTTATTCTCTCTTGATTTATAAATTTTTGGCACCGTTCATAGTTTCCGTGGTAATCTAAATAACCTTTCTTTGTTTTTCCTTCCACGAAAAAAAGACAGGAGGAAGCAAGACTTTTGTGACGGAACGCAAAGTCAGAAAAAAAAAAAAAATCAAACAAATTTAAGTAATAAAATCACGACTTTAATACTATATTTTAATTTTTAATATTCAGTTACTTAACTACAAATTTCAACAAGAAATGTTGTCACCGATTGTAACGTCCACATTGCGGTGCAACACTTCTGCTTTTCTACGCTTGCTATGACGCGGACACACATGGAGACGATGAACCAGAAGCTGCATTTCCGACATCGATGATTGTTTATAGGATGGGGACTTTTTTAATCTTGTCGATTTCTTAGTAGAAATTTACCGTGGTTTAATTTCGTACAGGCTTAGACATAATTTGAAAAGGGCCAAGTTAGATTTAGAAGGTCGATGGATTCCCTACTAAACTTCATGCCTCGTAACAATTCCAATATTACTCAGTCATGACTCATAATTCAAAAGATAGTTTTTGCCGAGAAAACTTCTCCATGTGTACCCTCGAGGACGAGTCAGGCCTTTTTTCTTTTTACCATCAGAAAAATTGTTGGGTTAATTACATAATAGAAATAATTCTTTCTTGAAATGTCAGTGTCTTTGTCTATATCTAAATTTGTATTGGACTGGATTTGAAACACAGAATGGCATCTTGACCAAATTCTCCATCTAAGAAGAGAGAACTTATTTTTCTGCTAGTTGGGATTGATTATGTGCATGGGCAATGCATTATACCTTTCTAATCATGTGCTTTATACAGATTGATTAAGGGCTTTCATGAAACTTCTACAGGAGGTAATAATTGTGACAACATAGAGGATGTTTTAGTTATCGTGCTGATTGGTTTCATCTAGATCAGCACACTCCATGAGCTGAGCATATTCTTCACTCCAGTAGCATATTCTTCGATCCATGTGGTATTAAGGGGCATTTAAATATTCATCAGTTCTGGTGCATGCTTCAATGTAGTCGGAGTCTGCTGCTCTGTCATAACATATATCTCATTTCAAGTTTGAAGCAATAAATAATTCATGATACATGTCAGTAGGCAAGGATGTAAAGTTTTATTTTGCTCTTTCACTGAATTGGTTTTACCTTTATTTTGATGCTATCGGTGCTGCCTCGTAATCTTGCAACTCTGGCCGGCTTAGTTGGAGATCCACGGTGACATGAGAATCGTCTCCATTGTGGAAACAATATGGGCTGAAGGAATTCATAGCTGTTGCATTTACATTTTGTGTTCCATAAACCTGAAAGGAGATGCGTTAACATTTACTTGAGCACAAGAAGAATCTTGATTTTGTATGATGTGATATGATTGCTCAGTATTTGATGGGGGTTTCGTTAACTTTTTAGATGTTTCTGAAGGGGCCATGAGACAATGATACCTTCTTGCATAATTCTAGATTTTCTTGACGTATGAAGTTTACCTTCTTACACAGTTCTATATTTTCTTGATGAATAAGGGTTCCCTGCAGTGCAAGCAAAATATAATGGCTGTTATAATTTTAATAAATGAATTCAGTGAAGAGAAAAACTAGTAGTTTTTAGAAAGACCTTTTCTCGTAGCTCTTGAATTTCATCAGTTAGAATTTGTTCCTGCACGAACTGAAATGTTATGCCCGGGAAGCATGAGATCTTGCATGAATAGGAGTACAGATCTCCTACCTTTTTAATGCGAATGCCTCTCAAACTCATTTCCAGCTGATTCTCTAAATTTTGTAGCTCTTTTACACTCAAACCATAAAGTTGTTCTCCCATTAATTGCCTGTCATGCCAGAATACACAAACTAGAATGGGCATTGATAACAAGTGACATAACAGGTGAGGATAGTTGCAATATTTACAAAGCCTTATCCTACCATTGGAACCTCGGGTATCGTGCTTGATATATGGGAAGTTAACCTTTGGCAGGTGTAACCTGGTCTTTTGTACCAGTGAAGTAGTCAGTTAATGATTTTAATTTATCCATGCGATTGTGACTTAATCAATGGGCCTCAGATGCTTGCATCTCTTGCCATGCAGTTGCAATTACCGTTTGCTATGGCTACTCGTGAGTGCCTATTTTCAATCACCTTCCTTTAATCTCGATTGCCTTATTCTTATGCTACGTATTCTAGTCTCAAGAAGAATGATCGTACCGATGGTTCTCTTGCAGGCTGTGTAGTTGTTGCCTTAAGATTGCTGCCTCCATTTGCCAAAACTGTGGGGCACAGTATAAGAAACCAAGAGTGAGCATAATGCTGCGTATCTTGTGAGTCGATGACTGCAGTGTGCGGATGGCAAACTAATGTAACATTATTCGCAAAACACAGCTACGGAGACGATGGAAAACACTAATGAGAAAGAGTGGATTGGTTGATGAAGCGTACCTTGACCTCTGACGTTGGATTGGGGAGTTGCTGATTTTGCTCTTGTACTTTGCTATACCGTTCTATTGCTGAATTCATGCTGTTCAACATAAATCAAGGAATCAGGCTTTTATAAATTTGTTTTCCCATAAGAAAGCATCCCTTAAATCGAGAGTGGAAATGTTTACTTTTTCCGGTTCTACGGCATCCTAGAATCTCATCATCTGTTATACTCGATGTAACAGTCATTGTCTGTGTGTGTGTGTGTGTGTGTGTGTGTGTGATGTGCTTTTCTGGGTGTCTGTGGTGGCTGATAGCTAAGTGTTGATGGATTTAATTGCTTTGCTACACCAATCACTTTCAAGCATCTTCCTATTCAAGACAAGATTGGGGTTTCAGAACAGTTTTCTCGTATTTATTTGAGGATAGATTCTCTATGTGTCTGGCATGTTTAGGAACTCGCCACGCTGAAGCTTCCTTTGCACAGTTGCATGTTAGAAAACCCAAAGTGGAACGTAAAGGGAAAGAGAAGCACAATAAAAGATACAAAATCTACAAGTATTAACTACTGACTTTGGAACAAAATATATGATAAAAATTTTTGGACAATTATTTTGGTGTTCAAAGCTACAAGAGGATTTCCATTCAATATGGCAAGTATGGGGAGTTACACGTATAAAAGAGCAAATATCTTCGTGAGAACCCTGAATGGGGTGACAGAAGACTTCACAGTGACACCAAGAGTCTGCTCTAAGTTCTTTATTGTTTGCCTTTATAAGTAACTCGACCAAACACGTCCGAGATACCCCATGTATGAATGAAATTATTTGCATGAGAGATAATTTTGCTTCAGGAAATTGAGGAGAAAGTAAACATCACATTGGAATTACGGACGTGTACTTTGGACTTTAGGTGTTGTTTGGTATGAGAATTTTGGAATGTTTTCAACAGGACTTTGATTAATATCGCAAGAGTAATCAGTCAGGCATAAGAGTGAATGCCTACTCTGGGCATACAAAATAGACTCCAAAAAGTATTTACCTAAAATATTCCGTGTACTACACGACCACCTCAGCCAATCTACTCTCATAAACAAAAACCACTCCTGTACACATCAAAACCTAACAGCATCATCATACAATGATCCTCGGCAAGAAATTCATTGAACCAACACTAAAAACATCCGGAACCACCACAACCCAAATAAAGCAAAAACTTCGCACACCCTCTCATGTACATAACATCCATGGAAATGTGACGAGAATTTTGAAATTCATGAAATTGTGCAAATTCATGAATTTCAAGTCCATTGTATTTGAAAATAGAAATATCTTGTTGCGAGAATGGTTTACTCTGTCTTGACACTTACATAATGTGCTTAGATAACGTTTTTTTGCTTTATCAATGAAAGTGATATTTAATGTGCTTAGATAACGTTTTTTTGCTTTATCAATGAAAGTGATATTCAAAAGAAGAAGAAGAAATTATCTTGTCCAAATACTAGGAATGTAGTTTTTTTTTTTTTTTTTTTTGCTTGGTTGAACTAATTTAAACTCCTATGTATTGTGGACAAAGTTGGAATATAGCCCAAATTAGGATATCATAAATAAGGTTAAATAAGAGGGTATTATGGAAATGAGTTTACTAGTCAATACATCCCTCTGTTAGGGAATTTGGTAAAACTTATCCCCTAGAAAATTTTTAATTTTCCCCAAAGAAAGGAACATCAACGTTATGGGGACCAGACTTAGAGAGGCTGGCATCAACAAAAGGACACTAAGGGGTATCACGACATTAACACTCTATTACTTAAATCAATAAAAAACATGGGAGCTAAAATAAAATGAAGAGAGTTAGAGAGAATATGAGGGGCATATTTTGTGCACTTAGCTTAATCAGTCTCACTATTCACTCGGGTGCTAACGATAAAGGTCGTGGGCTTACTATAAATGACTATGGTTGAGCTTAGTGAGTCCAACAAACAAAGATTAAGACTCAGACCAATCAGACACCCCATAGACTTATTTTAGTTTTTATCAATATGTATTTTGACTGTACATGATTTTTTTTTTTTCATAAATATGCACCATGCTCTTATTTCTAACTTCTTTCTCTCCTCTCTTTTCCATCTTGACATCTTATCATCTATCATTAGCGACGCAAAGTTAAAATTCTTTAGTCATGTTGATGATTGATTCCTATCCTCGTAAATCCAAAGGAGCTCGGTTGATATTTTTGGAATATTTTGACACTTTGATCGAAGTCCAAATTAAGTGGGATCGCGAGTAAACATAATATATATTCTTGTTCAGCCAGTGGACTCCAAAAATATTGTTTTGTATTTCTCCTTTTAATTTCATGGGGGTCATTGGTCCAAAATAATGGCCCTCAATCAGGAGAAGAGTGTACAAAATAGGAAAAGAATATAAAAAAAAATTAATAAGATATTAACCAAATCATATCAAGAGAGATTTGAACATATTCTTGATATGATTTGAAAATATATGTATAATAAATCTGAATTCTATATGATTGTATATCAATATTGTACTAAATCTAAAGATTATGACACTTTTTGTCTATTTTAATCTTATGGCAGCTAATCATGCTTTATCTAAGGTTTATGGGACTTACCAAATATTCCACTAGTTACTTGTTGCATGATTTGATAACATTTTTAGCTGCACTCCTTTTATTAATATTTGGATAGGCTTTTTCATTTTAACTGCACTCTCAAAGATTAAAAAGGAAAAGAAAAAAAAAAACAGAAAAAACAGTTAGGAATACCATAAAACATGTAAATCACGGCCTTGATTAATTTGCAATCTGTAAACAGTGAAAAAAAAAAGGAAACAATACCCCGTAGTGATTTTTTTTTTTTTACCACTAAAGTAAAAAAGTTTTATTCAATCCGTTTACTGCTACGAAAGTCTTTTAGATGGTAAATGACAAGGGTTTCCTAAGTCTGGCTCCTATATCCACTAGGGATTGTCTTCTCTTGGATCCATATTAGCGAAATTCAATATTAATACATGACCACTTTTCCATATTGGCGTCACTTTATAGATATAATCAAAGTTCGTTTAAGTTTTGATGCAGATTATAAGCACAGTTATTTGCATTCAATATACAAGCTGTCGGCCATCTTGATATTGTTACCATATTTGTGTGCTTGGGGGCAAGGCATTTAAACTGTTTGAGATGAGATGTGTGCTGAATTTCATAGACTTCGTAGTGGACATAGTTTTGTGTTGGATTGAAATCTAATCTGAATTTTTCTTTGTTTTTCTTACTAACTTGGTGGACTAAGATTTTGGGATGATTCATATCTACTTTTTATTTAATGTTGTTGCTACAGTGATAAAAATTTGCATTCACTTACTAAAAAAAAAAAAAAAAAAAAAAAAAAGACACAATTCTAGTGGCCATCTCAATTACAAGTGCTCATTTCATATTTTTCCCCAACTTGGTCTCTGATGAGTCATGATCCAAAAGCAGACTTCTTATCGCCTGACCTAAATCCTTGAATAGCAAGTCAAACATTACCAAAGCTAGCTGCTTTTCTTAAGCTGATCATATCATCAGGTCATGCATTTCTAGATTGGAACCAATATTAAACAAACAACAAACAACAAGCAGCAAGATCCTTGGTTTTAATTTATGCACGGAAACATTTTCCTTCATTGTAAAGCCAAACCCTGGCTATGGTGGTATTGAGTTAAAAGATGAAGAAGATGTTTAGCAGGTTTTTCAAGTTATTTAATTCATAAAAAAAGACTAAGAAGTGATTAAAAAAATCCCAAAATTGTCGATATTAATTTGCACATATAAAACACTGGAGCAGAAAGAAAAAAATAAATAAATAAAAATTCATTAGCTATACTATTTGAGCATTAATTAACAAAGAAAGCTAAAGGATGTAATGAGGAAAACAGAATGATCAAACCTGGTATTTGTAAATTCGTATAGCTTTCCAGTGCTGGAGAAGATCATAACTCCAACTTCTGCATCACAAAGAATCGCCAACTCTTTAGCCTTTTTAATCAAACCCTTTCTTCGTTTTGAGAAAGTCACTTGTCTGCTTGTAGAATCGTCGATCCTTCCAATCACAATCTTTCTTCTCCCCATAAGCAAGCTGTATATATGTATACTTAGGGTTTCTGAAATACGGAAATTGGAAAGAGAAGCCACATAGTTAGTAGTACTGTTAGTGAAAGACAACATAACTTTTGGCTTAAGACAGAAGAAGATTTAAAGCTTACGAAGATTGAGCCAAGTGAAAGCTTTCCTAATTAGCCAATGGTTTGGATGTTCATCGTAGAGTTTTATAAGGAAAAAAGGTATTTTTGTGGGAATAATTATAGCTGTATGTTGAAGAGTGTTTGGATACATTAAATATAACGCACCGACAGATAGTTTTGATTTTCTATATGGTCTCCCCGCTTGCCAAAGTGACAATAGTAAAATACCACATTTACTTTTTTTTTTTTTTTAAATGGAAAATCTTAGTATCTCTGGTATTGTTCTTATTGTATCATATATGTGAAAGTGAAACGAATTGAAATATTTTTTAACATGAGAAATTCCTCTCAGACAAACCCCGTATAATTAATACATACCTAAACGTTGTGACCCTTGTTTTATGGAATACGAATTTAAATACATCGAAGTGCTACATCTTTTCGGCCGTCCGTCGTTAGCCGAATTAACCCGTGACATATGGGGTTAGGCAATTGTATATTTGGCCAGGGAATCAAATATAGTATACTTTTGTATAGTTAGCACATCGGTTGAATTGGTCTAACTATGGTTTGCCAATGTTGCTTTTAGGTTGGAACTTTACCAACCACTTTGTTTCGTACAAAGTGCAAGGGCAAGGTTATATAGACAAAGCTGAGCATCACATTGTACTTGATGCTAAAATTCTCCCTAATGTCCATGAAGGCTTCTTCTTGTTTTTGGTCATAATTTCGTGCGCTGCATTTTCATGCAAACGCAATTTTCAGCTTTTCCCCCTTTTTTTAACCCCTCTCTCTCTAAATCCACACACACACACACACACACACACCGTAGTAAGTCCAGTTTATTTTCTTGGTGAATTGCTTTCTATATTAGAAATAGAGTATTTGCAACCCAACCCAAATGTTAGCTAATATATCTAGAGGCTAGAGCAGGCTCATTTACGGTGGGTAAGTACAAGCAAAGGACTTGGCTACATCCCCACGTGTCAGACCAGGCATTAGAACTGGGGACAGAAAGAAGTAGTGGAGATTATTGGTTATGCTTTCATAGGATTTTCCGAATCAGGCAAAAGCAATATAAATTTATGTTGACCAAAATTGTAAAGTCTAATTTCTTTCTGGGTTATCCATATGTCACCTTCCAGCTGGGCGGTTGATACTTGATAGTTCTCTTTTCACTAGTCATCAGGGGTTTGGTGTCGCCAAACATATATAACACATTTCTATCCCTCAAGAGTGCTGCTACACCTCCCACCTTACTTTTCGTAGTTTTTGAGAATTCAAACAGCTAAACAGACGGATTTTATTGCTTTTGGGATAGCCCTGTCAAAATAAGGAAATAAATAAATCAGTATGTGGGGGTTGGGAGGTTTGTAAAACAAATAGAGTTTCTCATAGACAATATTACATATAAGGTGAAAAAATAGTGACATTGCCCTACAAAATTTTTGACATAAAAGATAATTTTTACATTTCATGTGCAACGAGAAGAATTTTATTACAGAAACACAAAAAAATGGATAAAAAATAAACATTAACTCAGCATAACTATTAGCTGTAATTACAAAAAGTTTTATTTGCATGTTTTAACTTTTTTCGGTGTAAAAATGTTGAAGTCGCCCTGAAGTGCTGGAATCCATCGACAGAAACACTGGACTGACAACAGTTTGCTCTTACTCGGCCGATTGCTACAAATCCGTACATCCGATCCACAAAAACTGAAATTCCACCAGAAAAGAACGCTTCCCTTAAAACTTATAACATTGTTAGTCTTTTTTTTTTATTATTTTTATTTTTTCAGAGGGCTAAGAGGGCAGGTAAGTACAACATAAAAAATCACATGGGCTTGGGGACGCTATTCTCTAGGAAAACTAAACGTTAAGTTGACCAATGTGCATGTGATTGTGTTGTCTTAGACCAGTAAGATGCGATTTTGGCATAAATGTTTTTGAGGACCTTAAATTAAGGAATCCCAAGTTCAAGAGTAGATTAGGTTGTACAGTATGGACCAAAAAAATAATTAGAATTTGCACTTCGTAGGCCTACGGCTACGAGCTGGGCCAGGTGTCAATCATCAATTGACCATAAACGTTCGTAGACCAAGAAAACCAGTGGGTGTCGGCAGCATTTGTCCAGTAGATTATCATCCCAACAATGGAAAATGTCGCCTTAGTGACTCAGCCCACCAATGAAAATTACTTATTTTATGTTAATGATGTTAAAAGAATCATAAATTAATAAGCACATGAATTCCTATCATGACTTCCAATTTTGTACGACCAAGTGAAAGACGATATGGCCCTCTAATTCTTTTGGGAAGAAGAGAAAGTAGGTTCCTCGGTTATGCCCAAAGCCCACAAAGTGGTAAATTAATAAAATCCATTCTTAAATTGGGTAGACAATCGTATTACTTTGACAAGAGATTCCTTCTCCCTTTATCTTAGGAATAATGATCCGGATAACTGTAACCTCATATATCATGTCATTTAGAAAATGACAAGATTTCAATTTATACAGAGGATCACCCGAGATGTGGCCTAGGTGGTCAGCCTCCGCGTAGTCACATGTGTGACTGGATTCAAGTTTCAGATGGTTGGTAAAGTGCGGGCGGAGAAGATTGTATGAAGCTATCAGTGCTTCGATGATTAATTTTTCTTAGGAAATAGATTGAATCAGAATGTTTATAAATGATTTAGTTGTATCCATATACAGGGATGGACTGTTTTTTTTTTTTTTTTTTTTTTTTTTTTTGCTTTTCTTTGTACGTTTAAAAAGAATTATATTAAGTTTTTGTTGGATATGGCCACCATGAGGTCAGTTTGTTCAGTCACGGAGTCAAATTTAAAGACTTTAAATTTGCATTTTGATCCCATGTTCTTAATATTATATAATGAGGTAGGAAAGCACGCATAATTATCAACTAGTCTAACTTTTCTGTTTACTTCAATTTATTTTTAACTATTTTAAAGGATATTTTAGTAACTAAAATTTTATATTTTTATCTTGAATTTTAAATTTTGGCAAGGAGTGCAAAATTCATGAGATTAGAAAAAAATTATCTTTATTATATAACATATAGTCTAATAATTATTTTAATATGCTTAAAATATATATATTATCTCTAATTAGTTGTCACTATTTCTTAATTTTTTAGTTTTTGTTTTTATTTTTTAAAAATTTTCACAATTTCTCTAACTTTAGTGTAGTAGGGATCCCAAATTAATCCTAAACAATCATGGATTGTATAAGACTATAATATAAAAATTCATAAAGATTTTAAGCTTATTCGCATTTTAGTATAATGTAAATGGACATTTGATAGTTTGAGTTGTAACCTAGTTATTAGTTACTAAACCAGACTTGGATTAGTGAACTGGATTTCAAACCAATTGGATTCATTCAAAAAATCAGCTACACAATTGATTCTAATACTAATGAGTGAGAATTCATTGGTACCTTATTAATCCCATTAAATCACTATGTAGGCCCAATGGTGGTAACACATGGATACATGGATTTAACAATTCAACATAGAACATGCAAAGCCCATGGTGTCATGGGCTTCGCTCACAAAAGAGATAGGGCACGCAGCCCTTTTGTCTGATTCGGGTTCCCAATCAAGTCAATGTAAGTTTGTGGTCTTCACTGCTTCGAGAACAGCTAAAATATAATCTTTTTGTCGGAGAGGTGATCGAAAGCAGTCATAATCGTACATGATTCCACGGAAACGGCATTTGCTGAATGTCTTGCTCGAGTAAAGGCTAACTCCCACATCGGAAAAGGATAATCAAGTATAATCTTTTAAGTTTTAATAAAGATAAAATTTTCCTGGTTAAAAAATTTGATCATTATTTTTAATGATTTCATTTTTAATCTTAAGGAGAAGTAAAAAAATTGGGAAAAATTAGCAGAAAGAAAGAAAAAAATCTTAAGAAAGCCTCAGATATGGGATTCCCAATTCGAAAACTACGTACGGTTGCTCCAACTAGAACATGATTTTACATTTTTCTCATTGCCCTTTAAAATCTTTTATTAGAGGTTGAAGTTGCAACCGGTTAAACCACCATTGCAAAATCAGCCATTATAATAAGAACAAGGTAAATGATAAATCGTGTGCTGGAAATATAGAAGTAAAATGCCTTTTACACTTACACCGAAAGGTATAATAATAGACCAATTTTTCCCCCAGACAATGCTACCTTCATGCATCCTTCCTATGGTCATTTCTGTCGGTTGATTAATTGACTATGCTAAATACTTTTCCTGAGGTCGTGTTTTTAGTTATTTTTAATTTTATCTTCTGACTGTTTCAGCTTGTTCCTCCATCCATATTTAAGTCTTCCCTTTTTTCCCTTTTGAGCAACATATTTAAGGTTAAATCTTCCGACTTGGTCCTTATGATCTTCATTTACATTTCCATACATGAATCCCTGTCTCACTCGAGCTTGTTTACAACTTAAATTATAGCTTGTAGGCCATCAACATTTAGACTAAGACTACCACCTCTAAATTACATTTTTAACGAAAGTTAACACTTGATAACTTTAAAAATAATAATTTTTTTTAAAAAAATTAAAAATAAAATTAATATTTTTATTAAAATATTTATTTATTTAAATTAATTTTAAATTAAATTAAATTTTTAAAATTTTATATTTATCTAATTAATTAAAAAATATATTTTAACTAAAATAAAAAAAATTAACTAATTAAAAAATATTTTAAAATATATAAATAATTTATATAGGTTTTAAATAAATTAATTAAAAATTTTAATTATATTAAAATATTATAAAATAAATAAATAAATTATAAAATAATTATTATAATATAATTTATAGGAAAATAAAAAAATAATCACTATGACGTGTCTTATATCAAACCTTCACCACTTGAAAAAAACTTGCTCTTGAGTTAAGAATAAGTAATTGACGTGTACCATGTCACAGGAACAAATATTTAGAATAAATTGATGTTTACAACATGCTCCAACAACTTATTTTGTAAATCATCATATAAATAATAATATTAACAAATAATGATATCAGATGATCATTTGCTTGAATATCCACTCCAAGAAAATCAATAAATACTATAAGTAAAGAATTAATAAAGTCTTGGGACTTACAAGTTATAAAATTATTTTTTAATTTGGTAACAAGATCCTAGGACTTATGGGTTATTGGCTCATTCTTTACCGCTAACATTTGTACCTCTCGTGATTACACTTGAACATCTTTTGATTCAACCTTTTTTTTGCTAGCACTTGAACCTTTTTTTATTCTTTAATTGCAACTTTAATCTTTGGATTTAAGTGGGTGACTATCAAAAAATCTCTTTCCTCCACTTAAGTAGTCTTGACTTACGATCCTCCTTTTATAGGCAGTAATGATTATTTTATCTCATCTTTCTCAAACTTATAGATATTCTTTCACCCTAAGTATTAAGCATCAATGTCAAATTGTCAGGGTGATTCAAACAATAGGTTACAAGCATCCATATCTATCACATTGTAGTAAACCTCGTTTGTATACTTGTTAATTGAGAAAAGGACCTTGTATCATTCTATTACTCAGAGTTCTCCCACCATTTTGATCCACTCAATGGTGTATGGAATTGGGTGCTTCTTTATTGGTAACAAACAATTTCTTAATTGTTTATAACCCAATAATATTTTTTTAACTTTCACTATCAATAACTAAATCATATAAAGTATTATTAATTGTGCATTGGTATGGAATAGCTTGTTTTGTTGAGTATCATCTTCGTGCTTAGGAGCTAGCTTTCTCACCATATATATAACTAGTTATCCTCATACTTGCACTTCTCACCATCATCGTCATCATCATTGTCATCATCATCATCTTTAAAGTCCAATACGTAAGCCTAACACATACGTACATTTGTTTCTTCATCAAAATTTATCATATAAGTTTGACGCCTACACAGATTTGTAGGTCTGAGTTAAACGTGAGGTTAATCGTGAGTAAAATCTTTGATCAGATTCCTTTCGTCTCTCTAGTTCATGTTGGCACCTCTTACCTACAGAGCTTTAAATCAATTGTTGATGACTTCAAATCTACACTCCAATTGATTAATCCTTTAGCCACGGTTTTGTAGTGCCACCTTTTGATCACGAATAGTTGATTAGATGGCCTGTATCCCCTAATCTCTATTAACAGGATGGTTGTTATTCCCTCCATCTCGTGTTGTCATCAGAATAGGCAAGACTTATTCTGAAACTTACTCTAATACCACTTGATGCAACGTGTAGTGAAAATAAAACTAACACTCAATTAACCTAATAAATAATAATTCTCAAAAGAGAAAGTTAGAGACAAAGTCAATACTTTTATTAAAATATTCATTCATTTGAATTAGTTTTGAATTAAGTTGAATACTTAAATTTTTATACTTACACATATTTATAGGTAAAATTATCTAATTCAAATGAATAAATATTCCAAAATAGGTAAAATTATCTAATTAACTAAGAAAATATTCCAATATAAATAAGAAAACACTTAAAAACTAACTAAAAAAAAATTCTAAAATACCCAAATAATTCATATATGTCCTAAATAAATTAACTAAAGTTATAATTATACTAAAATACTATAATATAAGTAAATAAATTACAAAATAATAATTACAACATAATTTACAAGAAAATAAAGAATAATCCTTGTAATTGGTCCTACATCATTCTGCCCCTCTTTCGTGTAGCATTCTTGTTGTACTTCTTTAGTCTCCAATAGCAAACATAAAAGCACATTTAGTCAAAGCCACCATGTTCACTTCTTTTTATTGCTTGCATTTAGCTCTTTATTTTTGTTTTCTTCTTTTTCTTTTTGGTTGTCCAACTTCCTTTTAAATATCACGGTTTGATCTTAATGATAATGGCTTAATTCTTAAAGGGGTGCAAAGAATTATCTTGGTACAATTGAATTCAACAGTGAAAAATACTTGTATCTAATTAGAAAAGTCACTTATGCCAAAAAAGTATAATTCTAGGACTCCCAAACTATAAGACTCGCAGATATTTCTATCCATTTCTCTTTTTGCATTGACATTCAAAGTCGCTAAACATATGCAACCAAACTTATCTTTTTCCTTAATTCTATTGGATTCCATATTCCATCCAATTCAACTGGTGGCTTTCTGGGTCTATATAATTTCACGACTAAGGACTCCTTTCACAATCAAATTCTTCATGTTGAATTTGTCAACTTTTCAAATCTTGAATGGGATCCTCCAGTTCAACATGTGAGGATCAATAAAAATTTGATTTCTTCAACAATATACACTTCTTAGAATGCTACTTTGCATAAGAGATATGCCACTGATGTTTGGATCAATTACAATGCTACCACCAAGGTCTTTGGTGTGTCTTGGAAATATTAGGTTGTTGTTATTACTAAAGAGAATACTTGTCTTTCTTATGTGACTAATCTTTGGGAGGTACTTTCTGAGTGCGTGAAAATTGGGTTCTTGGCTGTTACAAGTTATGTTATCAAGAGGCATGTACTACAGACGTGCGAGTTTAGTTGAAACTTGGATATAAGCAAAACAAATGGACAAAAATCTAACAAGGTTAGGCTTATAGTGAGCTTGGTGATAACAACTAAGTTTTGCATAATATTTTGCCTTATACTTAATATTTTATACATTTTTGATAACTTAGATGTGTATTTTGATTGACTTTTCACTTAGTTGTCCATATGACTAATTATTAGAAAAATCCAGTAAAATTTGATTTTTTTTGCAATTTACGTATTTTAACTATTTCTTAGGTTGCAGAAAGTTTCTTCTAATGAAACTAATTTCTATGAATAACAAAGAGATTGCGCTACAACTTTCATAAAAAAACCAAGTGCAAATTCTTAACTAACTGGACAAGGCAAAATATTGAACTATGATTACAAGAGGGGCACTAGACAAAGCAGATCAGCTGTGTACTAAGTTTTTCTACCATATCTCATAAATGAGAAAAAGTTTAGCTATGAAATTTGAGTTGTTGGAAAGCTAACTTGAAGAGCTACAACTTTTTTGAAGGCAATAGAAGAAGATAAGGCCATCTCAATGGAGTGATGCATGGGTGAAGTTCAACATGCCTCCATGGAGTAAGAAATTATGCTAATTTGTATGTTTTGGGCCATGATACTTCACCATCCGAATTCAAGGCCTAGAATCATGTTGAAACCACTTGGGATTATTGTCCTAGTCGAGGAATAATCTATTCTAAAAGGTGGGAAAATTTTTAAGGCAAGCAAGAATTGGCCGAAAGAGCATTAATTGCAAGGAAGATGAAGAGACAAGCATGGACAACATTGCAAAGGAGAGAATAACCTCGTGACATGCTGTAACCTTGGGATCATGAAAGGCCAAAAGAGCATTAATTGCAAGGAAGATGAAGAGGTGGTAAACAAATATAAAAAATGGATGGTCATGGATTGAAAAAAAAAAAAAAAAGGAGGACAGATGGAAACAACTCATTCTTTTCATTTTGCATTTCACTTTTCCTTTGTTTCACAACTGTGTAAATCATTTTAACTCAGGGGTTCTTGAACTCATGTACCTGGAGATCATGTTTTATCATTGAATGAATGCATTCTGGTTTTCTTGTTCTAGTCTTATTCTCATTTGGTTACTTAACAAGATTCCTTAGGTGATAATGTTGATTGATTTTAGGTGAGTTAAGGAGTGTTTTGAGAGTTACCGATCAGTAACTTGAGTCACACTTAAGATGTGATTAAGGGGCAGATTTGCTACTTAGGTTAGTAGACTTTGGTGCTTAGGTTAGTTAGATTGCATGATAATTACATGATAATAGGTTTCGTGAGTTGTAGTTAGTTGAATTTAGGGGATCATCTAGAAATTTTAAGGAGTGCATAGTCATCTAGTGCTAGATCTCAGCTAGGACTAGAGCTAACCAACTAAACATACATTCCTATATTTTTAGGAATCAAGGATAAGTCATCAAGGTTTAACAATCACTAAAGTTAGTCTCATATCATATAGTCTAAAAAAATACATTGATTCATTAGGAGACGACTAGGGTCATACCATTAACTATAAGCCTTCGAGTCACCCCAATAATTAATATGACCAATGTGACTTGGCAGTTTCAGGAGGTGTTGCCTTGATAGTTTTAGCAATTATAGCATTTGGTACTCTTTGGAGGCAGAGGCCAATGAGGATAGAAGTACAACATACAGTAAGCTTAACATTAATCAACGATGACCTTGAAAAGAGAATAGGTCCCAGAAGGATTTCTTACCACGATCTCACCTCACCTACCAACAGAATCTCCAATGGTTGAAAGATGGGCAAAGGAGGATTTGGTGCAGTCTATAAAGGTTACCTAGTTGATTTAGGAGTGGCAGTTGCCGTAAAGAAGATCTTGAAGGGCTCAAAGTAAGGGAAAAATGAATATATAACTGAGATAAAGGTAATTAGTTAGTTAAGGCATTAGAATTTGGTTCAACTTATAGGTTGGTGTCATGAAAGAGGTGAGCTATTGCTTGTATACAAGTTGATGCCAAATGACAGTCTTGATTCTTACCTCTTTGGCAAGAAGGCTCCCCTTGTTTGGACCATGAGATACATAATAGCTCTTGGACTTGCCTTTGCTTGCTTTATGTCTATGAAGAGTGGGAACAATGCGGGGTGCACTGTGATGTGAAGTGTAGTAATATAATGCTGGTTCAAGTTTCAATGTCAAGCTTGGTGATTTTGGCTTGGTTAGAGTGATGGACCATGAGTTAAGACCATGAACAATAAGGCTAATAGGAAGTCGAGGCTACTTGGCTCTAGAGTATATAAGTATGGGCAAAGCCAGTAAAGAGTTAGATGTCAATAGCTTTAGGATGGTTACTTTAGAAATTGCTTTTAAAGGAAAGGCAATTAACCATAATGTAAAAAAATTTTAAATGATTTTGGTAGAGTGGATTTGGGATCTTTATGGAGCTAGGAAACTTAGGACTGCTATTGATGAGAGACTTCATAATGATTTTGATGAGAAATAAGTGGAGTGTTTGATGATTGTTGGACTATAGTATGCTCCCCTAGATCACACTCTGAGGCCCTCAATAAGGCAAGCAATTCAATTCTTAACTTTGAAGCAGCCCTGCCAAGTCTTCCAACAAAGATGTTTGTTCCTTTGTACCATGTGCCTACTCCATCCATTAGCATTGGCAAGCCTTTAATTTTTGGGGAGCCTTTGATGTTTGGGAATCACTTTGCAAAAGAATGATATAACTCCCAACTAGTATCTTTAATAGAGAGATTAGTCAATTGAACTAGGATTTAGACAATAACTTGATTTCCATATTTGACAATAGGTTGGTCTAGGATGGCTTATGGCTGAACTTTAACCTTTGTGGTGGAAATAATGTTGGGTAGTTAGCTTTATACCACCACATCTTCTCCCATTTTCCTTTTCAATCAAGAGACATGGAAGGTAGAATATATTTTTAATTTTCTTGGTAAATCAAGATAGTAGGCAAAAGGACCAATGTGCTTAAGAATTTCATATGACTTAAAAAAATGAAAAGATAATTTCATTGAGGAGTGAATAATAATAGACAACTATTAATATGGTTAGAGTTTGAAATAAACACAATTTTTCACTAAAAACTCTTGCTTTATATGATGTATATCTACATATTACTTTATATATGCTTGGACTACAATAAGGTTGTCTTTCAGTTGAGAGTCAATAAGATTGATTCCGTCTCTAATGTAAAAATCACGAGCCTCATCTTATGGATTAAGATAACCAAATCCGTGTCCAAAAGTAAAAGACAATCCAAATAAAGACCACTTAAAGGAATTAATCGGACTCGTTAATGGATAGAGAGTAGTCATAAAAATATGTGAATATATTTTATTCTTATAAATAAATAAATAAAAAATGAAAAATATACTTTTAAATATTTCCTTCTAATTATCATGTACTTTAATGAATATAATTATATAACAGCACTCAACTTTGTTTGCTGTTTTATCCAAATTCAATCTTTCTTATAAAGCAATTAGAGGCAATTTTATTATCACTCTTTTTGAGCCTCTTGCATGGGGCTCTTGAAATAAATTATTAAACGTGATGACATGATTACGTGAGTTTTGCATGAACTCTGTCTCTTGTTTATATATATATATATATAATTAAGATAATTTGTGTAAATAAGTATTAATAATTGTCAATGTCATGGTCATCTCGGGGAAAGCCAACTACGAGGCACTTGGACTGGAAAATTTGTTTTGAATGAACTTCTTCCATATCTTTACTCTAAAATATATATATATATTTTTTTTAAATGAAAAAACTTCTCTTATATTTGTCATCATATACAATATACATATGGACATAACATTTTGTATCTTTAGTGAGTGAACTTCTTTACTCCTGTCCTATCTATATTTATTTTAAACCATTTTTCTCATCTCACTATAAAATAAGATTTAGACGCTCGATGGACGTCTATATGTGCCTCTTGCCGAAGCATCTTTATGTGCTTTTATATGATTTAAACTGACAAGTCAGCGATTAGTATGCCGTCCAGTCATGGAAATTACAATTACAGAACTTGACATCTTAAGGGCCGGATTCAGAATAAGCTAATAACTAAACCTGATTATTAGCCTTTTGCTGTAACTTTCCTCTCAGGGAGTCGCTACAACATTCCAATTGGCAACCAGGAACTTTCGCAGTCAACCAAATTTCATGATTCTAATAGATAAACTTTACAAAGTGGCAAATCTAAAAAAGGACGTTGGTTAATAATGATTTTGGTTCCAACCTTAAGTCAATTCAAACTAAACTAATTTAAATTTAAAATTAAATTTGATAACTAATTTTACCGTTTTAATTTAAAATAAAATTATAAAAATAGTTTAATTATTTTTCTTTTTTCTTAAAATATTAAAATTAAAATTACTTTTAAATGATTGAAAAAACTTTTAAAAGAAATTAAATATTTTTTTTCTAAAAAAATACTTAATTAACTATTTTAATAAAAAAAATTACGTAAATATTATAAACGTTTAATTTCTTTATACTATAAAAAATATAAAATTAGTTTAATTATGTAAAAATTTAAAAAATACTTTTATTTATACATTTATTTTAAAAAAAAATATTTACCATCATATATTTGACTATACGTTTTTTTTTTTGTGTTCAAATTATTTTTTTTAAGGATTAAGGTGGCCTTGGTTAGAAATTAGAATTGTAACGAAAACCAAATTAGAATTAAAATTGAAATTGAATTAAAACCAAAATTAGAAATTAATTACCAATAAGTAATTGCATTCTAGTTATTTTAATCACAAGATAAGAAATGCCGAGTATGAAATGAGAACCAACTCTCCTCTAATGGTGCGGCTAGATTAACTTCCATATCTTTGATTGTCGAGTATGAAACCAGTTCTGATTATCTTGGGTATGATTCTTTGACTAGGCCAGTCCAGCAATTAGGAGCAGAAGGAGAACGATATAGTTACTTGCTCGCAGACTTCTCCACCTAATTCACCTTCTTCCTCACCTGTGTCCTCTTCAACCATGGCTCTCCCATATTCAACTTCACAGCCCCCACCATCTTCATCAGATATGTGCTCTAATCATTGCGATCACCATTTAAAATGGATCACTGCTCCCAGTTGCAATCTCAGTTTCCTTCAACTTCTTAAGTTTCAGTCCAAACACAGAAAACATAACCTTCCATGGAGATACATTTTTCATCCAATAATGCTCTACAAATGACTAAAAATGTCCTAGACGATAGCCTCACTAGTAGTGTTGGCAGAGCCTCATTTAAAAATCCTGTATGCCTCCGGGACGCCAAGACAGGATTTCTCACAGACTTCTGGACTCACTTCACCTTTGCCATGCCGGCTATTGATTCAACATCCTCTAGCAATGGAATGTCATTTTTCATAGCACCATTCAACTCTGAGATTCCACAATTTTCGACTGGTGGATATCTTGGACTATTTGGAAATGATAGTGCTCTGATATCCTCGAAGGAAAAGCAAATTGTTGCAGTGGAGTTTGATAGTCATATGAATGAATGGAATCCAAGTGATGATCATGGAGGCATTAATGTTACTCCATTATATCTGTGACAGATGTTTCCTGGAACAGTAGCATTAACAATGGAGCAAAGGTAAATGCTTGGGTAAGTTACGACTCCTCTACCAAAAACTCAGGTGTCCTTTTAACTTATTCACAGAATCCTGTTTTTGGTGGAAATTTCACCCTTTCATATGTTCTTGATTTAAGGGAATTTTTGCCTGAATGGGTTCGAGTAGGTTTCTCTGCTTCAACAGGTTTTTATGTTGAAACGCATGAAATTATTTCCCGGGAATTTGTTTCAACCTTAGAAGCAAAGACGGGATTAAAAAGGAGAACAAAACAGGATTAGCCATTGGCTCGGCCGCATGTTTGGGGTTATTGGCTTGTGGAATAGGTTTGTCTTGGTTCATCTATGGGAGGAAAAGGGCAAGTAGAGAGGAAACTGAGGACATAGAAATGAACATGGATAATGAATTTAAGGAGGGAACTGGATCTAAAAGGTTCACTTTCCATGAACTAAGTCATGCGACCAACAAGTTTGCTGAAAGTGGCAAGCTTGGAGGAGGAGGATTTGGAGGTGTTTATAACGGATTGTTAAGCCATTCCAACACACAAGTTGCTGTTATGAAGATGTCAAGAGGATCAAAGCAAGGTAAAAAGAGTATGTTTCAGAGGTGAAGATCATCAGTTGTTTGAGACACAGAAATTTAGTTCAACTAATTGGTTGGTGCCATTAAAAAGGTGAACGACTCCTTGTTTATGAGTTCATGCCTAATGGAAGCCTTGATGTTCATCTATTTGGAGGGAAAAGCTTGTTAAATTGTAATGTAAGATGCAAAATAGATATGGGACTGGCCACAGCCTTTACTGCATCTTCATGAAGAATGGGAAAAATGTGTAGTGAGTAGAGATGTCAAGTCTAGCAATGTGATGTTGGACTCAAATTTTAAGGCAAAGCTTGGACTGTGGTGTGCTCGCCCAGATCACACTTTGAGGCCCTCAATAAGGCAAGCAATTCAAGTTCTTAACTTTGAAGCAACCCTGCCAGCTCTTCCAGCAAAGATGCCTGTTCCTTTGTACCGTCTACCGACTCCATCAGTTAGCTCTGGCGAGCCTTTGATTTCTGGGGAGCCTTCCATATCTTATTCGCGCATTAATCTAGGTCGTTGAACAATTACGTGTCAACAACGCACTGTAATGTGCCTTCGTCAAGTTTGGTTAGACAAAAATTATGGCGATAAACCTGAAAGTTAATTTTTTATATAATATTTCACAATGGAAATTTCTAATTGGTTTCTATTTATCCGTGTAATTGTTTAATTCACATTAAAGTTTTTGTTTAATTAAAGTTAAATCCAAAAGCAAACTTGAAAAACTGATCAAAATTTAGAATCGGTTTGCAATTTTAGGCCAAGACGTTGCTCACATTTGGTGGCTGGGCCTCCCCGGAACAAGTCAATCAACCACTATCGTTAGGGTATTGAAAATCGAAGTAATTACTTTATGTTTCTTGGAAGCATATTTTTGTGAGTTGTGCAAGGGTAAGGGACAGCTAATACGGTTCCTTCTCAATGCACAAGAGTTCTATTATATTCTTGACGCGGAAGCTAAACGTGGAGGTTAAATGCAGACTTACATAATTTAATTTTAACTATTAATTATAATCAACCTATTATTTAATTGTTAAAATTCAATGATATGTTTAATTTTCACTCCCATGTAGCATTTTTAAGTTACAGAACTAGTCCTGTTTTTGGTCCGAAATAGTCTGCAAAGCCTAAGCCTGTGACTTTGGGTCGACTTCCTGCCAGGCCCAGCCGGATAGACCCTCTCTGCTACCCACTTTCTGCCTCGCTTTTGCCCAACGTCTCGCACAGTTTACCAATCTCCAGTGTGTCTTCACGGGATTCAGACAAATTTTCAGAAAAATATAATGTTTTAAGATTCATTGACTTCAGAATTATAAAAAAACGAAGGATTAAATACAATGTTGGGTTTCCAACTTTCTGACTTTTATCAATTTAAGTTGTATTTTAATTTTGGTCAACTTAAGTTAGAGTTTTTGAAGTGAAGTTAATTTAGATTGCATACTTTAATTTTAGTCAATTTGAGTAATAAAGTTTTAAAAGTTGGTCAATTTAGGTTAATCAATAACTGCTATTACTTCTCCTCTATCATTGTTGACTTGATAAATAATATGGCAATTTTTGTTGACACGAAAATTATTTTACTGTTAATTTGGGTCATTTCATGTTATTCAACAAAAATTTTACTTATATTTGAATAAAAAAGTTTAAAAAATTAATTTTGATTTTTAAAAAATATTTCATTGAAAATTATCATAGTGAATAGTAATTTAATTTAAAATTTTCTTATATTATTTTTCTTTACATTTTGGAGTTATGACTCAAATTGAAAAAAATTCAATAAGTCAAATTAAAATATTTATAAGAGTTAACAACCAAAATCAACACTAAATGACTTGTGTGTGAACTTGAATTATCATGTCATTTGCCACTTCTAGATAATGATTGATTGATTTATGTTGATTGAATTTTATAAATTTGCAAGGTAAATTGATCAAATTAAAATATTTATAAGAGTTTACAATCAAAATCAACATTAAATGATTTGTGTGTCAACTCCAATTATCATGCCACTTGCTATTTCAATATCTATAAGTATTTAGTGATTAATAAATAGTCTAGATGGTGATTGATTGTTTATATTGATTGACTTTTATAAATTTGTAATGAAAATTGACCAAAATTAAACTACATCACTCGAATTGATAGAATTATAAAGATTCACAACTTTAAGTTAACTAAAATTAAAGTATACCACATAAATTCTCAAAGTCTAAAAAGTTGACGACTCAACTTTTTATATAACCTGAAAATCAACAAAAGTTAGCTCAATTCGATACGTAGAGAGCCCATTTCTTTATCAATGCTGTTTTGATTTTTAGTGAGAGTACTCCAAGACTAAAATTTCTATTATCATTAATCTCAGATTAGCGGCTAGCTAGGAAGCCTATGAGTTTTAACTCAGTAATACTCAGGTAAATCCTAATCATAATTGAATCCAACGAATAAGGCAAATACTAGGAAGAAAAACATTTTCATGTTATAAGATTTCGTGGTAAGGCATCCACCTAAAGATTTAGCGGTAATTATGTGCCGTTTGGGCGACTAATGTAAGGATAACAAACTTCTTTTTCCACTTCACTTGTATTGAGTTGAGTATATCTCGCGGTAGATTGTCCAACTTGGAATATACCGCAACCCATTCACCGGACACCAAACATGACGTTTAGGCCACATACAAATTGGAGTAACTGTAATCCTGGCCCCATTTAATCATTGCATCTCTCGGGTAAGTTAAAAATAACAATGAAAGTAATAAAAATATGAAGAAGAAGAAGAGGAAACAATTCTTTAATCTTATTGGGACTGTTTTACCAACTCTGGGCCGAAGACAGGTAAGTATTGAAGTGGGGGTTAGTTAAAGGACATTGGAAAATCTTCTTTCACTGTTCAACCAAAAATAGAAGAACTTGCATTTTTTTAAGTTAAAACTGCCCAATTCGGTGTAAGTTAGAATTCCTAACATCTTTAATCTTTCCTAAAAAAGCGGTGCCTTAGGACAGAAAGTCAAGATATCCCCAAAAAACTAAACTAAGAAGATTTTTAATTTGACTTACTTAAAAAATAATTTAAGTTAATTCAATACGATTTATATTAAAAAAAAATTGTAAAGTTCAACTAAAATATAATCACTCTATATATATATATATATGATTAAAGATGATCAATTTGTTATATTAAAAAAAATATGTTGTATTTCAGCGCATATGCCCACTCCTTCATGTTACTTTCATGATGAGTTGTTGAAGTTAATAGACACAATGGTCAATGGCAAAAACAGAACGCCAAGTGGTTCTTGTGGGTGATATTCGAAAGTTTCCAATGTGGTAGCCAATAGGAGTCACCCCTCTCGCTGGTGTCAAGAGAATAGCCAGCTGGGATAATATCAACCAAGGAAAACTCAGTTAAATAGCTACGATTTCTAAAGTCAAAGTAGAAAAGGGCAACATTTTGTACTCAAAGAAGAAATATAAAAACATTTAAAAATCAATGAAAGGAAAAACATTATGTGCGTCAATCTATTACTTAAACTAATCCACTCGTTAGAATATGCTTAATTCCACTTGTTCGTCAACCCAATAAACTGGATATGGAACGTTGAAAATAGGTTTAACAAAACCCTTCTATGTATCCTTCCTTACTCGTCCCACTATTCTTGGCACGTGGTCACATTCCAAGGGTTGCCCGCAAAAGTAAATTAGTTTTGTGAAGAGAAAAGAATCAAAAGCAGGCATATAAAATAGACAGGAATAAAGTTTTACGAGAATAATTTGGACGGGGGGCCTATTGGACTTGCATTTCTGATTTGAGTGCATCTGAAGGTATTGACAGTGAAAAGTCACGTGAAGTTGGCAAGGGGTGTCCACCTGCTCTTCACCTGTGCGTAGTGTCGGCGGTGGGATCACAGGTGGGTTTGCATTATCATAATCAGCACAACAATATGTTGGAACGAGAAAATTACCTTGTTCGTAACTCATAGGGCTATTATAATGAACTTCAAAGAAAAAATTGGCAATAATTTGAGAAAAATGGACCAAAACCAATTTGACTCAAGGCCATGAAAAAAGTTGCAATATTTTGATGCCAATTTTGCCAACCGGCACATTAATTTAATGGGAAAAATATTAAATTTGCTCTACAAATATAGGATTTGTAATCCAGACCCACCGGATCTGATTGAGTTGTTGTTCCATGGAAGATGCTGTTCGTATGCCAAAAAATAAAAAATAATAAAAAAAAAGAGGTACGAAAACCATGTAGTTGTAAATTTCTACATTGACTCCCCTTTATTTTTGTATCTCATATATGTATTATTCTTACAAAAAATAAAATTTAATCTTCAATTTTTAGTACGTATTTGTTAAAACTTTTTAATTTTGTATTCTAATTTCAGTGATTCTATTTATTTTTTTTTCCTTTCGGATTCACTTGTAACGAAAAAAAAAATCACACTTACCCATAGTTTTTTCTTTTCTTTTCTTTTTCTTCACTAGTGCTATTTAATTGAAATTTAAAACCAATTTTTGCTTCCGCTGCCGTGGCATCCTAAAGGTCAGGCACGCGTCATTCTTTACCATAGCTAAGCAGCCACGCGTTGACGAGAATTTCTTTACCCTATTAATGGAGCTCTGACGGAAGTATGTGAAAAGTCAGAACCAAAAACTCTCAATAACCCTACGCACACGAGACATTTTTCTTGAATGACCCGTGAAGGTCCTACGGATTAAATAAAAAGCAAGAGACCTTTGACACCTTCGGGGGGCTGATCTTAACAAGTATAAAAACGCATGTAACTTGGCTATAAGCCTATAAGCCTGTTATAAACTCCAACAAGTATAAGTTGTAAGCAATTATTTCACCAGTTATTACATTAAAGTCGATTCACTTGGCATTTTCTGTTCGTTCTCTGGCGACTTGTGAGCTTTGCCTAGCAATAGCTACATATACCAATCAAGAAAATGCGTACCCAAGTCCATTCCTATTGTTTTTTTTTTTTTTAAACCTTTTTGCAATATTTTCTTTTACTTTAGCTTTGGGGTTACATTCGTTCTAACTATTAAGGCATGACCTTTCCTTATGGTCTTGCAATAACCATTAACGTTTGTAATCTTTTTTCCGTCTTGTCATTAATCCTATCGTTTCATTGTTTTACTTTTGAAGTTTTCCTGATTGAAATATTCCTTGTTTACTTGCATATATTTTTTCAGGAATCTTTTGGTAAAAAATTGGACAAGGTGGGCTCGATGGGTGTTTGTCTCTGGTTCTTTTCCTTCTTCTTCTTTCTCAGTACAGCTTCGTCCGCAGAGACCGCAGTTAGGCTCTTCCCTCAATTCTCATCTTCTTTCACTTCACTTCACTTATCTTCTCTTTTCTTCTCCTCCATTCTACTTGTGCTAATTTATGGTGCTACTCGCATTTGAGAATGTGTTTGTGTTTTTTTTATATCTATTTCTGTGATTGGAGAGGGAGACAGAAAGAGACAGAGAGATATGAAATACATTAAGTTAACAGACAAATTCACATGCCTGGAATACTGTTGAAATTGGTAAAGCATATGACAGACAGCAATATATATATATATATATACACACACATTTGGTAGCTTTGTTTTTGTGGTCACTGTTAACCTTAATTTGTTGTTCACCTTTGCTTCGCTCATTTATTTGACTATTACCCATTTTTTAGTGTGAACCAGTGAACTGACCAGAGCATCCATCTTAACCTCCTTACTGTTTTCTAGTAATTAATGTCCACGTCTTGGCATGTCATTAAACGCTTCATGGATGAAAATGGAAAAAATAAAAATAAACATAAAAAAATAATAAAATAAAAAGGAAAAACCGATGGCATGGTTGCAGAAAGCGGAGCTAACATAGTCTTATCATGTTTAGTTCAAAGTTTTGAAATGAATTGACCAGTATACTGTAAATCAATAAACTTTTAAATATTTAAATTTTTTAATTTAATAATCAATTTAATTTTTATAACTTTGATTTAGCTAGGTTAAAAAGAGAGTGGGATGCTTGTGACCAAGGCCGCGTGAGCCTGTCCCACAGCATTTCCGATCAACGGTGTGATTGCATATTCCACTGTTTGGGCCGGAGAAGATGTTCGTTGGGCCTTAAATTACTTGTGCAGTGCTTGTGTTGGTAGAAATTCCATTGGCAAGTACATATGCATTTTTATGGATAGCAACTGTTCTTGAGAAAGGCTCAAAGAACATTCTGTGATGTTTTATTGAATACGAAACTTTTGAATTTAAAATAATGAAATTTAATTTATTTTTTTTATTTTTGTTTTTAATCGTAGTTGACCAAAATGATGTTGATATTTGACTCATAAGTCCCATGATAAATAAATGATTATGTTTAAAATAAATACATAGGATAATACTCAGACAGTTTTAAAAAAATAAAAATAATGAAAAATCAAGACTCATAAATTAAGGTTTTTAGATCAAACAAGATGTCCTATGACCCTTTTTATAAAAAAATAATAATAATATAACAATTTCAGAAAACAAAAATTTTCAAAATGAACAAGGCCTCAAGAATTCACAGCCAGAATATAGCATATTTTGCAACACAGAATCTGCATTATTTCCGACGGCCATCAACCTGGCCTCGTTTATTAACCGAGTCAGAGTGTCCTTTTGAAATCGCTGAGCATTTTCCCTGAACAAGTTCAGCCAAGCACTCTTGGAAAACGCCTGCGACTCCTCAACAGGATCCCCGGTGATACATGCAAGAGCAGAATCATAGTCGTCTTTATTGAGCATCACGCAAAATCTTTCTTTGATGAGGGAAGGTGGAGGATTCCGTTTTGCCCGAGCCAAGTGCTGCCACGTTGTTTCCAGAAGTTGCTTCTGCAAGCACAACGGCCAAATAAAACGAGGCTTTTTATAATCAATCCACCACATGACCAAATATACTGATAAAGAATGCCTTTCCGGCTCTTGAAGCACCCAATACCATCCGAAGATGACGTTTTGTGTTAAAGTGGTATCCATGGCCCAACATGCTTTTGTAAACATACTCAAAATCATCCCACCTCCCCGCCTAAGCACATGCATCCAGCATAGTGTTGAAACAGTGCTATTAGCATTATTGGCCTTTGTTTACGAACACTATACGGTATATTAGTGAATGATAATAGTTGTTGAAAATTTTCCATTTGCAGAGAGAACTTGCACAGACCGACATCAGCTCGGAAGCTCGGGATGTCCAGCTTTATGCTAGAGATAATCGACGGGTAATGATGCATTTGCTCTCTGGACTTCATTCTTGAAAGAGCTTTGTGTTCAATTTAATGTATTTTCTACCTAAATTGATATTATATTATTATAATGATTAAATTTATAATTATATATATATATAATTATATATATGATTATATATATATATAATTATATATATGATTATATATTCATAATTATTAATTACAATAATCCAATATATCGAGTTATATTTAAAATATGCTGATATTAATTTTTAGTAAAGTAATACAAGTTTGACAGCATGTAAATTAATTAAGTCAATTTAATTTTGTATATTCCATGATTAACAAACCGACCTAAATTAAGAAGAGTTCAGAGATAAATGGAATAGATTTTGAAAAAAAAAAAAAAAAAAAAAAAAAAAGGAAAAGTCACAAGTTGCAATACACAAAAATGGAAAATCTATTTACCATTTCTTTCAACCTTCATATTCCGACTTGTTACAGCAATGCACCAATAAATATTTACTTCTTTTTTATTTTTTATTTTTGGTGTCTCAGGTAGTGATTGATAATGGCATAGTCCGGGTCACCCTCTCCCGTCCAGACGGTGACGTCACGGGAATCAAATACAAGGGAATGGATAACGTCCTTGAAACTCACAACAAATACAGCAATCGAGGGTATAGAGCCACACTTGCCTATAGATATAGGCGTTACCCAAAAAAGAATCTATATATATATATATATATATTTATAGATAGATGTGAGAATAGTAAATTTTAACATGTAACAATAGGGGATATATTCTCTGCCAAAAATAATATCGAAAATATTAAATATAATTTATTTGTAAAATTTATTAAAAAAAAAAAGTATTACCTATTTTTGTTAATTTCACTGCAACCAAATTTTGGCTGTAGGTACTGGGACGTGGTCTGGAACACGCCAAGCGATCCAATCATCTTTGACAGGTACAAAGAATATGTTTTTTTTTTCTTATATGTGTCGATAAGATTATTAAGTTTTCTTGCAATTATTATTATTTCCCACTAACTAATTATTCGTTATTTTAAATTTGGAAAAACAATGACTATTTATTTGTGCAGGTTGCGAGCAACAAATTTTCGTATAATATCTGCGGTTAAAGACCAGGTGGAGGTTTCGTTTTCTAAGGCTTGGAATTTTTCAGTTGGCAAAGCGGCCGTACCCTTAAATGTGGACAAGAGGTAAATTCTCATTTTCCAAACAGTGAAAAAAAAAAAGAGATCGAAACCAAGGAATTCCCTCAAATAAATTAAAAAAAAAAAAAAAAAGTCCGATACCACAAAAATGCCCTCAATTACAAGAGTTTCAGGATGCCTCGAAGTGGTACAGTACCATCTTTATAGTTAGTTCATTAGATGCTATAGTGTATCTAACGACTCTAGTACATAATCATAATAATGTAACGTAATATTTTGGTGACACTGCTTGTCACCTATGCCAATAGACGCAAATACATGTAACATTTTCGTAATTATGAATTTGGTTTGCAGGTATATAATGCGGCGAGGCAGCTCAGGGGTCTACTTGTATACCATATTGGAACGCTTAAAAGGATGGCCTGACGTTGACATGGATCAAATTAGGGTGGTCTTCAAGCTCCAAAAAAACAAGTATACATTTAGAACCAAAATAAAAAAATTTTATTTTATTAGTCGCTCATAATTATTGTAGGTGGCCTTGCCAATGGGGGCAGTAAAATTGCCTGTGTTAAATATTAATATGTAAGTATCCGACATCATGGGACAATGCCTGGAATTAATGGTCAGGTTTCACTACATGGCAATATCAGACAGCAGGCAAAGGGTCATGCCAATGCCGGAAGACCGCATCACTGGCAAGCCTCTGGCCTACCCTGAAGCTGTCCTACTGACCAACCCCATCAACCCGAAACTCAAAGGAGAGGTAAGTCTAAGTTCAAGTTTCCATTTTTCCTTTCCACCAAGTGATTGCTACCTGTTCGACGAAAATGGTGCAGAGAAACCAGTTCCGTTCAAATTGTAATTTCTCGTTTGTGTTGATGTTGATTCCTTGTGAATTGGGTATGTTGTATTTGTTTTTGCCATTAGAATTCTTTGTTAAGTGTCATGATGTTGTGATTCGCAGGTGGATGACAAGTACCAGTACTCGTGCGAGGACAAAGATAACAAGGTGCACGGGTGGATATCTGAGGACCCTCCAGTAGGATTTTGGATGATAACACCCAGCAATGAATTTCGAGGGGGTGGGCCCATCAAGCAAGACCTTACCTCCCACGTTGGTCCTGTTGTCCTCAATGTAAGTTCTCATCTGAGAAGTTCTTGTAACCAATCTATAGACATTAGGCACAAAGAAAATGAAGGTATATCCTTGCCATCGTCATTGGTGGCCTTTCTTTTAAGGTTCTAGGCAAGGCAAACAGACTGCCAAGGTCGTTTACTGTGGTGCGCTCCATAATATTTGATTTATTTTCAATACAGATGTTTACTAGTACTCATTACGCTGGGAAGGAATTCAAGACAGCATATCGCAATGGAGAGCCATGGAAGAAAGTTTTTGGCCCTGTATTTGTCTATCTCAATTCTGTTGAGGCAACTGGGAAATCGTCGACACTCTGGCGAGATGCTAAAAAACAGGTATATCTATACTATACAACGCTAGCTCAGCCATCTGGTCAAGCAATTTTTTATGACTTAAAACTTTGTTTTTGCCTACTAGGCATCAAAAGAAGTCGAAAACTGGCCATATAGCTTTCCTCACTCCAAGGACTTTCCTTCTTTGGATCAACGGGGTAGTGTCACTGGTCAATTATTTGTTCGTGACCGGTAAATTCTTATCCTACTTGATAATCAATCCTATTGATATGACTGTATGTTTGATAATTCTTCTTCTCTTTGTTTATTAAGATATATCAATGAGAATTTAATGTATGCAAGCTCTGCGTATGTGGGGCTGGCTGCACGAGGAGCAGTGGGCTCATGGCAAACAGAGACCAAGGTTACCTCAATAAGAACTTGGCAAATCTCTTTTGCATTATAAAGTTACAATGAGCCAATTTGTACCTGAGATCTATTTATTACTTTGTTTCATTACAGGGTTACCAATTCTGGACAAAAGCTGACAGCAAAGGGCATTTCTCCATTAGAAATGTCCGACCTGGACACTATAATTTATATGCATGGGTCCCTGGTATCATTGGCGATTACAAATACGGTGTTAGTATCACCATAAAACCAGGTGCAACGATCTTCTAGTTCCTAACAAAGATATGTTTAGTAAAGCTCAGGCCAAAGAAACCAAAAAAGATTGAAAGAGCACAATCATAACAAAAGGGAAGATGATCAAAAGTGACACATATTTTAATTGTCATTTCATTCATGCCCCTTTTGTTACGTAATAGTCTTTTAAACTATCTACCACCTAGGTTGTCAACTATCTGATTAATTTCATTTTTGGGCCAATTGACAGAAGTGGCTTTCTTATGCAAATGCAGGATCTACTATTAAATTGGGTTCCCTTACATACAATGCACCAAGAAATGGTCCTACCCTTTGGGAAATAGGCATTCCTGACCGCTCTGCTGCTGAGTACTTTGTGCCAGATCCTGATCCTACTCTGGTGAACAAATTGTATTTGCATCTCCCAAAGCAAAAGTTAGTTCTCATCAGCATTTCCCACAACTTGGTCACGTTTTTATCCTTGCCATATGCATTGTTGGCTAATAGAACTACTTTTGTAAACAGATTTAGGCAATACGGTTTATGGGACCGATACTCTGATTTATATCCGAAACGTGATCTCATGTACAGTGTTGGCAAAAGTAATTATTCTAAGGATTGGTTCTTTGCCCATGTTACTAGGTACCTTATTCACCTCTATTTTATAAAATCCAGTCGTACTTAACTTACCCAGTTCTGAATCTAAATTTTTGAACTGCAGAAGGAAAGGAGATAATACGTATCGGGCAACCACGTGGCAGATAAACTTTGAACTTCAAGGTGTGAATAAAAATGGGTTTTATACCCTCCAGTTGGCCTTGGCATCAGCAACCACATCTGAAGTTCAGGTATGAAGTTTACCTTGCACATTCTCTTCCACTGTAAATCAATTTCTTCAATTAGAATGTTTAAATATTTTACACCTATAAAAAGTTTGTCATTTCTTCCGTGGATTGCTTGGAAAAACTCAGATGTAATACAACAGACCTTTTCATTGCATTTTCCCTTTTCCTTTTTTAATAAGCAATTTATCTTTCTAATTTGTAAGGTGTATGCGACTTTTATTGCTTGAGACTTTGTTTGTCTACTGAACGATGGCAAACATGTCTTCCTCTTTCTCTGAATTTTAATGTGTTCTTATTTACACATTTTTCTGATGGTTCTGCGTGATGCGTTCTTAAGGTTCGGATAAACAAGGCAGGAGCAAGTCGACCCCTTTTCACAACTGGGTTAATAGGGAAGGACAATGCCATCGCAAGACATGGAATTCATGGTTTGTACCGGTTGTATAGCATTCGTATACCAAATGATCAACTTCTTCCGGGCAGAAACAAAATATATCTTACCCAGTCAAGAGATGGTCGGTTTTTGCGTGGTGTCATGTATGATTACATACGTTTAGAATCTCCCAAAGATACTTGATAAACTGGAATATTGTGTTGTTGTGTTCAATCTGTGAGCATTGAAATAAATGGAATGTTTTACCTGAGCTCTCTCTCTCTCTCTCTTCTCGCTTCTGCATTTTCTTGAGGAACCTTCAATTTGCTTCCAGCATTGGATTGAGTTGATACACAACTCAGTTGAAGAGGGTTATTCTCTTTGACGAGTAACTGGCCATTACTTATTGCATCCAACATGCCCCAGCAAGGAAACATACAAAGTAATAATAATAATAGTAATAATCATGATAATAATAAAATAAAAAAGAAAGGGGAACAATAAAACAAATATGTATTTTTAGAATATTAGCACCATAGCTATTTGGTATGTACATCTCTTAAGAGAAATTTTAATGGTTAAGAATTTAATTTTTAAAAAAATTAAAAAAATTATAATTCTTATAATATAAGTTTTAATTTAATGAATTTTTTAATTTTTTAATATAACAAAAAAATAAAAAAAATAATAGAATATGTATTAAAATAAAATTTATTATATGTTAAAAGAGAAAATATAAGTTATTAACTATTACGAATTTAATAATAAAAAATACATACACAAAATTTTAAAAAATAGCACAATATAGAAACACATACTGTACATAAAAAAAAAAAAAAAACATAAATACAAGTACATGACCTCATTGATTTGGCCACGCCATTAGTAACAAAACCTTAATATTAAATCTAACTTGAGTCAATTACATGAAAATTGTGTTCATTGGCTTATTTTTTGTGCACTGTTTTTAAACACAATGGTATGCTATTTGGATTAAACAGACTATTCAATACATATTACTGTAAATTCATAATGTAATGAGGAACTTGCTCTTGGCGGAACATTTTTTCCTATTAGCTGATTTTTCTATAGTTGATTTTCTTTGAAAATTTTTTGATGCTATCATCTGAAAGTGGCATACGGTCTAAGATGGCCCATTACGTACATTCAAATAACAAGCATGCTCTGTACCAATACCCTTTTAAGATTAGTGTTGCTTCAAATTTAATTGTGCCGTTCGTTCAAACATAGGTACTTGTAGGATTCGAGTACTGCCTCAATTGGCTAAATGGCCAGAATCCTCGTTAATTAATCACAGAATTTGCCAATCTGGAAACCCATGTAAAATTGCTCTTTCAATTTAATCACATAAAAATTAAGGTTAGTTATTAATTGTTTTATTTTAGAAAATGACTTCTTTTACGTTAATGATGTTAAAAGAATCATAAATTAATGAAGCACATGAATTCCTATCACGACTTGCAATTTTGTACGACCAAGCGAAAGAAGATACGGCACTCCATTCTTTTGGGAAGAAGGGAAAGTAGGTTCCTCGGTTATGCCCAAAGCCACAGAAATGGTAAATTGATAAAATCCATGCTTTAATTGGATAAACGAACGTATTACTTTGACCAGAAATTCCTTCCCAATTTATCTAGGAATAATGATCCAGGTATATATCATGCCATCTAGAAAATGAAAATACTTCAATTTATACAGAGGATCACCCGAGATGTGGCCTAGGCGGTCAGTCTGCGGGTAGTCACATGTGTTACTGGATTCAAATTTCAGATGGTTGGTAAAGTGCGGAGAAGATTGTGTGAAGCTATTAGTGCTTCGATGATTAATTTTTGTTAGGAAAGAGATTCAATCAGAATGTTTGTAAATGATTTTAGTTGTATCCACATACAGAGGTGGATTTGTTTTTTCTTTTTTTTCTTTTTTTTTTAAAAAAAAATGTTTAAAGTGAATTACATGGACGCGCATACAGTGCTTTTTGAAACTCTCTGAAGTTTTTGTTGGATATTGCTACCATGAGGATAGTTTATTCGTTCAAAATGATTGAGACTAAATGAAAAAAATTGAAAATAGCTTCTTATAGTGAGTCTCGTATTCTCACGGTGTGGTAAGAAAGTATGTATATTTATCAACTGGATGAATTTTTTTATTATTTTAATTTATTTTTAATTGTATTTTAAGAATATTTTAATAGTTAAAAATTTAAATTTTTATCTCAATTTCTAAATTTAAAGAAAGAGTATAAAATTTATAAGATTAGAGAAAATTAGTTTTATCTTATAACATATAGTTAAATAATTCTCTTAATATACTAAAAAATATATACTATCTCTATCTAGTTGTCACAATTTGGTCTATCTTTTAAAATTTTTTTTTTTTTCAAGATTTCACAATTTCTCTAACTTCAGATTAGTAGGGATTCAGAATTAATCCTAAACAATCATGGATTGTATAAGACTATAATATAAAAATTCGTAAAGATTCAAAGCCATAATGGGGCTTATTCCTATTTTAGTATAAAGTAAATGGACATTTGATAGTTTGAGTTGTAACCTAGTCATTAGTTGTTAAACATGGCATGGATTAGTGAACTGGATTTCAAACCAACTGGATTCATTCAAAAAATCAGCTAGACAATTGATTCTAATACTAATGAGTGAGAATCCCATTGGTACCTTATTAGTCCCATTAACTCACCATATAGGCCCAATGGTGGTAACATATGGATACATGGATTTAACAATTCAACATAGAACATACAAAGCCCATGGTGTCATGGGCTTAGCTCAAAAAAAGAGATAGGCCACACAGTCCTTTTGTCTGATTCAGGTTCCCATCAAGTCAATGTAAGTTTGCGGCCTTCCCACTTCGAGAACATCTAAAATGTAATCTTTTTGTAAGAGAAAGTGATCCAAAGCAGTCATAATCGTACATGATTCCACGGAAACTGCATTTGCTGATTTTCTGACCGAAGTAAAGGCTAACTCCCATATGAAAAGGGATAATTAAGTATAATCTTATAAAAGATAAGAATTTAGTAGTTAAGAAATTAGATATTTATTTTTAATCTTAAAAAAGAGAGGTAAAAAAATTTGGAAAAATTAGCAGAAAAAAAAAAACTTAAGAAAGTCTCATGTATGGAATTCCCAATTGGAAAACTGCGTAGGGTTGCTCCAACAAGAACATAATTTTACATTTTTCTCATTACCCTTTAAAACCAGCCTTTATTTTGTGCATTAGCGGAATCTATCCTTGATTTTTTTGTTAGTTTCCGATGAAAAAGCTTCCGTCGGAAAGGTATTTCATCTTACTAATATTGTTGTGCAAAGTGTATATTCATGTGGACACTGCAAAAGCTTTTGTTAGAAATCCAAAATTTGCATAGGTCGCGTTTGAGCAAAATGCATGCCAAACTATTACACTGGGTCGCCGATGCCATATAGATTGGAAAACATCCTGTGCGTGCTCTTTCGTGTAGTTTTGGGAGAGCAATCGCTCATTCACTGATTTGTCGGTGGAATATTTTGACTGTTTGCTAGTTTGATGTTGACATAGTCTTTTATTATAGGTTAAAGTTGCAATCAGTGAACCTACCATTGCAAAATCAGCCATTTTAATAAGAACAAGGTAAATGATAAATCTATGTGCTGGAAATATAGAAATAAAATGCCTTTTACACTATACACCAAAAGGAATAATAATACACCAATTATTCCCCCAGACCCCAGACAATGCTCCGTTCATGCATCCTTCCTATGGTCATTTCTGTCGGATGATTAGTTGACTTTGCTAAATACTTTTCTTGAGGTCATGTTTTTAGTTATTTTTAATTTTATCTTCTGACCGTCTCAACTTGTTTCTCCAACCATATTCAAGTTTTCTTTTTTACTTTTTCTTTTGAGAAACATATTTAAGGTTAAATCTTCTGACTAAGTTCTTATGATCTTTATTTAAATTTCCGAACGTGAATCCCTGCCTCCCTCGAGCTTGTTTTCAACTTAAATTATAGCTGGTAGGGCATCGAGATTTAGACTAGGCCACCACCTTTAGATTACATTTTTGGCTCCTCTTTCGCGTAGTATTCTTGCCGTGCTTCTATGGTCTCTGATAACAAACACAGAAACACACACAGCCAAAGCCAACATGTTGACTTCTTTTCACCGCTTGCATTTAGTTCTTTACTTTTGGTTCCTTCTTTTTCCGTTTGGTTGTCCAATTTCCTTTCAAATATCAAGGTTTGATCCTAGTGACAGAAGCATAATTCTTGAAGGGGGTGCAAAGAATTATCTTGGAACAATTGAATTCAACAGTGACACATACATGTGTCAAGTTGGAAGAGTCACTTATGCCAGAAAAGTACCACTCTGGGATTCCCAAACTAGAAAACTTGCAGATTTTTCTTCCCATTTCTCTTTTTACATTGACAATCAAGGTCGCCAGACATATGCTGCCGGGTTTGCCTTTTTCCTTGCTCCCGTTGGATTCCCTATTCCACCCAATTCAGCTGGTGGCTTTCTGGGTCTATATAACCTCACAACCAGCGACTTCTCTCGCAATCAGATTCTTCATGTTGAATTTGACACCTTTTCAAATCGTGCGTGGGATCCTCCAGTTCAGCATATAGGGATCAACAACAATTCGATTTCTTCAGCAATATACACTCCTTGGAATGCTACTTTGCACAATAGAGACACAGCTGATGTGTGGATCAATTACAATGCTACAACCAAGGTCCTTGGTGTGTCTTGGAAATATCAGGCTGCCGCTACTACTAAAGAGAATACCAGTCTTTCTTATGTGATTGATCTCCGGAAGGTACTGCCTGAGTGGGTGAAAATTGGGTTCTCGGCTGCTACAAGTTATGTTATAGAGAGGCATGTACTTCAGACATGGGAGTTTAGTTCAAACTTGGATATAAGTGAAACAATTGGGAAAAAAGCTCACAGAGGCAAGCTGGCAGTGAGCTTGGCAGTTTCAGGAGGTGTTGTTATAGTTCTGGCGGCCATAGCTTTTGGTACTCTGTGGAGGCGAAGGCCAAGGAAGAGGGAAGCAGGGGAGACAGTGAGCTTAACATCAATCAACGATGACCTTGAAAAGAGAGCAGGTCCCAGAAGGTTTTCTTACAACGATCTCACTTCAGCTACCAACAGATTCTCCAATGACAGAAAGTTGGGAGAAGGAGGATTTGGTACAGTCTACAGAGGATACCTGGTTGATTTAGGAGTGGCGGTTGCCGTAAAGAAAATCTCGAGGGGCTCAAAGCAAGGAAAAAAGGAATATATAACTGAGATAAAGGTAATTAGTCAGTTGAGGCATCGGAATTTGGTTCAGCTCATAGGTTGGTGTCATGAAAGAGGTGAGCTCTTGCTTGTATACGAGTTGATGCCAAATGGCAGCCTTGATTCTTACCTTTTCGGCAAGAAGGCTCCCCTTGTTTGGACCACGAGATACAGAATAGCTCTTGGACTTGCCTCTGCTTTGCTTTACCTCCACGAAGAGTGGGAACAATGTGTGGTGCACCGTGACGTGAAGTCTAGCAATGTAATGCTGGATTCAGGTTTCAATGCCAAGCTCGGTGATTTTGGCCTGGCTAGAGTGATGGATAATGAGCTAGGACCACAAACAACAGGGCTAGCAGGAACTCGAGGCTACTTGGCTCCAGAGTATATAAGCACAGGCAGAGCCAGCAAAGAGTCAGATGTGTATAGCTTTGGGATGGTGGCTTTAGAAATTGCTTCTGGAAGAAAGGCAATTGACCATATTGTAAACAAATCTGAAATGATTTTGGTAGAGTGGATTTGGGATCATTATGGAGCTAGGAAACTTGGGGTTGCTATTGATGAGAGACTTCATAATGATTTTGATGAGAAACAAGTCGAGTGTTTGATGATTGTTGGACTGTGGTGTGCTCACCCAGATCACACTCTGAGGCCATCAATAAGGCAAGCAATTCAAGTTCTTAACTTTGAAGCAGCCCTGCCAAGTCTTCCAGCAAAGATGCCTGTTCCTTTGTACCATGTGCCTACTCCATCAGTTAGCTCTGGTCAGCCTTTAATTTCTGGGGAGCCTTCCATATCTTATTCAAGCATTAATCAAGGTCGTTGAACAATTACTTGTCAATAGCACGCTGTAACGTGCCTTCAGAAAGTTTGGTTGGACATGAGGTATTCTCTTTTTTGTTTTTTTTTTTTTTTTACGCTTTTTCGTAGTGTCTCTCAATGTGGAACTTTTTTTTTAAAAATAAAAAAAAATCATTTTAAATAAATAACATTATTACAAAATAAATATTATTGTGACGGAGGAATCTTGGATGCTAATCTTGTGAGCTTATATGCAACCGTGACGCCTTAGACAAGTTTCACTTACTTCATTTCTAATTGTCACTTGGTTAATTTATGTTGGGTACAACAAATTAGAGTACACCATGTTTCAGAACAAATTCACATGCCATGCTATTCTACATGTAATGCCTGCCCATTATTGCACACCTGAGAAATGGTCAAAAGCTAGTGTGGAACTGCTTGGGAAGGCATGAGGGTCGGGTCTGGGAACCTATCTGCAGAATTAGTACCGGGGAATGTGGTTATATTTTTCTACAAATATAGTGCATCCACTGCATCCTAACTACTTCAACAGTAGACAAGTATTCTGAGTGCACGTACCAGAAAAAGAGAAAAGAAATTGACTTTAATGATAAAAAAAATTTTAAAGAGTACTAAGTTAGAGTCTAACGTTAATATTATTCTGACGAATAAATTAGAAGATTTCAAAATAAAAATAACTGAAAGAAGTAAATATAGAGAGAGAAATTGGATAAGAGATCCGGAGCATCTATAAGGCTAAAATGATGTCTTGTTTGTGGGTTTTGTCTGAAAAGTGATGAACTCCGTATCTGCCGTGACGTCTCCCAATACCAATGTCACTTGAATACCAGTGAGATGTGTCTTCCATCTTTTCTCGGTGGTCGTCTTTTTGAGTCACCCTAATCGAGTCAGTCGGGTTACAAGCTTATGTGCGTCCATGGCCGTCCAAAACTTAAGACACTGAGGTCCATGTGAATTGGGCCCAAAGAGTTGGGATCATGGGAGACCATCATGGGCGAACCAGAGGTCCACGCAGGGAGGTCTTTGCCGACAACGACTTCAGAAATATTAGTCTTTTTAGATTGCCAATGGGAGACTCTAAGATTAATTTGGTTGTTGAATTTTTTGTTTAGTTGAGCGCGATCTTAGGAACTGCCAATTCCTAAAACTCCTTTTTTAAATGTCTATTCTTGTCTTTTTATTCAAATAAACTTTTAGAATGCAAGAAAAGTTTGTCGCTATAATATAAAATATATTGATTTTGTTTTCAGGTAAAGATAATTAACTCTTTCGACTAATAACATTAAGCTCAAAATTGAAGTCGTCTCCAATTCACCCACAAAGTTGACTCCTTTTTCTATTCTTTATTTTTTAACAAGAGGTCTGTTGTGTTATAAACTATATAATAAAATATATATTTTTTATTTTTATATACCCTAAATCTCATTTTTAAAATTAAAATTTAAAACTTTGAATATAAAAATTTAAATTCTTAACTACTAAAATTTTCTCACAAAGATCTCGACTTCTTTTTTGTATATTACGTGAGAGACCATAAGATAGATTCCCTCTCTAATATAAAAATCACGAGCCTCAGCTTAAGGATTAAGATAACCAAATGCGTGTACAAAAATAAAAGGCCACATAAAGCAATTAATTGGATTCGTTAAAGGATACACAACAGTAATAAAATAGGTGAATAAATTTTATTATTATAAACAAATAAAATCAAAAATAAAAAAATATATTAATATTTTCTTATAATTATAACGTACTTTAATAAATGTAATTATGTACCAGCACTCAACTTTGTTGTTTTATCCAAATTTAATCTTTCCTACAAAGCAATTAGAGGCATTTTATTATCTTTCTTTTTGAGCCTCTTGCACGGGGCTCTTGAAAGGAGAGTTATTGAACGTGATGGCATGATTACGTGAGTTTTACTTGAACCCTGTGTCTTGTTTTATATATATAATGTGCATATAATTAAGATAATTTATGTAAATAAGTATTGACAATATATATTTAATATTTTTTAATAATTATTTACATATTTTACTACATCCTATCTTAATTATACACATTATATATTTTTCTAATAATTAAAAAAAAAAATGTAGCTAGACTTAGAGGGAAATTCCATCTTCATGCATCTGAAATTCCATCCATCTCCCTTTACCCGTCTACTTTTACTGTTCCTTTTAGTGGAGGAGGAGGTCAATGTCAAGGTCAACTTGGGGACAAAAACAACTGCGAGGCATGTTGCCCTCGTAAATTCGGGGCCACTGGGACTGGCAAATTTGTTTTGAATGAACTTTTTCTATATCTTTACTCTAAAATAATTTTTTTTTCAAAAAAGAAAAAAAAGAGAGAGAGAAAACTTCTCTTATATTTGTCCATCAAATACAATATACATATGTACATAATATTTTATATATTTAGTGAGTGAACTTCTTTCCTTCTGTCCTATTTGTGTTTATTTATATTTTAGAATGAGAGTTTCTAGTTGGTTTGTATTTATCTGTGTAATTGCTTCATTCACATCGAAGTTTTTGTTTACCTAAAGTTAAATCAAAACTCAAACTCGAAAAATCTAATAAAAAATTAGAATTAGCTTGCAAATCTAGACCAAGTTGTTGCTCACATTCGGTGGCTAGTACTTCCTGGAACAAATCAATCAATCATAAACGTTGGGGTATTGAAAATCAAAGTAATTACTTTGTATTTCTTGGAAGCATATTTTTGTGAGTTGTGTGAAAAGGAGACAGCTAATATGCTTTCTTCTTAATGCATAAGAGTCATAAGGCACCGAGATTTAGACCAAGGCTAAGGCATCAGTGCGTAAGATTTCTAACAGACTAAGACTATGATTGAGACTAGGACTATGACTAGGGCAACAAGATTTAGACCATGACTAAGATTGAGACTAAGGCTAAGACAAAGACTAGGATTTACGCCAAGGCCAGGACTTCAAGATTTAGATGAAGACTAGGGCATCAAGATTTAGACTAAGGCTGCAACCTTTATATGACATTTTTGCTTCTCTTTCGGTGTGGTATTTTTGCTGTGCTTTTATGCTCTCCAATAACAAACACAGAAACACACACCCAAGCCACCATGTTCACTTCTCTTTACCGCTTGCATTTAGTTCTCTACTTTTGGTTCCTTCTTTTTCCATTTGGTTGTCCAATTTCCTTTCAAATATCATGGTTTGATTCTAGTGACAGTAGTGTAATTCTTGAAGGGGGTGCAAAGAATTTTCATGGAACAATTGAATTCAACAGTGACACATACATGTGTCAAGTTGGAAGAGTCACTTATGCCAGAAAAGTACCACTCTGGGACTCCCAAACTAAAAGGCTTGCAGATTTTTCTACCCATTTTTCTTTCTACATTGACATTCAAGGTCGCCAGACATATGCTGCCGGGCTTGCCTTTTTCCTTGCTCCCGTTGGATTCCCTATTCCACCCAATTCAGCTGGTGGCTTTCTGGGTCTATATAACCTCACAACCAGCGACTCCTCTCGCAACCAGATTCTTCACGTTGAATTTGACACCTTTCCAAATCCTGAGTGGGATCCTCCAGTTCAGCACGTGGGAATCAATAACAATTCAATTTCTTCAGCAATATACACTCCTTGGAATGCTACTTTGCACACTAGAGACACCGCTGATGTGTGGATCAATTATAATGCTACCACCAAGGTCCTTGGTGTGTCTTGGAAATATCAGGCTGCTACTACAGCTAAAGAGAATACCAGTCTTTTTTATAAGATTGATCTTCGGGAGATACTACCTGAGTGGGTGACAATTGGATTCTCGGCTGCTACAAGTAATGTTATGGAGAGGCATGTACTTCAGACTTGGGAGTTCAGTTCAAACTTGGATATAAACGAAACAAATGGAAAAAAAGGTGACAGTGGCAGGCTCGCAGTGAGCTTGGCAGTTTCAGGAGGTGTTGTTCTGATAGTTCTGACAGCTATAGCATTTGGTACTCTTCGGAGGCGGAGGCCAAGGAGGAGGGAAGCAGGGGAGACAGTGAACTTAACATCAATCAACGATGACCTTGAAAAGAGAGCAGGTCCCAGAAGTTTTTCTTACAACGATCTCGCTTTGGCTACCAACAGATTCTCCAATGACAGAAAGTTGGGAGAAGGAGGATTTGGTGCAGTCTACAGAGGATACCTGGTTGATTTAGGAGTGGCGATTGCGGTAAAGAAAATCTCGAGGGGCTCAAAGCAAGGAAAAAAGGAATACGTAACTGAGATAAAGGTAATTAGCCAGTTAAGGCATCGAAATTTGGTTCAACTCATAGGTTGGTGTCATGAAAGAGGTGAGCTCTTGCTTGTATACGAGCTGATGCCAAACGGCAGTCTTGATTCTTACCTCTTTGGCAAGAAGGCTCCCCTTGTTTGGACCACAAGATACAGAATAGCTCTTGGACTTGCCTCTGCTTTGCTTTACATCCATGAAGAGTGGGAACAATACGTGGTGCACCGTGACGTGAAGTCTAGCAATGTAATGCTGGATTCAGGTTTCAATGCCAAGCTTGGTGATTTTGGCTTGGCTAGAGTGATGGATCATGAGCTAGGACCACAAACAACAGGGCTAGCAGGAACTCGAGGCTACTTGGCTCCAGAGTATATAAGCACGGGCAGAGCCAGCAAAGAGTCAGATGTGTATAGCTTTGGGATGGTGGCTTTAGAAATTGCTTCTGGAAGAAAGGCAATTGACCACATTGTAAACGAATCTGAAATGATTTTGGTAGAGTGGATTTGGGATCATTATGGAGCTAGGAAACTTGGGGTTGCTATTGATGAGAGACTTCGTAATGATTTTGATGAGAAACAAGTGGAGTGTTTGATGATTGTTGGACTATGGTGTGCTCACCCAGATCACACTTTGAGGCCCTCAATAAGGCAAGCAATTCAAGTTCTTAACTTTGAAGCAGCACTGCCAAGTCTTCCAGCAAAGATGCCTGTTCCTTTGTACCATGTGCCAACTCCATCTGTTAGCTCTGGCCAGCCTTTGGTTTCTGCGGAGCCTTCCATATCTCTTTCAAGCATTAATCAAGGTCGTTGAACAATTACATGTCAATAACGCCCTGTAATGTGCCTTCGTAAAGTTTAGTTTGTGACATAAATTATGGTGATAAACCTGAATGTTAATTTTTCATATAATGTTATACAATGAGAATTTGTGGTTGGTTTGTATTCATCTATATAATTGTTTTATTCACAGTAAAATTTTTTGTTTAGTTAAAGTTAAATCGAAACTCAAATTTTAAAAAACTGATTAAAATTCAGAATCAGCTTACAAATTTTGGCCAAGACGTTGCTCACATTTGGTGGCTGGTACTGCACGGAACAAGTCAATCAACCATAAACGCAAGGGTACTGAAAATCAAAGTAATTACTTTGTATTTCTTGGGAGCATATTTTTGTGAGTTGTGCGAGAGTAGGAGACACCTAATACGGTTCCTTCTCAATGCACAAGAGTTTTATTATATTCTTGACGCGGAAACTAGACGTGGAGGTTAAATGCAGACTTACATTATTAATTTTAACTATTAATTACAATTAACCTATTATTTAATTGTTAAAATTCAATGATATGTTTAATTTTCACTCCCATGTACCTTTTTTAGGTAATAGAACTAGTCCTGTTTTTTGGTCCGAAATAGTCTTCCTATTCTGTAAAGCCTAAGCGTGTGACTTTCGGCCGACTTCCTCGCAGGCCCAATCAGATAGACCTCTTTGCTGCCCTCTTTCTACCTCGCTTTTGCTCGGCGTCTCGCACAGGGTACCAATCTCCTATATATCTTCACGCGATTCAATCAAATTTTCGGAAAAATATATTGTTTTAAGATTCACTGACTTCAAATTATAAAAAAGCCAAGGATTAAATACAATGCTGGGTTTCCAACTTTCTCAATTTTATCAATTTAAGTCATGTATTTTAATTTTGGTCAACTTAAATTAGAACTTTTGAAATGAAGTTAATTTACATCGCATACTTAAATTTTGGTCCATTTAAGTGGTAAACTTTTAACAATTGATCAATTTAGGTTAATTAATAACTGCTATTACTTATCCTCTTATCATTGTTGGCGTGATCAATAACGTGGAAAGTTTTGTTGACACGTAAATTATTTTACCGTTAATTTGGGTCAAGCCAGAGCATTTAATATAAATTTTACTTATATTTGAATAAAAAAGTAGAAGAAAAATTTAATTTCAATTTTTTTAAATATTTCATTGAAAATTATCATAGTGAATTGTAATTTAATTTAAAAATTTCTTATATTATTTTTACTTTACATTTTTGAGTTATGACTCAAATTGACAAAATTCCAATAAATCAAATTAAAATATTTATAAGAGTTAACAACCAAAATTGACACTAAAGGACTTGGTTGTGAACTTGAATTATCATGTCATTTGCGACTTTTAGATGATGATTAATTGAGTTATATTGATTGAATTTTATAAATTTACAAGGTAAATTGACCAAATTAAAATATTTATAAGAGTTTATAATCAAAATCGACACTAAATAATTTGTGTATCAACTTCAATTATTATGTCATTTGCTATTTCAATATTTATAAATATTTAGTGATTAATAAATAGTTTAGATGATGTTTGATTGAATTTTATAAATTTGTAGTGCAAATTGACCGAATTTAGAGTACATCACTCGAAATAATAGAATTATAAAGATTCACAACTTCAGTTAACTAGAAATAAAGTATACGACATAAATTGTCAAAGTCTAAAAAGTTGACTACTCAATTATTTATATAACCTGAAAATCAACAACAGTTACCTCAACTCATTACTTAGGGAGCCCATTTCTTTACCATTGATGTTTTGATTTTTAGTGAGAGCACTCCAGGAGTAAAATAGTGAACACACCAAACTAATGTAGGGGGATAACACCTTCCCCCCTGTCCAAGAGGGACAGACAACCTCTTAAGCTAGCTCAAAGATATTGTAACCTTAAAAAAAAAAAAAAAAAAAAAAAGAAAAAACTATAAGAAAACACATACACACACATCTACTTTGAGAATTCTCATTACTTTCTTTCATCATTAATCTCAGATTAGCGGCTAGCTAGGAAACCTATGAGTTTTAACTCAGTAATACTCAAGTAAATCCTAATCATAATTGAATCCAACTAATAAGGAAAATACTAGGAAGAAAAACATTTTCATGTAATAAGATTTCGTGGTAAGGCATCCACCTAAAGATTTAGCGGTAATTATGTGCCGTTTGGGCGACTAATGTAAGGATAACAAACTTCTTTTTTCCAATTTAATGTTCGAAACGGGTTTCACTTGTATTGAGTTGAGTATATCTCGCGGTAGATTGTCCAACTTGGAATATACCGCAACCCATTCACTGGACACCAAACAAGACGTTTAGGCCACATGCACTTGGAGTAACTGTAATCCTCGCCCCATTTAAAGATTGCATCTCTCGGGCAAGTTACAAAAATAACAATGAAAGTAATAAAAGAAGAAGAAGAAGAAGAAAAGGAAACAATTCTTTAATCTTGCTGGAACTGTTTACCAACTCTGGGCCGAAAACAGGTAAGAATTGAAGTGGGGGTTAGTTGAAGGACATTGAAAAGTCTTCTTCCTCTGTTCAACAAAAAATAGAAGAGCTTGCGTTTTTTAGTTAAACCTGCCCAATTCGGTGAAAGTTAGAATTCCTAACACATCTAATCTCTTGGAAAAATGCGGTGACTTAGGACAGAAAAAGTCAAGATATCCCCCAAGAAATTAAATTAAGAAGATTTTTAATTTCACTCATTTAAAAAATAAATTAAGTTAATTTAATACGATATGTTAAAAAAAAAGTAAAATTCAACTAAAATAAAATTATATATATATATATATAATTAATGATGATAAATTCGTTATATTAAAAAAAATTAAGTATAACAAACACTCTAAATTATCTAATCTGAAGTAATTACTTACGCAGGCTGTATTATAGCACATATGCCCACTCTATTATGTTACTTTCATGATGAGTTGTTGAAGTTATCAAACACAATGGTCAATGACAAAAACAGAACGCCAAGTCGTTCTTGTGGTATTCGAAAGTTTCCAATGTGGTAGCCAATAAGAGTCACTCCTATCGCTTGTATCAGGAAAATAGCCAGCTGGGATGATATCATCCAAGAAAAACCTGGTTAAACAGCTACGATTTCTAAAGTCAAAGTAGAAAAGGACAACATTGTGTACTCCAAGAAGAAAAAAAAAACATTTAAAAATCAATGCAAGGAAAAACATAATGTGCGTCAATCTATTACTTAAACTAATCCACTCGTTAGAATATGCTTAATTCCACTTGTTCGTTAACCCAATAAATTAGATATGGAAACTCGAAAACAGGTTAAAAAAAAAAAAGAAAAAGAAAAAAAAAGCTCTTCTATGTATCCTTCCTTACTCGTCCCACTATTCCCACTTCTACTTTCATGTTTCTTGGCATGTGGTCCCATTCCAAGGGTTTCCCGCAAATGTAAACTAGTTCCGTGAAGAGAAAAGATTCAAAAGCAGGCATATGAAATAGACAGGAATAAAGTTTTACGAGAATAATTTTCACGGGAGCTCGTTGGACTTGCGTTTCTGATTTGAGTGCATCAGAAGGTATTGACAACGAAAAGTCACGTGAAGTTGGCAAGAGACATCCACCTGCGCTTCACCTGTGTGTAATCTAGGCGGTGGGATCACAGGTGGGATTGCATTATCATAATCAGCACAATGATATGTTGGAACGATTACCTTCTTTTTTGTAACTCATAGGGCTATTATAATGAACTTCAGAGTAAAAATGGCAACAATTTGAGAAAAATGGACCAAAACCAATTTGACTCAAGGCCATGAAAAAATTTGATGCCAATTTTGCCATCCGGCACATTAATTTAATGGGAAAAAATTAAATTTTCTCTACAAATATAGGATTTGTAATCCAGACCCACCGGCTGTGATTGAGTTGTTCTTCCATGCAAGCCTAAAAAAAAAAAAAAAAAGGTACGAAAACCATGTAATTGTAAATTTCCACGTTGACTCCCCTTTATTTTTGCATCTCATATATTCGATATCTGTTACTTCTACTAAAAATAAAATTTAATCTCAAACTTTTAGTACAACTTGTTTGAATGCATTTTTTACAACTTTTTAATTCTGTATTTAAATTTTAGTGATTCTGTTTATTTTTGTTCTTTCAGGTTCACTTGTAACGAAAAAAAAAAAACACTTACTCATAATTTTTTTTTCTCTTTTTTGCACTATTGCTATTTAATTGAATTTTAAAACCAATTTTTGCTTCCGCTGATATGGCACCCCAAAGGTCAGGCACGCGTCATTCTTTGTCATAGCTAAGCAGCCACGCGTTGAAAAATAATAGCCGAGATTTTCTTTGCCCCATTAATGGAGCTCTGAGGGAAATATGTGAAAATTCAGAACAAAAAAACTATCAATGACCCTAAGCCCACGTGACATTTTTCTTGAATGACCCGTGAAAGCCCAACGGAAAAAATGGAAAAAGCAAGGGACCCTAGACATCTTCTGGGGCTGGTCTTAAAACGTATAAAAACGCACATAACTTGTTCATAAGCCTGTTATAAACTCCAACAAGTATAAGTGGGAAGCAATTATTTCACCAGTTATTACATTAAAGTCGATTCACTTGGCATTTTCTGTTCGTTCTCTGGCGCCTTGTGAGCTTTGCCTAGCAATAGCTACATATAAAAATCAAGAAAGTACGTACCTACGCCCATGCCTAGTGGCTTTTTTTTTTTTTGACCTTTTTGCAATACTTTCTTTTACTCTGGCTTTGGGATTGCATTTGTTCTAACTACTAAGTAAGGTATGACCTTTCCTTATGGTTTTGTAATAACCTTTAACGTCTGCAATCTTTTTTCCGTCTAATCATCAATCCTATCGTTTGATTGTTTTGCTTTTGAAGTTTTCCTCATTGAAATATTCCTTGCTTACTTGCACATATTTTTCAGGAATCTTTTGGTAAGAAATTGGACAAGGTGGGCTCGATGGGTGTTTGTCTCTGGTTCTTTTCCTTCTTCTTCTTTCTCAGTACAGCTTCTTCCGCAGAGAGCCCAGTTAGGTTCTTCCCTCAATCCTCATCTTCTTTCACTTCTCTTCTCTTCTCCTCCATTCTATTTGTGCTAATTTATAGTGCTACTCGAATTTGAGAATGTGTTTTTGCTTTTGTTTATGTTTATGTCTGTCTCTGTGATTGGGGAGGGAGACAGAGAGAGATATGAAATGCATTAAGTTTAGAGACAAATTTACATGTCTGGAATACTGTTGAAACTGGTAAAGCATATGGCAGAAATTCTCGTGAGAGCTATATATATATATATTATTTATTTATTTATTTCTACTGTTGACCTTAATTTGTTGTTCACCTTTGCTTCTCTCATTTATTTGATTATCACCCATTTTTTAGTGAGAACCAGTGAACGGACCAGAGCCTACACCTTATTCTCCTCACTGTTTTCTAGCAATTAATGCCCATGTCTTGACATGTCATTAAATGCTTCGTGGATGAAAATGGTAAAAATAAAAATAAAAATAAATTACTTGTGATTTTCTTTTTTAGTGCTTTTTGTTCGTGGAAATCCCATGGCAAGTACATATGCATTTTTTCTGGTATCAATTGTTCCTTGAGGAAGGCTCAAAGGACATTCTGTATTGTTTTCTTTTTCCAATGCACATTATTACATGGAAAGCACCGAACCGAGGTAGGGACCAACGCGGGTAACGTAGGGGCAGGAGCTTCATGCTGCTTTTTGTTTTTTTTTTTTGTTTAAAAAATATATAACCTTCATAGAGTTAAGATAGTTTGAGTAAATATATATTTAATAATTGTACGAATATTTCTTATATATATATACATGTAACATCTTCTCCTGCCCAAACAGTGGAATAAGCAATCACACTGTTGATTGGAAATGCGGTGGGACCGGCTCTCGTGGCCTTGGTCACAAGCATCCCACTCTCTTTTCAACCTAGCTCAATATGATAACATTATCTAGCGCCAGCTTTTTACAACCATGCTATCGGTTTCCCTTTTTTATTTTTTTATGTTTATTTTTATTTTTACCATTTTCATCCAAGAAGCATTTAATGACATGTCAAGACATGGGCATTAATTGCCAGAAAACAGTGAGGAGAATAAGGTGCAGGCTCTGGTCCGTTCACTGGTCCTCACTAAAAAATGGGTGATAAACAAATAAATGAGAGAAGCAAAGATGAACAACAAGTTGAGGTCAACACTGACCACAAAAACAAAGCCCCGAAAGCTATATATATATATATATATATATATATATATTTCATTTTACTTATTTGTATATAATTTTTTTGGTAAAAAAAACAAAATACTTAGGACACGTGCAGAAGCATGACATGACACTTTTTTAAGTCAAAAAATGGGAGACAGTGCTTTTAGCATTATTGACCTTTGTTTATGAAAACTATACAGTATTTTGGTAAAGATTAGAGTTGTTGAAAATTTACCATTTGCAGAGAGAAATTGCACAGACCGACGTCAGCTCGGAAGCTCGGGGTGTCCAGCTCAATGCTAGAGATAATCAACGGGTAATGATGCATTTGCTCTCTAGACTTTATTCTTGAAAGAGCTTTGTGTTCAATTTAATGTATTTTCTACGTAAATTGATATTATATTGTTATAATAATTAAATTTATAAATATATTATTAATTATAATTATATATATATATATATATATATATATTATATTCATAATTATTAACTATAATAATATAATTTAAGGTATCAAATTATATTTAAATTATATTGGTATTAATTTTTGATAAAGTAATACAAACTGACAGCATATAATTCAATCAAGTCAACTTAATTTTGTATATTCTATGATTAACGAACTGACCAGAATTAAGAAGAGTTAAAAAAAAAAAAACTTGACAAAAAAAAAGAAAAAAGAAATGGAATTGAAACGTCGCAAGTCAAGTCGCAACACATATCATCATTTTTCTTTTTAAAATTATTTTTACCATTTCTTTCAAACTTCATATTCCGATTTGTTAAAGCATTGCAACAATAAATATTTACTTTTTTTTATTTTTATTTTTGGTGTCTCAGGTAGTGATTGATAATGGGATTGTCCAGGTCACCCTCTCCCGTCCAGACGGAGACGTCACGGGAATCAAATACAAAGGAATCGATAACGTACTTGAAACTCTCAACAAAGACAACAATCGAGGGTATACATCCACACTTGCCTATAGATTAGCCCCCCAAAAAGATGATAGATATACGTGAGAATAATAAATTTTAACATGTAATAATATGGGATATATTGTCTGCCAAAAATAGTGTAGAAAATATTTAATATAATTTATTTATAAAATGTATTAAAAAGAAAAATATTACCCATTTTTTTTATTTTCACCGCAACGAAATTTTGGCTGTAGGTACTGGGACGTGGTCTGGAACACACCAGGAGATCGAATCATCTTTGACAAGTACAAAGAATATGTTCTTTTTTTTCCCTTATTTGTGTATAAATTCGATCAGATTATTAAGTTTTCTTGCAATTAGTATTGTTTCCTCCTAACTAATTATTTATTATTTTCAATTTGGAAGAACAATGACTATTTATTTGTGCAGGTTGCCGGCAACAAATTTTCGTATAATATCTGCAGTTGAAGACCAAGTGGAGGTTTCGTTTTCTAAGACTTGGAATTTTTCAGTTGGCAAAGCGGCCGTTCCCTTAAATGTGGACAAAAGGTAACTTCTCATTTTCCAAACAGAAAAATAGATCGAAACAAAGGAATTCCCTCAAAAAAAATTAAAAAAAATTCAACCAAAAGTAAAAGATAAAATAATAATAATAATAATAATAATAATAAAAGAAATGTTCGATACCACAGAGATGTAGGCCTCAATTACAAGAGCTTAGGGATGCCTCGAAGTGGTACGATACCATCATTATAGGTAGTTCATTAGATGCTATAGTGTATCTAACGACTTTAATACATAATGGTAATAATGTATGACACTGCTTGTCACCTATGCCAATAGACGCAAATACATGTAACATTTTCGTAATTATGAATTTGGTTTGCAGGTATATAATGCGGCGAGGCAGCTCAGGGGTCTACTTGTATACCATATTGGAACGCTTAAAAGGATGGCCTGACGTTGACATGGATCAAATTAGGGTGGTCTTCAAGCTCCAAAAAAACAAGTATACATTTAGAACCAAAATAAAAAAATCCAATTTTATTAGTCGCTCATAATTATTGTAGGTGGCCTTGCCAATGGGGGCAGTAAAATTGCCTGTGTTAAATATTAATATGTAAGTATCCGACATCATGGGACAATGCCTGGAATTAATGGTCAGGTTTCACTACATGGCAATATCAGACAGCAGGCAAAGGGTCATGCCAATGCCGGAAGACCGCATCACTGGCAAGCCTCTGGCCTACCCTGAAGCTGTCCTATTGACCAACCCCATCAACCCAGAACTCAGAGGAGAGGTAAGTCCAAGTCAGAGTTTCCATTTTTCTTTTCCACCCAGTGATTGCTAGATGTTCGACAAAATGGCGCAGAGAAAGACGGTTCTGTTCCAAATTGTAATTTTGTCGCTTGTGTTGATGTTGATTCTTTTTGAATTGGGCATGTTGTGTTTGTTTTTGGCATTAGAATTCTTTGTTAGGTGTCCTGATGTTGTGATTTGCAGGTAGATGACAAGTACCAGTACTCGTGCGAGGATAAAGATAACAAGATGTACGGATGGATATCAGAGGACCCTCCAGTGGGATTTTGGATGATAACACCCAGCAATGAATTTCGTGTGGGTGGGCCCATCAAGCAAGACCTTACCTCCCACGTTGGTCCCACTGTCCTCAATGTAAGTTCTCATTTGAGAAGTTCTTGTAACCAATATATAGATATTAGGCGCAAAGAAAATGAAGGTATATCCTTGCCACTGTCATAGGTGGCCTTTCTTTTAAGGTTCTAAGTAAGGCAAATAGACTGCTAAGGTCGTTTAATTTGGTGCGTTCCATAACATTTTGATTTATTTTCAATACAGATGTTTACTAGTACGCATTATGCTGGGAAGGACTTAAATACAGCATATCGCAATGGAGAGCCTTGGAAGAAAGTTTTTGGCCCTGTATTTGTCTATCTCAATTCTGTTGAAGCTACCGAGAATCCCTTAACACTATGGCGAGATGCTAAAAAACAGGTATATCTATACTATACAAAGCTAGCTCAGTCATCTGGTCAAGCAATTTTTTAAGACATTTTTTTTATGACTTAAAACTTTGTTTTTTCCTACTAGACATCAAAAGAAGTCGAAAACTGGCCATATAGCTTTCCTCACTCCGAGGACTTTCCTTCTTTGGATCAACGGGGTAGTGTCACTGGTCAATTATTTGTTCGTGACCGGTAAATTCTTATCCTACTTGATAATCAACCCTAATGATATGACTGTATGTTTGATAATTCTTCTTCTCTTTGTTTATTAAGATATATCAATGAGAATTTAATGTATGCAAGCTCTGCATGTGGGGCTGGCTGCACCAGGAGCAGTGGGCTCGTGGCAAACAGAAGCCAAGGTTACCTCAATAAGAACTTGGCAAATCTCTTTTGCATTATAAAGTTACAATGAGCCAATTTGTAGCTGAGATCTAGTTATCACTTTGTTTCATTACAGGGTTACCAATTCTGGACAAAAGCTGACAGGGAGGGGCATTTCTCCATTGGAAATGTCCGACCTGGATACTATAATTTATATGCATGGGTCCCTGGTATCATTGGTGATTACAAATACGGTGTTAATATCACCATAAAACCAGGTGCAATGATCTTCTAGTTCCTAACAAAGATATGTTTAGTAAAACTCAGGCCAAAGAAACCAAAAAGGATTGAAAGAGCACAATCATAACAAAAGGGAAGATGATCAAAAGTGACTCATATTTTAGTTGTCATTTCATTCATGTCCTTTTTGTTACGTAATAGTCTTTTAAACTATCTACCACCTAGTTTGTCAACTATCTGATTAATTTCATTTTTGGGCCAACTGACAGAAGTGACTTCCCTATGCAAATGCAGGATCTGCTGTTAAATTGGGTTTCCTTACATACAATCCACCAAGAAATGGTCCTACCCTTTGGGAAATAGGCATTCCTGACCGCTCTGCTGCTGAGTACTTTGTGCCAGATCCTTATCCTACTCTGGTGAACAAATTGTATATGTATCACCCAACAGACAAGTTAGTTCTCGTCAGCATTTCCCACAACTTCATCAGGTTTTTATCCTTGCCATATGCAGTATTGGCTAATAGAACTACTTTTGTAAACAGGTTTAGGCAGTATGGTTTATGGGAAAGATACTCTGATTTATATCCCAAGGATGATCTCATGTACAGTGTTGGCAATAGTAGTCATTTTCAGGATTGGTTCTTTGCCCATGTTACTAGGTACCTTATTCTCCCTTTTTTATAAAATCCAGTCCTACTTAATTTACCCAGTTCTGATTCTAAATTTTTGAACTGCAGAAGTAAAGGAAATAATACATATCAGGCAACCACATGGCAGATAAACTTTGAACTGCAAGATGTGAATAATAATGGGTTTTATACCCTCCAGTTGGCCTTGGCATCAGCAACTGCATCTGAAGTTCAGGTACAAAGTTTACCTTGCACATTCTTGTCCACTGTAAATCAATTTCTTTAATTAGAATGTTTAAAGTGCTTGATTATCTTGCAGGGAACAAGCTTTAAATATTTTACTCCTATAAAAAGTTTATCATTTCTTCTATGGATTGCTTGGAAAAACTCAAATGTACTATAACAGACCTGTTCGTTGCATTTTCTCTTTTCCTGTTTTGTTAAGCATTTTCTCTTTCTAATTTGTGAGGTGTATGTGACTTTGATTGCTTGATACTTTGTTTGTCTACTGAATCATGATAAACATGTATTTCTCTTTCTCAGAATTTTAATGTGTTCTTATTTAAACATTTTTCTGATGCTTCTGCTTGATGTGTTCTTAAGGTTCGGCTAAACAAGCCAGGAGCTCATCAACCCCTTTTCACAACAGGGTTAGTAGGGAAGGACAATGCCATCGCAAGACATGGAATTCGTGGTTTGTACTGGTTGTATAGCATTCGTATACCAAATGATCAACTTCTTAACGGAAGAAACAAAATATATCTTACCCAGTCAAAAAGTGATGGGCCTTTTCATGGTGTCATGTATGATTACATACGTTTAGAAGCTCCCAGAGATACTTGATCAACTGGAATATTGTTTTGTTTTGTTCATAGTTTGTGAGCATAGAAATAATTGGAATGTTTTACCTGAGCTCTCTCTCTCTCTCTTTCTTGCTCTGCATTTTCTTGAGCAATCTTCAATTTGCTTCCAGCATTGGATTGAGTTGATACACAACTCTGTTGAAGAGGGATATTCTCTTTGACGAGTAACTGGCCACTACTTATTGCGTACAACATACCCCACCAAGAAAACATACAAAATAAAAATAACAACCACAACAATTATAATAATAATAAAAGGGGAACAATAAAACAAATATACATTTCTATAATATTAGCACTATGGCTATTTGGAATAGGGTATGTACTCACTTAAAGGGAGATTTTAATAATTAAAAATTTAAATTTTTAGACAAAAAGTGCGAGATCTATAAGAATTAAGAAAAATATAACTTTTAATTTATGATTTAATAAATTTTTTAGGGTATATTTGTCACTTAGGGGAGATTTTAATAATTAAGAATTTAAATTTTTTTTTTGAGAAAGAGTATAAGACATATGGAAATTATATTTTTTGATTCATGATATAATAAGCTTTTTTTTATTATTTTTTAATATAAAAAAGAATAGAATATGTATTTAGATAAAATTTATTATGTGTTAAATGAAAAATATAAGTTATTAATTATAACAAATTTGATAATAAAAAAATGTATACATAAAGTTTTTAGAGATAGTACAATATAAAAGTAGGCAGATGGTATATAAGAGAAAAACATAAATATAAGTATATGACCTTATTGATTTGGTCACACCAGTAAATACTACACAACGATAATGAAACCTTAATATTAAAGTTAATTTGAGTCCATTACATGTTCATTGAGTAATATCTTTTTTTTTTTTTTGTGCACTTTTTTTAAACACGATGGTATGCTATTTGTATTAAACAGAATATTAATTACATTTTACCGTAAATTCATAATGTAACAAGGAACATGCTCTTGGTGGAACACTTTTTCCTATTTGCTGATTTTTCTATGGTTGATTTTCTTTGAAAACTTTTTGATCCTATCATCTGAAAGTGGCGTACGATCTAAGATGGCCTATTACGTACAGTTCATTGACAAGCATGCTATGTACCGATACCCTTTAAAGATTACTGTTGCTTCAAATTTAATTGTGCCGTTCATTCAAACATAGGTCCTTGTAGGATTCGAATACTGCCTCAATTGGCTTGAAGGCCAGAATCCTCGTTAATTAATCATAGAATTTGCCAATCTGGAAACCCATGTAAAATTGCTCTTCAATTTAATGACCAAACCGTGTAGCGGATTTAGCATGCTCTTTGTCAAAGAAAGCAAAGGAGGAAGGAAAATTAAGATTGTATTGAAGGGAAGAGAATTTCAACTTTCCACGATGTCTACAAGGAAATCACATCAATAGAAGTACGTCGGATTTCGGATTGATTGGGTAACAGGTAGATCGAATTTTGGGTACATTCATGATCCATCCACTCTTGGGTACATTGCATTTCAAGAACATCAAATTTTAAATTTATTAAATCTTAAATATTTTAAATTTTACATTTGATTTGTTTTATTTTTAGATTGACTGAGTTTTCTATTAATTAAATTTTTAGTTAATTAAATTTTAAATTTTAATTATTAAAATTTAAAATTATTTTAATTTTAAGTATTTTAAATTATAAATAATAATAATAATAATTATTATTATTTTCAATCAATGCAAGTTTAATCGAATCGGACTGGATGGCCTTAGTCGAGTCATTGCGCAGGATTTTTTTTTTTTCTTTTTTCAAGTTTTGGCTAAAAAGATTCAAAGAATAATTTATTAGGAAGAATGGTAAAGCCTATGCACGGTTTCTTTTCCGTCTAAATTAACTATTTAACCAATAAAGAGAACGCCCAGTTTTGGCCATTACAGGTTTACAACAACCACTAAATTAGATTGCAGTCAAGGAGCCTTCTACTGCAATTTCTCAATATTGCTCTCTTTTAGTTTACTTTGAGATGATTTTAGTTTTGCGTGAGTGAACGCATGTTACCCGTACGTTTTGTGATGTAGCAATTTAATTGTGCATTTGAGGCAGTCGGTGATCGACAAAGACCTCAAATCAACTCGACAATTCAATGTTGTATTCTTGTTAATATTATAATACCTTTTTAATGGTTATAATGCCGCTTAATTAACTCATACAAAATAAATAAATATTATTTAGAGTGATAATTAAATTATAATTATTTATTATTAATAACAATTAAATTATTGATAATAAAAATTAAGTTTACTTATTAATTGTTTTATTTTGGGAATATTAAAAAGCTTATCTTGATGAAAGAAAATTACAAAGTTGTAACAAAAGTGTCCTCAACCTATACAAGAAAGTTTATGAATTATCAATACTATGTTTCATAAGAAGTACAAGACAATAAGACACTTATGTTCTTAGTTAATGTAGTAATTCATATTATTTTTTATAATGATTATGTTCATATTTCAATGTTGTTTGGTAACAATTTTATGGACTAAAAAGAAAAAAAAATCCTTTTAACTTTAAGGTACATGAATGTGAATTTGGCCTTCCATGTGGATCAATTGCCTATTCCCATGAAATTAAATAAACCAACTAAATAAGCTACTTATGATAAGTGAAAGCGATGAAATCACTTAAGCTTAATGTTCATCAAGTCTCATATTAGCAAAAGCATAAGACACTTGCCAAAAATTTCATGAAAGTTGTTAAGGAACAATTTGTAAAGTCTAATAAGGCGTTAGTTAACACCTTAATGAAGACACTTTTAAGATTGAACTTTGATAGTTCTGAAGGTGTGGTGAGTACATTATGGAAATAAGAGACTTTGCTTCTTAGCTTAAGTCTTTAAAAGTTATATATATATCTTAAACCTCTTCAATGCACTTTATCTTAAATTCTTTTTCTTTTATATATATACACTATTCAAAATATCTTATTATTCACATAAGGAAAAATGGTTTACTAATAAAGCTTTTGACCATATGTGCTTATGGGCAAGAAAGAATGAAACATAAGAATCTAAAAAATACTAATCTCATGAGTGAAGAAAAGCTTGATGGCAAGAAAGGTGAAAATGCTTTATCTTGGAAGAAATATGCAAAGGTGCCAATAAAGAAATTTGGCTCAAAAAAAAAAAATGTCTTTTGCAAGAAATATGAACATATGAAAAAGGCTTGTCTTAAGATAAGGTATGACTAGAAAAGAAAGGTATTCTTATGTGGTCATCAATTTGTTTTAATTAATGTTCTAAGTTATATATGGTAGATTGAATGTGGTATCATAATCCATGTTGCCAATACTATGTAAGATTTCTAAACCCAAGGAAGTCAAAGGAAAGTGAGCAAGGCATATATTCAAGAAATCAAATATTTTCCCATGTTAAAGTTATAAAGGCTTATCATATAATTTTAAAATATGATTTTGTATTAATCTTGGAAAACACCTTTTATGTTCCATTATTTTTAAGAAATTTGGTTTCCATTTCTAAATTAACGTTTATATGTTATCAATTTGTCTTTAAGAACATCATTTTTAGTATTTTGCAAAATAAAAATATTGTTGGTTCTAGTTGTTTGATTGATAGCTTGTATAAATTTGATTTAAACTCCACTTAAAATTGCAATATTACATTTCGTGATAGTATTTGCATGAAAAGATATATTACTAATGAGCAATCCTTTTTACTATTACATAAAAATTCAAGCACATCTCTTAAAAGTGTAAATGATAGAGTTTTAACAACTTTTAACTTCATGGATTTTAGTACTTATGTGGATTGTACAAAGGGTAAGTAAACCAACAAGAGTAATTAAGGTGCCAAGAGAAGTTCAAAAATTCTTGTGATTATGCATATGGATATATATGGAGCATTTTTCACTCCATTTTTTAATGGTTAAATATATTTTATCTTATTCATTGACAACTATACAAGATTACATATCTTTACTTATTGTTTGATAAAGTTAATGTATTACATGCTTTTAAAGCACATAAGGTTGAATTGAAGAAATAAAAGGATAAAAGGCTTAAAATTGTATGATCTAATAGGGATGAAAAATATTATAAAAGGTATATAGATATAAGGTAAATGAAAGGTCCATTTGCAAAATTTTTAGAATAAAAGGGTATTATCAAATAATATATCACATTGGGTTCATTTTAACAAAATGGCATAATTAAAAGAAGAAATTGAATAATTATGGAAATGGTGAGAAGCATGACTAGTAATTCTAATCTCTCATTAAATTTATGAAGTAAAGCCTTGAAAACTAAAATTTATGTTTTGAAAAAAGTTCCCTCAAAGGTTATTTTTAATAGTCCTTTTGAGTTATAGAGTAAATGAAAACCAAGTTTAAGACATATTCATGTATAGAATTGTCTTGTTAAAGTAAGGATTTATAATCCTAAATTAAAGAAATTAGATTTAAGGACAACTATCATTGCTTATATGGTAAACTTTAAGAGATATAGATTTTATTATCTTCAAATGCATTTAAAATTATTGAAACTAAGAATGTAAAATTTTTTTAAGGATTTTGAGTTTAATAAGAGGGAGTTTACTCACAAATTTCAATTTAAAAAAAGTAAAAACTCAATTAAATACCCTTTAAACTATAAAAATTTGAGTGCTTAAGAAATTTCACATAATAATAATAATAATAATAATAATAATAATAATAATAATAATAATAATAATAATAATAATAATATATAATTTAATGTTATAATTAATTATTATTAATAAAATTAAAATATTATTATTAAATTTAATAAATTAAATATTTTATTATGAGAATATCAAAAATTTATCTTAATGAATATAAAAATATAATAAGAAAGCAATAAAAGGCTCCTTAACCTAACATATATATAAAAATCAATCAACCATCAACATTAGGCTACAAGGTAATGAGTTTAAAAATTATTTCAAATCTTCCTTTTATAGTTATAGGGAATTAGTTGTATAAAATTATTTATCAACATAACTAGAGATATAATTCTTGTTAAATTAATAAATGACTCTTAATTGTTTGTTTTTTTATATTTTTTCAGCTTAAATATATAGGAAACTTTTTGCAATGATGGCAGCAAATCCTTTACTAATCTTGGCGAGATTTTATTTTCATGATATCCATTATTACTGGCTAATAAAAAAAGATTTACACTAATCAGAGAACCTACCAATAAGTTAAATGCAGCGACCTGATTGGAGCCTTAAACCTTCTTAATTAGATTTCTTAATTATCGACGTTAGTTCCCACATTTGTAATTAAATTACAGACACACGTTGCCCTAAAACAAAACAGTTTGTTCCCCTTGTTTAACAAGTGAAATACCACAACCAGAATAAAAAGGGAAAATAATTGTATTACGCCCAAAACAGGACTATTTATAAATTGGCTTTCCTTGTACTCCTTCTCGCAGAAAGCACATCATCCGTCTTCCAATTTATCTTCCCTTTTCTGCAACATGACGGATAAGAAATTCTCTTCTGGTGTTCTCCAGGCTTTTCTGCTTTCATGGATATGGCTACTGTTTCTCTTGCAAGCGGGGCTTTCCCGGGATCAAACGTTGCAAAGGTGAGAAAAGAATGATCTAGCAACTTTGAAATTTGGCTGAAGGGACTCCTTGTTATAAAAAGAAAATCTAGTTCCCCGCTTGTCGCAAATCCAATATTGCAGAGTATTGTCTTTCCCTGACGAAAATTTTCTTGTGATATTTCCAGGGAAACTCCAGGGTATAATAAAAACTCCCCTGCTCTAATCCAGCTGCCTCAACATGTAATATTCATAACCTCAGATATCGTTCTTTCTTTAATCTTTTTTATTTTCCATAACGCTTACTAGACCAATTAAGCAATACACATAGTTTATATTCTGATAGAATGATAGTGAATAAAATCTCGTAGTGGCATTGTTCTATTTCTTTGGGTAGCCTCTGCTTTGAGGATGCCTTGAAAAGAAAATAAAAAAAAAAAAAAAAAACAATGGTAGTGAAGTACAAGTTTGTCTAGAACTTGATGCTGATAATATGTGTACCGAATGAGTCCTTTTTTAGGGGAATATATAATAAATTTTGGTAATTTTCATTAATTGACGTGGTCAACATTCTGCACTGGACGTCCTATTAATGCTTCTAAGGTTACGGCTTGTTGCAAGAATAAACGGAAATTTTAGATATCAGACCAATAATGAAGCGGGAGGGCAGAAGGTTAGGAGTAGCTCAAAAATAATTTCTATATATATATATATATTTAGTGTAGAAAGGGAAAGAAAGAGGGTAGGACATAAATTATTGCGACCCAACCATAAAACACAGGAGATTGGCTCTTGTGCCAGCTTTGAATGCCGCCTTTACCGGACAAGCTAAGAGAAAGGCAAGCAACTGATTTAGCAATCAAAGGCTGTTAGGAAGGAGGACTCTGAAAAGGATTAATGGATGGCATCGAATCCCCTGCTGTTAGCAAGTATTAGGTTTGACATTAGTGCAGGACTTACGACGAATAGGCTCTTTGATGGGGCATTACTGGGTAACGCATCATTACTTTCTGTAGTACACGAGACACTCATAGTTTTGCGATTGTATCTTTTTTTTTTTTTTAAGGTTTCAATAACTATGTTTTAACACTTTTAGTTTTTTCCAGGTGGTGATCCACAATGGCCTTGTAGAAGTAACCTTAGCCAAAGCAAAGGGCTCAGTCACTGGAATAAAGTATGGTGGAATTGACAATTTACTCGAAACCCATAACGATGAAGATCAACGAGGGTAAGCACACTCTCTTCTATCACAATTTCCATAACTTTTTTTCCTAGGATGCCTAACAAATCCCAAGTCCAGTTATTATTATTCCTTTTTTTTTTTTTTCTCAATATTTGGCAGTTCCAATGCCAATTAAGATGAAATATAATACTGACTGTCTTGTCATTAAAAACATGTGGAACATGATCTAGGTATTTCGACCTGTTTTGGTACTATCCACGGCACCATGGCAAAATGGACCGGCAAGTTCCTCCCTCTACAAATCAGCACGATTTAGCATAATGTTGCTTCGAAAATGGGGTTATTTGATGAGTTAATTTTGACTTTTGTAGGTTCCCTAGAACAGAATTTAGAGTTATAACCCAAAATGAAGACCAAATTGAAGTATCATTCAGCAAGAAATGGAATCCATCTGCTAATGACGGCTCAGCTCCGCTTAATGTAGACACGAGGTATCATATATTTTGTTTTCCAAATCAGCACAATAATCCAAGAGGAAGTGCAATCTGAATTATGTATCATATTTTCCGCTTAATGTCTTTGCTGCCAGATGTGTAGTCTAGTGATACCCGGGGACAAAAATGATACGGTTCACTAGTAAAGTGTTTAATTTAGGTGTTAATTCAGTGATTTTGGTATTAATGCCGCTTTTTTTTTTTTTTTGTTGGGGGGGGGGGGGGGGGGGATGCAGGTACATAGTGCGGCGGGGCAGCCCCGGATTTTACATGTATGTCATAGTTGAACGATTAGCAGGGTGGCCTGATGTGGACATGGATCAATTTAGAGTCGTTTTCAAGCTCCAAGACGACAAGTAACTTGAGAAATTAATCAACTTGGATTTTCTTAATTACGCCTTCTTTTTATTTCCTTTTTTATTTGTTTTAATTAATTCATTATCGCTCTCATGAAATCTATTTTCAGATTTCTATATATGGCAATAGCGGACGACATCCAACGGGTGATGCCAACGAACAGAGACCGCAATAAGGGTCGGCCTTTAGCTTACAAAGAAGCTGTCATCCTTACCCACCCAGGCAACTCAAAATTTTTAGGAGAGGTACTCCAATCTTTAATTTATTTATACAAGAAAAATAGAAAAACTTCCTCTAGAAAATGCACATAATAAGTTAAAAAAAAAAAAAACACTCAAGAAAAGTGAAATGTACATCAAAATTGATTTCCGAATGCTTTTTTTTTCTTTAATCTTTTCCAATGCAGCCGACTGTTAAATTACTGGTTAAATAACCCACTTGTAAAATTGAGGAATTGAATTCTATTGTTAGGTGCTGATTTGTCTACTTACTCTTTTTGTAACCTGGCATATATTACTGATTTTACGTTTTACGAACCCGTTTATTGTTTTTTTTTTTTTTTTTAATTTCAACGGGATACACTTAATTTTTTTTTTTCTTCACTTTTGATATTGAATCAACTGACTTGTATAAAAGAAAGCCAAATTAAGAAATTCCATTTTATTAATTCCTTGATTATTGTATTGGATGTTTATGTTTTATTTTGGGTACTCCAGGTGGATGACAAGTACCAATATTCCATGGAGAACAAAGATGTCAATTTGAAAGGTTGGATATCAAAGGATCCGCCGGTGGGATTTTGGGTGATCACACCCAGTTTTGAGTACTGTGCCGGTGGGCCCGTCAAGCAAGATCTTACGGCTCATGTTGGCCCTACCGTCCTGGCAGTGAGTCTTCCATCCTGAAATTTTCATTATACAAATTTCTTTTTCTTGATCAAGAAACTTCTGCATAATTGCAACTTGCAACACAACGAAAACCAAAAATGAGAAACAAGAAAACCAAAAATGAACCTAATTAAGCATTCCAGCGGAGGAATTTTATCTTTATTTGTTTTATATAATAGCACCCTATATTTGAGACAGTGGTTCGTAAATGTTAAGAAGCCAATTAACTAAAATTCTTAATTTATTAGATGAAGTTAAAAAACATATCACATATTTTATTTTTATCCATCAATAATAAGATTTAAACTGCAATTATTAAAATTAAAGATTTAATTGTTTTATTATTATATCATATAATTGATAATGATCATATATTAAATTTTAATATTACTTGTTATAAATTTAAGATGTGAATAAAATATAAATATAATTTCTAATATTATATATATATATATATATATATATATATATATATATATATATATTTGTTACTATATTAATGACTCCATTTTTTATGATCGATTTTCAGACTTTCACAGGGCTTCATTATGCGGGAAAGGATTTGAATACTGCATTTAGAAACGGAGAGCCATGGAAGAAAGTCTTTGGCCCTATATTTATCTACCTTAACTCCATGTGTCCCCACGCTGATTATTCAGCATTTTGGAATGATGCTAAAAAACAAGTAAAATAAATAAATAATTATTTATTTCGGGCCCTTCATTCATTTATTTCTTTTTCCTTTTTATTCCTTTCAGTTTCACTTTCATCAAGTAATTTATTAACTATAAATGGTTATTTATTATGAAATAGATGTTGAAAGAAGTCAACAGCTGGCCGTACGATTTCGTCCAATCCAAGGATTTCCCTCCTTCGCATCAAAGAGGAGCCGTGAGTGGGCAACTAATCATCCTAGATGGGTAAGTTGTCAATTTGTGAACTTTTTCAATTTATCGAGACTATACAACAAAATGGAAATGAAAGCACTGGAAGAAAGATAAAAATCTATGCATATATTATTATTATTATTTTAGTTTGTAAATTCTTTAACTGCAGGTATGGCAATCGGAGATTTAAGGGGGCGAGCAAAGCATATGTGGGCTTGGCAATGCCAGGAAAAGCTGGCTCGTGGCAATTAGACTCCAAGGTATTTTCCTTTTGTTTTTTTTTTTTTTCGCCTATCTGTCAATGTCATGTCGATAATAAAACTCATAATAAATTATAATATTTATCATCTCAATCATTATTTATGATTATAAATTAAAAATTTAAAATATACAATTAATATTTATAATAATAAAATTTAGTTGATCTGATTATCACATCAATATACCTTTTTCTCTTTAAAAAATTCTGAGTTTGCATTATATGTTTTCAGGGGTATCAATTTTGGACTCGTGCTAAAAAGAATGGGGATTTCTACATTAAAAATGTCAGGCCGGGGACCTATAACTTGTATGCTTGGGTGCCTGGCGTCATTGGAGATTACAAATACAATGGCAAAGTCACTATCACACCAGGTTTCTTTCCGATTCTTTTTCCTTTTTCTCTTACCTCTATTTTTTTACATTAATGAACAAAGATTACCATTGGATTGATCAATGGATGCAGGGGGATTCATCCACATGGGTGTTCTAAGATATGTTCCACCAAGAAATGGACCTACCCTCTGGGAAATAGGCATTCCTGACCGCTCTGCTGCCGAGTTCTTTGTGCCTGACCCAGAACCGTATTTCCCAAATAGAGCATACACCAATAAACCCAAATACAGATACAGGCAATATGGGCTATGGGACAGATACACTGACTTGTATCCTCACAAAGATCTAGTCTACAACGTTGGCTCTAGCAATTATAGTCGAGACTGGTTCTTTGCTCACGTCACAAGGTACTAATCCCAAGAGCTTTATTGCAAGGACCAAATGAATGCTTAACTGCAGTATTATGATCTTTGGATTTATATATATGGTTTTTATTGGTGACTGTGAAAAATAAAAATAAACATAATTATAATATTGTAATGTATAGTCTTTCATCTAATTTTATTTATTTATTTTTTGAATGACTTATTTTAATATTTTGATATACCTCTATTCAATTACATCTATATAACTTTTTTTTTTTTTTATAATTGAAATTAACATTTAGAGATTTTCCTGTCCAAGGACAACTTATAATTAACATGATCATTCCAATAATTTGCAGGCGTACCATAAATCATGGACATGAACCGACCACATGGCAGGTGAATTTTAAGCTCCACGACGTGAAACGCTCTGGCACCTACACGCTCCAACTGGCCTTGGCATCTGCCTTTGCATCTCATCTAACAGTATGTATAAATACAGTGAAGCCCTTGTCTTTCACAATTTCTACCCTTATTTTTGGGAATGGAATTCAATTTAAACGGTATGTTTACAGGTTTCGTTTAACCATCAATGGCCGAAACACCCACTCTTCTCAGTTGGGCCCATAGGCCAGGATAATGCAATTGCAAGGCATGGAATTCATGGGCTTTACAGGTTGTATAGCATTAGCGTTCCGGGCCATTTTCTACTCGATGGGTGGAACGCACTGTATCTCAGACAGTGCAGGAACGATGGTCCCTTCAACGGAATCATGTATGATTATATTCGTTTCGAAGGACCCAATTGGTCGTAATCATTTTACAACAAAAGATAGATTTTATTTCTTAGTTTTGGATTTTCAAGGTTCAAAAGAATGATAAAATTTTGGTATGATTCTGCCAAAGTTTCTATAGGTTGTGTATATTTGGTGTTGAAAATCCCATTATTTTTGTTCAATATATGCGATGATTTAAAATAAATAAATAAATAAAAGAGAACCCACCAATTAATTTTACAGTTGAGATAATGGCACTCTCTTCGTTTGAGTTCCCGGATTGCCAGTGGATAATGCGGAATATATACCAAAGAGTAAAATGCTTGTTGGCTTAATCAATAATCTTCTGGCAAACTTGCCATGCAGGAAGCTTGAAAACCATTCAAAATCGAGAGGTCATTCTACAAACATATACAGCTTGTATTCTAAATCTAAGACTAGTTTAGCTTGTTGATCTATTAGAAAGTAACCTAATCCAATTAGGTATCCTTACTAAACACTGTCTAGATTGTTCTTCACACTGAATAACAAGTAGCAAGTTCGAAACACTAAGCCAAAAAAAATCCCTCAAACTCTTCCATTTTTGCAGCCTTGTACCATTTTTGCTTCTCTGGTACCACTTTTGCATAACGATGTTGATTAAACATTACATAATCAATTTTAGATGCACATCAAACGATATGTTATTTTTGGTTTTCAAAATCTTAAGCTGAACCTGAAGTCTGTAACAATAACTCAAAACATTTGTTACCATACGAAAACAACAATTATTTAATGAGTGTAGGTTGCATGTTCAGTATCGAAATCTCCCAAAAATCTAGCATAATCTCTATTGCTAGCTCTCATTTGCTTCATGAAATATGCTTTAAGAGTCGAACATCAGACCGTTGATATTATACATCCCGAATAATCTCAATTTCAACCTTACCATACTTAGCTAATCATAAAAAGTGTTGCATGTCGTTCCATTACATCATACATATAGCCACGAGTAAGAGCATAAAGCAAAGCAAAACAAAAATGTTGAGTTTTTGATAGTTTAATCAAACATTTATAATCCTTCTGCTATACAATTTTCTCTCCTCCAGAACAGAGATTATATGTGTAAAATAATTTTGAAAAACAAAACAAAAATGTTAAATTTTTGATAGTTTAATCAAATATTTATAATCCATCTGCTACACAATTTTCTCTCGTCCAAAATAGATATTATATGTGTAAAATAATTTGAAAAATCAGGTACTCCTAAATTTGTTATTCAAGAAAATAAGATAACATATTAAAGTATTTAATTTATTACTTATTTATACAAGAAAAGTATTAGGAGTATCCAACAATAATCTAGTGTTAAAATTTAAGTCGTCGGCGGAATCCTTTGGGTGGGCAGCTTGACCGTAGTGAATCTTGTGCAGCTCTTTGTCACATGTTTATTTTCTATTTTATTAATAAAATATAAAATGTACAACAAAACAAGATAAATGTGTAGTAGAAATGATAAAATATGCAAATAACCATAAAAAAAGTTTCTAAGTATACATTGTATTTTATTTGTTGCACATTTTGAATTGATAAATTGCACATTGTTATTGTTTTGTTACACATCATACCTTTTAAAATGAAGTACAAAAAAAAAAAAAAAAAAAACAAAACAAAACAAAAGGCACACAGAACCCATTCAAACTTCACATCCACCACGCTTGTAGCAGGACCCGTTCATGGGATAACGTCCAGAGCCAAAGCAAAATTAAGGCACGAAGTCAAACAATCAATCATGAAACGTGGGGTTTAAAATTTTTCATTTATTTAACAAGGAAGGTGAATCGTCCACTTTGGCCTATTGTCGGACTCCATCGTCTCCAGATAGACATTGCCATGTGATCTGCACAACTATTTTTCAAATAGATCATGAGACTTCATATCTTACCAGAAATGTTTGAGTGATTAAATATTTAGATTCTTAATTTGGAGATTTTAAATTTTAATTTTAAGAAATTGAGAGGAATATAAAATTTATAAAAATAAAGAGAATTATCACGTTGACCGACCCTTCTTGTATGGAATTGAAAGAAAAACATCGGATAAGGTAAGGAGGAAAGATGATTTCCTGTGAAACAAAAGAGAGAGAATAAAAAATAATAAGAATTTTCTTTTTATTCTTTACTTATTCGAACGTGAAAATTCGAAGGTGAAGACGAAAAGGAAAAACTTTCATCCACTCTCTCTTTGACTTTAAACTCAATGTTAATCGCACCGTTCAAACGGAAAAAGAAGGAAAAAAAAAAAAAAAAGAATATAACGAAAGCTTTTTCAAAATTTAGATTTTTATTTTTCATCTACTTCACAGTAAAAAGGGAAAGAAAAAGGTGAAAAAGAGAAAGAAAAAAAGAAATAGATCAACCAAACAGTAGAATATTTATTGGTCACACCTTTTATCGGAAGCAGCGTGCACAATTAACAAAGTAATCTTTTATTAATAAACAATGACATGCACAATGGTAAAATTGTAGTTTGACCAATTTTGGTCGGGGCGGTACGCTGGGAAGTTTAGTGGCATGTTTTGCCCATGGCTAAGAAGGGTTTCTGAGATTTTTTTTTTTTTTTTTTTTTATCTCTTTGATTTTGAACGGTAAGATAGAAGATGGGCTTTGTTGCAATTGTTGAAATTTAATTTTTTTCTTATTTTCTACCCAGCCAGAGAAACATGAAGGAAAGAGAAATTTAAAGGTGATGAATTTAAATAAATAGAATTAATTTTTATGTCACACGTAAAACATATTAGACTAAACACAAAATATTAATATAATATAAAATATATTATATATAATATAAATATTAATTATAATTACTTGAATTATCACTTTAAATTCATCTAAAATTTTTCAAAAAAAAACCTATAATTACTGCTGAAAACAGTAAAAAGCAAACAAAAGGAATAAAATAAAGGAAAGAGAATCCATTACTTTAATTGCTCTTCATTTCTGTTCCAAGAAGAGACACTCTAATATCCTGCTCAATAAATAGGTACATCTTCTCAGGATTGACTCTCTCCACCCAACGTCAATACCAACAAAGAAGCCTTGATTATTTATATAACAAGCTAGAAGTTTCCCTACATATATATATATAAGATGGCAGCTATATCTCCCGGGGGAGAGCACCCAATACCGGCCTATGGATGGGCAGCAAGAGATCAATCTGGTGTCCTTTCACCATTCAAATTCTCAAGAAGGTTTCGCTTTTTTTTTCTCCTTATTTTTTGATGAATTTTATTTTTGTTCTAAAGATGTAATTGTCTTTATCTGCAGAGCAACAGGAGAAAACGACGTAAGATTCAAGGTGTTGTACTGTGGGATATGTCATTCTGACCTTCTCTTGCTCAAGAATGGTTTGGGGAATACAAAGTACCCTCTGGTACCTGGGTATGCGCATTTTTCTTCTACAGATTTTCTGTTTTTCACCTCTCCTACGTCATTACTATGCTATTGATACAATAAAAACAACAAATCCCACTACTGTTGCATGGTCACAAAATAATACTATTGAAGAACGGAAATCATAGGTGGACAAAAGATTTAGATGGATTTGAAAAGTTGAGATGAAAGTTTCCCCAAACCCCCTTTAATATATACAAATTTGTTTATAAATTTTTATAATTTTTTAAAATTTTAATTTTGATTTTTTATAAAAAATAATTTAAACATTAAAAATATAATGACAAATAAAAATTATTAGTGGTTCGATTACTTTTCATAAAAATAAAATAGTTTTAAGATGAATTTAAGTCAAATAAATTTAATTTAAAATGTATTATAATTTTTATATTTTTATTTTATTTTAAATAAATTTTTGTTAAAAAATATTTTAATGTAAATATGATAATTTAAATTAAAAAATAAATATAAATATAAATATAATATATAATTTTATATATTTTTATTAAATTATAAATAAATATACTATATAAATATTTTTAAAAAAAATTTATGATTCACAATTTTAAAAAAAAATAAAAAATATATTATTGAATAGTAACTTTTATTTTAAAAAAATTAAAATATTAAAATATTTATATAATTATTTCTAACTCAATAATAAAAATTATTACTGATATTTTCTATGACTTAAAATTTAAAAATGATTATTTTTAAAATTTTTTTATAAATATTTAAATCTAATTAAATTGAACAAATTATAATTAATTTTGTTAATTTATAATTTAATTAATTTATTTATTAGTTTATTAATTTTTAAAATCAGTAGCTTTTAAGAATAAATTGAATCAGAGCAACCAAATTCAGATTTCTAATTTTATTGGACAAACCGGTAGATCTGCTTCAATTTTAAACACACTGCTATATTGTCAAGGTTATTCTGGCTATGTCTGCATAAGTTGAGAGTCAACGTTAATTTGAGTCAAGACTTGCTCACAAAATTGCGCAATATTGTAGGCATGAGATTGTGGGGGAAGTGACAGATGTGGGGAGCAAGGTAGAAAAATTCAAAGTTGGAGACAAAGTTGGCGTGGGTTGCTATGTTGGCTCATGCCGCTCATGCGACAGTTGCAGCAACAATCTTGAAAATTACTGCCCAAAGATGAAAGTCACCTATGGTAGCACATACTATGATGGAACCATCACATATGGAGGCTACTCTGACATCATGGTTGCCAATGAACACTTTGTGGTTCGAATTCCCGACAACCTCCCACTCGATGCAACTGCTCCTCTCCTGTGTGCCGGGATCACGGTGTACAGCACACTGAAATACTATGGACTTGATAAACCTGGTCTGCATGTGGGTGTGGTTGGCCTCGGTGGTCTAGGCCATGTTGCTGTGAAGTTTGCAAAGGAAATGGGGGCCAAGGTGACAGTGATTAGTACTTCTCCCAACAAGAAGCAGGAAGCTATTGAGCGTCTTGGTGCCGACACCTTTTTTGTTAGCCAAGACCAAGAGCAGATGAAGGTTTATACCACATATATTTCTCTTGAATTTGAAGAAATTATGGGATTAACTCCATCGGGGTTCTTTGTGGATGTCTGTCTGGTTAATCTTTTTATTCACTTTTTTGTTGGTGCAGGCTGCAAGGGGTACAATGGATGGTATAATCGATACAATTTCTGTTATACATCCTCTGGTGCCTTTGATTGATCTTCTGAAGTCCCATGGAAAGCTGGCTTTGTTGGGTTTCCCAGACAAGCCCCTTGAGCTACCAGCATTTCCTTTGATCCAGGGTAAGGACATTGGGGTGCTATGTTTCCCATTTTTTACTTTCAAGCATCAATCTTTGGTTCAATATATTGATGATCATTAATATTTTGTTCATGAATATCATCAGGGAGGAAGATTGTTGGAGGCAGCATGATTGGAGGGATGAAGGAGACGCAAGAGATGCTCGATTTTGCAGCCAAACACAACATAGGAGCGGATATTGAGGTCGTCCCCATTGACTATGTGAACACTGCCATTGAGCGCCTTGAGAAAGCGAACGTTAGATATCGATTTGTCATTGACATAGGAAGCTCTCTCACTTCTTCTACCCGCTAAATTTCGTTCAGGACAGTACGAGGAAGTGGTTCCTGGGGGCTAAGTTCTAGGACTTCAATGCTATTTGTGTCGTTAAACATAGTTTTTTACGGCGTTTATGCAATCCATTGGATTTCGAAGTGCAGATTTTGCCTTGTGCCGTCTTCATTTTTTGTTCTTATTATGCGGAATAAATTGTCTAAATAAAGTTAACTCTTGAGCAAACATAAAATGAATTGAAAAGTAACTTACTCCTTCTCATTAATTCAAAATAATAATAATAATAATTATTATTATTATTAATAAATAAATAAATAACGGTATAATAATAATAGTACACTATGTCTGGATTTTAGAATGGGTCAAGTTAGTCGTTTGCATGCAATAGTGCTCGTCTGGAAAAAGATGCCAAGAATGTTCTGCCATGGAAATTTCGAGCTGCCGAAAAGCGTCGAGCTTCCTTTTTCGCTAGAGAAGAAGAAGAGAGGCCGACGAAATAACACCAGCATACATTTCCAATTTTAACCAGAAATGCTACCATTCGGACCATGTTCAATGCCCAATTGGTTGGACCAATATGAAGATTAGGCTCATAAGTCTGTCAGAACCGAGAAGGTACTTTTCTGATAGTATGGTCCAGCATCAAAGTTGTGAATGACCCAACCAATTGCTTTACATACGAATAAATCTTGACAATTAAAAATTATAAGCATTTCAATTTACCACGATTCACCACTCCCATTCTAACTTTATTTTCCTTTCCATTAATAATTTAAAATAAATATGCATGAAGAAAAATTATTTGCAAAATCTCATTATCTTTATTATTTAAAAAAAAAAGAGAAAACATGAATATATGCTGCGTAAAATTATACTAAGAGACAACTTTTTTAATATTAAATCACAATGCTTGGTTGTTTTAATATTTAATCACAACGCTTAGTTGTCAATCACACCCCTTAGTTGTTATAAAATCACATCTTTTGATAACATCACGCAAACTAATATTAGGCAGCAATTTAATGGAATTGCAAACTGAAACCATATTTAATAATTTAAAAAAAAATTAATGGTAATATGGATGAAATATCATGACAAGCTACTTTTGATTAAAAAAAAGAAATTCGTCGTTGACAGAACATAAACTTTGGGTTAGATTTGATTTATCTATAAAAGGGTCAGAGTTTTCTTAGTCATTTAACCTTTTTTTTTTTTTTTGACTATTTTATAAATTGATTTAGTCAATTTAACTTATATTATGTAATAAAAATTATGAAACATAATGATCACTAATATGAAATCGAACCACTGACGGTCACGGAGGATGAAGGACGAGTCAGGAGCAATACAGTGGAGGACAAGATGGTAAGGTGGTGATGATGTTTGGGAAATCAAAAGCCGGAATGCGCCGGCAACAGCAATGGTTCCTGTCCCAATTCAGCTCTTGATGGTTTATTGGTGAACTTGGCAAGCGAAAAGGGTTCTATCGCATGGGAACAGAGTTGTGAACGGGTCTGTTGGCCGTGATAGCCGACGGGACTTTATTTGTTGGATGCAGTGATGCGTGGGTGTTTGAAAGTGAGGAGATTGGAAAAGGCGTTCACGTTCGATAGTATGAAAACAAGGAATATTGTTTCTTGGGTCTCTATGATTGATGGATACTGCAGAGAGGGAAGGATTGGCGAGGCCAGAGCTAGTTTTGATAGGAGGTTGGAGAGAACTGTGGCTAATTTGGCAGCAATGATTAATGGTATATGAATTTAGATTCTTTTGAATATGATTTTGATTTGCTTTCAACAATGAGAAAGCAAGGAATTCTGGCTAATAATTCTACCACCTTGACCGCAATGCTCGAAGCTTGTGATTATTTTGGAAAATATAGAGGAGGGATGTGATTGCATGGATGAAGCAAATAGAGTGTTCTTGGCGATGGGAAAGATAGATTTTGTTGTTTCTTGGAATTCGTTGCCGGACGACTATCATGGCAGGTTATTCTAGAGAGGGGAACATGGAAGATGCTATTAATTGTTTAAAATGATGCCTGAGAGAAACGATGCTACTTGGAGTGTTGTAATCCTAGATTTTGCGAATGATGGGGAGCATGAGAAGGTTTTGTCAATGTTTATAAAGGGAGGCATTTTTGTCCCTTTATACCAATTTTCATGGCACTTTTGTTTTTAAAACAAACCTTGGTTAACGTCAACTTAACCAAAATTTTTTTTTTTTTTTTTGGTTATTGCACAGAAACTTGAAGATTGTTTTTTGTAATTTCTGAAAATGAGGTATGTAAACTGTAAACACATCTCTCATTTGGATGTTACATGTAATTTATCCCATTTTCAATATTCCTAATCTCATTTAATAAAGGAAAAGGAGCAAAGAAGATTGATCCGGGAGCCGAACTTAACAAGGCCCCTGATGCCAGTATAATCCCTACAAGGCCATTTCTGGCGGCCCATGCACGGCTGGGCAACAGACGTGTTGGGTCGACAATGAGAAAAGCAAAGTGGACCATGGGCTCATTTTAACCCGAGCTTTGTCTTCATATACAAACTAGCATTTAGTCACTCATCACAAAGTTTAGTAATAAAATTAATTAAATTCTTAATTTTACACATAAAATTCAAATCTTAAACCACGGATGTAAAAACACCATGATATAAAAATTTTGATTAAATCCAACATGCCATTTAATACGAAGGGGGTAGCAATTGGTGGGGTTACCTGGGGTTCAGCAGGGCTAATGTCCATCTTGCCTCTGCGGCCCCTTTCAATATACTGTTAATTGTAATTGAAAACTCAGGTTCTTAGGGTAAAGATGATGATATTATGATGAAGACAAAAAGAAGGCGGTAGTACAGTACTGGAAGCATCCAATGAGCCTTGTTTATTCTCTCCGCATTCGTACGTGACAATTACTCCTTTCATAATATAGTGTTGCATTAAATTCTATAGGGTCCTATTATTTAGGCTATGTACGCATGCCATGTTTATTCTCAAATATTGATTACTCGTACATGTGCGTGTGCCACCAAACAAAAATGGGTCCTCAGCATGTAGGCGCTTAAGAAAGCTCTACTGTTTCTCCCACGACAAATGTTGCATGAGTCGCATGCAGGGATGATGAGGCAAATTTAATTCCTTCGGTACAACAATTGATGGTCGAGCAGCCTAGCCTGGAAGGGAATCGTTGAGTGAGTAAGGGAAAATATGAGAAGCAGCTTTGATGCTACAAGAAGACATTCTTACTTGCGACTCCCAAATGAGCAATGTAGTACTAGATGGATGATGCTTTCAAGGTCTTGCAACCATATGAAACACTTATTGACCCAAGCCCTCTTAAAAACATATATATATATATATATTTTAAAAAATTTATATTTCACATTAAAAACAAAAATATTAAAATAATTATTTATAAATCAAAACTTATTTTATATATTATAAAATAAAAATATTAAAAAAGATTTCATATATAAGTGAACAATCTAAAATTTATTATAATAATAAAATTATTATAATTATTAATTATTACTTTCATTTTTAAATATACATATTTATAAAATATTAAAAATTTTAAATCATATTAATTAAATTAGTTATTTTTTAATAATTATAATTATTACTTTTATTATAAAATACATATTTTTATGAGATATCTAATCTTTTAAATTATATTTATTAAGCTAATTATTTTTAACTATTTAAAAAAATTAACTATTATAATAATAAAATTATCATAATTATTTATTATTTTTATATTTAAATATATATTTTTTATAAGATATTAAATATTTAAACTATTATTTTTCATTGTTAAAAAAATTAATTGTTAGAAAAAATTGACTAATATAATAATAAAATTACTATAATAATTAATTATTATTTTTATTTTTAAATATATTTTTACAAAACATTAAATTAAAAGTAATAAAAAAATATTTTTAAAAATTTTTTTTTTTAAATTGATTAAATTAATATTATTTTTGTAATATCACTATTTATAGTGTATATTAATAAAAATATATGTTGTATGTTGAGAAAATAATTATTGTAATTTATTATATTAAAATATTATTTATGAGATAAAAATTATTTTTAAAAATAATATTAAATATATTTTAAATATTATATTTTTTTAATTTAATTTAATTTTAATTGCATCGTGAGTAGCCGATGTCCCTCATCTGGACCACTTTGAGAAAATGATAATGGACCATCTCCAACGGCCCAAACTAGTGCCAATATTTATTTAGACTAGGGTAAGAACTATTTTAATCCGATTGAGTTTCTAATAACTTATTCCATTCCGCTGAATTACTTACGTTGATGGCAATGTTATCACTTTATTGTTAGTTTCATGAAATCACGTGAGAACTTTAGTGGAATCGGCTAAATTTTGGAAAACTCAATTGGGTTAAAAAGCGTTACTCAAACAATAATAGAATGCGACTAAACAATTTATTAACCACCGGAGTCAGCATGTGGGGTTCAATCAAATTCAATGATGAGAAATAACAACCAGGGAAACAAAATTGGTGGCCAATGGCTGCAGAATGGATGATGGCCACGAAGGAGTGGTTAGAAAGGGATGCAAAGGCCCGTGACGTTGGACATGTAACTTCTGACAATGAGTGGCAAGAACATCAGAGTTTTGCTTTGTTTCTTGGCTCTCTCACGGGAATCCAGCCATCTCCTCTCACATGTTTCTAACCCTCTTCCTCTGTCTACATGACAGTTATGTTTGCATTACATATATGTCCATCTGGATCTGGCTGGTTTCCTCAAAAATATTAGAAGTATTTGCAGCTCTCCACGTTTCATTTCCTGCATAGCACTATGTTTTCCTTAACGTTTTGGGCGGTCCTCCATTGTTTTTCTGCTACTCTTTCTCCACCTTGCTAGGTTGGCCAAATAAATTGTAGTGGGTACAACAATGTCTTGAATGTTATGTATTCAGGTAATGACCCTTTGATTGAATCCTTGGGAAGGTCATGATTGAAAGCATACTTGCTAAACCCAACCTGGCTCGAGTCGACCAGTGACCCAAATTCCAAACCGATTTGATTTGTGAAAGCACTCCATTGAACAATTAACTCAGATTGATCTGGTCAACTTGTTGGTTGAATCGGTTAACTTGGTCAAGTCAATGACTCATTAGTTAAACCAATGGCCTAGCGATGCACTCTTCTATTCAGGTTAACATTCGGGTCGAATGTTAATAACTATGATTGAAATTTGCCAAATAATGTCAATAATATTAAGTGGAAAAGCTCGTGTAGTTGCTTGTTTCTCGAAATAAGCATAGTGTTTAGTATAGCTTGTGTTAATTTCATTGTAAATGTGAAATTTCGGTTCCATATTAATTCATGGGATTATATCACGGTAAGATTATTTAGGGTCATATTTATGAGAATTCAATAAGACGTACTATCCGCCACCTCAAAAAACAAAAAAGACGTATTATCCACAAAATATTGGACTTTTACGTATCTTGCTGTGATCGAAAATTGGGGCCTTGGTTGGGCTAGTGAGGGCCACTTGCTAGGGGAATTGGACTATGGGGCCTAATGTACAGGCCTAGTACAGTCGGCCTCCATTAGCCATAAAATAAAGCCACCGTGGAAATTCCAAGTGTTTGCAGGTGACATTGTCCCCCTCCCGTGGGACTCATCCTACGCCCTAAGTTATATATATTGTACCTGTTATGTGACTTTTTTAAAGGAACAAAAATATAAATTATTTATTATTTTATATAATATAAATTTATTTTATTATTTGTTATTTTAAATAAATTTCATTTATTATATAGTATAAAATTATAATTAAATTATACTAAAAAAATTAAAATAGAAATTATACATATACATATTTGTGTGCATATGAACTTTTTTATGTGTATGGATTGATGAGGCGCCATGTGTGTTATATCATTTTCACATACCAAGTGCCCCCGTAATACAACTTTCCCAAACAGTTTCCCACAGTTACTTGTGGATGGAGAGTTTATATAAAGGAAGCAGCAAAAATATACCTGCCTCGTTTATGGGTCTCGGATCTCTAACTTTCTATTCTTTCTCTATCCAAGTAAAGTAGTAAACTGGATAACTGGGTGTCAAGAAATTTTAACATGACAAGTGAGAACAAGAGAGATGGTCCTGACCGTTGAGCACTCACTCTAGTTGTAGCACTGGTGGGAAGCGATCTTCGCAGCTTGAATGTGTACTGTGGTCTGCATCCCTGAGATTCTGGCTTATACAACATGTATATTCAAGCTCAAGGGCTAGCTTGTAATTCAAACGAGAATATGTGTGTATATTATTAAAATTTATCTAACTCATCATAGATAAACACCGGAATAGTTATTTAAAACTTTTAATTTCTACTGAATGGATCGGATTTCTTATCCAACATAATCAACTCTCACAGGTGCCAACACTTACAGAAGAAAAAGAACCTATGTGTGTTAGCAATCGAGGCGACTCGCCATCATAGGGTATTTATAAAAAATTTTCTAAAACATTTCATTTCAATTTAACTATGATTATATGTATATCCCATTAGAATTCTAACATCATAATAGCAATAATAATAATAATAATAGATATAAAGGGAAAGAATCTTTTCAGAACATAATATACATAAAATATTAAACATAAATAGTAATAAACTCATTATCTACAGGTTCCTAAGTGGTAGTCTGGCACTTATAAGAGCATTTCCGCAGTGCCAAGTTGGCCATTTTCGTTATGCCATAATATTAGGACAACCAATTTCTTTCAGCCTATCAAAGACGTTGTCCCTTTTATTAAAGCAAAAATGTTGTGCGCGTTTTAGAAACACTCTTTACATTTTCTATGAAACAATACCAAAATTTTATTTTTGGTCAAAGAAAAAAAAAATAGAAATAGTATCTTACCGTCCTATTAAAGAGAATTATATCTTTATACTACACAGTAAATTGGTCTATTTCACATAAAAAGCATATTCTATGATATTTAGAGTTAAAAATTTAACTACTCTTATAATTATACATGTTTATAAGTATTCAAATGTTTTGATTAAAACTCAAATCTAATTTTTTTTTTTTTTTTTGATATAAAAAGAGAAGCGAAGAGCCTCCTTTAGTGAGGCGTTGGTGAAAATTCGCCAGGTACACTTTAGGAGATGCTCAATAATTACGGCCTATATAAATTAAGGACCTAATAATGAACAGAGGCAGAGAGGAAATAAAAGTACTAACACGTGTGAGCTCCGTATATGGAGAATGTAAAGTGGGGGGTGGGGATGGTTAAAAGAGACGTTACATGGCAAGGAATAGACAGGAGCTGGCATGAGTGGCAGAGCCCTCCAATTTGTGCTGCTGTGCATTCACCCTACTTCCCTCTGCCCCCTACTTATTCTGCGCCTGCCTGCTCTTCCTTTGGTTTCACTTGTAACCCTGTCTATATTCCATCAAGTTTTTTTTTTTTTTTTTTTTTACTTTTATCATGACAAAGAATGAGATGTAATTATCGTTCTCGTAAATTGAGGCAGGGAGTTACTAGTCAATATTCTAATGCACCTTATTTCGTAAAGAAGACTAACCATTGGAACATTGGTGAATTTAGCAATTTACGCAACACTTCAGATAGATGGTTATCAAACCTTGTTCTCACACGATATCACTGTATTTTTTTCCAATAACTTGGACAGTGTTAACGTAGATGGGAGTATTTGAACTGGACTGAATGCGTGCTGCAGCAGGAATACCACGTAAAGTCTCACCTCGGCTGGTATATTAAGTATAACGTCCGAGTTTTCAAGCTTTGGTATGAGCAGATGTATACATGTGACTCCATGCATCAACTTTAAATTGACCCTGCCTACACATCGAGCATAACACAAGTACAGTGGAGGGGGTCTTTTGCTGTTTTTACTTTATGCTGATAGGAAATTTTTATTCCTCAAGTAAGAATTAATCTTAGGACCAGAAAAAAAGTAAGAATATATGTATCTATTTATGCTGGAGGGGGGGGGGGCATCAATTAATTCTGGACGATTTATTGCACTGTAAATAGTGACTTTCTCGGTTAACTATGTTTTTTTTCTTTTTTTCTTTTTTTATTCTCACCGTTGATTTTAAACTACGAGCATGTGTTGTATTTGTTTGTTTGTTTGTTACGTGTATACAATTTTCTGCACGCACATTAATACCCCTTAAGCTAGCTTTAATATCGTCTGTACCTTAAATGTGAAAAGTGTTACGTGGAATTACTGGTAAACAGACAGTGTTTTTTTTTTTTTTATTATTTTTTATGTTTCTGGGGTGGGGGGAAGTTTGAATCAAAAAGTCTGACAAATGACTTTTGATTTAGGTCCCAAAGTAATAGTAATTATGTTTCATCTATGTCTTTTTTATGTTAAAAAAATTATTATATTTTGTCGTGAAAATAACTTTTTTTTTTTTTTTTTTTTTTGAGCTTATGGTTGTGTAGACCAACCTATAGTTGCGTAATGGCTTGATCTAGACCTAACGGATAATGATAATTTATGTCAAGAAAAAGTATTACATTTCGTGGCAAAATAAATTTATGGTGGTGCTACAGTGGTCATCACACAGATGAAATGCTAGTCGTGTATATTGAAACTAAGAAATTTTTCAAGAAAATTAATTGGATTTTTGCTGCACGAATAAATTCCAAATAACAGAAGACTAAGTAAACATGTAATTTCCTTGTACTAGGTGAATCCGCATTAGTATTCTGTAGGAGGGGGGGGTCATCATCAAGAATTGCGAATTTGAATGGAAAATATATACATTCTAACTTGAAAATTCAACTTCGAATTTCATTAATATAGGACAATTTCTAGGAGCGAAAGGATTAATTTCTCGACAATATTCGGCTCAATATGTTTTATTTTATTTTTGTTTCTTTTCGATTACAATTTCCATGTTCTGTCTATGAAACTCGACCAAGATAAGTCTAAATGAACAAGCGTAGAATTTTATTTTATTTTTAAAAAATCACCTCCCAATCCCTATAAATCCAAGTTTTCATTACATTTAGCACATAAATATGCCCTCTTGAGTCATAGGTTGAGGTCTCAGGCGGGATCGGCTTAGGTGCATTCTAATTAGACGTAAAGTTTTCAAATCAACTTCAAAATTTTCCAACTCATTTAGATTTGTGTTGTAATTTGAGTCTTAGATTTTATTATTATTTTGTAAAAAAACAAAGGACTTTAATCCTTTATTTTTCAGATGAAGTAGGATTGGCTGGCATCAACTTTGAACAACTCTTATTAAGGCATCACGAAAATTTCTTAGTTAGTTATTAAGGATATAAGTTTCATTGCATCAATAATCACGATTTTATTTTTACATGAAACATTTTCAGATGTAATATCATGAATATACCAAATTAAGAATTTTCTAAATTTGACTCACTTTTAAGTAAGAACCAGAATTTTTTAATAAAAAAAAAAAAAAAACTAGAATCCAATTTTGTGAGCTATAAAATCAAGTTTCTCTTCCCTCACTATAAAATAAAAATAAAAATAAAAAGATTAACCATAACAAACATGAGATGAGAAAGATGCACATAAAATTGACAGAAAGCCCTTAGTTCATGGGTAATAGAACTGGTAGACCCTTGGTCCCAGCACAACCAATAATCAAATCTTAGTCCCATGGATTAAAAAGCGGGAAAATACTAGGTAGATGTATTATTTAGCGAATAAAGTTAGACACGGAATGTAATTATACTACGCGTTGATAGCATGAGTTATATAAAAATAAAGTAAATTTTTATGTAAAATATATGTATCATATTATATGTTATTTTATGTATAACTGTCCTATGGTGTCATTACTTAATATGTACTTAAAAATAATAACTTATTTTAATTGACTCATAATCTAAGTCTGAGAATATCCAAAATCTTAACATTTGTGTAACTTTGCATCTCTCCCTTTTGCCGGATTGGTTTCCTATCATCTGCTCACTTTATTGTTTGCCAATCTCTCTCTCTCTCTCTCTCTCCCTATGTGTGTACAATCTATATATAAACCGACCCTCTTTCTGGAGAGATCTGCGCTTTGTATCTCTCCCCTCCTCTCTCTCTCTCTCTCTCTCTCTCTCAACTTTATTTATTCCATCAGATCTAGACTCTAATTCCAACTGCTTACACATACAGTATCAATTACGCAAACCTTCTTTCTTGATGAAAATCACAAGACCCCATCAGCATCTCTTCCCTCTACTCCATGCATGAAACCATTCAATTGATGACTCTCTTTACCTCTTCAAAACGAAACTGAATAATCCCACAAACCGTTTGCCCCCTCCCCCCACAAAACCCACACCAACAACAACAACAGCAACTACAACTCAAGCACTCCAAGATGTCCCAAAACAACCTTCAGGCGAAACAAGAAGAGAACCAAAGCTCCGGTGGTAGCCGAAAAACAGCAACAGGTACGAGGCCACCACAGGACCAACAAGCCTTGAGGTGTCCAAGGTGCGACTCCGCCAACACAAAATTCTGCTACTACAACAATTACAGCCTTACGCAGCCAAGGCATTTCTGTAAGTCCTGTAGAAGGTACTGGACCAAAGGTGGAGCCTTGCGCAACGTTCCCATCGGTGGCGGCTGCCGGAAAAATAAGAAGATTAAGTCATCCTCCTCGAGGCTCTCCGGTGACTCCAAAGACTCCAGTGGGTCCTCTGACATGGGTGGGTTTAATTTTTTTCGTGGCCTTTCTCCAGCCATGGATTTTGATCTTGGTGGGCTATCGTTCCCCAGATTAAACCCTTCAACGAGTGGCCTATATAACCAGTTTTCTTCCTTTGGGGGAGTTGCTGCAGCCACTTCTCCACCAGCTGCTAGTGTTACAAGCCCTTATTGTTTCGGCGTCGATCCGTCTGGAAGCTCAGCTGGCTCCATGATGGGGTTCAGCTATCCAATTTCTTCCGGGTTTAGTGGTGCAATTCAAGAAGTGGGTGCCGCTTCCATGAATGTCCACTCAAGCCTTGCATCTTCAATTGAGTCTTTGAGTTCTCTAAACCAAGATTTACACTTGAAGTTGCAGCAGCAGAGATTGGCCATGCTTTTTGGGGAAGAGCATCAGAAAGAGAGCACTGCTGTTTCTTCAGTTCCCATAGGAATCCAGGCACAGAAACCTCAACCCATTGTATTTCAGAATCTTGAAATTTCAAAACCAGAGGCGGCACCACCACCAGGTGTTGGTAATTCAAGAAAAGCGGGAGCAAGCGGGAGTGAAACGGCAGCCACCGAGTGGTTCTTTGGGAATTCTTATGGTGAAGTAACTGCAACTCCAACTCCAACTAATAGCAGCAGCAATGGCAATAATGATCACAACACAGGCAACTGGACTGGGGTTCAAGCCTGGGGTGATTTGCATCATCAATACAACGCTTTGCCCTAGAAGTCAATCATCATGTTCAAGAGGTAGAACTGTTCAATGAAAAACAAAAAAAATAAAATAAAATAAGAATTACGGAAACAAACTGAGAAATTAAGTTAACTAAAACCATTTAGGTGGTAATATGTTTGTTGTTATTTTGTTGGCCTGAGTTCAACTTTCAAAATGTAAAAGCTGGGGAAAAGGAGAAAGTACTCCAATTTTTACTTATTTTCGGTTTTTGTATTTTTTTTTAATCACTCCTAAATGTTGAACAATTTCCTTCATGTTGTTAAGTCTGTGTTGATGTAGATGCATATCTATGATCTATCTGTTATGAGCTTGTCTCTCTTTTGCTTACTACTGGAAAGCTGCAGGGATTCTACCACCCTTTATGGTAATGGTAGGCTAGTTTCAATCTTTCAGGTGGAAATGAAATCAGTTAGTTTGTATGATGTATATCTTTGTTCTATCTCTTTGTGTTTTTCCGTTGTCAATAGATATGATGATTGGGTACAATAGATGCATAGCATAGCTTTTGTTCTCAGAATTTTTTTTTTATTTGGAAAATTTACTGCATCTCTTTCTTCTTAATCCCTTTGGGATCTGTGATGGATTTTGGACTTTTTTTTTTTTTATAAGTTGGATTTTGGACTGTTATTAAATGTATAATTAAATGGGAGGAATTCATGCTATATCTTTGATTTGTTTTATGTTCAGTCACTGTCCAGAACTCTCAGTGTCTCAGTATGTGTCCCTCTCTGTCACTTCTTTCTCTCCCAGAAGACTGAGCCTCAGGCTGCTTCCTCCATCAGCTACTGAGCATACAATGTCAATCTATGAAACATCACAGTATCGGTAAGCAAGTATAGCTGGGCCTTAGGCCTTCCTTGCTGGCTGCTGATCAGCCCCTCCTCAGCACTGCAACTGCAATACTAATGCGCTAGTCCAGTAGCCTGCTTAATTTGTCCACTTTCCCTCTCTTTCTATTACCTGAGTGCTTGGGGCTGTAAGGCTCTTTTTAATAATTAGTTGCAGTGGGGTGTGATTTGGTTTTGTCTGAAAAAGTGGTGGTTTGAAAGTGTAATGAATGAAAGACTGTCAACACATTTGAATGAATGTGAGAGAGAGAGAGGGAGATAGAAAGAGAATGGCATCTAAAAAGGCTTAGGGTTCCTTCTTTTGTGTAGCAAAGAAATGTTTTTGTTTAGCTTTTTAGGGTCTTGGGGAGTGAGCCCCTCCATGCTAATTGCTTGCTTCTGTTGCCGCTTCTAATGCTACTACTGTTCAGTAGCTCAGTAAATGTGTTTTTTCTTTGGGGGTCAAAAAGCTCAGTACGCATTCCCTCGTTGTGATTATTTTGTGTGACGAATTTGTGCATTGTGGTTAATTAGAACCCCGCCCGTTTGTTTCCTTGAATCCCTTCGTTAGAATTCATCTAAATATGCACCTGAAATACTTTGATTGAACCAAAGATTTTTTTTTTTTCTCACTTGGTAAATGATTTTTTTCCTATGCATTGGACATACCCTTTGACAAAAATGTGTATTTGACTCTTTTTAAAATTTCATAGGACTCGTATGTGCAATGGTTATACCAATCTTCGAGACGTCTTACTCTTTTGCCTTAGAATTCGCCTACGTTTCACTCTAGGTTTTCTCCCACGTAATGGTACATAGCTTCAGCTTCTTCTGTCATCTTTGTCTATTAGTTGGTTCCTTTTGTCCATAAACAAAGAGGTAGAAATGTACATTCCCCTAAATTATATACAGTATTATAAAGCTACAGGCAAATCTATTTCTCTCTCACCTCTCTGTCGTGTCTCTGTGTCTTGAGGATAAGGAGAAGTTCATCATTCCAGTAATGGGTTACGCGTAGGCAACACGGGGCGCTCTCTGTCGTTGTAGCCAGCTTTTCTTTATCATAGCCCACATAACTGCATAAAGTTTCAATATTAGACCAACCCTTTTCCTACATTTTCTTTCTTGACCACTCTAGAGAGACATTTCTACAGTAATTTATTACATCATTCCACAAGTTTAAGTCAAGAAAAATTAAATAAACCCCGTTTAAAAATACTAATTAAGCCACCAACATGCCTTTAACAATAAGCTATAGGCCCCAACATCCACTTTTAAACATCTTGTTGGGACTAGTTAACATCTCCCTCTCTCTCTCTCTCTCAAAACACACGACGTATGACAAATATGGCCCGTTAATAGAGTTTCATGTACAAAAAGTGTTCAAAATCTAAGCAATCATCTGTATGCTCGCTTTTTCTTTTTAAATACATTAAAGTTTGCATGCTTTCCGCTAGCTTTGTCAAGGACATCCCTTGTTTTAGAATAATTAAATTAGTCCAACCATTGAACTATAACTTACTAGAAATCGTTTCTAGAACGGTGGATCTTTAATTCGAATCCTAATCAAATCCAGTTGACAAAAAAAAAAAAAAAAACAACAACAACAATAATAATAATAATGAGCCTTTTTCCCATTCTTAGTATAACCAAAGAGCAACTAGCAATTAGTTCAGTTTTTACCTCCATATGATCTAATTATCTTACAATCAGACTCACTTATGAGAGAGAGAAAGAGAAGCGGCGAGGTTTAGAAGGAAGTGAGGGGGGAGGACATGAAGTTGCGTGATTAACGTGAGAGACTCCAGTGGGAGAAAACCTTTTTGTTTTCGACAGAGACGGCTTGTGTGTTGTATTGTGTTTAACCGTCATTTTACATCTTACAACGTGCGAGAAGCTCATGACCCCTTCCCGTGCCTGTGTTGAGATTCTATACGATATGCTGCTCTTCATTCTCAGTTGCTATATCCCATGCCCCAAACTACTGTCCCACCCGATAACTGACTAATTTAATTCAATGGTGTCTTTCATAATCAACGTGGGACAAGCATCAGAACTACCACTTAATCCAGTTTTTGACATATTAAGGTCAAACAATTTTAGTCCATACATGATTTTTTTTTTTAATTTTATGTTAAAAAAAGAAGGGAAATTAAATCTAACTGAACAATAGATATTTTGCAAACCATTGTCAAAGGATGGAAAATAAACCAACCATTCTCAAAAATGATGGACGGGGCTTTTTTTTTTTTTTTTTTTTAATGGATGAAAATTGAGATATGTACTTGAAAACCTTAAATCTCATATCTCAATTTTACCGATTAGGCTAAAATTATGAACCCAATGTGTGACTAAAATTAGTGTCCTAATTAATGTTTTTTTCTACATAAGTTTAGCCGCTTCTTTGAATCCAAAACAAAATTGATTAAATCTGTCAAGCAAGGATACTGTGCTCACGTAATTAAAAATCGGTTTGATTAATGGGAATTAAAGCTCTCCGATATATCCGATGGCTGTTATCCAATACATCAGAACCACAAAGAAACGTCAGCAACCCCCCTAAGGGGATACACAGAAATTGCCATTTGTTACATCCAGGAGAAAAGTAGAGGAATCAATGTGACAATGCCACCAACATAACTAACAACTCAGGTAGAAGGCAAAGTCACCTTGATCACTACAAAACACATTAAAAATAAAAAAATAAAAACTAAAAAAATTAAAAATTAAAAAAACGTAGTATAATCCCTCTGAAAATCAAGGGGCTAAAAAGCCCTGTATTCTAGTGAGTTTGTAATGACGTGTAATAAACCGGAAGATTCTCAAAGAACGAGAAAAATGCTTTTGATCATTATCTTTTTTGGCCGATTCAAGAAGAAAAAACAAGTTGAAACATACATCGTTCGTGCCCTATCACACTTTCCCACCAGCCCTCCCTCATCATTTCAATTTTTAGCCGCTAGTGTTCCCATTTGCAGTTTTCTCTTTCCATCGGTTATGAACATATGGTTGCATCCTCAGCAATTTGTCGTCCGATTCCAAGGCCACGACTCTGTTAATTAATTACAAATTTATAGAGAAAAAGGTGACCAGTTTTGTCTGCTACACGCAATCGGTACGCCAATACCAAAGTAGGCCATAAGGCCCATGTCCGATAGACTAAAACCCCAAATGACAAAATAAAAAAATAAACATAAAAAACAGAAATAAAAAATCGAGAGACACAGAGAGAGAGTGTCACTTTTATTGTGGCGCATTATTTTATTTTAGAAAGAGAGTCGTGGATGACTAAGTTATTCAACCCATCTTAATAAATTTTAATGAGCTGATGCAAAGGGATACGGTAGACATTTTTTGTAATTACCCTTTCTTTTTGTGCGTGTAATTCATACTATTACTAGGCTTTAGTTCGCACATTCTGTAGATTTTAAGTACATTTTTTTCAAAATTTATTTATAATAATTTGTTATTTCAAAAAAAAAAAAACTAAAATGATTTGGAAAAATCAAAGTTCTGTGACTTCCTCATCACATATTTTTTGAATTTAAACAAATAATAGAAAATTAACTCATTTGCTTTACCCAGTCAAATTTCTTATATTCATCTCCATTTATTCTCCATTCCCATGGTCAGTAAAAAAAAAAAAAAATAATAAAATTAAAATTTTGAATCAATGAAGAGATGAATGTAAGAACTACAGTGAAAAAATTTTCGGTGAAAGACACAACAAATTGAGAGAAAAACCTTTCTTATTTACTTCTATTAGTGGAGACAATGAGAAAGATTTTTATTTTTTAATGGAGACTAAAAATAAGAAAAAATAAATAAATGAGAAAAGATTGTGATGGATACGGACAAAGAGATGAGAATGCATATTGTTAATTTATACGTAGGATTGGTAGAATTTTTAAGTTAGTATGAAAAATAAAAAAATTGATGACACATTTATTAATTCCATCAAATGGTATTTTGAAGAGAAACATAATTCTTTGCAGCAATCATGAAAATTGTAGAGATTTTATTTATTGTAAACAAAATTTGAGGCAATTATTTCAATTTTTTTATTTACTTCATTATGCAATGCTTAAAATTTGATATGGTAATTAAAAGCATTGAATAGGAAAATCAAATAAATCTGAAAACCCCTTAATAATCCTAGCTAAATAATAATAAAGTAATTAAATCATATTATATGAACATAAATATATTTTTATAATTACATGGATATTATCTTCTTTCTCTCTTGGGCTCACTTTCTTCTCTTATGCACAATTACATCCCAATAGTTATATTTAACAATAAGTTATCTAATAAATTATACTACTTATTTAAAATTAATTAATTTCTCTAAATACATTGACCTTCTTCAACTTTTTTCTTCTTTTTAACGAGGAAGAGACATTTATTATGGAGTTAAAATTAAGGGGGAACTTTCTCCAACCTTTTCCTTCATACAATTGTAATAAGATTGCTTTTTGTTGAAAAAGAGAAAGCCATGGACTCAATGATATACATTGGAAACTCATGATAACTTTCAATGTGTTGAACATAATTAAAGTTTAATATATAATTTATTTTTAAACTCTACTTAACAATTTAATATTTTAATTTTATAATTTTTTATATGATATTAAAATATTTATAATTAATTAATCTTGTATCCAACTTACTAATAAATTATGATATTTTATTTATAAGTATAAAAATTTATCTTATTTTTATACTTTTAGTCAAATAACTTTTACATTAAAAACTTATTAAAATTTAATAAGTGATTCATTCTTAAACTTCATTCAATAACTTACAGTTTTAAGTTGAACTATTTTTTATCAAAAACAAATCCGTATGCAAGCAGCACATTGAGTACATACACATCTCCAAAAGAGGAATTAGCGGGCTAGAAATGCATGGCTGCGAGGGCAAACAAAGAAATACGAGAACAAACTTGAGTAGAGGCAAGATGAAAATTTTGGTAGGAGCACAAAAAAGCAATAAAAATAAAACCAAACTCGGATTTCTGGGGCATTCGTCCAACTAACTTGTGCATCAGTAAATGCGTCGGTGCCGCTGATGGAAGCTGTTGCTTGATTGTGGATCTCAGGTGGTGATCTCTCTACTTTAAGGGATCAAATTCCGCATTATATGTCAATTACCATCTTACGATACTCGAAATGACATTGTTTTTAATAAGTAAATAACATTTATTTATGGTGACTTGTGAGTCAGGTTAGGTCTTTTCAATGCACCTAGGATTTGCCATACAAGGGAAGAAGGCCAAAACTTCATGCTTCTTCATTGAACATCCCACCACTGGTGTGCATTTAACGACGCCATGCTTTTTTGTTAAGGGACCTTACACAGCAAACTAAGCAGAGCCAGAAAACTCAGTATTTTCTTTTACTCAGCACAAAAGAAGGTTTTGGTCAAGTGACGGGTTAATCAGACACTAATTGCACATTAAGGATCCAAGAGACTCGACATTTGACTTATTTATTTTAAAAAATTTTGTTTCTAAATGCATAATAATGCTAACTCTCTTGTGAATCAATGACCCTTGAGCAGGAGCACCAGTAGTTGGCTTTACAGGTCTCATAGGCCTAGAAATCTTAGGAGGGTCAGACTTCCTACCCGTGTGAGGCTCAATATCAGTCATGCATTCATCCTCTATTACACGGGCTTTTCCTTCCTTGGAAGTGGCCCTTGGGACTTCAGGAACATCACTAGTCCGAGAACACAGCAATTGCCACTCTTGGTCATTTAGCTTGTCTTCTGGTTCCTTAATCTGTCATTTTTCGTTGACTACCTTATCAGAGCTTGTAAAAGGTATTGCCAGTAGTACAATAGTCGCATTTATGATAAGTATGTTACAGGGTAAATGAAGGGCGAGTCTTCATGTAATGGTAAGGATTATTTCATTACAACCTAGTAGTCATAGATTGGAGTTGAGGAAACAACATTTCTGTGAAAACAAGAGTAAGACTGCATACTTCTCACCTTTCTTTAGACCCCACGAATATGGGAGACTTGTATAGTAGGACGCCTTTTTTAAGACTTATGCATAAAAAATGACAATAATTGTAAAAGAGCTACCCATTTGAAGTATGACTTGTAAAAATAGAAAAGAACCTTTTGGTGAAGAAACAAAACCCCCGAGTTATTTTCCTGCTCTTTCAGCTGTCTTTCAAGTTCCTTAACCTGGAAATGAGACGGACAACATTTATGTGAAAATGAAATCTACTGTCTACCTAAACTCTCCTTGAGAAACAGCCCTGACCAGCCAACCCAATGCTGAAAAGCAAAATTCCAGCTGTGCATTGAATGGAAAAGAAATTTAAAAAAGAAATTAAGAAAAAAAACCTTTTGGCAAAGCAACAAAGCCTCCGAGTTGTTCTCCTGCTCTTTCAGCTGTCTCTCAAGCTCCTTAACCTGGAGAAGGGACAGGTTGACAAAAACGTGAGAATTTATTGACTTCCTAAATCTCTCCTTGAAGTATAACCCTGACTAGGACCTTATGCTGAAGAATATGGGATTGAGCCTCTTACTCTTGCATTTGCGCCATCAGCTTGTACTCAAGTCCCTTAATCTGGTTGAAGGGAAAATACTAGTTAGTGTTTCTGCTTTGTTGTCAACATATATGTAATCGCATAATTTCAAAAGACATTATAAGTTCTCAAAATCTGCATTGATATTGTGAAACAAATTATTGAACCAAAAGGATGGAATCACACAATTTCAGCTAGCTTGATATTGAACAACCAAACTTTTGTTTAAAAGTTGCAGATTCTGCAGAGTCTGACTGCTGTCTCTCCCTAATTTTGATCTCTAGTCAGTTGACCTTCTCACAAAATTAAATTATGGTTAACCAGGAAGAACAAATTAAATTGCATATAGAACTATATCTAATTGTCCGCCAACTACAAATCCACCTTTTGCAGGAGCACACTGCAAGTCTCTTCCTTTTCCTTCAGTCTATCTGAAAGCAGCAACGCTTGCTTTTCTGCCTGGTTAAGGATCACAGTCTTCATTTCAAGCTGGCCTTCAAGTTCTTTGATCTTCTCTTGCTGGTTTTTGTAAACCAGATCTCTCCCTTTTGTTTTGTACTCTAGGTTCTGTAAATTCTCTTCTAGCTTCCTTAATGATTCATCTTTGGATCTAGGTTCTTGACGAGCTTTGTCAAGCTTAATTGAATAAGAAAAAAAAAAAGTATCAATAATCCAGATACAAAACAACCATAATGTACCATAGGAAATGTAACCTAATAAATGCACACCATCACCTTCAACATTTGAAGTTCACTTGTATCACTCTGTTTCTCAGCAGGGCCCAACTCAATTCCTCAGACTCACATAGCAAAATGTAATGAACTCAGAGTCTCACTCAAGTCCTTCTCTGAAGGGCTAATTTGGACAAACATCAAGGTCTTTGAGTCTCCCCCTGAAATGCAAAAATATAAAATTTTTCATGTGCTGGTGGAGCTAAAATCTCAGGTATAAATCCAACTTTATCAATCAACAATTTACATCATTGTGAGCACAAAGACAGAAAATTTTCGCCAAAAATATGAAAAACTTATAAGATGAATTTATTTCTAGAAATATAAACTAAAAATAGTAATATGACTTTATTTACCTAATGAATCTTGAAGCAAATGGGTTAATTTAGAGTTCCAGAAACCAAGTGAGAGAAGTTTTTAAAACTTAGAGATGTGAAGTTGACAGGAAAAACACAAAGATAACAGAATTTAACCTGTATGGAATGTGAGTGCTTTTAGTTGCTAAGGCATATATGACATCCCCAAGAGCAGAAAGGGATCTATTAATATTTTGAGCTTCCTTCAGTCATTCCCCCTGCACATCTGTTTTTGCAAGCCTTTCACTACCTGCCAAATCTACAAGCCAAAGCTTGCTTTTGTTGCATTCACCATTCATCAAATTCTTTGCTCTAACCATTACAGATAGCATGCTGATTCAAATGGAGACAATAAAGAATCCAAGGTCAATCATAACCAGCTAATAATTTTTACAATAAGTCAAGAAGCTTGTAAGCTGAAACAAATTGCAGAAAGAGTAATCAAGCATGATACCAATGAGATCGGCTGCTGTGATCATTTATGTTATTGGATCCAACAGCTGTAGCATTACTTCCAGCCTGCAGCACATTCTAGATGTCTTTAATGTTGTTGACTTTAGCTTCTACAATCCCTGGAACATGATGTAATCCTTCAGACAATTGTTTGATCTCCAACCTAGAAAAATACAAGAAGAAAATGCACTTTGCAATGCTTCTAAACTTCCAAAGACACACTAACTCAACTAACTTTAAAATTAAGTTTACAAATACAATAACTTACTTCTTTGAGGTTGGCAATGTGGCCAATAAGTCTCTGATTTGTTCATTGTAGACTTCAAGCACACTGACAGAAATGTCATACATAAAAGTTTCACTCCTTTCCTTGGTAATTTCAAATAATTGCTCAAGAGTCCTGTAATTGACTCCCCTGTTTTTTTTTAATCCTCCATTGTAACCGTCTTTCCTGTCCCTGTTTTCCAATAAGCATATATACAAACATAGTACCCATCCAGCACTGAAACCACCATTAACTACATTTTTCAAAAGTGGACATTTATAGATCAACAATCCATTAGTGCAACACAAATACCTTGATTATCTCCTGGTGTGTAAACGCAGTCAAATTTAAATGGCTTTCTGGTTGAGCCACCTGCTAGAATCCCAAGATCTCTGTTCTTAGCACCATAAAAGTCAACAACTGTTGGACATCTAACTGATACCTCTTCCTTACTTAATGGGCAACACCGACAAAAGACCCTTATATTAGCTGGCATGTAACAGATATAATTAGAAATTCCAAATCATAATTTTGCCCCTGAAGCAGCATATAAGTCCTTAATCAAGTAGCAAAGATGGGGAAATGTTTACCTTTAGCATCTTGAATTTGGTTATACAACTCTTTTCTCTTTGCTTGCTCTTCACCATATTTCACCTTGAGATCCTCATACTGTGTAACTGCACTGTGATTTCATTAGATCACCAAGATCCTAGGTAAAAACTAGTCAATTATCAGGTAGCATATTAAGAATAATTCAAACATACCTAGTGCCTGGACTCCTAGAACCATATTATTCAACTCAGGTATTGAATTGGCACAATCATGTGCCTTGCAAAAGAGCTGTGCATGCTCTTCTTTCATTATCTGGACCAGGCAGGCAATGAAATATTTGATAATAAATTAAGTATCAATGCTGAATAACAAAACAAAAACTGGACACATTTGTTGGCATACTTTTTGGAAGTACAATAGAAAGAACCTCACTTGCCTTGATTTTTTGTTGTAAATTGCCGACTGCTGCTACCCAGAATTTTTTATCATGTCCATATGTGTCAGTAATGTTCCTCAGATTTTCAGTTTGTCTCTCAACAATTTAATCTGTCAAGCAATGACAGAGAATCTATCATGGAATTCCTAAATTACAATGAAAATAACCTCAACTTAATTCATGCACATGCAGCAAGTGGTCCTTAGGCAGAGCACAACTTAAAACAACAAAAGCCAAGACATCCTAACTACATGTTGGTTGCAACCAGTTTGTCATATCCCATACACATTGAACTATGCACTTTAAAGACAATTATGGTTGTCAATTCATATAAATTTCACCCAAGAATTCTCTCCTATCTGATCCTTTCAATACCCACCAGACAGTAATGCAATAATGCCTGAAATTTGGACAATTAATGCATCCATTTTTCTCAAGAATTAACTAAGTAAATACCATGCATTTGAATCATCAGCTTCATTGAGAAGGGATCAAGAAAGTCAATTTACCGGATATGCTAAAAGATGGGGCTCGGGACGATTACCTAGAGAGCATGCCCAGAATGTCTTGTTGTCTAGTTCCATCCTCACCTTCTCTAGCTGTCATTTGCCGCAGCCAATGACATCCAAGCTTCATGGCATTCATTTGTCTTTTGCCGACATTCACTAGTGAGGCCCATTACAGTTTAGGTATCCATTATAATCTCCCACAAAGCACTAAACTACAATAATTATCAGAATATTGTAAAGCAACTGCACAAGACAAGGGGTGACACAAAGAGACGAGATAAACACACCAAAATCACCAAAGAAAAAAAAAAAATTAAAATCCTGCATCAGGTTTCCAAGGGATAAATATATAGAAAGCAGAAGGGTACAAACGCATATATCAAAGAATATAAATAAACGAAATTCAGAAATGCAATTGGCAAAAATTTCCTCTACTATTGAAGAGACAACCCAAGCCAGCACGGACAAATGGTTCAACAAAGCACCAAACTAGCTAACCTCTGCAATTGGATCTTGAAAAGCCAGACGGGATTAGTCTTGAATTGGAGTCACAGAGCATAGAATCGACCACAGAATCCAGCCCTTCATCCATGGCAGAATCTTGAATTTCTTGGTCCAATTTCGCGTCTTTCTCCCACTAAAAAACAGTAGAAAAAGTGGAATTGGGCAACAGTGTTTGTGGGGTCTGCTCGAAACTGTTGGATTGCAAATCTTCCATCAAAAACTGGGGATTGGGTGTGACGGCGAAAAAAAAGAGGTTTCTTCTTTTCTACAAGATTATGAAAGAAATTTAATTTTTGGGTTTGTTTTCTTTTATTTTGCTGTGTTCTGTGTGTAGTGGCGGCTTATTTGAATTCGATTTCTAAATGATCATTGGGATTTTTTGACAAAAAAAAATAATCGTGTTTATGGATAAATCGAATGCACCCATTTAAAAAAAAAAGAAAATACTTGGGTTACATGTTGGGAGTATAGGCACTCAATGTGGCGTGGGCGACGTTGATTTAGCAGAGCGGGCCTAAGAATTGTTTAAATGACGTTAAATTAATAATTATTTTTTATATTATAATAATTTTAAATTATTTTTATATGAAATATTTTAATTAAAAAATTATTATAATTATTTTATATATTAATATTGTTGGCTAATTTTTTTTTTTAAAATTTATGTTTTTTTTTTTTTGAGTATTCTGATTATAGTAATAAAATATTTAACTAAAAATTACTTGTCAAATTTAATAAAAAATAATAAATATTTTTAATTATTAATATTATTAAAAGAAATATTTTTTAAAAAATAATTTTAAATTAAAAAATTTTGTAATAATAAATTTATTAAAACTTATTATAATGTATAAATAATTTTTTTATTTAATTCAGAAACATACAAGCCAATTTTGCGAGGATTTTATTTAATTGGGACTTTCAGTTTTGTCACTCGATCTTGAAAACCAGAAAAGTAACTGTCAAATGATTGATGTGCCCTTGTTCATAAAAATTGCAGATTTAAGAATTCAAATCCAATACCAAACTAAACTGAAATTGTCGCTGTGATGGGCTAACTTTTCAAATGCCAAGAAGTTACTTATACCCACGTTGAGCCGGTGCTTTTATCGGATGAGACCATTGGCGTTGGTAAACGGAAATGCTACCAAATATTCTAGCATTTGTTGTCGGAGTATCAGACTTCTGACAGCTTCCTGGATGAATATGGCCCAAAAGAAATGAAACTGTGATGATTTTAGTCCATCTTCCATACAATTTTGACACTTCTGTTTTTTTTTTTTTTTTTTTTTTCAAGCAACGTCGATTAATTATCCTGGAAATTTCCTAGAGAAAACATTCATAGATTAGAGTGAATCTAATTTACCACAAAATATCACGTGGTGGCAAAAGGGCTAAACATCCTTTGCCCATTTTGACGTTAATTTATCAGACGACGAGTGAACAAAGCCTAGACAAGCTATAAACATGCAAGATAGTTCTCCGCGATCCCAGGCTTACACCCAGATGAGACGACCCAGTTCGAAAATCCTGGATACCCATTTTCAGATTACCTGTAGGGAAGAAGAAAGAAGAGAAGAAGATGCAGCTCACACTCATTTTTTGGCAAATTCAGTCTTGGAAAACTGTTCTTGATATAATGTATGGATTCTTGCATTGTTACGGTAAAAAAACTGTTCCTTCACTTCAATTTATGGCTCAATTGTTGGTCGAATATCCAGAATTTAAGAAATTGTTGCGATTTCTTAGTAATAACTCTCTCCATTTTAATTAGAGAACAACTAGTCCAATATTCAGCCTGGAAAACGGAACCAAATTGGTTTTTGTGGTAATGTATTTTTAGCATAAACTAAGGACAGAAATAATGTGGGTTCATCATTATTCTATAATGGGTTATAGATTGGACTTCTTTCTTTGAGGTCTTAAAGTGGGACAGCCAGTTAAGTTAGGTTTCTTTGTTGCACCAAGTTATTTGATATAAGTTGTTTCTGCTGTTCATGCTTAGAAGTGTGTGGGGCCGGGCGGGGGGCAACGTTAATACTTTGTCTGTGAAGTTGTCAATTTAAATTGTGGTGATTGTAAACTGTCCCAGGGAGATACAGAGATATCAAGAGTCATTACAAGAAAAGACTGTGAAGACTGATTGTTTATTACTTCTCGATGAAGCCAAGGTCCCTGAAGGTCTCAGCCATTCTGGCTACTCGTACTCTTTGAGTGTGAGCTCTGTGGGCAGGAAGAAACTTTCCGAGATACAATCTACTGAATCCACTGGGGGCCATTGCCCTGGTGAACTTCCCTACCACCTGCTTTGTTGTTGATGATCATCAAAAAGGTGCGGATTATCGGAAATGGTTCCCATCACATTTCTTGTCCCTGAGGGAATCCAGGTCATTGTTGCTACCTTTCGAGCTTGTATTGTTTGTTCAATCTTGCTACCATTTAAGCTTCATGTTGTCTATTTTCTTGTTTGATTGTACTATCAAGTTCGTGTGGAAACATGATCATGTGTTTCTTGGCCCTATGGTACTTAATGAAGGCAGAAAATGCTTGTTTTCTGCTGTCCCAATTTTGCTTTCTGGAATGCATCTAAGGACGAGTAATGGTCAGCGAAACAGCCCAGCAGTGCCCATTTTATGCTACTCGTGCACACCTGTTAGACACCTGCTTATTCTTGGTTGGAGTTCTTTTTACGCTACTCTTACACACCTTTTAGAAAGTGGCAAAGCTCTGCCACATGCACTTTATTACAAGCTCACTGGCCAAGCAATCTATCTTCAACACATCGACGAGCATCCATTTTTATTTAATTTCTTACATCATGTGACAATGTGCATTCATTCCAGTATGCTAGCCTTTTAAGACTACATAAAAGAAAGCCCCTACCATTTCTCTGGTCAAGTTTAGGTGCTTCATTTTTCTTTCACCGTCACCAAACAAGATCGATGCAGTTATTGTAATGTAGCAATCTTCTTCACTCGGATGGATTTTTTTCCTCTCCTAAGTGGACAGCTCTTTTCATCCAAGTGTTTTTTTGTCAATCTGTAACTGAAGCAGAAGATCTAAATCACAACTGATGCTAACAGGGTGGTGTTTTCTTGCTTCCTGGCTGCTGTTATCTGTTCGGTGGCAAAGCTTTAAGAGCAAATCGAGTGGCCTCTTTTTGGCTTCATATAGTTTCTGGCGATTGGTATCACCCTGAAGCCCTGAAATATGAGTTCCAAAAGAAGATGTCAGCTGGCGATCCAGGGACTAATGGTGAGTTGAAACCAGTTTCGCTGTGTGAAACGAAGGGCATGGCCAAGGTTGTGAAAATACCAATGTCAGGAGACTTTCGAGTCTCTCAATGTTGCAGTTGCAGGTGGCATTCTTTTCATATGTGCTACAGCCTAAATACGAGAGATTTGTTTGATATCTTTTATTTGTGTTTTCTATATGCTCTCCCTGTTCATTTAGTAGTAGTACACCCAAAGAGAAAATCCCGGATGCTATTGCCATTGTTATATATAAGACAACAAAAGAGTCAGCTATAGAGTTACCTAGAATTATTGCTAGCAATGTGGAAAATTTCACTATTGCGTGCCATGGCTTGGAATACTGCTATAAAACACAATTTTTGCGGTAGATTGCAGCAGCAGCTCCTCTCTCTCTTTTTGGCGTGTGATTCTTTTGTTTCCAAGCACTGGCGGCATATCGTAGCGTGGCTACCCTGCCCAATAGCTGTCAACTCTTGCAAGGCGATCTCTCTTGAGAAACTGAAGCATGGAAGATGCTTGCCAGCCGAGTTATCAAGATCACAGCTGCCATAGGATGCAAAGCTGATCGCCAACCACCATCGGAGACATTGTTACTGTCAGAATTTTGTTGCTCTAGCAAGTGGCAAAACTCCTTATTATTCGTCTGTCACGTACAAAGTAGTGGTGTTCTATCACTTTGGCCCTCTCTAGCTCTCACCCGTGTCCCATCGTTTCAGAAATGTCCTGCTTCATAGATTAGCTTGTATGCATCTTGCAATTTAGCTTCGCTTGCAATGGCTGTGTAGTGTCGTGACACTTCTGTAATTCTTTGTGATAAATTCGTCTTTGATATAATAATGAAATTATTTTATTATAAATTGACAAGTCATGTTTTTGAGAAAAACAAATTTAAAATTAATTTTACAACTAAAAAAAGTTGGTACATTTGTAAAATCATCATTTTCATAAACTTTATGATTTTGTGAAGGTTGTGTGCTCAAACATTTGCCAAGCACATTCCATTTTTATACACATATATCATACTTAAAAACTCTTTTGTAATTTACGAGATTTGAGTTGCTCAATTTTTAATTTTAAATTATATTCTATTATTACATCATCCCCTGACTTGGTTTTCGTTCTCCTGAACCTTATTAATTGACAAAAAAAAAAAAAAAAAAAAAAAAAAAAAAAAAAAAAGGGAACTTCTGTGTACCTGCGTGTTTAGTACCCACCTCACTGATAGATGAATGCAAGAAGCAGTCCCACGCAGAATTGAATGATAACTTGCTCTGAGAATCAACTCCGCGCGGCAGTCACCGCTTACCCCGCCGTGCAATAGAAGTGGCTGTCGCTCTTTTCACTGTTAACTTCTCCGGAATTCGCCTTCAGATGCCCCGGCGATGACGGTGGCAAAGCTTCAACAACAAGTAGCATCACAATCCATGATCTCTCTCAGAGGCTCCCTCTTCGTTCTCGCTATCCTGACGGTAATCTCCTTCACTTACCTCTCGTTTAATGCTCTCCACTCTCCTTCCCGACTCTTTGCCGTCGTCGCCTCCTCCCCCGCTACTCTAGTCGCCGCCACCGCCACAGAGCGGCTCACCGCTGTAAATTCGTTGGGGGATGATGAGGCATCGGATCTATATCACTCGTTCAAATTCAAAAACAGGTACGAGGAAATGGAGAGGAAGTTCAAGGTTTTTATATATCCGGACGGAGATCCGAACACATTTTACCAGACTCCGAGGAAATTGACTGGGAAATACGCGAGCGAGGGCTATTTTTTCCAGAATATTAGGGAAAGCCCGTTCCGAACCGACGATCCCGATCAGGCTCACCTCTTCTTCATCCCGATCTCCTGCCACAAGATGCGAGGCAAAGTACGTGTTATTTTCTTTTTCTTGCTAGAAGTTCAGCTTTTGAGTGATTTAACTGCCTTCTAGTGAGTAGGTATTTAGTCTCGGTGTGTATAAATGAATTGCTTGTTCAGTGGCCATGGCAATTAAAATTTATTAAGATGATTTCAAAAAATAAAAATAACCCTCACCTTATTGAGGTCTACTGTTATTAGTAGAAATGCGTTTCTGAAGTTGTTGAATATGAATCAGACAGCATCATAGATGGAGCAATCGTGTCACAGTTTTGGGAAAGATATGGATGCTATACCAATAATGCCAAACATGCTGCAGCTGAGGGGCATTTTCCTTTCCACCAACGTTTGATAAACATGATATTAGGAGATTCATTTAACATTGTGATTCTGTCTTTGTATTTAAGCTTTCAGAGGATGATGGCTCCAATGCAATGTTGTCAGACTTTTTGATCATAAACTTATTGCCCATTGCATAGATTCAATATTGACTTGGCATCATGCTGTGAACTTGGGAACAAGGTGCCTCACAGGTCTACAACATAGTATTCATATCAAGTGTTACTTGTCAACAACACCTTGCATGTGTCCTTGCACTAATTTTATAACACCATTGAAGGGAATGAATGATTCTGCGTGTGGCTGAGAATGCATTGTTGGGCAATTTGTTCCATGTCTCTTTGATTCTATGTAGAGATTTTGTTTGAGGATAAGTTTACATTGTGGTTGTTCTGCTTCGCTTTGTTTTTTCAGCGACTGCTTAGTGTTCATGTTTGCTCTGCTTTTTTTTTTTTTTTTTTTTTTTTTTTTCTGGTTGTTTTTCAGTATTATGTGGATAAGCATTTTGTATATATGGTATATAAATATTTCATTTTTTGATCACTGACATGTTTTGCTTATTGCACATTGTTTATTTTGCCTAAATGCTACAAGTGATTTGATATTAAGTTTTACTAGTAGATATTATGGCTATATTTAATCCTATTTTATTTAGTTATATCTAAAATCCAGTTTTATTCACCACGGTGTGTACTGCCTTTGTTGTTGTCTTCAGGGCACTTCATATGAGAATATGACTATCATTGTTCAGAACTATGTGGAGAGCTTAATAGCCAAATATCCTTATTGGAACAGAACTCTGGGTGCAGATCATTTCTTTGTTACTTGCCATGATGTTGGTGTAAGGGCAACTGAAGGGGTTCCATTTCTTGTAAAGAATGCAATTCGTGTGGTATGCTCACCAAGTTATGATGTTGGATACATCCCACATAAAGATATTGCTCTTCCTCAAGTACTGCAGCCATTTGCCCTTCCAGCTGGAGGAAATGATGTGGAGAACAGGTACTGGGATTTGAGTGTCTTTATTGACTCACTAAGAGTAAATAAGAGCTCGGTTATCTTGTTTCTCAGTTTGGTTATGAAGCCAGATAATTATACTCTATATTCTATTCTTGCCATTTGTCTTGACTCTTTAGATTATTTTCGGCCTATGTTCACTTCTATTTCCTGTCATTTCTCCCTTACAATTTGCTTAACTGATTGTGTCAAACTTCTCTCTAAGAATGCCCTCTTCCAAACAATAAAAGGAGCAAAAAAGAAACTTGAGGAAGGTTTTGATTATTTCTGGACTATGTTCACTGCTATCTTGTGTCATGTCTCTCATAATTTGTTCAACTGCTCCCCCCCCCCCCAAAAAAAAGAACAAAAGGAGGAAAAAAACTCAAGGAAGAGAAAAGAACGAATCCTGAAGAGAGTAGAGATCATTTAATAATAAGTTCTACTCTCTGCCAACTTCAACACCTTAAATGTTAGTACATGTTCACTTTTGTCCTTGGCCTTTCTCAGAACAAATTATCATTTGTTGCTCTCTGATTGTCTTATTTCATGAAATGTTTGCTACCAAGTAACTTGCAGTACATGAAATGTGATTTATGGTTAGTGAACATCATCTGATTTATCTTTGAAGTTAATTTATTAAGAGTAAGCATTCTTTGCAGGACAACTCTTGGCTTTTGGGCTGGTCATAGGAATTCTAAAATCAGAGTTATACTGGCTCGTGTTTGGGAGAATGATACAGAACTTGATATCTCAAATAACAGAATTAATCGGGCTACTGGACCTCTTGTGTATCAAAAGAGGTTCTACAGGACTAAATATTGCATATGCCCAGGTGGCTCTCAGGTCAACAGTGCTCGGATAGCTGATTCAATCCATTATGGCTGTATTCCTGGTAAGTATAAAATTCCATCACAACTCATTTCTCCCATAGCCAATTATAGGATTAACAATCTGTTGTTCCTAATCTCAAAATATGAGTTTGATAGTCCAACCTGACCACAGGGGCTGAGCAAGGGTTATTTTGAATGCCTGTTTGCATGATTGGCAAGCCCCTGATGCTACTGCATATGTTGTTCCAAAAACATGCAGTGAATTGCTGCTTTGGCCTTGCATCCTGGTTTTAATAAATTTTGGCCGCCTGCGGGTATACACCACTTAAAATTTGTGCTGTCTCAATGGTACACTATTGTTAGTGTAGCTGCCAAATTTTTGGGAGCCCGGGACGTAATGTTTAAAGGTTTCTAACAATTGGGACTTGAAAGGAATGACTGGATCAGCACATCTGCTGTTAAGTTTTGGGCTTTTTTCTTGTGATGCATCTTCATTCAGAAAATTTTGGCATCATCAAGATTCCTGAACGTCTTTCACTTCTCTTGCAGTAATATTATCCAACTATTATGATCTGCCATTCAATGACATTCTTGATTGGCACAAGTTTTCTGTCATACTTAATGAGCGAGATGTATACCAGCTCAAGCAAATCCTCAAGGAAATACCTCATGACAAGTTTGTTGAACTGCACAAGAATTTAGTGAAGGTAGAACCTTTCTCCATCAGATTGTTTTTGTTTTCCCAATGATTTTTCACTGTGGATCTATAAAAATCTACTTCAAATTCCATCAGATATATCTGGATACTGATGAATATCTCTCATGGCATTCCACATTCAGGTCCAGAAGCACTTCCAGTGGAATTCACCTCCGATTAAGTATGATGCATTCCATATGGTCATGTACGACCTCTGGCTGCGCCATCATGTTATCAAATACTAATAGACTGTTAAATAGGTATCATTTCAGTTGACTTTTGGATCAGAGTCAGAGTTTGGACGCCAACAACCCCCGAGCCCGAAAGCTTGTAAATTATCCCATACCCTTCCATCCTCCACAACTCATCGAGGGAGTGGGGGTTGCAGAGAAAGTACTTTAGGTCATTGTTTTATCTATTTTTCATGTACAAGTTTGCTGTCTTTTCTACGTACTTCGCTCTCTTAACTTCGCTCTCTTAATGGATCTATGTGGGCCCACTACAAGTATGAAATGGAAGAATAGGAAATAGCCAATCAAATGCAAATTTGTAGAGAATCCTCAAAGAAATTGATGGAAGTAGCACGTCATACTCTTGCATACAAATCATTGAACTGCTTAATTATTCTAGCCATCTTTTGTCGTGAACCCACCCAAATATTCCACCAGAAGCCTAGTGGTATGTTATTTGGATCGATGTGTTTAGGGATCTGGGTAACTTATCTTCAAACCTGTGAGCCCTTAGGAGCTGAGAACAAGATAATGGTAATTAAGCAGTGTGGATGAGACGGGTGATGGCAGAAAAGCCCTGAGCAGTCCTTGAGGGCGGGTGGGCAGTCGTTATCAATGTGCGAAACTATCTACGAGTAGTCTCTATATGCAAGTAGGGTCAAATTCCAGCTTTGCAAAGTTCATCTTTGTCGCTTCAGCCTTTTCGCTTACCGTGGTCCATTCTAGTTCTCAATCTAATCTTCAGATGATTCTTTCTGATTTCTGTGACGATCTTAGCTAGGACTAGAGACGGACTAGTTAAGTTATTACCAAATGCCAAAGAAGGTTGTCAGTATCATTACAAGTCAATTCTCGTGTCCTGACTATCTTGGTACCTTAATTTAATAATTCTCAAATCATGGCTACGTTCAATTAAATCTGCAATGGGCATAACACAACATTTCTAAAATAACAGTCAACAGGGGGCAAAATTTTCCTCTAGTAGTTACCTAATGCCCAGAAGAAATGGAACGAATGATTTGTGTTAGGGTCAGAGGAATGGAAAATCGATCCATTGAATACAAAGGTAATCCATGGAACACGATACAGAGACCTTACAGCTATTGAGCAAACATGCATATGCTTGTTGAAGCAAGTAATCAAAGAATGCATATGAACTCAACCCAGCTCAGCGTAACTATGTTCCAATTTCAAATTTCGTTCGGATTAGTTATAACATTTTTTTTTTTTCTCTGCTACTCCGTCCAAGCTATTTGTTACATAGATTTATTCCAAACTTATCTCAAGGATAATGTCAGGGGATATGGCACACAAACGTTTCACTTGTACATTATTTTATTAACAATGACATTTTTATTATTTTATTAATTATATCAAAGTGTACAAAATCTTGAATTTGGATAGGATCTTGACTATGTTTCAGTGCCACCAATACTCGACAATCTGAATGAATTTCTTTCTTGGGATTGCACACAGATTGTTATATCAAAGTTTGACTTCTTTATTATTATTATTATTATTATTTCCTTTGGAAATTGCAACTATCTTACGAGTCAAAATTGGCAACTGGTTTCATTGGGTAGGCCCATGTTTCTCATAAATTCTCCTTGTACCCAAAATTTTTTTTTTAAAATAAAAATTTTATTCCTATATTTTAGTAGTAGTAGTAGTAGTGATTAAGAATTTATATTTTTATTTTAAAATATTAAATTTAATCATAAAATAATAAAAATGAAATTTATAAGTATAAAAAAAATATGTTTATTATTTAACTCACAATTTAATAAATTTTCTAAAAAAAAAAAGGAAAAAAAAATCTCCAAACAACACAAATTGGTTTCATGTCATAATTGCACGGAATGGAACGCAACTCAACTAATCAAATAAAAATTAGAAAAAAAAAGAAAAGAAAAGAAAAGAAAAAGTTGACGCCTTTAGTCAAAATTATGTAGCATTAATTTACTTTAGGGGGAACGGCAGCTACAACGTAGAGGAAATGCGGGTTCTGTAGGTTTAATTAATGCAGTCATATCGCGGTCAAAAATCCCTTGGCATTCCAGGGTAAAAGGTCTTGGTCTTCCATTTCAAGCTGTCTCAAAAATGGTGTTAGTGCTTAGTCTTCGCACAGTTTGGCCGTTTTCATCTTCGAAATTTAGTAATCATAAGTTGCTTCCTCCACTTGAATTCAAAGGCTTTGGAGAGTGCTTGTTTTCTTATTCACATGGCATGGAAATATCATCCCTACTACATTATCTATGCCTTCATTCAACTCAAACTTGTGAGTTGTTAGTGAATTATATTAAATTTTAATATGTTTTCCATGAGCAAGTGTGTTGGACTAAAAGCATTGATCACGGGTTAAACCCTAGCTCGTGCTCTCGTGTCCAATCTATTGGCCTCAAAATGTTTAAAAAAAAAAAAAAAAAAAAGAAAAACAAATTTTCTTTACTTTGAAAAATTTATAATTAAATATAAAATATGAACAAAAAATTCTTAGTTATAGAATCACTCAACTGAAAATTTTTATATTATTAGTTGAAATTTAAGTAAGGATCAAATATTAAATTCTACCAGAGCAAAACATACTAGTCGATCATATTATATTTTTATGGGAAACAAGTTTGCAAAATTTGAAAATTCTCCACCAATCCCTCCTTGCTCACTTAATCTCAAGATAAATCAATGACCAGTCAGACATGGGTAGCTTGAAGCGCACATGCAGCACACTCAACATGACCGATGCTTCAATGAATGTAAGCTATGCCGAAACACTGGAAAGAGAAATTGTGCGGTATTCGAAGAACTAAACAAAAAGAAAAGAAAAGAAACTTTGATAGACGAACAAGAGTCTTTACGTGTCTTAATCATGCTTGTTGATCGTGTAAAGCTTAAGAATCCATGTGACAAGAGCGTTGAATTTTTTGACAGGAGTTGAAATTAGAGATGGCATTAAAGTGCTTTTACTAATTTGCAGAGTATTTCGTCAGTCAGTTTGTTGGAGGAGCTTCATGCAATGAATGTAGTCTGCTTGATGCCTTTTAAATGTTATGTTTACGTTTTGTTATCAGAATATTTGAATGCATTTGTGATCTCTATCATTAATAACAATTTTATATGGAAAAAACAAAAAAAATTTTAAAAAAAAAATATTTAAGATGTGTTAAATCAAATAGTTCAAGTAATTCTACTTTTTTTTTTTTTCTTATTAGGGTAAGTTATCAAAAAAAAAACCAATCCACCCTTTGCTCCCAGCATCAAGTATATGGCAAAGAAAGCTTATTTGAACAATGCCATTTTGTTCCATGCAAGAGGAAAAACGACATGATTGATTGCAGATTATTGGACCGTCACTTTCACTTCCACTTGTGTCCAAAACTTCAGCATGAAAATTGCTCATAAGTGGTTGAAAAAAAAATAAAAAATGGACAGTCAAATTTATTGAATCTACACAACATTTTTCTAACATCGACTAGCCCAGCCGCTGTCAAATTTAGGCAATTGACACAAAGTCCATTGTTGCGATCCCCACTAACTTCATAAAATGCATCGAGTCGAACTTGAGACGGTTTGGGCATTCCAAGACAAAATTGAGTACAGTGCTCGCTTTATTATCAGCCAAGATAACAATTAGTTAATTAGTTAACATTCCCACGGATGCCGGGCCGTTTGAGGCATTGGCGGATGTATATTAGCATGAGTGGGGGGCAACATGGCAAGTGACCTCACTGAAAAACATAAATTATACCAAAATTATATTGACTTTGGATACATGCACCAGTAAAAGAAATTTCCTGCCCCATATTCATTGTTTTAAACAAGCTTTGGAAATTAATTAGAAACTGCACAACAGATGAGGTCTCAACAAGGGAAAAAAAATAAAAAATAAAAATTGCTGGGGGGGGGGGGCGACAATTTGGTTAATTGATAATAGGAGAATAATTTAATATAGAAATTGAATCTTTATATCTTCGCATGGCAATTCTACTAAAAAAATTCTGGATCCGTGGTTGCTCCGGTCAATTGAACATTTGGAAACATTAGGCGGCAAGTGCAAGACGAACACGGCCAAGCAAAAGGAGACAACAAGGCAGTGCACGGGATTGCCGAAGTGATTCATTACTTGGGCACCTGGGGGCAGGAAGTGCCTCTGCTCGCATTAAGCATTAACATTTAGACCCACGCCACTCGCCATGCACGTATGTTGTATTCGTCATGTTGTCAGTTTTAAATGTAATTGATAAGGCATCCTACATCGGCATCGATTATGGATGTGATTGAAATTGTAATTACAGTTGCTACTATTTAATAAAATCTAAAATTTACTATTAATCAAATCGCACTACAATTCAAATTTGTATTAAAATTTTAGTATTTCAGTATGGTAGAAAAATATAAGAAATATATTATAGTCTCATGTATGTTTAAAAGCAAATTTACTAATTACAATTTAACCATATAAAATCAATTTTCATTTTTGAAAAAAAAAAAATTCTTTTCACTGAGCATTATTCGATTTTTTATTTTTTTTCAAATGCCATATATTATTATTACCAAATAGTTGATTAAATTTATTGATATTAGGCTTCGGACTCAGTTTACTAATTACAACAATAACACTTGACCATAATGTCAAACAAACCCTATCTTGCACAAGAGTTCTGTTATGTTACCATAATGCTAGGATTCTCCATCAATTTGTTGGACACGTAGTGAATTTGAATTACTCAAGTAAAGTTACACATAGAGTATGAAGTTGATCGATAAACATGCAAGTCACAAGATCTAAATTTTATGTAAGCTATCTTTCCGTGGCGGTAATTCTTATTTTATTTATTTAATTTTTTTCTACATCACAATTAAATTTAACATTTTGGGAAGATTTCAGGGGATAGTATTTGGTACTGCTACAAATCAAACTTGTCTGGTTGGTCACTGGAGGAGTTCTTCTACCCAAGTTCAAGGAATGAACAAAGAATTACGAAGAGAAGGCACTTCTTCAGCATTTATGCTGCGTTGTTGGTCTCCTTTGACATCCAATACAGAACGAAGCATTTACGATAATTGCATATTCACGTACTCATAATCAACTTCTTCACCTGATAACGAATTCCATCCTTCTAAAACAAAAATAAAATTTATAAATAAAAATGTGTTCCGATAATTCTTATAGTTTGCATTTAAATGAATAACATCTTCTATTCGCAGCTATTTTTAAATGACACCCTCCAAGCTCGTGAACTGTAGGGTCCAAGCCTCCAAGCTGCTAGACTTCAGAATGCTAGAAGCCAAGCTCTTTAAATAGAATCATGTAAATGCCCTATCCCAAAAAATAAAATAATAATAATAACTAAAAAAATAATAAATGAAGCAAGTAGGAAAATGGGTGAGAATAAAAGGAAAAAGAATAATTTCTTTTTGTACATATTAGCTGCATAAGATTCTTCCTTCCAAGACATGTCGAGGAAAAGCATCAATATTTCGATTCCTTTCATACCCATTATTTTTTATTTTCCATTGCTAAGCTACCAAGACATCCACTAATATATGCACTTGTGCCTTTTATATGTACAAATGGGAGCGGGCATTCAACAGGTTGAATTAAAAAGAATTTAATTAATAAATATTTAGTTGCATAAATAGTTGACCGAAAGAAGGTAGTCACCTTTATTAGCAAGTAGCTATCGCTGAAAAAGAATAATTTAACTGTATGGAATTAAAGAGTGAGCGCAACTTCAAATATACAAAGGAAAATTCTCAGAATCAGATTAACTTCGTGATTGTACGTTTAACCTTATTGAATGTTTTTTTTTTTTTGTTTTGTTTTTCTTTTTGAGAGAGAATCGAACCTATTACCTTGATATGACAATGAATGATACCACAACATTCCATAATCTATAATTGTTGCGACAGACTCTCCAGAGCTCGCCGGCGCACCGCTGACCACCAACTCAGAGCGAGATGCATGGCGTTGGACACCCCCTTTCTTGGGGAGGGGGAATATTTTGAATTGGGAGTTGGGGGCATCAAGGGGCAGCAGGAAACATAGGAACGTGGATAAGTTTACTTTAAAATAGCAGCCAGCCAGTTGTATTTTAGGTGTTATTAAAATATTATAAATAATTTAATTTTTTAAAAATTTTTTAAAAATTAAAATATTTATAATATTTTATGAAAGTTTTAATTAATTATTATTTATTTATTTCTCTTTTTAATATATATAATTTGTCACAAAAGCTCTTGTTCATCTGAGTTGTAGAGAGTTTGAATGTGTTGTCGAAAAAATAGTTTAAACATACTGACTCGCTTGAGACACAGTAAAATGGTATTGTTATCAGAAATTTTGCATTTTTTTTTTTTTTTTTTAATGTTAATTTTTCTCTCTTTTTTTTTTTTTTTTTTATCTTTTCTCTCTTTTAATTTTTAATTTTTATATTTCCTTCCTTTCTTTTCTTTCCTTTATTTTTTCATTTTTCCTTTTTCATTCTTTTTACCTTTCACCGTGCCTTTTTTCCTTTGTCCATTGTGGTCTCTACAAATTCCCCCCCCCCCTTTTTTTTTTTCTCTCAACATCCCTTCATGTCAAATCAATTTTCATGTTTTCGGATCAACCCCAAGTTTTAAGTATGATTTTCTGGCTGATAAACCGTTCCTTTGATGAACGGTGTAAGGATTACTTTAACTTGATTTTAGTATAATTTGTCATATTTTCACGGCGTATCCTTTCATATAAAAGTCTTAATTAAATTTATAAAAACTAAACGATATGCTGCATATTTAAAGACATTATTTTTAAATAAGATATAGAGAAATTCAACATTAAATAACAAATATAAACAATATATGTGCAATCTAATAAATTTTCAATATATACCGGGACAAATAAATTTTTGTAGCTTGATAATTTTTTTTTGGTAGGATTTTTATTTCTTGATAAAAAATTTACTCTAAGGAAGGCTGTTTGGGATCTGCCACCAGGATGTAGCGAAAAGGGCTTAAATCCAATTTGTTTTGTCCCATCGGAGAAAGAAATTCACTTTCTTTTTCGTCCTCCTTAAGACAGGATAAGCAGAAAAGAAAGCTTTACTCACCTTTAACAATGAAAATATTTAGAAAATTCATTAAATGACATTTAATTACCTTTTGGGAGTAACATATCCATTACCAATAATGATTGATTATTAAGCAAATATATTAGGTATAAATTTCTAAAAATTATATGTATAAATATTTTAAAACCGTGACAGAAATCTTCTCATAATATTAATATTATTATTATAAATATTGATTATATATTTTTAATTGATTATAGTTAATAATAAAAATTATAAATATATTGTGTTTTGCATCTATTTACTCAACGCGTCTAATACAAGGGATATAAATTTCTGCAGGTAAAAAATTTAAAAAATGTAAGTAATTTTGTAAGATTTATATTAATTTAAATATATCCAAATGAAATCCGTGAAAAATGAAAATGGAAATCTTGGACATGTCCCACAGAAAAGTAACAAAATAATAAAATCCATTTTAGAGGGGGAGTGTAAGCATTTCTGTTTGTGTCCTCCGCTGCTACTATAAAGTTGGTTGGTGTCTTGGGCTCGAATCTCATACAGATCTCTCCGAGCCCCCCCACTTTACCTTACTGCATTTGAGCAGCTATGGCGGTTTCTGGCTCTCTTTCCATACCAAACCAGTCTTTTGCTCCATTCTCGAGAGTCCCAAGATCCAACCTTAGTTGTAGAAAGCAGGTAATTAATGAGGAGGAACGTTCTTTTCGTTGTACAAATATGTGAAATTCTCTATTCAACGAATTATGTATACATACATCTTGCTGCTCTGGCCACATGGAATTCATTTTTGTGGCTTTTCAAGATTGATTCTTTTCTTCTTTAGCAATGTTTAAGGAGCTATATTGGCTTGTTATTGATCTGAGTTTTTATTTTTCCAATATCATGTTTTGTGAATGGATTTCATGACGATTGGCTTTCTGGTTTCAGTTCTGTCTACGAGCATCTGCTAGTAGCCCTGATGATGAAGAAGGGAAAATAATGATAAGGAAAGAAAAAGATGGCTGGAAAATTGATTTCTCAGGAGGAAAACCAGCTACCCCATTGCTGGACACAATTAATTACCCTGTTCACATGAAAAATCTATCCGTACAGGTAGGTGTATATGTTCCTTTTTTATTTTTTGATCAAATATGTGTATATATACATATTCCTCAAAAATGGTCCATGATCATAGTGGTCGTTTTATTGTGATTAGGGTAAAGGTAGGTCATAATTATGTGGACGGCTTTGTTTTATCTTTCTGTTTCTTGGTCTTTCTCTTTGAAAAGTATTGCTTGTAATTTTCGGTTATTACTGCTATTAATAACTATCAGGATCTAGAACAACTGGCAGCAGAGCTCAGAGCAGATATTATATATACTGTATCAAAAACAGGAGGGCATCTTAGTGCAAGCTTAGGAGTGGTGGAGCTAGCAGTGACCCTGCACCATGTATTTAATACCCCTGAAGACAAAATCATATGGGACGTTGGTCATCAGGTAGAGACATTTTAATGTCCAAACAGAAATAGAAAGAGAAATGTCTTGGTTGATTGCCGGATGGATACCAGTTAGCATTAATATTGGTACAAATTTGCAGGCATACCCACATAAAATCCTAACAGGAAGAAGATCTAAGATGCACACCATTAGGACAACATCAGGGCTCGCAGGATTTCCAAAAAGGGATGAGAGTGTTTATGATGCTTTCGGTGCAGGACATAGTTCTACAAGCATCTCGGCTGGTCTTGGTATGTTTAGCTTTCATTATCAATTTTTCTGTCATGTGTCACACATAGATTAAACCATGTAGAAGATGAATCCAATTACATATTACAAACCAAAGTTAAATACTGTATCAAGTCTAAAGTATGTTCTTGAATTTTACAAATAAAAAAATAGGTATGGCTGTTGCACGAGACATTTTAGGGAAGAAGAACAACGTCATCTCTGTAATTGGAGATGGAGCCATGACAGCAGGCCAAGCCTATGAGGCCATGAATAATGCAGGATTCCTTGATTCAAATCTGATTGTGATATTGAATGACAACAAGCAAGTATCTTTACCAACTGCAACTCTTGATGGCCCTGCAAATCCAGTTGGAGCCCTTAGTAGGGCTTTGACCAAGGTCCAAGCAAGCCCTAAATTCCGCAAGCTTCGTGAAGCGGCAAAAGTATGTGTTTCTCTGTTCATTGTTGTCTTCAAGATTTATTCCTTGTATTGATGTCTGACACGTCTTTCACCGGTTGAAGAATGTCACAAAGCAAATTGGTGGACAAGCATATCAAGTTGCAGCAAAGGTAGATGAATATGCAAGAGGAATGATGAGTGCTTCTGGGTCTACTCTCTTTGAGGAGCTTGGGTTATACTATATTGGCCCAGTTGATGGGCACAACGTTGAAGATCTAGTGACTATATTTCAAAAAGTGAAAGCAATGCCAGCACCAGGACCTGTACTGATCCACATTGTAACAGAGAAAGGAAAGGGCTATCCTCCTGCTGAGGCAGCAGCTGATAAAATGCATGGTAAGGCTGCAACTTTGATATTTCAGGATGAAGTTATGAATTCTAGCAAGGATCCTTATTCTTTCATATTCTCAGGAGTTGTCAAGTTTGACGTTAAAACAGGCAAGCAACACAAGGCAAAATCCCCAACCCTTTCATATACACAGTACTTTGCTGAATCTCTAATTAAAGAAGCTGAAATAGACAAGAAAATCATAGCCATTCATGCTGCAATGGGTGGGGGTACTGGTCTCAATTATTTCCAAAAGAGGTTTCCTGAACGCTGCTTTGATGTTGGCATTGCTGAGCAACATGCTGTAACATTTGCGGCCGGTTTGGCCACAGAAGGTCTCAAGCCATTCTGTGCTATATATTCATCATTCCTGCAAAGAGGCTACGATCAGGTGAGCAATCACGTGAAATGAATTGGACAATAATTTGCTGCAGGTTTTTGCAATAACATCTATTTTGGGAACAAAGGTGGTACATGATGTGGATCTCCAAAAGTTACCAGTTCGTTTTGCCCTGGATCGAGCGGGTTTGGTTGGTGCAGATGGACCCACCCATTGTGGAGCATTTGATATTACATACATGGCTTGCTTGCCCAACATGGTAGTCATGGCTCCATCAAATGAAGCTGAGCTGATGCACATGGTTGCTACAGCAGCAGCTATAGATGACAGACCCAGCTGCTTCAGATTCCCAAGGGGCAATGGCATAGGAGCAGCTCTTCCTCCCAATAATAAAGGAACCCCACTTGAGGTTAGCATAAATGGATCAACAAATAGAATTGGTAGCATAAAAACAAAAAATAATAAAATAATAAGACACACACACACATATCTAAACTTTTTATCTGGGTTGTCTTTTGATTATTTAATAGATTGGAAAAGGCAGAGTGCTGATGGAAGGCAATAGAGTTGCTTTTTTGGGATATGGTGCCATAGTTCAACAATGTGTAGAATCTGCAAGAATGCTCAGAAACCTAGACATTTTTGTGACTGTGGCTGATGCAAGATTTTGCAAACCTTTAGATACGAACCTTATCAGACAATTGGCTAGTGAGCATGAATTCCTAATAACTGTGGAAGAGGGCTCCATAGGAGGTTTTGGTTCCCATGTATCTCACTTCCTTGGTTTATCTGGTATTCTTGATGGCCCTCTCAAGGTAACATTGCTATATTCTCAACATGAAGATTCCAAGCTATTCTCTAGAAGGATGTAACATTCTGTTTTCGATAGTCTGGCTCTAATTCTTTTAGAGTTTTGTCTGCAGTTAAGAGCCATGGTTCTTCCTGATAGATATATTGACCACGGGTCACCCCAAGATCAACTTCATGAAGCAGGACTCTCCTCACAGCATATTACCGCAACAGTCTTATCTCTCCTGGGGAGGCCAAAGGAAGCTCTTCAGTTCAAGTGAGCACAAAAACGATCAGAATATTGCCTTAGGAGTAGAAAAAGTTGAACGCTGTCCTGTAAACTGCAGCTCAGAAGTTCGCACCTGTTGTGTCAATGTACAAAGGTTTAAGAGTCTTCCAAAAGCTCACTGCCATAAGACTAAAGCGTCCAAATTTAGGATTACAAGTGATTCATTCAAGGAAGCACCAACGGTGTCCTTGACGGTTTAACTCTGATCAAACATCCTATGAAACCTGAAATATCAAAAGAGATGAAGAAGATGAAAGTTCTCTTAGAACGTTCAGCTGTTTATCGTTGTGGAAAGTAACCATGTTTACTAATATTTAGCCAGTGGACTACAATTTAAATTATAAGTTGAAAGCAACTACAAGAATCCAGCATTTAATATTCTACCACCAAGAAATCAGGATGGATAAGGAAGCCATCCATCTCATGACAGCAATGCAAAGCAAGTAGTAGAAGGGATATGACCCCAAATGACCAGTAAATGTGACAAATGAATAAGATATATAACAAAAATTCCAAATACAAAGCAATTCTTCGGGCACCCATTACTCCTAGCACTCCATGGTATTGTTCCTTCTACATTGAAATTCATTTCCCCATCTCCTAGGATTTGTAGCTATTCCTTCTCAAATATTTGTTGTTTTCATAGTATAGATAAACGTAAAATCTGTTAGCATTGGTTTTTTTTTTTTTTTTATCTTTTTCCATGAAGCTATAAAATAAACATGAATTCAATACCCTTATGTAAGTCGGGTCCTCACTCCTGCCAAATTCAGAGAAACGAATCCACGTTGATTTATCCAGTCAGCAGCTTGTGGTTTATATATATATATATATATATATATATATGTGTGTGTGTGTGTGTGTGTGTGTCTAGATGACACATGGTTAGACACTCAACTGCCACTCTTGATGCATATGTTGCTGGTTTCACAATATAAATGGAAACAACAGTAAAATGATTGCAAGTACTTCTAATTTTTATCTATCTGTTTAATGTATTAATAAAATTATGTTATTCAGAGCGACCATTCTAATCAGAGCTCCGTTCCAAACGTTCCGCACGTGTTTAAGCCACAGTGGATGATTCCGGTAATCGATCTCCACGGCTTGTTCCCAGACGGAAGGAAGCCGGTCTGTTGAAATCCTTCTGAGATTCCACCTATTGCACGTATTTGATCCACGTGTTGGTATTACATCTGACGCGCCAAATCTGATCCTCCGTTCCTGCTGCCGCTACTGTTGTTGCCGCCGTTGCTGCTGCTTCTGCTTCCTCGTCGCTGTTGATCCTCGAACTCCTTCCGCCCACAGAGCCGGTAAACGGCAAGCTCGATTGTTTCGGTGATTATTTGGGAGGCCAGATCTCTGCCTCTCCGCCTCTTGTCGTTAGGGAGCTTCCCGGAGAATCTGCTCGGCGGTGATCTAGAAGAGAAAAGTACAGAGACTTGCAGTTAAGGGTTAGATTGCAAATAACAAAAGTTTGGATCCAGATTAAAAATAATACAAATTTGAGGGTCAGATTGAAAATAATAAAAGTTGGGGTCAAATCAAAAAATTATGAATTTTAACTTGAATGGCATAATTTCCGTTTCAGTTGCCTAGATAAAAAAATATTATAATAAATAGAATGTATAGATAAAAATTTTACTTGATTATAATAAATTATTGAGTATTGTGAAAAATAAAATTATAAAACTCATAATAGATGTCATAAAAATGTAAAAAGTTGTTTATCGAGAATTACAATTACAAAAAAAGGATAAAAAGATAATCTATTTCATCCATCGCGAGGTAAATGATGAAATTTTTGAAAAGATTACAAAAACAACATTGTCAAAGTAAACGTAAAATATTTTAACGACATCATTTCAAGGTACAGATAGAGTTAAAAAAATAAAATTACAAACACAAACCTTATAACGTCAGTATGAAATTTTGAAAATAGAAACTTTAAAATCAGTTTCACTTTATATAAATAGAGTATTTGCCCTAACAAATCAAATTACAATCTATAAAAAGCAATGATTAGGTGAAAGTTGAAAATATCTTATGGACACTCATATTGCAGTATGAACACATCGTGATTGTTATTAAAGAAGCATATGATTTGTACCAGATGTCAGTTAATGTATTAATAGGCATGTTGCAAGCTAATGAACAACGCGTGAATGAGAAGTGCACTAAGAAGCCAGTAGAGCAAATATTTCAAAGTTAGGCTCCTACCAAAAACAATCAAAGTAATCAATCAAAGTAGAAGCAATGTTATTCTCATAGAAGAGGATGAGGATGTGGTAATAATTACTACAACAATAGAGTTCAAGAAGGTCATTATAACAATTATGAAGATGGTGATAATTAATATAATGATCAAAGGAGATCAGATTAGATGTATAGATATTGAGGTTAAGGCCAAGGAAGAGGTTATGGTAGAGGAAGACATGACAATTCTCACATTGAGTGTTACTCTTGTCATAAGTATAGTCATTATACTAGTGAGTGCATGTTTCAATGATATAATCAAATAGCTCATTGTGTACAAAAAGGAGATTCAGATGGTGAAAATGAAACATTTATGATGGTTATTGCAGTTACTAAAAAACTAAACTACAATAATTGGTTCCTTGACACCAGGTGTACCAATCATATGTGTAGAAAAAATGAGCTCTTTGTTGATCTTGATGAGTCAATCCGCTCGACAATTAAGTTTGCTAATGATAATAGTGTTCCAGTGATAGGAAAAGAGCAAATTCTTAACAAGTTAAAAAATGAAGATCATAATTACATCTCAAATATATTTTATATACCAAACATGAAGAACAACTCACTTAATTTAGGCCAATTACTTAAAAAAAGGGTATAACATGTAGTTATATGATAACTGTCTCTCAATTCTTGATGGGAAAGGTACATTCATTCTTAAAGCCTCTTTAACAAAGAATTGGATATTCCGAATTGATATTACCACTGATGTTTACACTTGTCTAAATGTTATTATCAAAGATGAGTCTTGGTTATAACATCTTCGTTTTGACCATCTAAATTTTCGCAGTTTAAAGTTGATTGAATAAGGAAACATGGTGATAGACTTGCCTAAGATACATCATTCTAATCAAATTTATGAAGTATATATTCTTGTCAAACAGAACAGACAACCCTTTATGACAAGGACTTGGCATGCAAGACAACTACTCCAGCTTATTCACTTTGATGTTTGTGGCCTGATGAGTGTGTCATCACATGGCAATAATAGGTATTTTCTTACCTTTATTAATAATTTCACAAGAAAGACGTAGGTTTATTGCATGTAAAAAAGGCCTAATGTGTTTGATTATTTTAAGAAGTTTAAGGTTTATGTTGAAAGATAAAGTGGATACTATATTAAAATTCTAAGAACTGATGGAGATGGTGAGTATATTTCTAATAAGTTCAAAGAATATTGTGAAATACAAGGAATAAAGCATGAAGTCATAATTTCCTATACCCTACAACATAATGAGGTTACTGAAAGGAAGAACAAATCAATTATAAATATGGTAAGAAGCTTGTTAGAGGCCAAGGGAGTTCCTAATTCATTTTGGGCAAAAATTGTGTTATGTGATGTTTACTTGTTGAATACATCTCCAATAAGTATTCAGAATGTCACTTTTGAAGAATATGGAGTGGTTTTAAGCCTAGTGTAAAGCATCTTAACGTATTTAGTTTTATTGCTTATGCTCACGTTCTAGTAGAGACAAGGATAAAGTTAGATGATTAAGAAATGAAAACAATTTTTCTTAGCTATATAAAAAGAGAATATAAGTTATTCAATCATATGAAAAAGAAGGTAATTATGAGTAGAGATGTAACTTTTGCTAATGATGAAGTTTGAAACTTTGATACTAAGGAGCAACATAACTCTCAGATACGTTTAATTGCTATTTTGGGAAAAGAAAAAACTTAAGCTGTAATCCCCATTGTAAATGGGGAATTCTCACCAGTTGATGCAAAGAATCCTACGCCATAAGTTCTACGAGAGAATGGAAGACTAAAAAGAAATCACCAATAATCAATTAGATTGTAAGACTATGAGGTAATCCTTAATAATGTTATCAATCATGATGGAGATTTAATGTACTTTGCTTTGTTTGTAGATTATGAACTAGTGACATTTGATGAGACAATTCAAAATACAAAGTAGATAAATGTCATAAATAAAGAAATCAAGTCAATTAAAAAAAATGATATATGAGAGTTTAATACTATTTAATGAGGTCAAAAGTTTATTGATGTAAAATGAGTTTTCAAGATTAAGAAGAAATTCAATAGAAAATAGAGAAATATAAAGTAAAATTAATTGTAAAAAGATTTGAATAACAACTTAATAATAATTATCACAAAAATTATTAAAAAAAATTCATCAAATTAATATGAAATACAAATATTAAAATTAAAAATATCATTTAATTAAAATTAAGAGAGATATTGATATTAATATAAATTAAGAGTCAATTTAAATTAAATTTTATTTAAAATTTAATTATTTTAATAAATTTAAATATTTATTTTTATATTTTTAAATTATTAATATATTAATATAAATATTTTTAAATTATTATATATTTATTTTATTATATTAATAAAATTATATTATTTTTTTTTTAGAATGACATCAGAGGCACATTTCAGACGTTGATCATGGCCTTGCCACTCGGTCCCCGATGGCCAGCGGGGAATTCGGTATAGCAGCTCGCGTTCGTTTGCGCTGCGCGTTCCCGCTGGACTGGACACGTGTTAGCTCTAGGAAGTATGGTTCCGAAAGTGACTTCGGTTCGCCAGTTCAGGCTCAACTCCTTGCTTTACGTTAGCGGACCTTCAGGGCGGGCCGGGGCTCTGCGCTCTTTCTTTCTGTGTGGGACGATGCCGGGGAGAGAAGGGAAGACTTTTTATGAGTTTTAGATTTAGATTTGTTAGATTTATGCTAATTAAATTTTCGTTATTTAACAATTAATAAAATAAAATTTATGCTACACACGCATAAACATGTACGTGGTTTTGATCACTTATATATATATATATATAATCAAATTAATTTTTTTTTTTTGTATAAATCAAGAATAATTAGAAAGGCCCAAAGCAAATGCAAGCCCAAAGCCACCAGCTGCATTCCTCTCTTGGCTGCTGAGCCGCCATTTCTTGTCTTTCTCAACTCAAGCTCCCTCTTTCTTCCTTGTTGTTTTCCTTCCAGCTCGGTCTGATCCCCCCAAAAAAGAGAGAAATAGTAATAACAGAGCCTAAAAATGCACCAAAAACCCTGAAAAAAAAAAAAACAAACTTTTCTCGATGCATGGAGCCGTCAACGCTGTCCGATCATTCAAGATGAGATCATCAACGGCCATTATTCGCCAAGGTGAGTCGCCAATCCTCTATTTCCGACACCGCCACTGCCACGCACGACCCGTCTCCACCTCCTCAACCGCCCCTCTTCCGGCGGACCCGGACTCACTGGATATCTCAACTCAGCTTCTCTCAATACTCTCACACAAGAATTGGCAAAAACATCCTTCCCTCCGTAGACTGCTACCGAACATATCGCCATCCCACTTATCATCTCTCTACAGCAAGAACCCAAATCTTGATCCCCAAATTTCCCTTAACTTCTTCGAATTCATTGCTCGAAAACCCGGGTTCAACCACACCGTCCAGTCCCATTCACATCTTCTGAAAATCTTGATCCTTAATGACTTCTTCAATGTTGCTGAGAAAATCCGGGTTTCTATGATCAGAAGTTGTGCTTGCATTGATGACGTTCATTTTGTGCTGGATTGTGTAAGAGAAATGAATAGAGGTGATAGTCAGGTTGGATTTAAGCTTGGAACTAGGGGCTATAATGAGTTGTTAATGATGTTGTCCAGGTTCTTGTTGATTGATGAAATGAAGAGAGTTCATCAGGAGATGTCTGACGATGCAGTTTTGCCTAATATATTTACCTTAAATACGATGGTTAATGCATATTGCAAGTTGGGAAATATTGTTGAGGCTAATTTGTATGTGAGTAAGATTATTCAGGCGGGGTTCTGGCCTGATACGTTTACTTATACTTCTTTGATATTGGGGTATTGCAGGAATAAAGATGTGAATGGTGCATATAGGGTGTTTAATGTGATGCCGAAAAAGGGTTGTCGAAGAAATGAGGTTTCATACACAAATCTTATACATGGTCTTTGTGAGGCTGGAAGGGTCGAAGAGGGTATTTCTTTGTTCAAGAAGATGGGGGTGGATGATTGTTATCCAACGGTACGTACCTACACTGTGATTATAGATGCACTGCTTAAATGTAATAGAAAAACAGAAGCAATGGATTTGTTTGATAAGATGAGGGAGAAAGGTTGTGAGCCAAATGTTCATACTTACACAGTGGTGATTGATGCCATGTGTAAACAAAACCAGTTTGAGGTGAGTAGAAACATGCTGAATGAGATGGTGCAGAAAGGATTGGTACCAAGTGTGGCTACCTACAATGCCTTGATTGATGGGTATTGCAAGAAGGGGAGCATGGAGGCTGCACAAGAGATTTTTGATTTGATGGTTTCCAATAAGTGCAAGCCAAATGAGCGTACATACAATGAACTGATATGTGGCTTCTGCAAAATCAGAAATGTGCACAAGGCAATGGCATTGCTTAGCAAGATGCTTGAAGATAAGTTGACCCCAAGCTTGATAACATACAATTCATTGATTCATGGGCAATGCAATGTAGGTAATTTAGATAATGCTTATAGATTGCTAGATTTGATCGATGAACATGGATTGGTTCCTGACCAATGGACTTATGGGGTTCTGATAGATGCCCTTTGTAAGCAAAAGAGGGTAGAGGAAGCTCATGTTTTATTCAATTCTCTCAAAGGAAAAGGCATAAAACCAAATGAGATAATATACACCAGTTTAATTGATGGCTACTGCAAAACTGGCAAAGTAGAAAATGCCAGTTCTCTGCTGGAGAATATGATTTCTGATCACTGTTTGCCAAACTCATCCACATACAATGCCCTGTTATATGGGTTATGCAAAGAAGAAAAAGTGAAAGAAGCATTGTTGCTATTGGAAAATATGGAAACGATGGGTCTGAAGGCAACAGTTCCTACTTATACAATCCTTATTGTACAAATGCTGAAAGAAGGCAATTTTGACCATGCTCACAGGGTTTTCAACCAAATGGTTTCTTTGAGATATAAGCCTGATGTATATCCTTACACTGCATTTATTCATGCGTATTGCAGGACAGGAAACCTTAAAGAGGCAGAGGATATGATGGCTAGGATGCATGAAGCTGGAGTAATGCCAGACTCACTGGCTTATACTTTGTTAATTGATGCATATGGAGGTTTACAATTAATAGATCGTGCATTTGATGTCCTCAAGGGCATGTTTGATACTGGTTGTGATCCTACTCACCACACATATGGCATATTAATCAAGTATCTTTTAAAGGAAAACAGCAGCGAAACAAGAGTGAATTTGGTTCCAAATGTCTCATTTTCTGATTTCATTGATGTGTGGAAGATGATGGAGTTTGAGACTGCTTTAGATCTTTTCAAACAAATGCTTGTACATGGTTGTACACCTAATATTAGCACTTATGGCAAGCTCATCATAGGACTCTGTAAAGTGGGACGTGTGGAAGTGGCCTGGAGGTTATTTGATCACATGCATGAAAGAGGAATGTCACCCTGTGAAGAAATTTATAACTCTCTTCTACATTGCTGCTGTGAGCGGGAATTGTATGCAGATGCTATTAGATTACTGCATGCTATGATGGAGCATGATCATTTGCCTCTCTTAGATTCTTTAAAGGTGCTTGTCTGTGGCCTATATAAGCAGGGAAACAATGATGAAGCTAAAACTATTTTTTGTAATTTGCTTCATTGTGGCTACAATTATGATGAAGTGGCTTGGAAAATACTCATTGATGGCATACTAAGGAGTGGCTTTGCTGATTCATGCTCTGAACTACTGGGTATCATGGAAAAAAGGAGCTGCACAATCCATCCTTCTACATATAAAATGTTGATTGAAGGATTTGATGGAACATAATTCATGGTGTTAGCATTGGAACTGTTGTACTTGGAAGAGGAATTGTCACTTCAAGTGCTCACATTGAGGCTCATGCATGCAGAAGGAAAGATACAATCTTGCAGCATGCAATGTCCAGAGAAGCTGGTCAGTTTATTTTTCAACTAAAGCATCTGAACTAGCTTGACATTGAGTGAGCAGCTCCTCTATGGGATACACAAACTGCAGCAGCAGCATCTAAAGCAACAAGCAGGAGGCAAGTGAGTATTAACCTTCTTAGGCCAGATTTTTGAATGTTTATTCTTTGTTCTGTTGCTTTGTTTCTCTTTTTCAGAAAATATTTTTATTTGCAAAAAGGAATCATAGTGGAGTAGTAACTAGTCACATTATACCATGATATATCTAAGCATCAATTTCATGCACTTCATCTTTGCATGTAGCTGTGCACAGTTAAAAATAGTTTGAAGCTGTTTTGATAGGATCATAACTGAAGGCATTTTAACCAAAATTTCCCTGTAGCTAGGTGATATTTGAAGAAAATATTTTAAGGCAAGTGAGAAAGAACTTGGTATCATAAATTACTAGTTTCAATTAATATTTGAATAACTTCTTACTGAATTTTCTGTTTGTGTGTGTGTGTGTGGGTCCCATTGCTGATAAATGAGGTACTGTTTGCATTCCATTTTTGACAATGTATTGTTATGTTGTCTCTTTCGTATATATTAGCATTTATGTTTGTGCTTTTCACACAATTGAGACTAATGAACTTACATTCTGTTTATGTAAATGAGTTCATTCTTTCCTCCTACCATAGTTTTTACATGCCAATGTAACTGTTGCTTTATGTTTTGGCCTTATCATCCTGTTATATTACACTGTCTTTCTGCAAGTGATCAGCATTCTACAGACATTGGTTTCTCTTCCTTGTGTTAATTCTCCTGATTTTTATTTGTACCTGCCTTCCTTTCCATTTCACTTGTTAATAAAATTTCACTGATGTTAGGTGACCAGTAGCAATTGAGTGTTCACTGTGTATGCTATATGATGATGCTTTTTTTCAAGTGACAATGAAAGCCTAGGTACTGTAACATCCAGAAATGGTGCTTGTATCACATTTCTGTTTTTTTTCTTCCTGGTTGTATGACAAAACCCTCATCAAAGGTTAAGGACATAGAGTGCACACCACTTTACCTCATTTGAACTGTTAAACAACTGAACTGCATATTTTTAACAGGATAAGAAAAGTTCAAACAAGGCAATTCCTGACGAATGTTTTGTTATAAAGTTGCAATAATGGTTAATCTGCAGGAATACTTTCTTTATCTTGCTAGGCAAGGTCCCATTGACGGATGGATAAATGGAGCAGGAGTTGATTGACATATCTGCATCTTAAAATGCTAAAATGCTGCTTATGGATGCTTAAACCATGACAATCAAACCAAATTCAGTAAGGTAGGTGGTTTGGAAGTTCAGCAGCAGATGTCTGCATCAATATGGCACTGAGTTGCTTTGAACTTGTGATCAAAAGTTTGCTTATTTTTTCATGTCACATTTATACCATTTGTGCTGCAGAATTCTGGTGTGTTTCAACCACAATCATCACTCTTGCATCAGATAAGTCAAGAGAATCACTGGAATAACATGAGCTAAAGATTGTATGAACATACCCTACATCCTTCTATTAGTTCTTTTTTCTGTATACCCTGGGTTTTTTTAATGACCTCATGCTAAGAGAAGGTAGACATACATTTTAATTACTTATCATTGGAATAACAGTGAGCCAAATAGTGTATAAATTTTTTGAACATCTCTTATATGCATGTTCTTAAGCTTGTTTTTCAATGAAAAAGAAATGTTAAATGAGAAAGATACATGAAGTTTGCAACTTTTTAAAATTTATGTTTATTTTGATTTGTGTCAAGTAGGCTTTTGCACTAATTTTTAATCTCAATTTGAACATGCAAAATGATGCGGGTTGCCAATCGCTGCACTGCAAGTTCCATGATTTTGAAAATTTACAGAAGTTCAATAGATCATTTTATCTTTACAATCTAGTCTATATTGATTAAACTTTTCCAAAGAAAAAAATTAAACAATGTATATATTGATAGACACTATTCAGTTTTAGTTAGCAGTTTGTTGTTTAGTGGGGTCATTACAATTTTTTAGATTGACTGCAGTTTATGCTGTTTTCTAGGGGCTATACTGAACTCTTCTTTGTATTTTTACTTTCCCTACATAGATTTTGATTTGAGGAATATTGGATGCACTTGGGCTGGAAGCAAAGTAAAAAAAAGATGGTGAAACTAGAGCGGCACCTCTCGTCGTTTGGAAAAAAGATGGAGTATCCAATGATTGTCGTGGGTTTAGTTTTGCCACCCATTTTTATTGTTAAGGTCGTCCTTCTAACTTTTCTTGCTCACTTTGCCCATCCAAGTGGTAGGAAGCCTATAAATCGTACTTTCCCTTCTAAAAGATTAGAATTTGAGAACAATGTCAATTTAGCTCTAGTGAAAAAAAGGAATCATTTAGAAAAAAAAGGGAAGAACAGTGCAGTAGAGTTTGCCTAAAGAGGGAAATGCAACCAATCGAAGAAAGCTAGCTCAACCCTTCTGAAAATTTGAGTAATATTTATTAGCAGCATCATATTTCTTTTAGAAAAGCTAAGAAAGACTGAACTCTTAACAAGGTAAATGGGCAGATCAAAAGAGCTCCAAATGGCTGCATCTCCATGGCTGGCTTTTGGTCTTCTGATCCCATTCCTAGAGCTCTCTAAGCTCATTGTGCAAGAGGGTCACAAGATCTCTTTCATGTCTCCTCCGAGAAACATCCAGCGTTTGCCAAAGGTCTCCCCAAATTGGGCACAAAGCATAAACTCTGTAAGCCTTCCTTAATCTTCCATAGAACATTTACCGCCCAATGCAGAAGCCACCTCGGATTTGCCTTCCGTGAAAGTTCCGTATCTCAGGACAGCTTTGAATTGCCTCCAAGACTCTCTGTATGCTTTTTAACGTTTGTGTATAACAACAGAAGTGTATGCTCTTAACCTTTGTCGTGTGGCTTTTTTATACAACTACAAATCAATTTTTGTAACTAACTGAAAAGTGAGGTGCAACTTTTATAAAAATAAAATTGTTTTGACATTTTTTTTCTATGAATAAGAGTTTGTTATATTTTCTTTTCATAAACTTAAAATATTTTATTCACAACACTATACCGAAATTCTTCCGACAAAGTGTCACCGTATATGCGTATATATTTTTTGTCTTTCGTCTTTATCTACCCCTAAACTTGCATTTTCCACTAAATCCAATGCCGTATGATATACATGTACTCGATGAAGTCATAAGTTTTCATCGATTTTCGGGGGGCCGAAAAAGAAAAAGGGGAGGCTCTTTGGGAAAATCAAATCGCGTCAGGAAGGGGTCGAACCTTCGACCTTCTGCTTAGGAAACAGACGCTCTATCCACTGAGCTACAGACGCTTATGCCCAATCTTCAAATTGAGTTAATATAATCTTTTATAATAAAATTTTGAAGGGATAAATTTTAAAAATATGGAAACCGAAGATCTCTATCAGCTTTCGCTACTAAAAGCTTCGTTTCTGTCACCAACTGTTTCTATTAGTAATCTGTTAAGGTTCCACTAAAATTTAATGCGTTTAATTAAGAAAATAATATACGATCTAAATTATGTATTTTAATTAATGATTGTAATTTTTTGATTTTTTTTATAATTATAACTAGCTATTTAAATTGTATTTCATCCACTTTTTCTATCAATTCACTGTAGCTATTATTATTATTCAAAACCGAACGCCTTGTTTCTATTAGTAACTGCTAACATTACTTCCGAGACGTGGGGTGGGGCATATATGAGTCAAGGGTCTTGTCTCCGGTATTTAAGGATTGACATTTTCATAGCAGTTCACAAAAATCTTGACCAAAGTACAACACCATAATACAACATTAAACACTAATTAACTGCTCAAATTAATATTATTAGAGCATCCACGCATTAACAGATTCTACGAAAATGACAAAAGGGTGGCCCATGTAATTGAGTTAGCTACCGACTTGCAAGTTCAGCTGCCTACTGCACCTCACATTCCTAACCCACCCCCCCCCCGCCTCCTACAATTGGTTTTGCTTCATATTCATTTAACCGTTATCTTTTACGGATAAAATACTGTGGAATGGTTTTGTGAAACCCAACGGTTCCTCCTAAGTCGAGCCATTTCTTCGGCGGCATGATTCAGTTGGAGTCTCCTAATATTTGACAGAAGATGTAACAAGAAGCCTAGTTTCAGAACCAGGCTTTCCTTTCAGTCCATTTTTAATTTAATTCTATGTTTGTTATATATATATATATATATATACACATCTCTATGCTGTAGTTCACTTGTCACAAATATTTTATTTTATTATTTTAAAAAGATTTATTTACTGATATATTCATTAAATTGTATTTATATAAGATATGTATTTTGTAAAAAAATTTATTTCAATAGATTTAATAATAGAAATAAATAAATCAAAATTTTAATAATAAAAATATTATATATATATATATATATATAAGTTAGATTAAAATTTAATTTTTTATTTAATTTTTAAAATATTTGTAATTTTAATATTATATATGATATAATTTTAAAAAATTTTTAATAATAAGATAATAATAACAAAATAATAATTAATATAATAAATTTTTTAATAAATAACATAAAAATAATTAAATAAATTATATATTTTTATATCTCATTTATTATATTATTATAAGTAATTGACTAAAAAATTATTATATACACGAAAAATTATAACAATTGATGTTGATTCATATATTTGAAAATGGTCACACCATCCTTGTTTGCTTCTTTTATTTTATTACAATTTTTAATAAGTTATATAATTAAGTTAATAAAAGTCCAAGTCATCAAATAGCTCCTCACTCCATGTTCTTCTCCCGCTGACCACTTTCAAATACAGGCATGTAATCAACTCAGATTTTCAGTTAAAACCGTCTCGCGAGATGCCTCTGGCAATCCTTAACTAACCCAACACTGGTGACGGCCTCGTGTAGGAATTAAGTAAACACCATCTTTTCTTATAATGGGGATTGCATCTGGGCATGGTTTGGTGTCCCACTTTGAACATGGACTACCAAATCCGGTTTTACAACAAAGTGGAGAATGCGATAACACTCGACACAAACCTGACGTTTGAGGGTCCCACTATTTAAACTCCCACTAAAAGTGACTGTGAAGGGCCTCTTTGTCCACAAAAAGGCATTCTTGCACTAAAATCACTCCTAGTCAACAAAGAATCCAACCTTGGTTTCAGGGCTTGGTGGATCATTATGTTGCAATTCCGTTATGACTAAAATTATTTGAGGACATCAGAGAATTCAGGTAAACGTACTGCTCTAACCGAAGTGAAATTGGTGGTGAAGTTGGTGGGGTTTGGGTTTCCGGAGGGGTTCTTGACGTCATCGAAAAGCAAGTTCCAAAGTCGCATTAACGGGGATTAGTTCATCCACTAAAACATGACCTCTCACACCCAGCATTTTTAAGTGCCTTTTGTCTCACTTGCGAGGTGACCTATTCAATTGTCGCAACTATCTTGTCTTTTTAATGGAAAAAAAAAAATCTCATAAACAAAAATTAATAATATAAATAAAATTAAAACTCAAAACTTGATTTGATTTGTAAATCCTACAATTCAATTTTATTTTAATAATTTGTTATTCAGCTATTTTTAATTGGGTTCTATTCCTTGTGCACTCAAGCCCTCGTTGGATTTCACTGATATTGAGAGGTAGGACGGTCAAGGGTCTATCTCATTTTCTTTTTTCTTTTTTTTTTTTTTTTTGTGTTTCCTCTTAAACTCACGGTCATTTTGTCACAATGATCACGTCATTTTACCATTTACCTCTTTTTTGTATTATAGCTAATGATAGTGACAATACACGACGATCTTTAGTGCTAAAAAGCATTTAATTGCATCATTTTCAATGTCTGTTTAACTCAAGTAAGCATTTGACAAATAGGCACCGCCGTGAAATCCCCTAAGATATTTGTTCAGGCATCTAGTCTCAATTTCAAAATTCAAACCTTAGTCCTCACAATTAAAAAAAAAAAAAAATCACATACACACACACAAATAAATTCTCAACCATAGTAATTATAATAAATTTAACTCAATTTTTAAAATATAATAATTTTGTTATTACATAATTTTTTATAATAAATTTATCATACTATTAAAATTACTAACATTTTTTTATTAATTTACCTAATAATTAAAATAATATAATTTTATTTATGTCGTCAAGTTGAACACATTATCCTAATATGTTATTCAAAATAATAAAAAATGTTAGCAAATTTTAATAACAAAATATATTTATTAAAAAAAATTATTATGACAAGAAAATTATTATATTTTAAAAGATGGGTTAAATTTATTATAACCCATAAAGTTGATCATTTATATGTATACTAATCTTACAAAAAGCAGAGGCAGAGAGAGATAATGGTGACTGGAACTAACAGTTGAGCCTTAAATACCAAAATTGAAATGGTTGAAAAAAAATACAGAAGCGTTAGAGAAAATAGCAATTATTGATTAAATTTTAAAAATAAACATATAATTTATTATAACTATTGATTATAATTAATTATTATATAGAAAAAAATTTATTAATTTAATTGATATCTATGATAAGTTATATTTAATTTTGAGTCAATTTTTATGTATTTTTGTGATAAAATTTTAAGTTGATACGATATTATTATGATTTTTTATCTAGTAAGTGGCGTTAAAAACATTATCATTTTTTTTTTTATATATATATTTTTAGTCAGCCACTCTCAATGGTGGCCAAAGCTCCTCTTTGGCTCGTGCCAAAAAAGTACAAAATTGGCAGAGGACAACGGCCTGTGCTACGTTGTCGTGCCGTTGGCCTAAACAACTATGAGATGAGATGGGTCATCCATAGCCAACTGCTTTGTCTCTTGTACCAGAGCCTTTTGCCTGTAATTGCTCCCTCAATTTGCTTTAGTTTAAAGATTGTGCCTTTTGGGTTTTGATGCTACTTGGTCAAAATCCTTGCGTCTTAGAGGCCAATCCAGCGAACCACTCCCCGTCCACTGAAAGCTGTTCAGTCAAAACTTCCATCTCTTGCTAAGCTCCTACTTATTTCCTTTTGTTAAACAACATGTGTTATGTTGGTAATCAAACACTTAAAATTGCAAAGGGAAGACCCACGTACACAAGGAACAACCGTATGTATCCAGTGATTGTGGTCCACATTTGGAGAGCCGTAAGCCCCAAACTGACAGTCTTGTATTCCAATTTTCATCGAGTTGTAGCCATCACTTTTCCAAACACACATTCTCTTCTCTCGGGAAATTTGCAAAGTTTTGAAATCGTTCCAAATCAAAGTTTAAAATGGTCCATCGTTTAGTCATCAATTGATGCCAGAACAACCTAACGTACATCTTCTTAATCTTATCAGCAACCTCCTTCTTTATATTATGATTTATGAGTATCACATCCTTTCCCTTTCAATTTCAGTATTTCCGTATTTTTCCTTGTGGTTTTATCCTCCCACCTTTAACACAGTTAATTGATATGGTAATTTATTAAAAATTTTACTTGTACCAACGCGATAATAATCAATACATCAATATTTAAAATTTAATTTTATAATCAAATTTATTATTATTATTTACATGAAAGAAAAGGTTCTTTATAATAGCAATAACCTCTTGTCTCAATTTTTTTTTTTTTTATTTCCTTGAGATTTTATTAAGTTATGAAACATATAATTAAGAGTTAGTTCAATTTCACTAATATTTCAACTTTCTATCATTAAAAGATTCAAGCCTAAAACTTGCAAAATAAATGCTTAGATTTTTAGCGGTGTTTATATCCAAATCACAAATCTTAACGATACAAAAAGGGGTTGATAACAAATAACAGCTTTACAACCTAAACCTAAATTTAAATGATAATTATACCCAACAAGAACACCGAACCTTTATTTTCTGAAGAAAATCATAATTTCTAATTTTTCTCAATTTACTAACTCATAATTGAATTAACGAGACAAACTCATTCAATAATTAGACCTACAGAATAACACTGATTAAAGAAATTGACTTGCGGATGATAATAATAGGCAACAACAATAACAATAATAATTACTCTTGTACATTTTAATTTACTGCCGTCAATTTGAATACCAACAGGCTGCGTACGGAATCCAATTCCCTGACGGCGAAGATATTCTTGACGTGTATGTATGGCGCTATTACCACCTGACAAAGATTTGTGTTGCCCAAAATACCCTCCAAAGCTCCGCAGATCAACGTCCGTACCTCCGTCGGCAGGTTCGTTATCAATTTTCGAGCGTCAGTTACGGCAAAAATCTGTGCTGAAATCCAAAGGCCACGATTTCGTCACCTAACTCTTTGCCTTAATATTTGTCATCATTTATTATTACAAAAATTTTTCGCCTAAATTTATCAAAAAAAATTAAAATAAATAAATAAATAAATAAATATTCTGTTCTGTTAATCCATATACTTCAGAAGTATAAATATCGGTTACGTTCCAATCAAATTCAAGCAGGTTTTACCTTTGTTCCCTCTCCCTCTCTCTCTCCATCTGTCTGTCTGTCTGTCTATCTGTCTATCTGTCTCTCAAATGTTCCTAGAATAACCAACTTCTAAAGATATACCATTGCGGCTTTCTTTTTTGGCTGTTGCCGCTGTGTGTGTCTTTCTTACAATAACCTGAACATGTAGGCAAAGTTCCTTTGTGAGGTGTCCTGTTTCTGAGTGTTTCAGAGAATCTGTTGGCCGAAGGAGGTTCTTTTTTTTTTTTTATGTTTTTCTTCTTCTTTCCGAAAAGCAAAAGAACCCAGAAATAGCTGAACAAGTGAATAATGGATGTGGAAGGTAAGTTTTTTTCTTTTTTTCTCTCTATTTTTTATTAACTTTCTGGGAAATTGTTGTTGGGTTTTTTTCTATGTTCTGTTTAGACACACAGAGAACAGAGACTTAGAACATTTTGAACAGATATTTATAGCCCTGATTGAGACGGGTGACGTTACTTCAAATATTTAGTTTTCTTTGCTTGATTTGCTTTAAACGAGCAGCTTTTACCACTCCCAACTGTTTGGCTTCATTTAGAAAAAATTCCCTTGTTTTTGGTTTCCTCTGTTTTCTGATGAATACTTTTCCATTGCTGCCCCTCATTTTTTCTTTGCTTTCTTATCTATACGATTACTGATTTTCATTGCTGAAATGAATTGCCCCAATTGATGAAGAGACGGGAGGCCAGACAGAAGAAAACCCAGAAATGGAAACACTGAATGAACCGAAAAAGAGAGACTTCATTCTCGATGAATCCTCGCCAAGAGGAGTCTTGGACATCCCTATTTTAGGCTTGGACTCCGATCACAGCAGCAGCAGCAGCACTTGCAGCTCGGGCTCCGTAGGCAAATTAGTCCAGGAGCGAGTTGTTGCTCGAGAGAATACTAATGCTTTCCAATGGAAACAGATGTTTGATACCATTAAGAAGAAGTCAGTAAAGAGGTTTTCGGTAATTCCATTGAGTACAACCTATGAGACTATCACCAGGAAGAACATGAAGAAGAAACTGGCCAGAATTCAGAACTCTGCCGATGCGTTGATAGACTTCGGAGGCCCCCAGGTGCCTAAGCCATCATGGAGGAATTTTGATTCTGCAGAGCTTGCAGCCGCCACTGATAATTACAGTTCCGGTGAGAATTTAACATTCAGGATTGTTTCTTTTTCTGTGTTTTTTGTTTATAGTCCTTTAGGCTTGTCCTTTTCTGTTCTTCTTTCCATCATTTATCGGTAGCCACGGAAGGGCTCAAAAATGAAGCCAATTATTGGTAGAAGGGATTGGAGCAACAATGGCCTTCCTGCCAACTATCTTTCCTTTCTGGCTTTTTTCTGTTCTCAACGAGTCATTAATGTCTCCATATGCCCTGAGCCAGACCGCCCGGATTTACCAAACAACCCCAATTTGCACTCTTTACCCCTTTATTATTATTATTTTTGTTGCCTTGATTTACCGAACAACCCCAACTTCGACTTATAATTGCTTATAATGCATAATCTTGATTTTGATTAACTTGGTCAAACGGTTGTACCTTATCTATTGTGGAAATTTTTGTGAACTATAATTATTGATTCAAAGATTAAGAAAGAGAGCACATTGGGTGAGTAGGAATGCTATAAACCAAAAAAATTTTAAAAAAAAAAAAAAATTGGGAGAGAAATTTGAAGAATTCATTGTTATGGGTGGGTTTCCTGGCTTACATGGATTGAACGATTTATTTCAAACATATTCCCAATTTATATAAGTCATCATCGGGGTGCTTGAGAGTCTTTGATTGAGATACCCAAGGCCACATGATATGGCCTACCCTTTGAGACGAGTTAGTTAAAGTAAGAAAAGGAGATTATTTTGACTACTTTAATGGTGGGCGGAGAACTCGGGAAAGTGATGGCAGGTCAAATTTGCCCGACCACTGTGCATGGCACAAGTGGTTAGTTCAGTTGTCATTGACTTGTCTTTCCGAATAAAAACAATGAAACAAACTTTGTTTAGAGTTAATGTAGCGAAAGAAAAAAATAAAAAAAAGGGGACCAGAAGGTGGGACCCAAGGCTTAAGTATCCCCCATGATTTTCGCAACAAGTTAAGCTTGATGGGGTCGTGTGTTTCATTTGTTCATTCATTGCAACGTTTGTCCCAGTTCTGCATTTTAGTTGCTAGCAGACCCACTGAATTATTGTAACAGATGGTATAATTTGGATGAATGCTCAAATATTTTGATTGTTACCCGAACTTAATTTATAAATGATAGTTCTTACTGAATCATAAAGCTAAGCAATCTGCTTGTTTAAAGACTTCTGCTTTCATTGTCTGCACCGACCTGACTCCATGCTCTCGTGCTTCTCTACTGCCAAAGAATAATACGTAATACTTCTTGTCTTCTTGCCTGCTCTTCATTGTTTTCCATTTTATCTTTGTTATGGCTTTTAGTCAGTTATGTTTTCGCGTTTCAGAGAACCTGATTGGGGAAGGAGGCCATGCTAAAGTGTACAAGGGGCACTTGTCGGATGGTCAAGTTGTGGCTGTAAAGAAGTTAATGAGGATTGAAAATGAAGAAGAGGATAGAATTGCCAATTTCTTATCAGAGCTTGGAATTATAGCTCACATAAACCATCCCAATGCAGCTAAATTGCTCGGGTTCAGCATTGATGGCGGTTTGCATCTTGTACTTGAATATCTACAGCATGGAAGCCTTGCTTCTGTACTCCATGGTGCCGTGTCTAACTCTCATCTTCCCCATTCCTTTATCATAAACTGAAATCGTTTGGTAGCAACAAACCTAGTTGGAATTTTGTGCTCTCCATAAGTAGGAAGCCAAAAATTTTCATTCAATTTAGAGTAATAATATTCACATTTGATTGACAGAATGATATTCAATATTACTCAGGTGGGGCGGATTGTCTAGATTGGAAGAAAAGGTTTAAGGTGGCCGTAGGAATAGCAGAAGGACTGCAATACCTCCACCATGATTGTCAAAGGCGCATTATCCACAGAGACATCAAAGCCTCAAACATACTGCTCGGCGAAGACTATGATGCCCAGGTGACTTTTCGTTTTCATGTGTATTCTTCCTAATGATTGCCCATGTTTTCCTATGTAAGATTTTTTGGGTTGGTTCACCACGCAGATTTCTGATTTTGGATTGGCCAAATGGCTTCCAGAGAACTGGCTTCACCACATCGTCTTCCCTATTGAGGGCACATTCGGGTTAAGATTGCAGCTTTTGAGTTATCTGTTATAAAAATTACTTCTTTTGACAAACTTGTTTAGACAGGGCCTAAGCAATGTTGAAATGTTCTTTCAGATATTTGGCCCCGGAGTATTTTATGCATGGCATTGTGGACGAAAAGACTGATGTCTTTGCCTATGGAGTCCTATTGCTAGAGATTATAACGGGCCGTCATGCTGTTGATTCGAATAGGCAAAGTCTGGTGATGTGGGTAATGATCTGCTTAGTTACTCAAATCCATGTAGCTTCATAGTATAAAAAAACCACAAAGTAATCTGAAAAGTTTCGTTCTAAATCAATATGTTTAAAGACAGATTTGAGAAATTTAATGGTAAATTTGCCCAGGCAAAGCCGCTTTTAGAGGCAAATGATGCCAAGGAACTGACAGATCCCAGATTAGGAGAAGATTATGATCCGACTGAAATGAAACGTACCATGCTGACAGCTTCAATGTGCATTCACCACCTACCAACCATGCGTCCACAGATGAATCGGGTATGCCAAATTCATTCTATACTGCACTAATCCTGTTTGCATTTGCAAGAGAATGACACAAAAGTGGCTAAAGAAGACTGCTCGAAAGTGCAGGTTGTGCGGCTGTTGAAGGGTGAGGAAGTTGCAATGGAGATGAAGCAGATGACCAATGTAGCAGGGAGGGCAGTTCTTTTGGATGGCTGTGACTCGCAAGACTATACTTGCACCAGCTACCTCAATGACCTCAGTCGTCACATGCAACTAGTGTTAGAGTAGTGCTTGTTTATAGCTGTTGCAGCTTCTGCTGCTAGCAAGCTTTCACTTTGTGTGTGAAATGGTTGAATTTGCAATTTGTATGTATAGAGTGAGTGCAGAAATCAGCGATTTCACCTCCCAGTGTATCCTTCCACGGGCCCATATTCCGGCACAGGTTGTTTCTTCGGACAATTTTTCCTTTTGCATAGATAGCAACAAAGAAACAAGGATGTGTATCCAAAAAGAATATACGAAGTCTTCTCTTAGTGTGACCAATCTGCAAGCATCACAGCTTAAACCTCAAGTCTTTGAAATTATAACCATAAATCACGTAATTGGCCTTTCATTTTCATTGTAGGATTTAGTGGTAAAGCTCACCACACTTCCATCAAATCCGCAAGCTAATCCTGCTCACTGAATTGTTGGATTAATATGTTTCACCGCTCTTCTTTTTGAATCTAACCACACATGCAGACTAGGGAGCTCGGCACTGAGAAGAAATTTGACCAACTTCAAATGTGCAACAAACATATGATTGTCGGAGTTTCAAAATTAAAAAGTAGGAAATCGAGTTGTGCCTCCTGAGATTTGAATCCATGAGAGGGAGCCGCTTTGAAAGAGATGAGGGAAAGAGAGAGAGAGAGCAGGGAGACTAAATTGTGTGGTGAGTTTGTAAAATCTCTCGATTTTCATAAACATGCTTCCATCACTTTTTTGTTTTTTTTTTTTTTTTTAAATTTATCCATGAGATTTACAACTCACCCATCCGGCCATTTACAACTCCGCTCTCACTCACACTAGAGAGAAGAAGGAAAATTGTTTGAGCTTTACTCAAAAACAGCTGAAGTATTGCAGTACTCAAATTCCATTTATGCTTAAGCATCTTAATGACCATTTAAGTGTTGAGTTGCAGCAGTTCATCCCTTAAAATAACAAACATTCCATCTTTGCTTAAGCATCCTCATTAATACAATATTATCTCTTGAATCCATGAAAACTAGATGTGAACCAATTTTTTGCCAAATTCTCCATGTATATTTGTCAACTCCCAATCCTAGTTTTTCAAGGGGAGAAAAATATGGAGATGAGCAACCTTCTTCCATTTTGCGCCATGATTCTTGTTCAAATCGGCTCCGCCGGCATGAACTTTCTGTCCAAGCTTGCACTAGACTCCGGCATGAATCCGGTCGTTCTTCTTAGGTATCGGCAAATCCTTGCCACGTTTGCTTTGATCCCCTTTGCCTACTGTTTTGAGCGCAAAACTAGACCCAAGATCACCAAGTCTCTGTTGTTTCAACTGTTTTTTTTTTTTCTCCCTTGCAGGGATAATTGGAAACCAGCTCTTCTACACTATTGGCCTAGCAAATTCCACCCCTACTATTGCATGTGCATTGACCAATATAATACCTGCCATCACGTATATCCTTACTGTCCTTTCTCGACAAGAAACTGTTAGAATCAAGATGAGATGCGAGCAAGCCAAGCAATTAGGAACAGCAGTGTGCGTGGGAGGGGCAATGGTGATGCCATTTTACCATGGACGCATCATCAACATTGGTGAATCAAACATTCACTGGAAGCATGTTGAGAGAAGAAAAAACATTGCTAGCAACAAATCAAATACCTTGCTAGGCCCTTTGCTAGTACTAGTTGCCGCTACGTCTTGGTCTGTCTGGCTAATTGTGCAAGCCAGGATAGGCACCAAGTTTCAATCTCCTTATACCAGCACATTGCTAACGAGTTTTATGGGCAGCATCGAGCTAATTGTCATTGCCGCTTTTACAAATCACAAGCTGTCTGAGTGGTCCTTGCACTCCCCAGACAGGCTTGTTGCTGCTATCTATGCGGTAAATAACTTCCTAATTTACTTTGATGCATTTTCCTAACTCCCGCATCATAAATTCTTTCCGATACTGTTTATTGCAGGGAATTGTGTATTCTGAATTAGCATTTTGCCTCACTTCCTGGAGCATCTCAAGGAAAGGAGCCCTCTATGTGTCAGTCTTCGGCCCCTTGGCGCTGGTCATAGTGGCAGTTCTTAGCTGGGCCTTGCTACACGAGAAATTATATGTTGGCAGTACTGTAGGCTCATTGTTGATAATTGGAGGGCTGTATGCTGTTCTATTGGGAAAAGACAAGGAGGTGAGATTGAGGGAAGTTGAAGAGGCAGCGGGACAAGAGACGGAAATCTAAACATGAAAACAAAGCGAACAATTAAGGTAGGATCAATAAAGAAAAGAGATGTGTTCTAAGATGATGAGTTGGTTCAACTCATCAGATTTCTGAGATATTGCGAAGCAGATCTTGTTTCCAGCACTGACGTTTTTTTCTCTGCATACTCATCTAAAAAACTGATCTTCTTTTCAGGGCTTTAAGAACTTTCATGTTGTTAATCTGGATAGATAAAAGAGATTTAGATAAATTTTATATGATCTATAGTCTCTGTTCTTATCTGCAGCAAAAATCACCAAACTTTAACAATTTCTAACAGAATCCAACATATATGATTCATATCCAACATATTCTGTCAAGCTTTATCAAGCTTTGCCTAAAAAGAACAAAACTTAATATTATCTATGAGAGAAAATCACAGAAAGGAGAGCGATTTGGGGCAACATCCTTACCTATTTCTCTGTGCTTTTTTCAATATAAAGGACTTACAAGATACCATTATCCCATGCTTAAGTACAAAATAGCCTTGCTTTGGACATACATTCCAATTTACAGCAAGGTAACCTAAAACTACAAGCAATCTCCATACTTTGATAGATTATAGACCATTACTTAGTTACAAAGTAATTCAATTAGTTTAGTCCTAACTATGTATCACAATGAGACAAGAAAATGAACTAAGAACAAATTCGAGGCTGCTGGAACATTAGTTTTGAACACCAATTCCTATGCTGCAGCATTGAACCTGAAATAACAGAGCTTTGAACTTCTGTCTCCAAGTTAGAAGCCTCATTACCAACCAGCTGGGAGTTGCAATGTTCAAGGTCAATCTTCATCAGATTCAACAAAAATAAAGCAAAGATCTGTGTTTTAAGAAAATGAGTATGTTATACTAATCATAAAAAAATAAAATAAAATACAATAAAAGTGAGACATTGCAAAGCAGATCATGTTCGTAACACTGATGTTTCAGGGCATTAAGAACTTTCATGTTGTCAATATGGTTAGCTCAAGGAGATTTAGAATAATTTTATATGATTCTTAGTCCCTCTTCTCATCTGCAGTAAAAATCACCAAGCTTTATCAATTTCTAGCAGAATCTAAAATATTCTGCCATAGAAGGGGAGTTGTTTATTAGAACCTATATGCTGATAGCAAGTTGATAACTGCTCCTTCAGATGCTCATATATGTTATTGAGTTGGTGAGCCAAGGTGAACAGCTCCCATGCATCTGTGGTAGATATTGCATACCTGGATCAAGTGCGAGAGGTCATTGGTCGACAAATTGACAATGATAGGAACATGATCTGCTTTGCATAAGACAAAATTAAAAATGTTTACAGGGAAACAAATTATATCCATCGGAAAATGATGTAAAAGCATGGACAAAGAAATTAAGCATACTCATGTCTCATGGTTGTCAGAATAGAAATCTGTTCTGCGTGACAACACTCCTGATGGTCCAGTAGACAGCAGTTAGGATATGGGTCATTAAAGTGAACAACAGGCACTTCCTGCGTAATGCACAAAGATGATAATTCCTTGAACTCGACAACACACCTAGTCACATCCATCACGTCCCAATCAGATTGATAAGCGCATCAAACAGGGGCTACAATGAAACACTGTGTCCCATGATCGCAGGCAATCGCATGAGGATTGTTATTGACTCGGCAAGTTGTTTTGACGAGAAAATCTGGGCAAGGAGCCAGAACTCTACATATTTCAAAGCATTTTCTTATAACCTTGCAGGAAATGGGATCAATAGTATATGACAACGAGTCAATCATGGCAATGAGATTGGCTTGATGAGTCTTGTCTTCCATTTCCGCTTGTGCTTGGGTACCCCGCATGAAAATTAGGTGACAATAGTTACTGACCCGAATTTGAGACCATCAGCCTTGAAAACAACTCAGGACCATTGAGCTACAGCATAATGGTACTGACATTTGTGTGACTCTGACTAGCATTGCAGTATTGCCGAATCTTGAAGGATGAGTTATTAATATTTTGCCGTCAAGTCAATCTCAACTTGCAGGGTGGCGCGCTTCAGAACGTCTCCAACAAGATGGAGGAGAGGTTTTACATCAACCTCCCTGCCATCAGGAGCACGAATCTGCTTCATCATGATATTGTCCCTTGATCAGCTGCAGGTTAGCACCGGTAGCTGCTGCGAGTTGCCTGAGTGCCATTCTGCCATTCTGAGCTATAGCAAGCAGTTGGGGAACAAGAAGAAGGAAGGATGTCGGCTTTTGTATGATGCAAATTGGCTAAGCTAATTTGTCTTAATGAGGAAGGGAATAAAGTGCACCTTAATCAACTTCATTGCTTCCATTGAAGTGTGCTAAGAAATGAAAATTTTCTTCTTTTTGCCAAGAGTGCACAGGAAAAAAGCCAGACTTTTCACCGTCGCCGTTTTTTCCATCCGTGACTCACCCACGGCAACTAACGGCCCTGCCCACCGACCAAAGAAAGGGGATATCCGTACACCCTATCGCTGCCGGCAACTCCCCGTCACATATCCAATCTTTTACAACCCACTGACCACCAAGATTTTTCCTAATTTTAAATGGGTGTTTAGGGTTTATATTCCAATGGCATGCGTAGCATTACAATGCTGGAATAAATGTGTCTCTTTTCCTCAAGCGATTCCGGCATTTTGCCTCTGAATTGACTGGAGACAAACGTGGAGAGGTCGAAGGCAAAGCAAAAGGAGAGGAAATCGAGTTTCAGAGAAAAGGAGCTGAGAGTTAAAGAAAGGATGGAGAAGAGCTCGTATGCGAGTCAGTATGCAATCTGACTCTTTACACCAACGATTCTGGAAAGCCTTTGCAAGCTAGTAAACAATCAAATCCTTCCACCATATCAATTACGTACGTCTCTTCTTAGAGCCAGTACGCGACAACAATTAAAATCTGAAAGTTCTTGTAGCAATCCGAATTTTCATACATTTTCAAAACTATTAGTGTGTGCCCTTAATGATAGAAAACAACCCCAAAGCTACTACATACATCCCAGGAATGAAAGAAAGGAAGATAAATAACAGGAATATAAGGAGGAAATAAGCATATATGTATGTAGGTCCAGTTATATAGTAGTGCCATCTTCTGCAACTAGTGTATGAATAGATCGTGGTTTTCTTTAAACGTAACCCCACTTTCAAATCCTAGAACTCTAGTAATGCAGATGGAGTCCCATTAGTTTAGGGATTAAGGCGATTCCGCGAACCAATGGTATAAGGTGTTCTGACAGCACCTTAAATAGTTAGTGAAGAATCTATTACAGGGGGGGTTTTAAGTGAAGAATCTAATGAAGAAAATTGGTGAAGGAGAAGAAATAAAAGGTGATATAACTTATTAGAGAAACAAATTCATGTTCTTCTTGCTATAAAAATATAAATTCCGTTTTTCTCAAGAAAAAAAAAAATTGTTTGTTAAGAATTGACAACTCAATGAAATGGGAGAACGAGTTGGAAAAGGAACAACTTTTGTTTGAAAATTAGAAGTATCAGTTTTCTTGCATTTTCTGGTACCATTAAGCAATTTCAAAAACCAGCTGGAAACCCTCCTTTTCTTGGATCACTAACTCCCACAAGCTCTCCAATGCTTCTATTTGCTTGGGAAGATTCTAAATCTTGAACAATAAACTGACAAATGGTGCCTCCAGCAAGGCCTTGTAGGACATGTCCCCTTTCCCGAAGGAATGCCCTGACGTTGGCAGAAACTTCGATGTGCTCCTTGTATGGAGTAGTCCAGTTCTCATAATACAAAATATTAGGTATCAGCTGCAAGGAAACAATGCATCAGGAGAGGAGGCTATTGATATAAAGATACAAAATTTTGGTACCCTTGGTGCCCCTATGGTGGAAACCAGAAAGTTGCATGTGCTGTGCCGAAATATCTGTTATTTTGGCACAGACGTATTGAGAAATTAATTTTGACACCTTTACTTGAATACAAAAGTCTATGGCATTACATAATTTACTCAAATCAAAATTGTACAATATAACAGGAGAAGCATCGCCAACGGATACTAAAATCTTCCATGACTTTGGAAGGTAGAGTGTATTGATGTTATGTAGGCATTCTCATGATCTCTCAATCCTACTCAAATAGATGGCCCCAGTGGAATGTTTTCTTTCCTTTTTTTATTTTTAGGTTAGAAGGGAAGAAAATGACACATTAGGGAGTTGTTTGAGTGGGAGAGTATAATTTGAGGTCACAATGTCAGTCATAGGGTGCTAGGTAAGTATGTCCTTTCATGGTCAACAAATTAAGTCAATCTCCTCATGCAAAATGCCCCAGTGATATTGCTTAAACCTACCTCTCATCTCAAAATCGTCTTGCTTCCAAAATGTATTAGGAACGGAGAGTGAGGCAAAATTGTATTTTCAAGAGTATATTCACCATGGAAACTTATTGCAAAATTGAATATTGAGTAAGAAAATGTCAACTATTTTGAAAGAACATAGAGATAAAATTAGAAATATGAACTTCGGTAAGGACCTCATGATAGACTCTTGGGGCCAAGACAGAAGAGAGTGGATCCATTCCCCTAGCAAAATGATTTAAGAAAACCTCCGTAGTGCCAGCAATGATCATGACTCCCCCACTAGCACCTATCACAGCTTTTAGTTGCCCATTCTGCAAAAACATAAGGAAGACACAAGAAATGGTTGACATTCATCCAAGTTATGGAGGAAAGAAGAAACAAACATGATTAACAATACTGCAAGTGACCAAGATTATGTTAGCGTCAAGTGCTTTAATCTCAACCAAAATATTTAGAGCAACAACTGTATTTTCCTTAAATTTTAGGATGTAACACAGAGTCTTGCAACTTTTTGTGCTAAAGGTGAGCCTAATGGTTTCATGTTGCAAACATGGTACACTATCATGATGCGCTGCCAAAGCACATATGCTATTCTCATATGTGGCAGTCCATAAGGTGATTTTGACATGCCACAAGGCCAACAATTGTTATTGTAGAAATAACAGGTATGATATAATCTGAAAAGTTAGAGCAAAAATAAATAAATAGTATGTCAAATATAGTGCAGATGTCATTTACATTGAGAGCCTAGAAACAGGGTGCATGCTATTTTTTTCCCTTTAAAACTGTTGTTGAGAAAGTCCTAATAATTGAGTATCCATGACTTCAAAGAAGCATATTAAGAGCGGAAGCAAAACAACTCAGGCAGGAAAATCTCGAAGTTAGCACACCTTCAAAACTATGGTTGGTGTCATTGAAGATAAAGGCCTCTTTCCTGGGCTGATGAAATTGGGAGGTGCTGGAGGCGGAACATTTCCAGAAGCATTCATTGGCATGGAAAAGTCATCCATTTCATTGTTCAGGACTATTCCTGTACTTGGAGATAGTATTTGTGCACCAAAGTACGAGTTTACAGTATTGGTCATAGAGACAGCATTTCGCTCTTTGTCAACGATGGATACATGGCTGGTGCCATGATCACGGATCTGGTTCCACCTGGATAATGTGCGGATTTAATAAAGATAGTATTCCATACACGCCATTACATGAGATGTTTAAACTAAAGAGATGGACGGTTTGAGAGAAGGAAACAGATGGGCATGTCTTTGATTAAACCGCCAAATACATTACCGTGCCTACTGTTCCATTACTGTGCTTCACATAAAGTATATGATGTATGTTACCATGACCATAAAATAATTAATGTTGCACAGATATAAGAATACCTCCAAAAAAGGAGAACTAAAATAGGTTAGAAGTAAATGTGTATAAATGTCCGTGTAACAAAGTATAGACACAGACAATGCTATGTGAAACATTACCAAAGCAAGTCAAATTGGTTAAAATCTCACCAACTTGATCATCTATAGGCAACCTGTGGATGATAACAACTTCTCTAACCTAAATTATATAATTTGCATGTAGAATTTTTTGCAAATGAAATGTTAGAAGTAATAAACATTGATTAAAACAACAAAGCCTGCCAAGTAATTACAAGCACATTAATGGAAGAAGCAGAAGTGAAAATATGGTGTGACTTCTTTTAGCCTTAATTCTACTATCTATTGGTGTATAGTCCCAGACTTTAACTACTACACTAGCCAATGATTCTAAAAGAAAAAAAAATTCAAGTTTCTTGCAATTCGTAAGGGTTGAATCGGGCGCGAGCACTGTTGCATTGATTTTCCGTAATTTTTACAGAAGTTCAAACAGCTTTTCATTATAATATCCAGGAATATAGCCCCATACCTTCCACCATAATGACTGACATCAAAGGTCCTATTGTCAAATATGGTTTGCTTCAACTTTTCTGCAAACTCAGGGGACAACATGTCAGCTAGGACTTCAATTTCTCTATGGATCCCAAGGGGGCCGGTAAAGCTATAAGGGACTCCAAATAGGGAAAGGATATTCAGAATCTGCGGCAATAAAAATTTTTTATTTGATGTTACAGCCATCTCCTTTAAAAGCATGAAACAAAGCAACGACACTAATACACTAACCAAAATCATAGAAGCGCCTCCAGAAGAAGGAGGTGGCATGCTTAATATTTTGAGGTCTTGAAAGTTGGATGAGACGGGTTCTCTGGGTTTCACTTGATACCTCCGTAAGTCCTCCATCGTTAGGATTCCTCCAGCCTTTTGAATATCTTGTACCATATTAAATCCTATAGATCCATTATAAAAAACTTGTATACCATATTTTGCAATTTTTTTGAGTGTCATAGCTAGTTTCTTATTTTGACATTTATCGCCTGGCTGCAATAGTCTACCACTTGACGTAAATATATCTCGGAGCCCCTTATCTGCCAGGATTCCTGATTGTGTTTTAACCATCTGCATGTGAAGGTATGGTGAAATCCTAAAACCTCTGCGCGCAAGTCTCTCAGCTGGCCATACAAGCCTTTGCCACGGAAGCCTCCCATACAGTTCCCAAGCTTTATGGAGGCCGGCAAGTTCCCCTGGGACTGCCACGGACAGCGCACCACTAGCTTTTAGAGTAGCATTGCCAGCATACATATTCTGAAAAGAGAAAAGATTACCTTTGAGGAAGTATAGCGCAATGTACAATGGCATGATTACACTATCTAAGGCTTCAAATTATTCAAGTGAAGACAAGTACCTGGGAAGCACTCGCAGGAGCAACTTCTCTCATGTCAAATGCCTTTGCCACCCCATTAGCTGTCCTGACTACCATAAAGGCTCCACCACCAATGCCACTTGAAGCCGAGTTCACAACTCCTGAGCAAAGAGCTGCAGCTACAGCTGCATCAACGGCATGACCCCCCTCTCGAAGAATGTCGGTTGCAATTTTAGAACATCTACCATCATCAGTCGCTACAACTCCACGTTGTGCCACAATTTCATGAATTCTGTGTTTGGTTGGACCACTTCTGTATTTGGTTGGACCACCTTGAGTTGTAGTGCTTGAAGAAGGAGCCAACAGCAGCAGGAAGAAAAATGCAATGATCGACATTGACCATAATATTGGTAGAGCTGCAATCAAACAAGTGCTCTTTGACATCATAACGAAGAAACTGGCTTCACTCTTTCGTATACAAAAGTAATGGTATTCTTTTAAAGGTGTTTAATTGGGAGTCGTTTTCATAAAAACTTATAAGGGGAATGAATTATTTTTAATTTTAATGTTTAATAAAAAAATTTTATTTTTATTTTCATATTTATAAAAATAAAATTTTTTTATATATGAAAATTATTATTCCCTCACTACTCTTAATTAATTCATTCTCATCCTCTCTTTTGTTATCTTTGTAAAATAAATAAATATTTTAAAATTATTAATAATATATATATTAAAAGTCTATAAAAAAAATAATTTCGTTCCTAGGTTACACAACTAAATTACCAAATATACTGAAAAAAGAGAGGTAAAGTTAGGAAACAATTAGTATTAAATCAAATTCATAAACATTATTTTCAAGATATTTATGAAATTTAATCCAACAGTTTGGTGGTGACGAATATTATTATTTTTAAATAAAAAATAATATAATTCTTTTTGATCAAGTTGTACAATTAAGTTACAAAATAAATTAAAAAAGATAAAAGATAAAATTATAATAAAATTTTTTCTCTTTAATGTAAACTAAATTTATAAACATTAGATTTTTAAAATATTCATGCAACCTAATCGAATAACATGGTTGGATCAAATATAATTATTGTTATTCTTCTCAAATAAATTACACGTAAGTTATAGAATACATGGAGGTAAGGTCATAGAAAACTTTTCCTTTTAATGTTAAACCAAATTTATAAACATTACATTTTTAGAGTATTTGTGCAACAATATCATTATCCATAAACCAAAAGTAATGGTATTCTTCCAAATTAATTGCCCAACTAAGTTATAGAAGATACACTCTCTTCTAGCATTAAACCAAATTTGTAAACATCAGATTTTTAGATTATTTTTACAACATAATCGGCAATCATTCATAAACAAAGAGTAATGATATTCTTCCTAATTAAGTTGCAAGACTATGTTATACAATACACTAAAAATGATAGAGATAAGGGAAAACTGTCTCTTGTAGCATTAGATCAAATTTGTAATAATCGGGCAATTTGGTTGGTATGAATAATATTCTTCCTTGCAAGACTAAGATAGAATACACTAAAAAGAATAGAGATAAGGTTAGAATAGAAAACTTTTTCTTCTAGCGTAAATATGTATTTTGTAACACAATCGAGCAATTTGGTTGGTAGGATGGAGATAAGGTTTGAATAAACTACTTTCTCTTCTAGCGTTAAACCAAATTCGTAAAAACCAGATTTTTATAGTAATTGTGCAACAGCTAATCTTAGGGTAGTAGTCTTGCTCACCGGCAAAGAAACCTGAATTCTTTCCTTTGAGCTACGCCTCCATCGGTGATTGAGACTTAGGAAGGTGTTCATGTGGCAGGATGCTCACCTCGGCTCCATTGTTCACCAAGACTCTGGATACCGGTTTTTGCCAATTCCCAGAATAGAATCAATCACTGGGATTTATTCTTCATCCTCTAAAAAAGAATCCAGTTTTCTTATTTTGACTTTCCAGATCAAAGACTGCTTGGTAGCACATAGTTTACTGCCACCTTTCTTTTAATTGAAAGGTCGTAATCCTCCCCTATGTAGAAATCTTCCTTTCGGGCAATTAGGTTGGTATCAACATCATTATTCGTAAACAAAGATTAATGATATCCTTCCTAATTAGGTTGTATGGCTAAATTATCGAATACATTAAAAATAATAAAGTTAGAATAAAAAGTTTCTTTTTTTTTTTTTCGGTGTAAAACCAAATTTATAAACATCAAAATTTAAAATAATATGAGTAATGTTGTTGGTATAAGGATATCGATTATCTTGATCGATTAAGATTAATGATATCTTTCGGCGCTACTTTGGGTGTGGCCTGGTCAAACCTAGACACCCATTGCAGGTGGTTGAAAAAACCAACAAGACATCAGACTTCATTGATGTCTACGACGTCTGGGAGTAGACCCAGATGTGGGGATAGAAATTAAAAACAAAGGAAACGACAAATTGGTGCCATAGTTGATCAAATCAATTAGCAGTTTTGAAAATAGAAAACAAGGAAAACAAGGAAAAGAAATCGTGCACAGTGAGAAAATTGTATAACATACATCTTTTACACGTATCAGTCAAATCACCATGAAAGAAAAGCCTTGGGGTGCAATCTGGTGTGTACCCATCTTGTTCCACACATTCCACTCCGAAAATTAAAAAAAAAAAAAAAAAAAAGAAACAAACAAGATAGTGACGCACATGTGATCGTGATTTATCCTTTTTGAATCACTAACGAGTGTGACAAGACAAAAATGAAAATAGAGATTGAACAAGGAGAGAGAGACTGAGAGAGAGGACCTTGACGCCCTTTTCTGACCAGACCCTCCTTCCGACAGCTGTTATCCCACAGATGCGCGCCGTATCTACCTGTCCATCTGTGCCTAGGTCAAGTAATTTTATCAAACACATTATGCACAGCATAAAGTATTTGTGTGGAATGAAACTTAACACCCACCAATTGGCCAATGATTTATTACAAAATGCTAAAAAAAAAGCCCCAAATCAAGAAATAAGATTAAGAAGAGATTAGGGCCAATGATTTATTACAAAATGCTCCAAAAAAAACAAAGCCCAAAATCAAGAAATATGATTAAGAAGAGATTAGGGTGGGAGAAATGAAACTGGAAGTGTAAAAATAATAGTGTACCTAGTAATTCCTCTGTAAATTGAAGTTCGCTGACCAAAAGTATCAGCAATCTTGTTAGAGCAATCTACCCCAAGTGACAAGCCATGATTGGGAACGCCCCAGTTAGGGAACACCAGCTTGTTTCGAGTCGACTCAATTGAGTGGCCCAAAATCTGGTTGCTACTGATGTGAGTCCGAGCGATTGAGGCCGAGTCATCGACCTCCGAGCCCGAGTTCGTAGAAAAGGTTTGGAACCCAATAATCACCTTGAGATCTTGATGTTCGTTGAAGTAAGCAGCAGGGCCGTGGTCGTAGATGTGAGTCAAGGACGTGTCCTGAGTCTCCGCTTGGCTATTGTCTGAGTACCGAAGGATCGACGGTGAATCGCCAAAGAAGTCCTCTAGCTTTGGTGCTTGTTGCCGTTGATTTTCTGGGTCCACAGAACTCCCCAGAACGAAGGTATCTGCCATTGTTGTAGCTGCCTGCGCTTCTGTTGGTTTTCCCAAAATGGGAAAACAATTATTTTAAAAAAAAACTAAATAGTTGTAGCCAGAAATTAGGTTCCAAGCTTAGATTAGCCTTGAAAACCAAAACTTTTGGACGTGTTTAGTAGCAGTGCAACCGTACAGTTTTCTGCTTAGTATTTGAATGTTGCAAACTCAAAACAACTCAGAAAGATTTAACAATTTTTATATCTTTTGTTCCCATTCTGTGCCTTCAAATCAACCAAAGATAATGGGTAGTGGAAAATTGGGAATTTTTCACGTCCCCATAAGATTTGAGTTAGCAATTAGCAACTAAAATACTGCGCCAAGAGAAGCCTCCAAGCATAGCAACAACTCATATATTTTGATTGCCAAAATGATGCTGAAATATATTTAACCATCAAAATAAACGCCAAATATGTGGCTCTTTGATTGTTGTTCTTGGCTAGCTATCCTCTGATAAACAATCATGAGAGAGAGAGAGAGAGAGAGAGAGGGAGTTTACCATTAGCATAGAAGTTATCCATCAAACAGGAAGGAGAGGCACCGGATGAGCCTTTACAAGATATAAACTGAGATTCGGATGACCTCAAGATCTCCACTGGAGAGAGTGAAAAAGAAAGTCAGTTAGACGTCCCTGGTGCCATTGATTTTCCCTTTGTTCCTACGCCCTTTGACTTTTTTTTTTCCTACGCGCATTTTTCTTTTTTGCTTTTTATTTTTTTTTTTTTAGATTTTTCTCAGAAAACAAACAGAAATCGAAACTAAAACCAGCTCCCGTCTCCAACCCCGAAAAGAGGGGACCCAACACAAAAAGAACAGTAAATTTACTTTCAAATCCGTCATTTATTACATATTACTATCTGTGCCACAAGCATTACCCATTTGGGGTTTGAACTGAAAAATAGAAGTTTCAAAACAATTCAATCACTCGCTTGCTAAGCTGCAATGAAAGATAGAGAAAGAAAACAGGGAAGTGTACTAATAATTTATCTTTTTTCTCTCTCTTAAGTTTCCTTTTCCTCACGGCAATTTAGGTGCAGGAAAATTAGTCTCTTTGCCCTAACAATAACAAGATGCTAGAAAAATCATATTTCAAGTATGGTTACAAAACCAAATTATCTTATGTTGCACATGCAACACTCTTGTTATCAAACCTTTCAAAGACCCTCCTCCATCATGCGTTTGGTAGGAGAAGACAAAAATGAACTCAACCTCTAAAGAACTTCTGTGATTTTAGGAGAAGAAAAAAAAAAATATAAGTCAACACTACTTTATATCAATCTTCTTATAAAATTTGATCAGGCATGCCGAACAACGGGTTCAAAGAAGGACGTAGGAAATGGGGGACGGCTTATGCCTCAATTACCACTTACTAGATCAAACGGACAACCTCTTCTTATGGAGCCCATTACAGCGTTGGATCGACTAGTTGTTAAAAGGAATAATTATGCCACTGTTCAAGTTCTCATCCAACGGTCCAATTTACCTCATCACGTCCCAATTTTTAGAATATTAGATACGAGCAATAGCATTGAAAACAAGGTCATTCTGTTAAGGAGACATTGTCAGGGAGTTGTTACTAATTTGTTTTGTATGAAACATTGTTACTGTGTGAGTTAGAGTGGATTGTCCATGTGTCATTTAGCTATTGGTTGAATTAGGTATCTATTTAGTGATTAGTGAACGTTTGTAAGTATCCGTTAGTAATTAGTAAGAGTCCATTAGTAAATTTCACCCATCATAATGGCAGGGAGGATCTCATCCTTTGATTGCACGACACGTGTTTCATACTTAGGTGAAAAACAATACAAAAAAAAAAAAAACCCCATCGATCTTTTAGACCCTTCTTAGTTAAATTTTATGAGCATCATCACCACAACATTTTGCGCAGGAAAAAGAGTGGCCCATTGTAATCAGCCCAACCGAGTTTGATTTGCTCGGGTCAAGCCTGACCCGATCCCAACGGCTACTTCCATTTTGAATCAGACCCTAACGTCGCTTCATCCCTAACGCTGTCAGTCTGTGGCCATGCAATTAATTTCAAATCCAAATTAATAAGCCCTCCTCCCCCTCTCTCTATCTCTACTGACGTTAACGATTCTTTGTTGCCAGCCACATTTTCAGTTAATCCAATCCAAACACACTATTCGAAACAGAAATCACAGGACACTTGCACTCTAACTCCTGTTACATTACATGGCAAATCCATAATCTTTACAACAGGTACATTTCTGGATCTCTCTTCGTTTGTCTTGTTTCCGTTTGGTTACCAAGAAATTTCTGGATGAGAGAGCTTAGGAAAAGAACGCTTCTTGGAGTTCGTCAATACACCCAATTCGATTTTCGTTTTCTTTTTCTTTATTTCCTTTTCCTCTTTCTTTCTCTGCAATCAAACATGAGATGATATGCTCTAGGGAAACTATGTGAATGGAAAATTACATTCTTGAACTATGGTCTCTCTCCTTGTGTTTGTCGTTTCTTTTAGGGTGATAATTGTTCCGTCTGTTACTTTGCATCACCTTTCGTTATTTTGGATCTTGAAAAATAAGGCCTGGGATCTGAACCTGTAGACCTTTTTCTTTTCTGTTAAATTTTCTCGGGAAACCGAACAAGACCTGGAGTAAGTATGAATAAGTCTTATCTTTTTATCTTTTTCAACTCCTGGTTCCATCATTTATATTAGTTGTGTTTTGTATCACTCTGAATGAACATAATATAAAAAATCTATTTTCTAGCATGTGTTTGGGATCAAAAACCAGAGAATGTTTGTGTAAAAGTTTAGTAATATCTGTCTTCAGTGGACAGCATTAATATACCTGAACTTTTGTTTTTCTTGCAAACAGTTGTTTTGCCATCGGATTTAAGTCAGAGGAAAGGGAATGGACAAGGTTTATGAAGAGTTAGATGAGGCTAAAGCTGAGATTGAGAAGCTCAGGATAGATTTAAGAAGCAAAGCAGAATTGTACGAGAACTTGAAGAAAGCCTACAATGATCAAGTTATAAAAAATCGAGAAGCAAGTTCCAAAAACGAGATGCAGACACAAGAACTAAATGACAGGGCAGAAGAAATCACAATGGTGAAGCAAACATGTGAAGACTTTCAACGCAGTTTGAATGACGAGGAGTCCATTCTCAGGCGTGTAAGCAGTGCATGTGATAAGCTCAGCGTTGATTGTGATAAGAAGTACAGAAAATGGGAAGAGGAACGAAGAGGCTTGGTAATGGCCCTAGATGAAGCAAATGAAAAGGACATTGATCAAGAGCAAAAGATTCATGTACTTATGGCAGAGAATGAGGGTCTCAAAGGGCTACTGTCAGCTGCACAAAAGAAGTGCTTGGAGGCAGAGAAAAAAACGAAAGCACCCAAAGAACTGAGTGAAAGAGATGATTTGCTGTTCAAATTAGAGGAAGAGAATAGAAAGGTTGAAGATCAGCTAAGGTGGAAGAAAGAGCAGTTTACACACCTAGAAGAAGCTCATGCAAATCTCCGAGATCAGTTCAGGGAAAGGAAAAGAGAGTGGGAGCAGGAAAAGGCTACACTTGTTGAGGAGCTATGTTCATTACAGACAAGTTTAGATTCCCAGACTAGAATCTCAGAAGACTTTCAGAATCAACTAAAGAAGTGTAACCAAGCTCTTGCTCATGAAGAAAGCCGGAGAAAGTATCTGGAAGTTGAAGTTTCTGAATTTAAATTGCGCTTTGAAGCCGTTTTCACTGATTTCCAGGAAGCTAGGTCACAAATAGAGGTTTTAACCGTCAAGAGTGATGAAGAAATTGCTTCTTTGAGACATGCACTGGGCAAAAAGGAGACACTGTGCAAGGAGTTTAAGTACCAGGCAGGGAAACTAGAGCAAGAAAATCAAGAGTTATTGGCATCCATCAAAGAACTGCAGGAAGCTCAGATTCAGAAAGTACGAAATCCTTCTCCGGCAAAACTGCTAAACAAGCTTAAATTTCTGGAGCAGATGCAGAGAGATTGTTCCGTAGATCTTAGAGCTAAAGAAGCTGAATGGAACACTCAATTGGAAAAGTTAAATGGAGAGCTGTATGATTATAAATCTGCACTAGAGAGCAAAGATACAGCCATGAAAGAGCTTGAGATGGAATTGGAAAATTGTCATTGTGAAACAGTGCAACTGAGGATGCAGAATGAGGAGTCTTCCATAATGTTACTGGTGTTGGATTCAGGAATAACTGAGGCTCATTTGAAACTTAGGAATATGGAGACAGAGATGAATCTTGCTAACAAAGAAAGAGTGATAAATATTTCTCAGTTGATGGAGCAGCTGGAACTCAAGAATACTGCTTTGGATAAAGCCCAGACAGATCTTGATGAAGCTTGTCAGAAAGCTGCATCTTTGTTGAAGAGAATTGAATACTTGGATTTTGTGGAAGAACAGCAATTACTGGTCCAGAAAGAGCTTGAAAGGTACAAGGCAATGCTTGAGGAATTATCCAGGTGTCAACTTAACTTCAAGGCGCAGGCTTTGCAGACAGAAAATGATTTGACAGGGAAACTTAAAGCAGCTTGTGATGCCCTAGAAATAGCCAATGCAGAATTGACTGAAGAACGTGAGAAGGTAGCATCTTTGTCCAGGAAGGCTGAATCATTTACTCTTATTGAAGAAAAATATCAACTGATGCAGAAAGAGATAGAGAGGTACGAAGAAATGTTGGAGGAATCATCCAAGTGCAAACTTCAATTAGAAGATCAGGCTTTGCAGGCTAAGAATGAGTCAAAAGTGAAATTTAGAGAAGCTTGCCATGCATTAGACAAGATGAAGTCAGAATTGTCTGAACAATGTGAGAGGGCAGCATCATTATCTAGGAGGGTTGAAACATTAGATCTGGTCAAAGCAGCTACTTCAAACACAGAAAGAGCTCAAAGAGTACAAGAGAATGGTTGAAGAATCATCCAGGAAACAACTTCTTTTGGAAGAGAAGTCTTTGTGTATGGAGACTGAATTAAAGAGGAAACTCAGAGAAGCTTGTGATGCACTGGACTCCACAAAATCTGAATTGGCAGAAGAACAGAAGAGGGCAGCATGTCTGTCAAGAAGGGTTGAATCATTTGGTCTGCTTGATAAGCAGCAGCTTCAGATGCAGAAAGAATTCCAGACATGTAAGGAAATGCTTGGGGAATCATCTAAGGGCCAAGTTCACTTGGAAAAGGAAGCTTTGCAAAAGGAAAACCACTCTAGGCAAGAAATTCAAGAAGTACGCGAGGCCTTAGATGCTATGAACTCTGAATTGGCAGCAAAAATATGTGAGGGCCATGCAGTCGAATTTGAATTGTGGATATGGAAATCTATTGCTGAACGTTTAAAAGACAATCTTGAAGAAAATCAAGCATTGCGTAGAGAGTTAGAAGCTTCTCTCCTTGCACAAATAGAAGTTGGGGAGACAATTAAGAAGGAGAAAGATGATCTTGCCCGTATGCTAGAAGTGATGAACAGCAGAATAGATGAGCTTCAGCAGCAGGTTGTATTGTTTGAGCAAGAGCTTAAAACAAGAGAGTTGGATGCTTGTGCTAGCACAAGAATGAAGACAATGACATCATTTGAGTTTGAGAAAGTGGGTTTTCTCCAAATGATTGAGGATAAGGAAAAGATTCTAGAGGGCCTACAGAGAGAGATTGCGTGGCTGGAACAGGAGTCATTGAGGAGAGAAATTGAAGGTGTGATGTTTACACAAATAGGGACAGAAAGGAAATTTAAACTTGAAAAAGGGAATCTAATCCAGCATATGGAAGAGAAAGACCAAAGGATTGATGACCTCTTGCAGCTTGCCAACACACTGGAACAAAAATTTAACAGCTCATTAGTCTCTTTTGCTGAGCAGCAGGCTGAAATTATTGTAGTTCACCAGGCTTGGGAGAACATTGCTGCTGCTGAGATGCTGGCATTGCTGGAAATTGAAGAGAAGAAGTTGATGATTGTGGAGCTGGAGGAGGATATCTGCTCTATACAGAAGAAACTGGAATCAGAAGAAAAAGTTTCATCTTTTCAAAAACAGCAAGCTCTGCAGATTGAAGCTAAATTAGAGGGTAGACTGGTTGAAATGAAGAATTTATTGGATGCAATGGAGACAAAGCTGAAAACTTCAGAAGCCTTGGTTCATGAGCTCAAGAATGAGAAAGGAAATTTGATTGAAGATATCGCAAAATTGTCATCCGAGAGGGAGCAGTTGCTGGGTCTTATTGTGGGAGCCAATGATAGAATTAGTCAGTTTTCTAGTGAGGACACGCAGCTGTTTGGTGCTTTGGAGAGGATATTGAGCTTGAAGGGAGATACTGAGCTTTTTGACTCTTTCAAAGAGAACATGATTGCTGCAACAGTGAAACATCATTCCATTGTTGATAACAGATCACCCTTTAGAGAACTCAACTAGACGTTGTTGAGGAAAGCAGTCTATTTGAAGTGTGGCATCTACATCAGGGTGGTTCTTTGATTGTCTCCATGCTATTTTTGCGCATGGATTTATAGCATTTGTTTGTATATTATGCATGTTGAGCGTTTTGATTCTCCTATGACAATTTACCACGGATTCACATTGATTCATCATTCTCTTTTTAGTCAATTCATTTTACCTCCAATAACACGGCTGCTTTTATGTCTATTATTAACCTTGCTCTCAAGTTCTGTGAATTGGTTACTCATTTCTATGTTCCATTCTGAAAGGCACTATTTTCCTTGGTGCAGCAGCCTGAACACATTCATTGTTTCAAGGCTATTCATGACACCTCGAAAGCATGTCACAAATGGATTTCAGCCAATCACGCATTATACTGTCTACATTGACCTGGTGAATAAAAGCTCGGGTGGTTATGGGGACTGATAAATGTTCTTTCTGCTGCTCTCACATGCTGGGAATTAAAACAGAATGACCGTGGCATTCTAACAATATCTTCAACAAGGGAATCTTTCCCCTGCAAGCTTTCACCAAATGGAATACAGCTACACATAAAAGAGTCATAGCTATGGCTTATGGAAAGTAACATAACATTTGATGATAACAATTATGAGGTACAGTTGCAATATATCATGTGCTCTTTGCTCATCAAATTGTAAACCACATGGGATACAAACTCCTATACCAATGAACCCAACCAATTCAATCCCTCTTGCTCCTCCTGCTAGATGACCCTGATTTTCTAGAAAACTCCCACAATCCTTGTGTCGCAGACCAAGATGATCGTTACATTACACCCATCTTTGATACCTGCAAATGCAAATAGGAAAACCCAACTACCTGGACATGTATGTCCCAGACTCAACCAGTCACAAATATTAAAATGTTAGAGAGATGTATAAAATATTGTACTTAAGTTGTTCAGGTTCCAATATATGCAATTGAGCCAAATCTAGTAAAGAAAAAGTCAACACTAGGTAGGGTGAAAAAAAGGGTTGTCGTGAAGGCCTCCTACCAAGCACCCATTTTGCATTGCTGTCATCATTTGTCATGTTGGCCTTTAACTGAACAATACTTAATTTAGAGTGAATGTTGACTTCTTAATGATTTGCCGTAAAACAATAGAAACATCATTTAGTCAATAGTATCTCAGTTGCACTATTCTCAAACGCGGGTTCACTCAATTTTATTCGTATATTATGCCACTTCGTTGAAGGCCAAAGAAAGTACAAGAAGTAGGCATAAAACATCGAGACAATTCCAGATAACAAAGCTAGAACTATCCAACCTACTGAAAATTCTGGATCTATAATGTATCGTGGACGTCCATGAGACTCTGCCTTCTATTCCTTCACAAGCAGCCTCGAATCAATTCCAACAAACTGCAAAGGAAGAGTAAAACGAAGAATCAGTTATCAAGCATAATTCACTTCACTAGTAGCAGATAAAAGGGTCATAGCTACATTTACGAAAGATGCACACTTACCCCATTGCTTAATCGACCTCGGACACTTAGACGGTTATGCACCTCATGCTTTGTCACCCGCATGCCTCCCGCACGCACAACAAAAGTGAACTCCAGTACTTTTCCGATTCAGTTGACATGAGGCAAGTGTCATAAACAGAAGGATGTCATAACGAGTAGAGTCAAACTAATTCCATTCTGTTTTAACACTACCTTCGATGATCAACTGATCCAGTTGACCTTATCAATTTTAACAAGCATTCTTCAATCTCTGCCAGCCCCTTCCTCTTGCGAGTTACACTAACAGACGAAGGGCCATTTGATGCCGCCAACCTCAGAGACCAACGTGACCTACTGCTCGCGCATACCTTTAGTTTACCTTTCCCCTTTGCAATTCCAACCATTTATACTGCATTTCCAGAAATCACGTAGCAAATCCATTCGAGCAGAACTAACAAGTGCGAGTTTTCCAGATGAGTGTAATAACAGCACCTGGTCACCTTCCTCCCTTTCAGCGTCAGCCTCATTGTCCTTTTCTAAGTCAACAACAATGCCACCATGCTTGAAGTTGAGGAAAAATTCTGTTGTGCTTGAAGTAGAAAGTACAATGTCGTTCTCATTAACGAACTAAACTACTTCACAAACGAAACACTTAAATGTCACACTCAGTCAATCAAACCATGACATGTTAAATACATTTTTATCGTGTAAACACCAAAAAAATTGTTACCACCAAAAATTGGACAACATATAGCAAGGTAAGTCACAAAATAAAACTTATAAAAAAAAAAATCAAAACAAAAGAAAAACCCCCAAAACAACAAAAACAAAAACAAAAACAAAAAGAGGCTTGTAGGCTGACTGACCTGAGACACAAACATGGACTGATGACCCCAGTTTAGAAAGAAACGATTGAGGGGCTTGGACATCTTTTGAAAGCCACAGCCACAGCCACAGCCACGGCCACAGCCACATCATTCAATGCAGTTTACTCCTTCAGCTGCAAAAACGGTGGAGTGTCCTGCCGTTTTAAACACCTGGATGGGGCCCTGTCGATCCACGTGGACCTCGGTGTCCAAACGATTGCCCATTATTATAATAAATTTATAATAATAATAATACCACAAAGAATATAACCCTGACAACGGCACCGTGTCGCTGGGGGTGGGGTCGTCAGACTCTCAAAACCAGCTAACACGTGTACTGAAATTTTCCGTGGAAGCAGCAAAGCCTTCCTGAGATTCTCCGCCTAATCGTTTCGAAAAATTCTTTTCCCCAACACCTTTTGATTCAATCTTAACGTGAGTTTGAGTTCTTTCGACTTTTTTTTATTATTTCTTTTGAATTTGATGATGAAATTTCATCTGTTTCTCGGCAATTTTTCCTTGCTATTTTTGGCTCATGTATCAACTTTGCTTCCTCGTTTTATCAATATTAAAGTATAATATATTATTTATATTTTTTTAATCTCACCTAATAATTTAAATTTTTAAATTAAATAATTTCTTGATTTTATTTCTTTTTCTTCTTTTTTTTTTTTTTTAATATTTTATTTTTTGTTGCGCTTGAAGTTCTCAAATTTATTTTGACCTTTTCAAGGTTTAAATTGTTTGTTTGTAAACACCAAATTCATATTTGTAGGGATTGAGTGGTGAATAACTTGAATTTCAGCTCAGCAATGGCTGTTACTGGTTCCTTGCAAATGTCTCATGACTTGGGACTTTGCAGGAACCAGGCTTGCGACAGGCAATTTAAGGTATTATTTCTCTCCTCTCTGTTTTTTTTTTTTTTTAATGATTTTGACTTGATGTTTTGTCCTCAGAGTGTATTGGGAAGGGTCAAGTTGCCTCCCTTAAGCAGCACACTCTCCTCACGTGTTGCGGTAATTCTTTTGTTCTGTGTTTGAATCTTCTTCTTCTGTAAATGGCGTTCTGCTTACAATTGCGAACATAATATGCCCAATTGTTAACTTAAATGCGTGGACAACCTTAATATCTCAGAATCATAGTTTTGCAATGTTGTTAGCTACTTTGTTTATGTTGCTAAGTAGGTGTTGTTTCTTCCATAAGTAATGTGAAGTTGGGTATTCTTTTCCTTTGTTTCAAACCGGTAAGTTCTCCTTTCTAGTATTTCAGCTATTGATACTGAAAATTATTGATGGAAATATATGCCTTTGGTTTCAGCACTGGCAAGAACATTACTGGAGTGTTCAGTTATCAGATTATGTATACAGGCCAATAAATTCTTTACCGTGTAGACATATGCTTTTGAGTCCCATTCTTTTCTAGTTCCAGGGCGATCATTTGAACTCCCTAGTGCGAAGGCCACTTCCATGGCATTGACAAGGTACCCTTCCTCTTTTAGTTAACTGAACTCACCTTAATAGCTACACGGTGCAAGTTTCAAGTCACACATTTGGTTCGACTTTTTCTGGGGACATATATCCCCATCTGCTGAAGTATATGAGATAGATGGAATTCAGTTCAACAACATTCTTTTGTCATTTTCTTCACATTGCATTTGTTGAAAATGTTATTTATGGTCTCTTGATGTTGGTGGTCGTTAGTCATTAATAATTTTCCTTCAGATTCTATGTTATGGGATGTAGTGTTGTGACATTTCAATTCCCTTTACCATTCACGTGTGGTAAAAATTAATACTCCCATCATGCAGGTCATATAACGTGTTACAGGGCAATCCCCTGATATTGAAATTAGCTCCAGCAGTTGGCGTTGTTATCTTTGCATTATGGGGCCTTGAGCCACTCTTGCATTGGAGCCGAAACCTACTGCTTCATGTACGTGCACTCTTGTTATTTTTTTTAAACTTTTGTTACCAGCTGCAACATACTGACCTAATGATATTATAATATCTGTAATATTTGACTATATTCAGCAGAAAAGTGACAATAGTTGGAAAAAGAGTGGCACATACTATGTTATGACATCTTATATTCAACCTTTGCTGCTGTGGACTGGCACAACACTCATCTGCATGTCTCATCATCACAATCTGGCTAAATTATGGAATAATTTGCTCACCTCAAATGGTCTAGTGTGCATAACATGTTGACCACTTTCCATTTGTACTCACTTGCAGAGCTCTGGATCCTGTTGTCCCACCAACAGAAGCTGGTCAAGTTAAACTGAGGCTTTTGAATTTTGTAAGGTTGTTGTCTACAGTGCTGGCATTTGCATATTGTTTGTCAAGGTGACTGCCTTTCCTTCCTTTTTTCTTGCAGTTTTCTTTTTTTTTTCCCCAATTGTATACTAAGATAAAGAGCGAGCCTTGGTATAATGTTGTATAATGAGATAATCAGCCAAGTGTTGCAGGTAAGACAATGTATTGAAATTGTGTGGCACATTTGGTAGGGTCTTAAGGATTGGTTACTCTTAGTCCATTTGCATATCATCTACTCAAAGTGAAAGCGTTTTATGATCATGCTAAACTGATGTTAAAAAATGGTGGTGGTACTGATGGTGTGGTAATATTTTTTCCCTGCAATTTGTATGATGTTCTCTAAGTTAGAATGCTTAATGCACATTTCTTTTCTCAACAACTGAATGTGGAGAATTATTATCTTGCAGCATAATTCAGCGAGCTCAGAAGTTCTTCATGGATTCTAAGGAGCCCAATGATACAGGAAATGTATGTGTAGTTTCAATAATAACTTGGTTTTATCATGTGATACCATCTTACAGTTTTGGCTTCCTTGCATTCATGCCCCCTGAATCATGGAAGAAATAATAAGTTTAGTTTGGTCTGTCAGGATCTGATATGGATGTTCTACTCCTAATGATTTGCTTGATAATCTTTCATAAAGGCCAACTGATGAGTGCATCAATTATTTAACTTGCCCCATTGTTGGTTGATTAGTCATCCTACATTGAAGCTGATTCAAAAGATTAGCCTTATGATTTATCACCGTCATTTATATACATACCCATTACTGCAAGGCTGATGAGAGTTGAGGTTACAGAGAATGGGTTGATGATTACGGACACCAATATATGAAAAGGATTACTAATAGAGTTTCTCTAAATTATTCAAATGATATCTTTGCATGTTATACAAGGAATATCTGTTGGAGCTTTAAGTTACCAGAAGTGATCAGGCAAATACTCTGCATGGTTCCTAACCTAAAGTATGCTCCTACCCACTGATTAAAGTAGTTATAACTTATAAGCAATGGAAGAACCTTTTATTTTATTTTATTTTATTTTTTCTGTTTTTCCTATATCCACATCCACAAGGATTGAACTTGTATCAAGGACTAAGCAAATTCTCAATTCTTTTTAGTAATTGAAAATGATAGACTGAAATACTTATTAACGTTTTTACAATGATAGTCACTGAAGGATTTAAGTTATTACTTGAAAGAAAAAGCAAAATTTTTATTGGATGAGGTCAATTTGGAAGTACTACTTTTGATTTAAAGGAGACAATGTGCTCAGCTACTGCATTGCTGTGATATCCTCAGCATAAATGGAGATACATTCGTCCTGCAGCTCTTCCATTTTATAAACTTTTTGAGTCCAGAAAGCCTAAAATGCTGTATGAAGCAGAGGTTTTCTTTGGTGTAATCCAATTACAAATGATGATGTTTTCACTTTGGGCAGATGGGCTTGCAATTTGTGGGGAAAGCTGTATACTCTTCTGTATGGGTAGCAGCTTTTGCACTTTTCATGGAGCTGCTCAGTTTCTCAACTCAGAAGTGGCTCACAGCTGGAGGTCTTGGAACAGTGTTGTTGACTCTTGCTGGTCGTGAGGTGAATTCCTTGTTGACTGGATATTTGTTGAGTTAGACTAGAAGCTTTTTTGGACATTACATGAACCTAATTTCCTCTAGTCTCTAGGACCATATATTTTGCTTTTTGATTAAAACATAGTATACTACTTGTCCATTCTGTAGTACTGCCTTTTCTTCAAGATCTAATGCTTTTATTGTTCACCATCCAGATTTTCACAAACTTCCTCTCGAGTGCAATGATTCATGCAACTCGGCCTTTTGTAGTCAATGAGTGGGTTCAAACAAAAATTGAAGGCTATGAAGTTTCTGGTACTGTTGAGGTTTGTGTAGAAAAATACACTGATTTGAAGTTTGAAGAAGTTAAACAGAAAATAGGAAGATGATTCTTTTTCCATGGTGTATGATGACTTTATATTGGCATTCTCTGGCTGGGCACAAACATTCATGCACATTGTATCCAGTGACAGTGGAATGAAATAAAGAAGAATAAAATTTTGGATAAATATAAACAAGTCATACACTAACTGTTTTATGTCAAAATTTACCGGCATACTTGAAAATATCCTTTCTTACGTATGGTGTTGTATTGATTGTCTGCAGCAAGTAGGCTGGTGGTCACCAACGATAATAAGAGGTGAAGATCGAGAGGCAGTTCATGTCCCAAACCACAAGTTTACAATGAGCGTTGTCAGAAACCTAAGTCAAAAAACTCATTGGCGTATTAAGACCCACCTAGCCATTAGTCACTTGGATGTTAATAAGATTAATGTGAGAAGTTTATTCTTGCCACCCCTTGAATTGTAATGGTTCTTTTTCAGCAATTGAGTTTCTGCATTATGTTTCCTATGTAATAAAATCATATAGGGCGTCTCTTTCTGTAGAACATTGTTGCTGACATGCGTAAAGTCTCGGCCAAGAATCCTCAAGTTGAACATAAGAGGTTGCATAGAAGAGTGTTTTTGGACAATATCAATTCTGAAAGTCAAGCTCTGCTGGTTTGTGCTTTTTCTAAAAAAGGGATAATGGAATCAGGCTTTCTCTCATTTTCACTTAATATAATGTGGCATGTACTAATATTTTATGTTGCCATGAAAAATTATTAAGTACAGTAAGTACATAACTTTGCTAGTTTATATAAATAATTCCCAAAACATTAACTACATAAGGAAACAAGATATAGCTCAGTTTTATTTGGCAGAGTTTCAAGATGTAGTTGAACATACCAAGTAGTGAGGTTTTTCTCTGGAATTTCTGCAATGTTGAGGTTGAAAAAGCCATTGGTGGATCCTTATATATGTTATAATTGTCACAACGAAGGCCTCATCTGTTTTGTAGTGAACCTATCAATGCATTGATTCTACTCAACCCAATATTGGGAATCATCCACCTTGAAAGTAGTCTCATACTTGGGCCACTGGAGCAACCTCCAGTTTGTATGTTGTGTATCATTTATGCTGCATATTCTGAAAATGATAAGTCTGATTTTCTCCAAAAATGGATACGAAAACCTGAACTTTCTTGAGCCCTTGGATATACGCAAAGGATGAGATAATTGAAAGAATCAGGAGGCTTGGCTGTTGAATTTTCTTCACTTTCAATTCTTGTAAATAAATAGTAAAATGGTGCCAGGAGATGAACTCACTGTTTTAGAAAATAACTGAGAAATTGTATTGTGTATTCACATGCATACAGACATGCATATGTATAACATTGCAATAAGTGTAGGAATTTAACTGTTAGTCTATACATGCAAGTAAACATATGAACATGGGCATATGGATCTTTGCATGATTTCTGTAATTTGCATAATGCAGATTATGATATCATGTTTTGTGAAGACCTCACATCATGAATATCTTTGTGTGAAGGTAAAGGATTGTTTTCTTCTCTGTTCCTTTTTTTTTTTTTAGGAATTTTCCTTTTTGTTTGTTTGAACTCATCATGAGATAACAATGCAGCTAATGCAACACACTGCATGGTACCCTTACAATTGTACACCCTAGGGATATTCCATATCCTTGGGTGGTGGGATGAGCTTGACTTGAGTAGCAAATTCTGATGTTCTAATAGATAATGGTTTCTGGCATTAAAGCATGAAATTCTGTGAGTGAAGACTGCTCACATGACATTTACTGTTGTGTAGCCTGCAACCAAGTGCATTAGGTTCCCATTTGGAGAGTAGTTGTGTTTGCCACAACTTGAAAATCAGTGAAGCAACTGTCATTTCCATCTGAGATGCTTGCTATCTATGCATCATTTGCATTTTGTATCTCTGATGAATGCACATTAACACAAAGGTCAACCAGATATGCAATTTCAGACTACCATCTGGACAAAGTCGTGTTCCAAAAAGTTATATCTGCCAAGTGACCAGACCTTACGGAGAGTTAATATCTGAGAAGCATGGTTTCAGATGTAAAACCTTTATTGCATTATTTTATTTATTTATTTTGGCAGCTAGAAAGAGCTTTAATCACTTAGATAAAATGTTATTATTGGCCTATTAATTATGTTGCATCAAAGGTTTTTTATATAAAAGGATTGCAGTGCATGAAATTCTCACACTACAGGGTTTAGGGAAAAGGTCAGATATATGTAGTCTTACTCTTGTTTTTACAGAAGTTGTTTCCATGACTCAAACCTATAACACTCTAGGTTACAATGAAATAATTTTGCATCATGCCAAGCTCAACCATCTTATTTCATATAAGAGAACTGCACTTATTTTTTGAGTGAATTTTGTTAATGAAACAGGAAGCTATATTATTGGATCTTCTAAGAGTCATTAGCCATCATGGGGCCCGACTTGCTACTCTCATCCGTACAGTGCAGAAAATGCATGGCGATGCAGATTTTGAAAATGTTCCATTTACAGATTCATTCTATACCTGCAGTGGCGTACAATCAAAACGCCCTTTTCTATTGATTGAACCCTCATACAGAATCAATGGAGACGACAAAGTCAAGCCCCAAACTCATTCTGGGCAAGTTTCAGGAGAGCAAGATGCTATGACCACGTTGCATTGTATGCCTTCAGCCAGAGTAGGAGCAAAACCAAGGTCTGATGTCGAGAAAAAAGAAACCACAAAATTTGACACTGAGGCAAATGCCAAGGTTGGGGAAACATCAAATCTCAATGCAAAGCAAAACACGAAGGCTGCAACAACATCCATATTAGATCGAAGGGTTGGAGATGAAATGGCAGTGAAATCATTGCCAATTTCTGTCTCCAAGATCATTGCCAATTTCTGTCTCCAAGGAAGGTTCAAACATTACAGAGTCATTAACTTCCAATCCCACAGCAGGAGACTCAGTTCCCAGTAATGGGGTCAAAGCAAAAAGCTCTCTGAAAACAAGCAACCCAAAAGTGTGCGTCCAGGGAATGCAAGGCAAGATAGCAAGTCTGAAAGTCATTCTGTATCTTTATCAGAGGATGCTAATGCAAAAGAATTTGGAGTGCAAGATCATTCCCAACCAAAGCAGGAAGCTGAGAGGAAGTCATCAGTGCCAAAAACTGCCTTGGAGGATAACATAGTTCTTGGTGTTGCATTAGAAGGCTCTGAAAGGACCCTTCCTATTGAGGAAGGTGTTGAGTTTCCATCCATCTCCAGCAGAGGTAAAGGAAATGACAACTGCATGCCAAAACGGAACTGAGCCATCAACCACTAAGAAGAATAGGAAAGGCAGCCAGAGTCCAGCCCCTCCCAGCACATCTGGCAATTTGTAACAATCATTTCACAAGTGATCTGTGTTTCCAACCTTTTGCTTCTCTCAACGGATGACTTTATTCCAGGAATGTAGAGCTCAAAGATCCTTTTGGAAGCTGATTCACCCAATTTAAATATTTGCAGGCCAATGTCAATACATCTCAAAGAAATGCACCCGAAGAGTGTTTTCGCTTAGTGTACTTGATCTTTGACTTAACCCAATGGAGCGCCACCACCCCTTTACTCTATACTCTCCTGATTTGTTGGATATTAATTGGTGATACGTGGTCTGCGTGCATGCTTTCCATTTCTTTACTTCTGGTTTCCAGTAACTTATTTGTAACGAGCGAAATTAGTGTACAGCTGTTAAATGTTGTGCTTTGGCATTATCAGTTTATTGGCTGTCTTTTTTATGCTGGCATCAGGACTGTTAGCACTAGAAACCTTGTTAGGAACCAAAGACTACCCATTACCTTTAGGACAAAGCTTCTTTTAATGCAAATTATCAAGAAGCATCAAGCACTGATGAATGAAATGTTATCAATATCGTGAATCGCCCTAGAGTTGTAGGATTTGGGCCATTCATTCTCTTATTGTAGCAAGGAAAAACATGCAGATATTTGTCACACAAGCAGAATGGCACAAAATACATCTGTTGATTACTGGAACAACACATTAAAATATGATTCTGGCCTAACATCGCAATCCGAAACTTAAAGGAGTGCATAATCGTGATAATATATTGCTTCCACCCCAGTTTACACGTCCACCTTCTAAAAGGTCACATGGGCCCTTCTATGGATGGGTAATCGAATGCATGTTTATCTATAACACCAATACAATGAGCTGTAAACTGTAGTTATGGTACTGAATGAATAGAATGTAGATGATAGTCTCACACCTCGATGCCTGATAAATCTACTGGCACATGCAATCAGGAGCTGGATAAGTATAAATGGATTGCCTCAGTTTTCTTAGTCTCAGCTGCCCTTGCCTGTTTTCATGCCCCTCAACGACTGCTAGCTGGAAGTCTGGCCAACCAATGGTTTTGTTCAGAAACAGTTGGCCCAACAATGCCATGCTCGGCCTAATAGTCTTCAAGTTCTTGTATGTTCGATGTCCCACCTGTGGCATCAAAAGCTTGTAATTCCTGATGCTATCTATTGCACACAAAACAGATAATTTTACAGCAGCAGTTGCATGGGAATTGTGTGAGCACTCAATTAAGCTTTCAAATTACAATTACTGTTATATGGGAATGAAGCTAAAGCTTTACGTGTAAACTCAGGATATTTCTCTATCTACCCAAACCCATGAGTCATTCATAAGATTTCAGACTATGTTAGATAACCCCTAAATCATTTTAGAGTTTTGCATTCTCAACTCTACTCTTAATCCTCAATGGTTGTTTGAACGTTTTAGTTGGTGAAAAGTTTTCAGTTGTTCTCATTACTAAATGAATGCCATCAACTCTTTTAATCTCACATGCAGCACATGAAAAACAATTACTTGTGCCCACAAATATTATACAAACAAATTAAAGGTCAACCAAAGAGGATTTGGATTGGATGCAACGATCCTTAAATTTACAGAGATCATGCTGCAGGAAAGGGCAGACAGTGGCACCAAACTATTCTCATCAATATTTTGTTATGTTATGCCACCCATAAGAAAATGGTACAAATAAGCTAGAGATATTCACCAATGTGTTGTGCATGTTTCCTGGAGAAGCAGAGATGAAGATGTCACTGTGCATGCTGACATAGTAATCAACTGCAGCCAACAGAGAAGCCTTTCCTTTAATCTGAGCCCGTTCTGCTGAAGAAGCAAGACTCTTTTTGTCTTCCATTAGTGGAAACAACTTTCGTAAAGTTGAAATCCTAGCTTCCCCACCATAAACCTGAAAAGATGGGACCATTCACAAATTAGTCTCACATAGCAATATTCATGACTTTCACTTTCTCCATATAAGATTACCCAAGATCATGTATTGTGGCCAAAAGACCTTGTGGGAGGCAAGATATAGACGAGTACTGTTGTCAAAGCCTAGAGCTCTTAGCAATAATCCAATCTCTTCTGGAGTCAATGGACAGCGCCCCTGACTTCTCAACTCTTCATCAGTGAACTGGGAGTTAAGGACTCTTCCCTGCCAAATAACTTGTCTATATTTAGCCAAAGCCAATTTTTCAGCCTTTCCCCCACCAAAGTCACAGGCCGAGTGGGCAGCCATGTCCTGCATAATTAAGGATTAGTGAAAGGAAAGCACCTAGGAAACAAGCACACAGGTTTAAGTCAACACATGGAGAGCCACAACTGCTAAACTTCACGCATCAATCAATTTCCAAACATATACAAACATAAAGGTCTGATGTAAACTTAAGTTTCTGTATGGCACAGTTGTGAGGTACCTTATCAAAACGAAGATGAAGCACCACAAACTTCCTTGCATTTTGTCTATCAATCAAATCAGTAGGTTCTTGTAGGTAATCACCACTAAGTACACTTTTTCTAGAAGGATACTGCAGACGCCTGACAAGAGCATCTCCAAGAGCTCTAATGTGGGGAACAAAAGCTAATGCTTGAAAATTGACTTTACACCGTAAGTGTTGGATGTCCATAGGCAAGTTGTCAAATGTCAGACGGTGAGAGAACGGAGAAATGGCAGCAATCCCATAACTGAAACACAAAAAATATGTTACTAGCATCCAACTTGGCTATGTCAAAATCTGTTAAATCCCACAACTGGGTATTCCATAGTTATTGACTATATATGATATTGGATACATTTTAGCACATCGATAGCAGAGCTGCTAGATTTTAAGGCTTGAAATTTGCACAAAAAACCCATACTTCATATCAAAGGAAAAGGTGCAGGCAAGCACTTGCCTTCTCAGTATGGGTAGGACATTCTCTAAGTACCAGTTAGCTGAAGCATGAACTGGTGCTGTCTTTATTCTGGTCTCTCGAGTCGCTGTGGCATAATACTCCCTTGTGCTCCAGGAAAATTCATCTGGCAGCTCTTTAACTATAGATATGTCATCCTTCAACACATTAATAAAGTGATCCACATCAAATATATCCACAAATGAGCTGCAGGAAAAAGATAGCACCTCTGAATGAGTGTACATAAATTCAAATGAATAAAATAAGAAAATTTGTACAAATTGAATTGTGTGTCTGCACCCATTTCTAAGAAAAAGCAATACCTTGAGTCTTTCCAAACAGGATTCACTTCAAAATGTGGAATGACAAGTGTTGCATTCAGAATTTTAGCGACAGCAACTGCATCACATATCTATAGGTAAAACAATTCATTCCATGAGCATCCTTATAATCTATTTGCTCAGCTAAAAGACTGTTTGTGCTCGGTACCTACCCCCATTCTCTGTTGGTTCAATCCTCCATCAAGGAACACCTGAAGATATCCCTCAGACTTCTCTGGTAATGCTGCTCCAAATAATAAATGGGTTGAAGAAACATGAGCATGATTCTTTAAAATAAAAAAATAATAATAAAAAAAAGTAATAATCAATTTAAGCTGCATTGTCTAGTGCAGAACATTATACGAAAGCAACTGACACAACAATGCAGGTTTCTTATCACTCACAAGGGGCATTTCTAGATTCAACACATGGTCTCCACCCTTGATCAGCCAAAGGAGTCCAGAGATCAGACTGCTTTTCATTCAACTATGAAAAGTACATTCGAGTGAGATAATTAGAGGAGAATATAAATTAACAAAGGACCTAATGTGGCTATTATGTGAACTGTTGCTTACATTTTGGAGCTGTAAGGCAGCCTTCAGAAGAGCTAAGTGTCTAGGTTTTGGAGTGATCCATTCCTACACAAGAGAACAAACTTTGTTAGAGTGAAAAAAATTGAATCCATGCAATCAACATCAACTACATAGCAACAATCGAAAATGACAAAAATAATAGCATATGAATTTGTACATTTTTTCTTTTCTTTTTTCTATTTCACAGAAGAGGCACCTCTAATTGAAAAAAAAAAAAACAGGAATACAAATTGACAAGACCGCTAAGCAAAATCTAACAGCACAAATTTTGGTGCTGCACACAAATTTGCATTTCTCTCAACTCTCTTAAGGCTCCATTACAGCCACTCACGTATGAGTGACACTGTCACGGTTCCTTGTTTGGTAATCAATTCAACATACTTCCATCAAATCAACTACGCGTTGAACCAGAGAACTCTCAGGAAGCCCCCCAAACATCTTAGTCACCATAACCTGACAAAGTCCCCAGTCATTATGGAAGTGTATTTGCCCATCATATCTAGTAATCAAGCTCACCATACCAATATGCAAGAGTCAAGATTTCCAGTTTCACCACAACGTAATCAAATTTTACCTATAAATTCTTTCTGACATGACACTTTGTACAAAACTAAATTAGTTGCCTACATTCCGGACCCAATGATCCAAGCCAGTTCTTACTTAAACACTTCTGGCAAAGTCTCATACTCAGAGTTCCATATGATTTCCATCTAGGCTATCGCATATTACTGCTTTAATTTCAACACCGACAACATATGAAGAGCAATAGAAAGCAACCGAAACAATCCAACAATAAAACTGTGCTACAGAGATTATGGCATCAAATTATATTGAAAAGAAAAAAACAGAGAGAGCATACCGAGAAGATGGAAGGAGAGGCATGGCTCAATGAAGTAAACAAAGCTGGTAAAATAACAGGAAGAAGCAGCACCAGTAACCCAGCAAGAGCTCCTCTCCTGCGAAGCTCCATGATACCAAGTCACAAACTTCAGCTCAACCCAACCTAAGATTCTACAACTGGTTTCTGGGTCCTGCTTTTTTTTTTTTATTATTCCCGATACCTAAGAAAAAAGAGAAGAAAACCAAGGAGCTAGAAGCCAATGGTTAAGAGGAGAAGCAGCACCCCACTACCCATATCACATGAACACGAAAAGAGGAGCCTTGATTCTTTACTTTCATGTATCACTTCTTTTTGTTTAGGGCTGTGAAAGGAAGACAGGCAGGGGAGAGTTAAGGTATCCCGTGATCCCGCATGTCCACATGTACAAAGTGAACATTGGCTTCATCATGGAGGTTGGTGTCCTTTTCAAGACCCCCAGAAAAAGATAAGGCAGATGGCCTGGACTATGTAGTCATCGCTGCTGTTCGTGAGTTAAAAATGGTATTGGCATTACCATTTTGTCAGTTTTCTCCTCAAAGGTTGCAGAGATTACGGGTATCCTAGAGCCAAATTCTGAGAAATTAGACCGTTGGGGTATAGCTTTTGTACCTTTTCCAGTTACATTGATTACTCGCACCACCACCAACTTTCTAGATTGCCGTGTCCACCGACACTTCAATTGAATGAAATCATCAAAGCTTTTTAATATTGGAGGATTTTTACTTGCTAGTGGTGCAAATGGGGTCAATAGGTGCGGTCGGTGAACCGTCGTGATAGGGGTCACTCTTTCGTTCACGTTTTTCATCAGACCCTATACATATAGATGGGTTTGCTGTCGGTTACTAAGCCCAAGTCATTCATATGGCTGTTCTCTCACTGTTGGTGGTATCCTATTTTTTTCCAATCTAATTTGATTTTAGTTTACTCAAAGAGATGTTTTATATTTGGATAATTATTTTTAAATGCAGATTTATATTACACTCTAATAGCTGTTAATCGTTACTTAATAATTGATTGTGTCTGCTTCTGCAACGGATGATCTCCGCATTGGCATTTGAAAGGAATCATTATATTGTTATACGGCACACGGGCATTGAGAGTGGGGACTGATACTGTTCTCTTCGACCTTTATGGAGTGTGCGCATTGTGACGTGATTGGAGAGCTCTCTCTCTCTCTCTCTCTCTCTCATTCCTTTTTTATGTTTTCTTCCTGTTCAACGCATTTGTCATCTTTTTGTCTGTGTGCGCGCATTCTCTGCATTGTGCACCCGCATTTATTGTTAGTTTGCGCAGGTTAAAATGACCAACACTTTTACGTGGTGGTCCTCTCTTCGTTTTGTCCTTTTTTTTCTTTCTTGAGGGCGAATCAATTAGCTCTCTAATAGGAAAGGAATCCCAGAATTCCTAGCTCCAAACTTCTCTTTTCTTTGGGGGGGGGGGGGGGAATTAAATAAATACGCAGATTAGCTTCACCATTTTGTTACTATAAACTGTCTTTTATTCTAAAAGCACGCACATTTCCTCCTGGCTATCAACCTCCCTCTCGAGAGAGAGAGAGAGAGAGAGAGAGAGAGCTTTCTCTTAAATAATACAGAGAAAGAAAAAAAATATATATATATACCCTTAAGTTGTTAAAATAGAGCACATGAAAAATGGGGACAAGCGGCAGAAATAATTTAAAATATATTGCCAAGAACAAGAATGAAAAGATAAAGTTTATAATGCCACAACGTATCCTTCTTTAGCATCCATACCATCCCAAAATAAAATAAAACAAAATAAGGAATTTGGAAAAGAAAATATTTGGATTTTGAGAAGTGAAGTGAAGAAATGATAATTAAGTAAAAAGAAAATTCAAAAAAAAAAAAGAGAGAGAGAGAACCAACCCTGATAATGATGAAAAATATAAAGTTAACGGGGGGAATGAATTGAAAAAAGGAAAAACAAGTCGGGCTGTTGGACCCATCTGCATATGAGGATTTATGATGGGCCTTAAAACAGAGTCAGGGGAGCCCAATCCAGACGTCAATGTGCTTTTCCCAGAGAAACATGCATGAGACCAATTCATCGGTACTCGAGTCCTCTTTAAAATTAAAAAATTTATAACTCAAAAATCAATCGGAGATAATTAACAGAAAATAAATAAATAAATAAACGTAGAACTACCCTTAAATCGATGGATGCTTATTCGTTTGTCCTTGTCATTGCCCAGGACGGACGTTGACTGATTGGTCAAATCTTGTTTTGGGATCAAGTAAAATAAAGAAACTAAGTCAGAGTGACTGTTGATAAGATAACATTTGTGTTTTTCAGGGTTTTGTCTTAAGAGCACACAAATTCAAAGTGCTCACAAACAAAGTGCGATGGGTTAGATTTATAGGCGACAATTAACTGATACCAACAGCATTCCCATAGATATAAAAACCATGGTTTTTTTTTTTTTTTGGCCCTCGTTGCTTGCTTGATGATTGGTCGCCTTTCACCCTCCTCTATTTGCCGGAATAGGGTAATCTACAAAGGGGGAAAAAAATTAATAAAATAAAATAGTAATAGTGTCAAAAAATAAATAAAAGAAAAATAATAAGTCAGTGAAATATTGAATCTGACATGCGCCTCCCAAGGTGGCAAAGCCTAGAACAAGAGGCTGCCTTTTGTCTCCATCTTTTCTCTGATTCTCTTCCTTAACGTAGTTTGATTAGACCCAATATACATCAACGACAGGTGCCCACATATTTTAATTTCTTTCTCACTTTAGTTTGGTTTCTAGTGGTACAGATTAAACGATTTCTAATATAAATTTAACTATTAAGAATTAAAGGTATATTCCATGATAAAAATTATTTATTTATTATTAAAAATAATTATTATATATTATATATTTTAAGTATAAATTATTTTTAATGGTTAAATTCAAAGGACATAGACCAAAAAAAAAAAAAAAAAGGTCATAGCGAGACCTGATTATTGTATATTGAATTTTGGTTTTAATAAATAAACTACAAGTTTTAAACAGAATTTATTAGTTAATAGCAAGTTTGAATAAGAGCAAAAATTTAATTATAAGTTGGACAAGATATAAATATAAAATTATAATTTTTAGCATTTTAAAGTCAACACCACCTATATCGAGTATACGACACCTTTTTTTGGGCGATCCGGTTCTTAAAACATTGACTTTATTCTTATATCTCCAGTTCAATATCAACTTGATATGGCAAACAAAAATTTTTCGACGATTGAATTTATAGCTGCTTTAGAAGCATCACAAAGAACATAAAACAATAAAACTTACCCCAGTTTGAGTGAAGTATCCGAGCTTTCATAGTCATGTGGGGTGCCATTTGAATTGCAGACGTTGGTTACTGATTCTGAAGATTGCCATTCCTCATAAATCACATTCTCCGATTCAGCAGCAACTTGCTTGCCACCACTGGTTATCTCCTCTACCTTCCATCATCAAACGGTAAGTTGCTACCAGCACACAAGTGCACAAACCATATGCTACACCAAAAAATAAAAAATACACATGCAAGAGAGAGTCCGTGGGAAATCCATACTTGCTGTCTTAGATGCTCATTCTCTTCCATCAATTGCATTCCCTAAATATTTTGTTAACAATGAAAAGAGAAGCAAATTTTAGAGGCATAAACATTAATACGGTCTAACATACAAACAGTCGAGAATTAATTTTAGAACGATAATCATGCTACACTAACTAGGCGTATGATTTCCCCGATGTTCAGTTACATAGTTGTAATTTACGAGTTTAGGGAGGTAAGAGATTGATTGCTTTTACAAAATCTAAAACTTCTAATGCACTAGAGATGCCCTTTTATGGCTTTAGAATCATAGTCATAGGAGGCTCATAGCTATAAAACTATGCAGGACATTCGTGCATAATTATTTTAAGTATTTGTCTACCTTCCAGGACAGAATTGCACGGAAATAGTCGTGCAACCAGTCTCACTTAAATTGGAAACTAAGGTTTTGTATGTTCTATCTGTCTATCTCCCTCTGGAAAGTACTTCATCATACGTGTAGATACTTTGCATGTAACTTGTGAATTTCTGTAAACAATAATATAACACACAGAAAAACCAAATGCATAACAATAACATAGGATCACGGTACCAGAGAAGTAGTGCTAGATAAGGAGCTGACCTTTGTTTGAAGGTCACAAATCTCCTTCATTATTTTCTCCCCCTGTAATCCACATTAAAAATGATATTACAATGGTCATGACTGAAATGCCACAAGTCTATAGTCGTTGAAACAAATTATGAAGGATATATTGCTTGCAGACCTTCTTTTGGATCACTCGGCTCAACCCAGCTTCAAGAGATTTCTCTAGCTGTTGCAGGTCCTCAAGAGTTAGTCCTTGGAGCTCTTCTCCCCTCATTTGCCTGTTTTCCATGGATCAAAATAGAGATATATAACATACAGCAGAAAAATCACAATTGTACCTTAAGTGATGGCTTTTCTCTGCAACTTCCTTACTCATCCGAGAACAGTTGCTGTTCTCTACAAGCTGCAATAAAATCGTATATTCATGCCCATGAGATAGAAAGATTGTACAAGTCTCTCAAGCATATACCAAGGTACAATTACATAGAATATAGGTGCTTTCTCTAAAAGAAATTTGAAATGTTTATACTGCACTCAACAAAAATTGGAACTATCAATTCCACAATAAACATAAAAGAAGTTGCGCAACCAATCTCAAGTAGCAAAATCTACTAAGTGATCAAAAATTGGAAAGTTAATTAATATAACAAGCATCTCAGTAGATGAAATGAAAATACATGCAGCAAGTGCATGACAAAATATTGTAAAACTTTAGTTCCAGAGTATGAGATTCTCACACCATGGAGTTTAGGAAAGTTTCAACTGTCCCTTTGTTTTTACAGAGTGATTGAACTAAAATATAGTGAAAACAGCATTGAAGAATACGAATCAATTGATCAAAAAGAAAAACAGAGTATACAAATGATCTATATACACTTATGGAGCTAAGATATTACAATCTAGAAGGTCAAAGTTAGGGTAGACACTTCAATTAGTTGTTGATGGATTAAGATTTTTCCTTGTAGCTGAAAAGAGAAGTCGTCACTCAAAAAACTATCTAGAATTATCGAAAAAGAAGCAATCCAACCAACCTGCAACTCCAGAGATGGCTGTTCCAGCTTCTCAAGATTCTTTGACTGTAAACTGTGCCTTTCCAAGATTTGCTTCATGCTTCAGAATAAACAGAGAAAAAAAAAAAAAAAAAAAAGAAAACATATAAGGTCACTTTCTGGAATGCGCCCAAGTTAAACAGTTTTAACTGATTCTTGTTGGTCACTTTGGAACTCAAAAGAAAAGGTAAGATCCCTCAGGAGTATACATCCCAAAGGACATGTGGAAGGAAGAGGGAAAGAAGAGAAACATCAGGATCTCTTTCCAAATCAGAATCTGATAACAAAAAAATTACACAATGCTTCCTTCCTTATTTCCAACTAAATGATCAATTCATATTGTTAATGTGATGAGACGCATATTTCTAAATCTTTTCTTCCTATCTTGGTTCATAATAATCATCCCCACAGCATTAGAGTCTCCTTTTTTAGAGTTCATAATAATCAAATAATTCACATCTGAGCATGTAATAAGGGAGGGGACAAGTATTTTGGTCAAGAATTAGAAAATAGCAATATACCAACAACTTTTCTAAATTCAAATGTCATAGAAATGAAGAAACAAGAAAAAATATTTTCCATTTGTCGCTGGTTGCCCTCAGAAATGGGTGCTAGGATCGAGTAACACATAGAGACTTAGCTAAGTGCTTATTTGGTTCCTATTTTTTGTTTTTTTAAAACTTTTTAATGCAAACAACAAAAATTACATATTTATAAAGGTTTTTTTCTTTATTTGTTGCTGAAAATATGAAAGAATTCTTTGAAAGAAGCATGCAAGGAGAAACACAAAATTAAGTTTTTATAAACTACTTTTTGATTTTCAAGTACATTAATGTTATATACCTACACTCTTTCTATTCTCTCTATCCTTTTCCCTATTCTTTCCATTTTTTACACTCTCCATTTCTATATTTTTTTTTCTCCTTTTTAGTTAACTTTCTCTAACTTATCATCTATCTCTACATTTTCTCTAAATTTTCTTCCCTCTTTGTCCTGACACTCTTTCCCTACTTTCTCTACACTTTTCCTCTCTAATTCTTACTCCTCTCTCCACACTTTCACTTTATTCTCTCTTCTTTGTGTATACTTTTCCATCTATACCTCTTAGGTTTATATTCTCTCTTCGTACCTTCTCTCACACTCTCTATCCTCTCTCCACTGTCTCTATGTACACTTTCTATCTCTCCACTCCCTCACTCTTCACTATCTTTTATCTTTGCACTTTCTCTTCTCTCTATTTACTTTCTACATTTTCTTCTTTCTACACTCTTTTTTGCCTATAATCTTTCTCTATCTCCATTATTACTTCTCTCCAAATCTCTTTTCTCTATCCTTTCTCCACACTTGTACTTCCTTCTCTTTACCCTTCCTCTCCTCCCTATCACACTCTCTCTCACTACTCCTCCTCACCCTTCACACACTTTCTCCTCCTTCTTTCTCCTCTTTAAAATCTATTTCTTCTCTATCACTCTCTACATTGTCTCATCTGTTTGAATGAAATACATAAAAGTTGTTAGAAAATGTCATTTGAAAAAAATAGTTGTTACAAAATTTTTTTAAAAAAAGTACACAGCAAACAACAAAAACAATACAACAAAAGATGCAAAACAATTGTAAAAAATCAGTAACTTAGCCAAACCGCCCCATATGTTTTTCCTAGATTCGTTTATAAATATTGCTTTCCTCTCAAAATTTCATACTTTTTCTGCTTGTCAATAAATCATTTGACCCAAAACTTTATGTTGTTAAATGAGGTCAAAGAATGGATCGCATATTAAATAACACACCCACTCATATGTAAACCTATTAAACTGAGGAATGTCCAAAATAAGGATAGCTTAGTTTGAATTTATATCTCTTGGTCATAAAATTTTGACTATCATATCAAGAAACCATTTAACTCAAAAGCTTAAACTATAGGGTGAGACCTAAGACTCAATTATACATTAAACTCTATCCACTTTCAAATGAATTGGGTAGCATATTCATTGAGTTAATTGATTCAATGATGCCTCAGCTGCAATTTAAAGGCACTTCCATGCATCTAGCAATGCCACCACAGTGGATGAAGATATAATTAATCCCATAAGAGAAACATGCAATACAATTGATCAGCCAAGAGAGGCCGAAAATCTTGAGTGCAGTTGGTAGATAAGCCAAGTAAGGAAGTTAAGAAACTAGATTCAAAATATTAATTATTTAAGATTATTTGACCAAATATGCATCAGCAGAACATTCTTTTTTTTGAATGAGTGAAGTGGAAGTATCATTGAAAACTAGAGAATTTACAAGAGGAGAAAATGAAGAGGAATATGATCAGGCTAGCTCGTTGAACCACTAGCATAGCTTTTTGAGAGTTTCCCCTTTTTAGGTGCTAGTCCATGAAGCCAAATGCCAACATATTCCTATCATTTCCTCTCCCATGTCCAATAGCCAACCAAGTACAAGAGAGAAGTCTCATTTATTGCTTTTTTTTTTTTTTTTTTGGAAGGATTTCATTCAACAATTATTTCATAACTAATTAAATTCAGTTAATGTCAAAGGTATAACCACAAAATTGGCAAAAGGCATGCCAGGCAGAAGGAATAATCAAAAGAAGCAAGCTAGTTTGGACTTTGGAGTTGAATTTGTGAACTTTTCATCCCAAACTTCAAGTTTTGAACATTTAATCACTACTCTGATTCTGAGTTGCTTACACCCCACGTTTGTGTTAAATTAATCAAATTGATCCCTAGTGTAGGAATTCCTGTGTCAAAGATTAAACATAAAATGTTACCAAGTGTCTATAGGGACAACCAATGGAAATAATGCCAAGGAAATATGAGAGAACTAACAATCAAAGTTTCAACATGCAAATCAAGTTCTTTCTTCCTTTTCATTCCATACAGGCGTGAAGTCAAAACAATGCATTCTAGTGTCCCATTTTTATGCTAAGTCTTGAATTCCTATGTAAAGATTGTATAGGAATTATCTAGACAGCAGTTAAAATTAGATGCTAAAGTCATTCCATCAAGTTGACTGTTGATTGAGCTCAACACGTGAAATGCTTGCTATGGATCCCGGTTAGATTATGAAGTGACACTGACCATAAGCGTGTCATAATTTCACAAGTCTACAACCATTTTGACAAGCTATGGCACGTGTGTATGTAAAAGTTTGTCAGCCAGCATTTAAAGATCATGGTCCATATTCCAATGCTTGTGAACCAGATTTCTGTCTTTAGATGATTGCATGGATTTACATCCTGCCCATTTTATAAACATGCAGATCCTTGCTACTGGAGTAAACTTGCAACCTCAAATACTTTATAGGGACCATGTCCAGCATCCCTCTTCACCAGGATTAACAGGAATAAAATAAACTATGAATAGATTTATTAAAGGACAACAAGTAAACAGAGAAGATGAACAAGAAGCAGCTTTTGCAACAAAGCTGAATTCAAAGTCGATACAACAAAAGCGCTCTTTATCCATCCAGCATCTACCTCAGGAGAGAATCACACCTATCAGGCCCATTAAAGAAACTGTTGCACACAAGTCATTGTATATTACTTACACCATAAAAATTATTAAACCAAACAGCAACTAAAAGACTTGACTAATACAATCCACATCAATCAAGCCGGGAGCTTTATTTAAAATTTGAAGCCTACTTCACACATACGGTAACAGATAGATCCATGTAGCCTGAATGATTAACCAAGGATTCGCTAGATTTCACTTAGAACCCCTACAGAAGACCCCTTTATTTTTTTGCATTTTTTCTTTTTTCCATATTGAAAGAAAAACAGAAGAATCCCTGTAAACCCCAGTAAGTGGCTCTTCTTGTTCCTGTTCTCTCTCAAACAAAGCTTATAGAAAAAAAAAAAAAAAAACACAGACTAGAATTCCCATTTCTCGCTCGTCAAGATCAAAGAAAACATCACAACAACAAGGAGAACGACAAAGTAGAAGAAAAACCTGGAGCTGGAGTACTCAAAGAGCTTGCCAGTGGAGGAGAAGACGATGAGAGCGACATCAGCGTCACAAAGAACTGAAAGTTCCTCGGCCTTCTTGAAAAGCCCTCTTCTACGTTTTGAAAACGTTACCTGCCTGGCCGTAGCGTTGTCGATCTTCTTGATCTGAATCTTCTCTCTCGCCATATTTCTCTCTGCCAAAACGCCAAAAAAAAAAAAAAAAAAAAAAAAAAAAAACGCTTTCAAAGCTAGAATCTTCTGCTGCTTATTCAAGTCTTCTACCGCTTACTGCGCTTTAAACAGACCAACATACAAAAAGAACAAATGGGTTTCCATCTAAAGATCATTCAAGGACAGCTGGCGGGAGAAAGCGGCTGCATTTTCCAATTTTAGAAGAGAAATCTTGAAAAACCCTAGTTAAACAAAGAAGAAAGAGAGAGATATCTCCCCCAGTTCCAAAGTGGAAAAAAGAGAGATCCACCAATTGGATTTCAAGAAACCTGAAAGAGACCAAAGGGGAAAAGAGGATTGGCCCGATGGAATTCCGGTACTTTCCCACTTTGCTAGTTTCGGAGTGTGTTGAATTCGGTGCTGTTTGTTTTGTTGTGGTTAGAGAATGGTACAGACTGTTTTTTCTCCTCTTTCTTTTCAAAAAAGCCACCAATGAGAAGGAGAGAGAGATAGAGAGTGATAAAGGGGTTAATTAAAAGCAAGAGAAGAATGACTGATGCGGAGGACAAGAGAGAAAAAAATGATCTTAAGCCCTTTTAAGGGGAAGCAGGCATGTTCTTGCTTCTGCCTTTTAACCTCTTTGGTTACTGTATTAGGTTGAAGGACAAGTTTGGGTTTAAAAAGTGAGACATTGGGGCAAAATGTGTTAATAGATGTGAATGCTTTGCCATCGCATCAGGGTTCTGTGCTTTTGTACCCAAAGTGTATTTCGCAAGGATACTCTTATGTCCAATTTATAAAAGATATATTTTTTCAAAAAATATGATAAATATATTAATTATTAAATTTATAAATTAAAATTATTTATTATTATTATTATTATTATTTAATTTCTTTTATAAAAAATTATTATTCAAATATTAAGATGATGTGAGACTCCTTATTCAATATTAACAAATTGTAGCGTTTTGATTTAAATTTGATTCAATAAAACAAAAAAAAAAAAAGAGATACACTAGATTGATTTCACTTAATTCAATTAAGTTATCATTTCTAGCAATTAATTTATATGAAATTTTGTTTTTCATTTGGGTCAAAATGATAATTTTCACTGCAACAATGAGTTTATGTATGTTCGGCTTCAGATATTTCTACAAAAAAAATTTTGGGATCCAAATAAATATAAGGGTTATCTCATCTAGGTGATCGTTATTAATAATAAGTGTGTATGGGTGAAAGCAAGAGAAATAATTAACCAACAAGACTAGTCTAGTTGGCCAAAATAACAAAGTTCTTAAAGCAGTTTTCACATGAATATATATACATAGATATACTAAGTTTCTACCGTTTTCAAATTTTTATAAAATGTGGCTTTACTTTCTATGAAACAAAAGGGAGATAAATAATTAATTGGTGGGATGGGCAGAAGCATTTATCCCTGCGAAGAAAACTTTGTTTTTTTTTTTTTTTTTTTAAAGGAAATAAATTCTCCAACTTAGGCTTTCTGAACAGAAACAAGTTGACCATGAATTAATATGATTTTTTTTTTTTTTCATCTAACTTCTATGTTCACATTAATTTTAATTTATTTGACCTATAATTTTGGTTGTTTCTATTAGGGTTTCTGTTCCATCTTGTGAAAATTTTTTGTTCTCGTTTTGATGAATATTGATCTATATATGTATGTATAAGTTTCACCCGATTTATCATGTAAAAATTAGCTTTCAAGACATCATATCGATACTCAGGATCTCCCAAAAAAAAAAAAAAATATGGAACCAAACATAAAATATCTATCATATCAAAATTAGTTTTCAAGATATTATATCTCCACATTAATGTTAGAATTTGATGTTTATCAATATTTTCTATATCAAACTTACTACCTAACATATTTTGAATCAAAGTTTTGTCTACAACTTTCAACACTCTCCCCCCCCCCCAAAAAAAAAAAAAAAAAAGAAAAACAAACAAACAAACAAAAGGTCTGTTCACTCCTTGATCATATATATCAAGAAATAATAAAAATTGTTTAAATGTAGTTTGGCACCCCAAGATCTAAATTCTGCATAAATTTGTAAATTTGAAAAGTTGCATAATTACTTAAAGTTGTGTAGTAAAGTCTTTGTCTTTATAATAAAATTTGTGTTCTAATTATTACATTAAAATTAATGTAATTTTTTTAAATAAAATAAAATTTTTAATTACACTTATCTAATGTAATATTTTTTTCATAGTTTTTCATTTAAACTAATCAAATATATACCATATATCTAAAGTTATATACCAATTGAAAGTCTTTTTTGATTTTTCAAGTGAAATTCTATCTTCTTTCTTTTTCTTTTATCCTTTTAAAAATGCAATAACGAATCCTAGATTGCTCTATGTATAACATGCACTAGTATAAATGTTTCGCTTTTGAGCAAATTGGAATAATACCTACGTTTTGTAGGCCTGACTCCATTATCATTTAGATAAAGGCGAGATGGTGCAAAATGTTTTTCCTCCGCATGGTTTTCTTTGGTACGTATGGTCTTTATAGATTATTGCGGTGAAATGCGATCGGGTACAATTTTGTAAACCTTTTTAATAAAAAGATGAAAAATAGACTGTTTTATCCAAATTTTCATATTTTTTAAGTATGTGAATTAAGTGTTTTTTTTTTTTTCCTTGTAAAAACACATTTGACTCCAAAGGACTAGATATCATATTTCCTGAAATTAAGATTAAAAACCCAATAGCTTGACTAGGCCATAAAATTGGTCACAAAATCGATTTATATTTTTATCATATAATAAAAAAGAAGTCTTTTTCATCCCATTGAAGGACATGCAACCATTTTAAATTTTTTATTTTTTATATAATTGTTAAAGACGGGTTTTTGAATTTGTGGTTATTCTTATTTTTTGAAAGGGTTCAAATAAACAATTGACAAGCATCTTTCCTTCCGTCGCAACAATCACAGTCTAAACATGTATAACGTGCCAGTTTACTGATCGTTCGAGTAAAGTAACCACAGCTCCGTACAGGGTGGCCCATTAACTGTCCCGGGAACCAGTGCAAAATAAATAAATCCTGTGCATCTCAAGTTGCTATCTAGCATGGATTTTTAGCCAATTAAACTGTTGTCGTCAGATGAATTTAATTTTCGAACGAAAATAATTCGAGGACAAAAAGGACAAGTAGAAAAGGGAAGAGAAAGGATTCATATAATGCAAGGAATGCAATGGTACTATGATTTTGAAATAATTTTCGATGCGAGATTATTATGGCCTCTAACTAAACTTGAATTTTTTATTTTAATAATAATTAAAATTAAAAAATAATTAATCATTACTAAATTTTTTAATTTAAGTAATAAAATATTATTTATTATCATATAAAAAATTATAAATTTAATTTTTTAATATTAAATATATACTTATAAAAATTATTTTTTTAATAAATATAATTTTTTCTCATAAAATTATAAAGTATTATTTTTATTTTTTATTTTATTAATAAAAAATCTTAATTTTAAGTTTTATTAATTATTATCGCTATAAAATTTAAGCAATATAGTTATTTAAATTTTAATTTAAAGTATATAGTTTTAATTTTAATTTTTGTAAATAAATAATAATAATAATTAATTAATTAATAGAGGGCATGCTAGTTTCAAGTTCCATCCAAGTGAAATTAGGATTAAAAACCTTACGGCTTTGCACAAGACTATAAAATAGGTGGCAAGTCAGGTTATACTTTCATCATACCATCAATTTCTTCCAATTGAACGGCATGGTACATTCCAAAAGAGTTTACAACATGAACGCTATGAAAAAAAAAAAAAAAAAAAAAAAAACAAAGGAGCATGAGTTTCTCATAGTTTTGTCCATTTTCAAACCAAAATACAGTAATCTATTAATAAGTTTCCCATTCATTTGTCCATGTCTAATGACCATTTTTTAAGGAATATTATATTTCAAGTTTATTATTAAGTTCTCATTCATTCGTCCAAGTAGTGACTTTTTTTTTTCAGGTGTTATTTTATTTTATTTTATTTCTTTTTCTGTTTGAAAGAAATGGACTTGGTTCATTTGTACTAAATTAACTAAGTAGAAAATCCACATTTCTTCGGCTGCTTAACCGGGGGGGGGGGGCTACTTTTGGGATACAATCAATATTATCTCCAAAGACCCAAGTCAACATCAACCATTCCCATCATAATTTAACCATATCCATGAAGTCGAGAAGGACCTACCGTCTAAACATCAATTGATTTGATCTCATTAATCCCTCCGCATCGAAGAGACATGCGGCAACACCTCTATATTCAATATCACGTTGTAGCGCATGTTCCTTATCTTTCGGATTTTTTTTTCTTTTTTTTTTTTTTAAAAAAGGTAAGGGTTAGATACATGCTTGCGAGGATTTAATTCTGATTAGGTGGGTGATTGAAAAGACAGCATTTGCAAACACTTGAAATTAATATCTTACATGGAGATACCGGCAATACCCCATCAACGATTTTTTTTTTTTTTTTTTTATGCACAGATACAACCGTCACAGAAAATGTGTTTTAGTATTGTAATTACACTTTCAAAACTTACGTTTAATTTTAGTTACTAATTTATAAACTCTAAAATTTGTAGTTAGTGAAATCTATTACAACTTAAAAATGTGTTTTAAAACTTTAGTATTTTGATACAGTGAAAAAAAAAGAAGAAAGAATTCCACTATAATTTAATATATTTTTAAGATATAAATATTTATTATTATATAAAATAATTATATAAAGAATTTTTTATCTCTTTAATATTTTTTTAATTTTTTTGTTTTTTTTAAATATTATAAATTATTGTGAAGTAATTAATTATATTTGTAGATAACAAATTTTATGTTGCTTGCAAATGGAGTCTTTCAGGCCATGTCAGAATAATGAGAAGAGAAAATGGTAAGGGATATGGGCTACAGTACCGCTCATGGCATCCTTTCAGCAGGGAAGCTTTTGAAATAGACAATTCCTAGGCTTACTTAGCGTTCCAAGTTCTGAATTGTTAGAATCGGAAATGAAAAGGAAAATGACTCGACAGCATTGAATGAACACTACGAAAGACTTGCATGAGACTGACTGACCGAGCAGGCAAGCATTGTTCGTAATTATGACAGTACGAAAGTGATGTCGTTTGTGGATTTGCAGGTGCTGGTAATGAGTACTGGGCTCAACTTAACTCAAAGGAAAATTAATTTAGTTTAATAAAATTTACAAATTTTACTTTCAGAGTTAAATGTAAATTTAAAAAAAAAAACCATTAAATAGGAATAAGGTTATGTTGAGCCTAAACGGATTTTTCTTTGTTTATTAAATTAAAAAAAGGATAACTCTTAACGTTTTCTGTATTTTTTAAAAAAAAAAAAACAAAAAGGTTTCTCCTATATCGTTTACCGTATTATTATTAGGTCTACTCTTTTTCACAACTTTTACTGCATCTTCATATGAAGTCAGGATATTGAAAACAATGCATGCAAAAAAAAAAAAAACGTTTTTTCACGTATTTCATCTCCGTCGATTCATTGTTATTAATTTTAGTATATTTTTAATAATTTTTAATACAAAGATATTTTTTAAATAAAAATAAACATTAGCATGCTACAAATATATCTATAGAATCATTGAGATCGATTTTTAATTTCAAAATTTTGCATTTTCTTTTAAAAATTATCATATATTTTCAATGACGTAACATCCCTATTTGTCATAAATTGTATTTGCCTGGTACTTTTATTTTTATTTTTTTGTTCCAACACCTTTGTTATAGTTTTAAATTTATGCAAGAGCGTATATGTAATATATTTTACAATTTATATGTTATTTTATTTTTTAAAATTCAATAATTTTTAGATTAAATTACGCCATGCGCACCGTATTACTAAAATTTTCCCCTTTTTCATGGCGGTGTACTAGCCTTGACGCTCAGCCTTGTCTTGCCCGGGGGCGCTTTTAGATTCGGATTCGGATTCGGATCCGGATCCGGATCCGAACACCTGGATCTACTAACAGATACAAACGGGGAGATTTGCCTCGGATCTCCGAGTTCCAAATCCAGCAAACAATGGCGGAGATAACGTGTACTAGATTGACGATTTTAACTACAATGGCGGTTATAATCCAGATGATGGGCCTCTTGCTCTTCGTCTTTGGCTTCTTCCCCGTCAAGCCAGCCCTCTCCGGCGTCAGGTCCACTTTTCTTGTACTAACAATTGTCTCTGATTCCATTTCATTGGTTAATCAAAGCCTTCTTTCTTTTTTAAGTTTTTTTTTTCTTCTTGCGAAACAATGGCATTTTCAGCTTTAATTGCTAAACTATGTATGTAACAATTGGAAATGGACTTTTCTTTTTTTTTAAATTTTTGAAACCTTTCTGATCGTTATCAGTGGGTCAGAGAGTTTTTATCCCCCCGGTTGTGAGTCGATCGAGAATCGAAGTCACTTGGAGACGCGTCTTCCTCCTCAACATCTCAAGTCCCTTTATCAGGTTCTTTTTCTTCTCCTTTCTTTTTCTTTTTTTTCTCTATCTGTTTTTTTTTTTTTTTTGACAATGAATTTCGGTGGCGGTGGTTAATTTATTAATATTTTTTAAATTACATTCAAAATCTTATTTTATTCATACAGTTACTAAATATTTTAGAGAGTGTGCAGCGTTGTAACCAATGGTTGAATATGGGAAAATGGAGCCTTGAATTCAAGTTGAAGGCTCTCTACTTTTGTTGGTGAAATCTCTTGATAACCTTAAATATTTCGTTGTTTTCCTTATGGGCGGTGGTGATCAGGAAAGGGTTTAAGTACATGACTCAAATACACAATAAAGAGAATTTTGCTAGTATCACAAAAAAGAGCCACGAAAAAAAGGAACTCAATGTTATAAAAGGGATTAAATATTAATGTACTATATTGGAAATTAGGATTTTATACTACATGGCTACCATTTTTTATCGCATCACAAAGAGCTAATATTGCAAAAAATACTATATATTTGTATAATTCAGATAATTTTTAGTGTTGAACATATTATAAGCACAAAAAATATGGATTTTGAAAGTTTTTATTCTCAAGTACAAACAAGTCCATGAGCATTGAGTTGAAGGATTTCCTATCAGGAATGACATTAGCTGCTTGACTTCCTTTTTCAGACAGCATTTTTGTGTTTGTTTTTTTTTCCCGGGTTGGGTATGATGTACTGACCTGCAGATTTACTAATCCCAGGAGTTATCAGGGATCCCTCCTTTGTTTGACAGACTCATATTGATGGTATGTAAATCCTCAAGAATTTAAACTTTCTCTTTTACATATATATGTTTGGCAATTAATCTCTGCTATCGCATGGAAATGACAAGTTTCAGTTTGTCGTGGACAACCTTGTAAGTTTAGGTCATTGATGGTCTTCCTGCAGAATTTGTTCTTGGCAAGGATGATAGGCCTCCACGCAGGGATTTGATGGAAGCTATGCCATATACCCAGTCTTTGCTGTCTAGTGGAATGGCAGTTGGTTGCCATACAAAGGCTGCACCTCCCACTGTTACCATGCCTCGATTGAAGGTTATTGAAATTGCATAGTTACAAATTTGCATAGTGACAAATAGTTATATGGGGATATGCTTTCCATTCAATTATTATTAATTTATGATTTCAGGCTATTGTCTCTGGTGCAATCGGGGAATTCTTGGATGTGGCTTTCAACTTTAACACACAAGCTCTATTAGATGACAATCTTCTTGGTTAGTTGGTGAATCATGTCACTTGTGTCTAAATGAATGCTTTAGTAGTTGCTTGTGAACCTCTTTAATTAAGATGTAGATCACTGGTTCAAGAATTTTGATTGCAGATCAGCTGTTCAGGATTGGTTGGAAAATGGTGATGCTTGGCGATGAAACATGGATTAAGCTGTTTCCAGGATTGTTTATGAGACAGGACGGAGTCAGCAGCTTCTTTGTAGGTTTTTTCATTATTACTTTTGTTAAATTGCTTTTCTAGTAGTTGATTTTAAATCTCCATCACTATCTGTCAATGACTTCTGGAGAGTCCATCACTGTGTCATTTTTTGTTGTCTGTAAAGCTTGCTGATGGTCTTTTTGGAGTTCCTACTCATGGTCTAACCATTTCATACAGGCACACTAAAGAAATGAAAATTTAGATAACTCTGGTTGCTTTAGATGGAAGCTACTATTCAAGAAAAAGAAACAGGCTTTCATGTCTATTATTTGATCTTTTTGCTGGTAGTTATTTCAGTTTGGCATAGGAGTTGGCCTTGTCTGCATATTATGAAGGAGGTTCTGCAGAAGAGGGTTTATGATATGTTGCATATGGTACATAAATTTCCTTCTTGGTACAGGTTAAAGATACGGTGCAAGTAGATCAGAATGTTTCTCGACATTTGGCAACTGAACTTAGCAGAGACGACTGGAATCTTCTGGTAATTATTTTCTTTCCTTCTTAGTAATTTCAATAGAACATTACAGGGCATTGCTGTCGTTGTGGGAATTTTGTTGTCTCTGGTGATAATGTTTTGTTGCTTTTCGAGTTAGAGGCCATTAGACATATCTTGAGCTGCATAGGTTTTTGCCTTTGTCTAGGGGCTTTTGCTTCACCTTGGTTTGCTTTTCTTTTCAATCTTTGCTAGCATCAGTATGCGTTTGACCTCATCCTGGAGACTTGAGATTATCTCTGGAGATGAATTATTTTGTAAAGCTCTTGAAATATATGATCAGAAGCTTTTCGCCCAATCCCTGGCATTTAGACCTCGCACTGTTTCCATCTGATCTTATTCTGCCTAATGCCTAAAATTGTTCTTATAGAAGTTTAAAGCTGAGGATAAAGATGCATTTGAATAGGAACAAGAAACCCAACATGTAACTGTCATGATTCTGCCCAAAATGTTGATTGAGTGGAGAATTTTAATCAATTTTGAGCCAAATTGTTTTAAGCTATACTTTCTTCTTTTTGGCCTTTTGGATTCCTCTTCAAACAGAGGGAGAGGTGAAGAAAACATTCTAGAGATCTGAGAGGGTTCTTTTCTAAGTGGAAGATCTGGGATTTGGACTGTTATTTTAGTCATAATGATAGCAAGGAGTCTGGCATTTCAGGCTGATGTTAATTACAAGAATATGTAAGCTAAAATTGAATACGGGCCGTGGCTAAGAGAATAGTTGGCAAGATATATCATGTCAGTCTGTGGATTGATCGAGATGATTAAATAGTGCAGCCAACCTTTGTTTATTTTGGTTTAACTTTACATAATATGGTTGTGACTAGTCAACTTTTGTGCATGGTATATACACAAGTCTCTAATCTGTTATTTCCTGGCCTGCAGCTTCCTCAGTAGCCACTTCTTGTACATCTGGTCAATCCATCCAATGTATTCCTGTCCACAATTTTGATTTGCAATAGTTTGGCTTAATGCTATGTTCAGCCTGTAATTATATGAGTGAGCTAACCTGTCATGGTGCTGAAACAAGCCTTGCATGTGTCCTCTTCTCATTCACAACTGTATATTTCTTTTATATAGTTGGGTGTTCTTGCAATAAATTTAGTTTCTTGCATGTACACATAGTACTTATACTGTTTTCTGATTCAACACTGGCTATGTATCCAGATCCTTCATTATCTGGGCCTGGATCATGTTGGCCATCTTGGTGGACGTAACAGGTAGCTTGATTAAGTAGTTCATGATGGTCTGTGAAATGACATTTGGATTTTATTTCTTGAATTCACTTGGATGTTTGATCAACTGTTCTTAGTCTCTTGATGGCCTCCAAACTTGGGGAGATGGATGAAGTGGTGAAGAAAATTCATTTGAGTACCATCCAGAATCAAGACAATGACCACAGGCGGACACTTTTGGTTCGTGCCATCTTATTCTCACTCTTCAACATCAATATTACATAATTTTGAATTATTGGGTCCCAACTTGTTGATAGACAGGTAACTTCTTGTGATTAATCCATGGAATTCATAGATCATCCTAGGAATTTTTAACTAAAACGTTGGATTGGGCTGGGCAACATGATGTACTTCTCAGAACACTCTTCATCTTGGTTGAATATATTTGGTATACAACAGCCAAGAACCTCTTTAATGTCATTGTTTCCCCAAATATCTATCAATATTGTTCAGAAATGATTAAAAGGGAAAGGATATTCAAGTGTCACTCAAAAGCTATGTGGTACTATCTCTGAGCAATGATTATATGTGATCTGCAGTATGGTGAATTCCATGTATCTGTTTCCACAATTTATTATTTGTATATGTGGTATGCACATGTGACAAGTTTCTGTACTCATGTAGGTAGTGCTAAGTGATCATGGCATGACTGCAAATGGTAATCATGGAGGTTCTTCATATGAAGAAACTGATGCATTAGCTCTTTTTATTGGCTTGGAAAATAGCATCTCTGATCATGCTTCGGCAACTCATAACTCTGTTCACCAGGTAATCAGTTTACACTACTTTTGGATAGGTTCCATTTTGATTTTTCATGCTTTATTTGAACCTCTCAAAATTTTCAACTTATGCTGCATCTGCAGCTGGCATGAAATCAAACCATTTTTTTCCAATCAAAATTGATTATAGACCGGGATATGTTAAGTCTATATCTTCTTACTCCATTGCTGTGCAATGCAACTCTTGGATTACTTAGCAAATAAATTCAAATGGTCAGGTTGACATTGCGCCAACATTGGCTCTTCTATTTGGGGTGCCAATTCCTAAAAACAATGTTGGTGTTCTCATCTCAGAAACATTTGATTGTTCAACAGGTCAGCTCTCACTGTTTCTCCTTCTGAATGTGAATGTGCACTTGTGCAGCTGGGCATGTATGCAGCTGTGTGTTTTGTTATTGCATAATTGAATGGTTGAATTAGAAAATGTCAGCTAGCAAATAGCTTGATAAAATGTGAATCCTAGTTACTGGGGAAGTAAATGATGTCACTAATGCATGTACAATATTTAGAATTTTATACTGTTTGCTCTTTGTTCAGATGATAAAAAGCTGAGAGCACTCGAGTTGAATACCTGGCAATTGCTCAGATTAGTGCAAGATCAATTACCAAACCTGTACTGTCAAAATTTCCTGTGCAATGGGTCTGCTGACAGTCTGACTTTTAGTAGTGCAAAATGCGGCAGTAGTACAGAGGAGATCCTTTGTTGCTTATACATGAATGCTTCAATTCTTCACAATTCTTGGAAGTCTAACAAGGCCTCTGGGTAGGTTTCTTGTATGGGATGATTTTATACTAGTATTATGAAACAACCTAATTTACAAAATATAGTGATACCTGTGTTGCTACATTCCATTTCATGTTTTCTTATTTAGTTTTCCTGATTATCTAACTTCATCTGTTTGTAGGGAAGATCTCAATGGTGCTGTTGCTGCATATATTGAGTTCCTGAAGACTGCAAGTGAATGGTTGTCACGTAGAGTCACTGATGTAGGTCTTCTAGTCAATGGTTATTAATTTGAGTGAAAATGATAGCCCATAGGAAATTAAGCTTTCTTAGGGGGCTATAAAAAGATGAATGATTATGTCCTTTTCTCTGCATTGGTATTCACTTTTATTAACAAATTTGCTGTTTTGCAGAAGCCTGTCACCTTACTTTCTTTTGCTGTTTTGGCTATGGCCCTATCATGCCTGATATTGGGGGGCCTCTTAATTTGCATGGACAGAGACATTTACTATGGGTCTGGGGAGAAGTGCCACAGAAATAGCAGTATGCACAGGTGTTTAAATGAGACATTCGTCATGGGAATACTTCTGATCCTTGTCATGAGTATGGGTTCAAGTTCTATGGTGGAGGAAGAGCAATATATTTGGCATTTCATGATATCAACATTTCATCTGTTATTACTGAGGACAACAATGCAGTCTTTCCCAGTGGGAAGTGAGCTAAGTTCTACTAAATTATGGAAAGGAAAAATGAAACGAAATGTTGTCCAACTGTATTCCATTATTTTACTTCTTATGTCTGGAAGAATTATGAGAGGCTGGCATCAAGGAGGTGTGAACTGGGCATATCTTCCAGATGCTGCAAAGTGGCTTGAAGGTGCTGGTAGTCATGTCATTGGATTTATTCAGCTTGCCTCAGGCATCCTTGTCATCTGTCTAGGCTTATTTGCTCTTTCTTTGTTCAGATCTAGGAGAAAATTTGGTCAAGGGATTGGAATCTGCTTTTTTATATCAGGATTGTTGGTTTTATGGCATATTGCTAAGTATGAAGATAATGTGTTTGCTTCATCTAGCTATGGTGCTACTGCATTGGCACAGGCAATCTATGCAACTCTGTTTATTGTCACCATAGGCACTGCTGTAATCTTGCCATGGCTTTTGCCTATTTGGATCTCCAATACGTGTTCAGGACATGATGTTAACTTGTCAACTTCATTTTCCATTGACAATCAACACAAGTCTGTGTTGTTTGGACTTGGAGATTCTTCATATGTAATAGGGTTGGCATATATCCTGAGTTGGTGTCTTCTGCAGCTGTTGCTTCAACAGCCAATCAACGCATTGCCTATGTTTTTCCTTCTTATACAAATCTTAACCACCATGCTCTACTATTATTGCAGTGGGCCACGGCACAAGGAATGGGTTGAGGTTAGTTCCTGTATAATATATCATTGTAGCTAAAACAATATAGTAGAATTTAACTATGACAATGTATTAGATAGTCTGATCAGTTATGTCAATTCATAATTTCTCTGAGTTGAATTACATTTGTATCTCAAAGAAAGAGAGAAGAGGGGGGGGGGGGGACACGGTGTATTTTGAAACCACTTTTTTCTGCTCAAACTTCTTTACCAATGTTTGACTTCTGATTGCTTAATCATTATATTGTTATTTGTTTTGTAGCAAAAGTAAGAGGGACTTAAAAACGTGAAAACTGCACAAATGAGGTAGCAATTGGACAATAGTGAGATGAATGTTTAAAATGGTATCCGGCAATTTGGTTTCCATCCTGTGTGTGCTAGGATTTAGGTTCCAAAATGGATACCAGTAGTGTCTGTGACTTTCTTTTTACCTTCTTGGATGAAATTGTAGATCCAAATAAAATATGTTTATCCAATTACATGCTCATAGAATTAAACTTTTTTCAATTCTGTTTACTCTAAGGCTGACTTTGTTAAAGTGATACCTACTACTAATGGTAATGGGAATTTAGACAGGGATTTCAATAAAATAGGAGTCTTTTTCTCTCTCTCTCTCTCTCTCTCTCTCTCTCTCTCTCTCTCTCTCTCTCTCTCTCTCTCTCTCTCTCTCTCTCTCTTGTGGGAATGAATATGAATGGAATCCCATAAATAGAAAGAATAAAGAAAGACCAGGATCTATTCATTTTGCAAGTTTGTTAGTACAGTGCTCTGTGTTTCTTTTAGGTTGCAGTGTTGTTCTACACTGGAATGGCTGGCCATTTTGCTTTGGGGAACAGCAATACCCTAGCCACTATCGATGTTGCTGGGGCTTTTATTGTTAGTACTCTTATATTCCTTTGTGGCTTTTATTTTTCACAATTTTGATTACAATCCTACGTTTTAAATTCTAATCCTTTTATCTGCTTTGAGATTTAGGCGGGCACGTTTTTCTTTTGTAACATTGGTATTACACTTTGTCAGGGCATTTCAAGTTACTCAACACTACTTTCTGGCATTCTGATGTTCATTATCACATATGCTTCTCCCATGTTAGCTCTGTTTAGCATGGTGATGTACATATCTGTGAAGGACACTAGCTATCTTCCAACTCCAGAAAATGTAGAGCTAGGGCATCCTCTTAAGATGATACTTGGCTTTCCTTGTCTAGTTCCACTGAGCTTGAATTCCATTCTGCTGACAGCATACACTATTGTACTGCTCTTAATGAGGAATCATTTGTTCATCTGGAGTGTCTTCTCTCCAAAGTAAGTCTTTCTGGACTTGTAGTCTTTAAGAATATTGCATAAACTGTAAAGATAAAGATAGAATTGTCAATTATTTGCATCATATAGGAGCTGATAACACCTCATGTCCAATATGAATTATAAAAAACTCTGTAAAAGGGGCGAGCAACTAAAGAGACGGTGCTTTAAGCTGTTTCTTTGAGACAACCTGTACAAATTCTTTTGCTAGGCTAATTGCATATACTTCTCACTTCAGGTATCTGTATGTCTGTGCAACAACTGTTTGTACGTACATAGGGGTCTTTGTGGTGGCTGCAACTGAGGTCTATGCATATTTGGTTATTGCCTTGAGAAGAAAGGCACAGGCACCAATTGGTAATGACATCAGATAGAGCTTTGCTCGACAAGAAGTCCAGTTTTATCAGTTTTTTCCTCGGAGAATCTGACCTAATCATTTTTTCCATTCTTACTTGATTCGATACAGGACCTTTTTGTCTGTAGATATGTTTTTGGTTTTCTTTGAATTTTTGCCCCGTCTGTAGATATATAATCATTTTTTATACTTAATTTTTACTCTATACATGGGTATGCTTTAAAGACCCATTTTAGATGTAGTGTTGTATGATTAATTATCTGTTGAAAGTCCTCTCTTGATCCCCTTTTTTGGAAAACGAAAAAAAAAAATCTGAAAGAAGGCCTGCATCTTGATAACTATTGGATGTGTTTATTAAAATATGAGAACAAGCTTCGCTCTCAAGACTTCTTCAACTTGGCCCAAAGCTTATTGTGTCAAGAACACAGTGAGCTCAAACTCCAAAAATTAACACAGTTCCGGTCAGAAACAAAAAAATGCTAGAGCGAAACAGGTCCATAGAACTCTCTCTCTCTCTCTCTCTCTCTCTCTCTCTTTCCCACAAAAGCCCAAGAAAAAAAAAAAAAAAAAAGAGTCATAGGCTCAGAGCTATCCAATAACCACCTAGTTCTTTTGGGGGATTCATGTTTAAACCACAGTAGACTGGACCCATATATTTTGAGTGGACCTCCAGAGGCCAACTCCTTTAAACATTAATTGGGTAGTCCACACACAGATACTTGCCTCCCTTTGTTAGCATGTTAATCCCTCATTAGATTCAATGCACGTGTCAATCGTGCCAAGGATTAAGGTTGCCCTTTCTTTTTTTTTTTTTTTCTTTTAATCGTAAATCTAAATTAAAAAGAAAGATATGAAAGCAATGAAAGAGATCAGACTTTTTAGATCATTCCACCTGTGTCCAGGTTGGTAATGGTCCGTGCCATACATTTTCCGGGTTCTGAAATCCTGCCAGATGTCTACAAATTGGCAGGAGGGGTTGATACATTCTTTGAAAAATAGCCTAAAAGGATAATTTTTTCCAAGGACAGATTGCCCGTCATCAGACATCCTACTTAAGAACAAACAATAGGAGTGTGGTTGAGAAGGTGAACCAACTAATTCTTCTCCACCCTTCCCCGCCTATATTTCATCGAACACAAGAATCCCCCATCAACTTTCATGTTCTATAAATAGCCATCATGAGCAGATTTCTAGCAAGTCAAGCTCCAAACATATTTCCCCTGTATTGGAGAATTTGGATTCTTCTTATAAGATCATGGCGACCTTTAACCGTTGTTACTTGCTGCCTCTGGTCGTGGTACTGATATTCTCATGCTTCTACAAGAGCCTGGAAGCTAGACAACTCCTGGACACGCCTGTAGCTCCATCTCCGGTGCTACCACTGCCTACAGCTCCATCATTGCCAAAGCCACCCATGCTTCCATTGCCTTCGGTGCCACAACTGCCGAAGACTACATTGCCGCCATTGCCCTCAACTCCATTGCCAACCCTTCCGGCACAGCCAAGTCTTACATTGCCCCCACTGATCTCAACCCCGCTACCAATTCAACCAACTCTGCCAAAGGCAACTTCGCCACCATTGCCTTCAACTCCACTGCCAACTCTGCCAAAGCTCACACTGCCACCTTTGCCAAATCCAACCTTGCCTACATTGCCCACAGTCCCACAGGCGTCTACTCCCCCACTCCCTACCATTCCCACAATGCCTTCAATTCCAAGTATTACAACAGTGCCTCCTAATCCCCTCCTTTCCTCACCTCCATCAAATTAAATAAAAAATGCTGGGTCTAGATGTGAAATTTCCATTATCATTTCTACGAACCCATCGCCGGATGCATGGTTCTTAGCATTTGTTCAGTGTGGATATTGCATACGTTTGTTTCCCCATGCTCCATGTTCCATGGATTTATTCTTTACTCATTTCTAGCCATTCTTGGGTTGTATTCTCCTGTTTTTGTTATATCTGCTTGAATTTTTATCAATGTTGCATATACATACATATACAGTTCATGGAATTTCTTCAAATCGCTAGTACGCATGGCTCCAGAATGAGTTAAAAATAAACAACAGAAATAAAATGGAAAAAGTAGAAAGCTGATGCAACTTTTAATTCCAAAGAGCAGGGAAACCGGAGAATTCCCAAATCATGACAAACAATATAAATTGAAATTAAGAAGATTAAAATAGGGAGCTAATCAGAACATTAAAAGCAATTTTGTAGTAGACTAATTAGCACAAAACTTAAGATACATTCATCTGCCTATCATTCCATGCTCTTGTGCCAGATTCTCCCATGATGAAGGCAAATTCATGAAATGAATATTCACCATTGTATCCAATTATTGTACAACTTATTGGGATTTTGAAGTACAACATGGTGTGGCATCTGATGACAGCTGTGAGCACTAGGTCTAGTATTCAACAATTAGCCTACTGCTAGTGTATGTAAGAGAAGGAACTTCAATGCATGTTATTTGTATAGCATTACAAGTGAGTGTATCCTTAGTTGGCACGTGATTCCATAGATGAGGTTATTGCAAGTGTGACAGCATGCCCTCTTATGGTAAGGGGAGAGACTGTTGTGAGCATTGTAGTCTAAACAAAGGTCTGTTACCACATATTATGTTGATAACAATCAGAATGCAAATATGCAAACATCATGTATCCTAATGTCCAAAGATGACTGGTTTTTGTCCAAGAAGGTGCAAACGTACTTAACATTATGAAGAATATAAACTATTTATGCTAGTGACAAAGTTTGACAAATAATCAAAAGCATAAAAGTTTATCTAAAATGCATTTGTGCCCTCAAATATCAGGTCAACTACAATGTTCTAAAGCTGTTACCTCCTATAGCCACCAAACAGCAGATCAACAACTAAATTGTACAAGCAAGATTTCTGTAAGTAGCCCTGAACCAATAGCAGGCTTGCACTAAGAAAATATCCTGTACATTGTACATGATTTGCAACTAAGCAGAGTTCCCTTGAGCAGTTCCCTTCTTGATGAGAACAGGAATTGGGCAATCATTCATCCATGTGTGAGATGCAAGTGTCTTCACCACTTATAAAACACAAGGTCTCGGCTGCAATTTTCTTTGATGGCATCCTCCAATTTATCGGCCTGGTCAAAGTCGACCTTGAAAGAAACCATGGCAATGCCATCTTTACCAGTCTCATAATCATGCTTGATGTCCTCAACATTAAAAGATTTAAGCTGTGCACACCAATAATAAAATAAACAACTGAAGCCTAAAGGCAATAATTATCGTGGAAGTTATAAAGTTCAAGTTTTCAATCTTATTAACACCTTAAGAAACAAATATCGAATGTGGCAAAAAGCTGATAGTCAGAGAGAAAATAAATGATGCAGCTTACCTCCCTTGGCATTGGAATGTAATGGACTAAATAATAATCTGCTACCAGAAGTGGTGAAGGCCTTTTTAGTAATTCATCATGGAAAATAAACAAAGCTAGTTTTGGCCACATCATTATACAAAAGGAATTCAGACTTCAAAACAGAAGCATTATAAATCTTATGAGATAGCCACATGCCAAACTTGGAGTTGCCAAGGGTTCAAGAAGGAAATCAAGACACCAAGATCACCAGAGGTTAATAATTCCATTGATAAGAACCACTAACAAGCACTAAACAAGCATGCCTAGAAGTGAAACTCCTAATTACTCTTTTGCAACATTCTATGGTATTTCTGGCATTTTTATCCTTGCTTTGCCATAATTTTAAAAAGGGTGGGTCCAGTGCACAAGATTCCCATACTATGAGTTGTATCAAAGGATCAGATGTGCACAACCTTATCCTTAGTTTTCACAAAGAGTCACAACGGAGTGACCTTTTCTATCACACCAAGGCTCAACTTTCTATCATTTTAAAAGGAAAAATTAAATCCAAAGACAAAACTTTACTCACCTGATGAACCAGAAGCCCTACGAGACCAAATGAAACCTCGACACCGATCGGGACCTAATGAGTAAAGAACATAACTACATTCAAAAACACACATTGAAAAGAAAAAAAAAAAAAACAACTCTTAACTTAGAACTTCCTTGCACACATGAAATAATAGAAGCAAACTATCAGAGGTGGATCTCCAAGCATGGTTAGATAAGAAGATGTATGAATGCCCACGAAATACAACCCAGTACCTTAGATTTGACAATACACGTCAGGGCATTTCTCAAGCACTCTGATGCAACTCCACCATAAGCCTTGACCAGCCCTCCAGTGCCAAGTTTGATGCCCCCAGAATATCTACAACAGGTAAAAAATACATAAACAAGAAGCATGTGCAACAACAATAATCTTATAGATATCATCGATCCAAGAGCAGCATTATCAATACATCATGGGGCCATTCAGCACATAGAAAATACCACAATTAAGATCTTTCAAAAAAATAACAAAGATATTATGGAAATTCCTTATTCACCTGATAACAACGACCATCACTCTATCAATCCCAGAAGAAACAATCGCAGAGTGTATTGGTTTCCCGGCTGTGCCTGATGGCTCTCCATCATCATTAGACCGGAACTGATCTCCAACCTGCAGAATCCATAACCAGGACCATTAAAAAAGGGGAAAAAAATAAAAAGAAAGAAAATTTAATTGGATTGAATTGGAGAGACAAAAATAAATAGAGATACAAGAGTGTCCTTCAATACCTTATAAGCCCAGCAATTGTGGGTAGCACGGGGATCCCTGACCTACACAATAACACACCAACAAGATTAAACGAAACAATAAAACAAAAGTGAATCAAATGGTTTCATCAGAATCAATTTTGAAATGGGATGCCTGAGATAGGAAGGAAAAGGCGGATTGCTCATCGGAGACAGGTCCAGCTATGGCGATGAATTTGCTCTTTTTCATTTCTCTTTGGCAAGTGGCTGTCTCTCTGATAGTGGTAAATGCACCATCTGACTTGCTGCTGCTGACCATTGCTCTCCTGATGATACTGGAGGGAATTGCCAAGGGTGCGGCTGAGAGACGGTGGTTCAGCGTCTGGCCGTGGCGACGGTTAGTTGCTAGTATTCGTATTACTGTTGATATTGCCACTGCTGGCATTTGGGTTTCTATTACTCATTCCTTGGTTTTTTTCAGGTTGTTTTGCAAAAGGTGGCCTCTTCTCTCGCATAAACCTTGCGGCTCGGCAGTCTAATCATAATAAAACAGAAGCCAAAAAGCCTAATTTGGTTACCATATATTTTGTCGTATTTTTAATTTTTATCAGTAATTTTTTTTTTTTTTTTATTTGGCTCAAATTTAGTTTCATGTTTATCAATGATTTTGGTTAATTTTCTGTTAATTTGTCCTTAATTCTACCACATTTTCTTTTAAAACGATAAAAGATGAGTCTTAGTGTGATAGCAAAAATCACTTCATTATTATGATTCTTTGTGAAAAATAAAAATAAGATTAAACAAAATTTATATATTCTTTTCGTGTTCATTAAATAAAAAAAAAATTAAAAAACATAATTTTTCTTTTTTAAAAGATAAAAATGACAAAAACGAAAATATACCAAAATTGTTAACATTTTTTCCCTTCGTAGTTAAGAAGGTTTAACAACGTTCGACAAGTTGGTTCTGGCTTTGAGTCAGCCCAACCACTTACACAGATATCCTTGTCATGGTAATTAAGGAAAGACGAAGCAAATGCTCGTTGAGGCACTGGGCCGGCATCCGATTTGGCCGGAGAATGCAGGCCGTCCGACATGTCGAGGAAGCAAGCCACGCATTGCTGAAATTCGTGAATAAAATTAATCTTGTAGCGTAAGTTACGGCCACGAGTGGATGTTCAAGTCGAGCTCAAACCCAAACCTCATCAAAACATTTTGAGTTCATCTGTTCCCACGTGTTCTTTATAATGATACAATCACCTATTTCAGGTGAAAAGGGGGTTAGCCTACATAAATCCCACCAAGTCAGCTTCCCTACTGTAACCGCTACCAAAAATTGTAGGGGGGTTAATTTTCTCCAATAACGTGTTAATTAGTACCAAAGCGCAAAAGAATGAAGGATCTCTATTCCCTTTCAAATGCTATCTCCAGTCATTCCCCAGGTGCTCACGGCTCCAACCATGCCATCGCGAGTCTGTTTCATGATCTCTATAAAAGGAAGGCACGTCAGAGTCGGATGAATGCCCATAATGACTCTGCCAAACCGGACCTGCTTCACCAAATAGAAAGTCGGATAAATCTTCACTCCTGCTTGATTCCTTGGTGCTCACAGTGCTGGAAGAACTTGCATCGGAGCAACTGAAGAGAGATGAACTCTCACTGCATGAGTCCATATGGGGAACTCTTCGTATTTGATAGGATGTCCAATCTTTTGAATCACACAATTCATTGCCTGCTGCATCATTCATAGTCCTCCAGTAAGGGTCTTCGTCATGTCTCTGTTGTAACTTGGATGGATATCCACTCAAAACCCGGGAGCTCGAAAAGCTAGACTTTGATGAACTGTTGGAAGCAGGAACAGCTTCCAAATTCCTTTTTTTGGACTTTATATCATGAGACACCATACTGTTTCTTAGCGCAAAAGGCGCCCGTGGAGAGTACCTAAAGATAAAATAATCAGGATCAAATAGACATATTGTCCCAATGCTTCTTTATTAAAAACCAAAAAAAAATAATAATAAAATTAAGTTATGCCAATGATATACCTAGCATAAAGCAGCATGTAGGCACTTTCTGATAAAACTCTCTCCAATTCCACCGGTATTACCTACAAACATCAATTTTTAGAAGATTTTTTTTAAAAAAAAGATAGAGATGAGGAGAAGAAAAGGGTAGCAAAAGAATGTTAGGTAAGCAGAGGGCAACATGAGTCACATACATTGCTGTCATTAATTCCAAACCATTCACCGCGGAAATTCTTCACGTAACAGACATAATGACCCGAAGATGTGGCATTCATGTAATCCCTATGAACAATGACTGCATAAAGACTGTAGTGAGGAGATTTATCACTCTTTCCACACATATATGGAGCCATGTTGAGGACCTCAGGGAACCGAACCGATTTATTCAGCTTCCCAAAATTACCAGACTGCAGCACAAAAGACAAAACAAGAAAATATCTTGAAAAACAGATGATGAATACATGTCCAAATTCATTTGTCAACAGAAGTGAACAAGTTGAAGAGCTCATGCTCAAAATTTTATTAAAGAAATACCTGAAATCTCTTTAACACAATAGTGATGATGTTAGGTGCCTCTGCTATTTTCAAATTCTTTTTAGCTTTCACATGGGATTTACACCTGTTAGAAACAATAAGATCAAATCTTACTTTGCTTGCCTAAAAGCTCATGCCAATTGAATAGATTTGCTGACACCAAAAGCTTAAACAAGAAAAAAAAATTGAAACATATATCCAAACTAATAAGGTCAGAGCTCCTCTGGATCATTTGAGCTTAAAAATTATAAAGAAAACCAGATAGTTGCACAGGAAATGAATTGGACCTTTAAAACATCTATCAAACCAACCAACCTGCTGCATTTGTACTTGTTCTCCCCGTCCAAAACTTCATCAGCTGTAAATTGCATGAGAGCTTTATCAAGAGTCCCAATGTCCCCATCAATCTCAACAGTTAGGTCCATTATTCGTTCAAACCTCTCAGACTTTGCAAGACACTTCATGCACGTTATCTAAGAATCAATCATTAAATTGCATAGCAGAATTAGGACTGATTTTTGATGATTAGTGATTCAATCAATTGAAAACAATCTAAATTGAAAGTGTGCACTGGATTCGATCAAAAAGAATTAAAAAAATAAAAAAACCTTAGATCGAAGATATCCCCCAAACATCAAAGCTACTAGAGTTGTCTCTTCTGCAGATGGACCCTGGGCTTCAGCTTCCTTGAGGCACACATGCTGCATTGTGTCAACAGCATACCTGCCATGTTACCAACTAATGCCATCATCCAAAATTGTGAAATAAAAATTTTAGAAACAATACTGATATAATTGGATGCACCTGCAGCAAATGTGATTGGCTCACCTCAAAAATTCATGGGCATCTTCTTCCCTCCCATGACCAAGATGGCTTCCAATTTTTTGTATATTGGATAAAATTCGAATAGGGGAGATAAGTGAGTTTCCTCTCTTTGCCTTAATAATCAAAAACTCAAGTTCACATATGAAACACCACCTTGTCTCTTGGCCTGGAAAAGAGGACAAATATTCTAAAATGCTATGCTAATAGAAACAAATTCATAAGCTCACAGAGAAATAATGAAGCAAACTTGCATGTGTTAGAATGTAGCCCACGAAGAAGGTAAGAGGTAAGAGGACGAGTGAATGCAAGACACTGGAGCACGGCATTAGCGTAACAACTGCACAAATTTCAATAAAATTTGAATAATTAGAAAAACAATGCATGACATTAGAATCTTATTTCATAAAGTGGAAAGAAGACATAGATCAGTCTACTGCACTCGCTGTGCAAGCTGAATTCAAGATTTATCACCTATTTCCACAATTGATGAGTCCAAACGGGTAGAATTCGTCGTTACAAGAATAAAGCTTCATGAATAGTTCAAATGAAAAGATTATCTATCAAAATATAAACAAAATCAGTGCATCCATGTTATCACAATAGCTATAACAACTTGAGCAAAGTACATCACAACATTTTAGTAACCTTATAGCTGTATGTTTGCTTTGACCCTTTTAACTGCTGAACTTTTCTCCACATTGATTTTCTGCAAGAATCTACTTGATGACCTCTGGAATCATTAAAAGCCAAAGATTTTCCTTCTTTATTCTTAGATGGCAGTGAATCATCTTCTTCATTATTGGCAACAGAGTCCAACCTTGAATAGCTTGACAATAGTGAGCTCCTTGAGGTTGACGCCTCTGTGACTAACATTTCTGATGAAGCTGCTCTTCTATTTGACTTCTTATAACCCACCTTTGCAGCCTTGTTATCAGCATACATAGCCATTTTGGCATTTGGAAGTTGAGGCTTGCAATCAAACCCTTCACCAATGTTGTTGATTTTCATATTATTTAATTTGCTTGCATGAGAAACACCATCTACACAATCAGCCAACTTGGTGGACATTGGCGCAGGTATTTCCACCTCTTGTACTTCCTTGGAACCAGTCCTAGTGCTAAGTACATCAAGAGCAATACTTTCAGAAGATCTCTCCACGGTGCCATTACCACTGGAACAAAGTTTCCCACCAGCAGAAGCATGAACCAAGGATTCACTTTCTACACCACGTGTTTCAAACTGTTTTCCTGAAGCTGATTTCTCATTTAGTTCCCTTCCCTGCTCCACATGAACTGAGGCAGTTGGGGGTTGGCATTCATCTTTATGACCTTGTCTCCAATGAATTACTTGACACTTACCAGAACTGCGATAGAAGAAAATTCCATAGTTAAGGCCTGGTAGCAACTATGCACATTTAGAGTTAGAACAAATAATCTTCAAAAAGAAAAAAAAACATATTCAAAAATCAATAGTGGAGGATTCAAGGAATTTAATGCTTAAATTCAGGATAATAATGACTCTTATAAGATAAGAAAAAACTAAACTGGATTACTTGGTGCTAGCTTGCACTAATACCAGAACATAAAACAAAGGAGATTATAACCAGGGTGTGATGCAAGATGCCACCTGGGGGCTTATATGTTTATAAAATGGAGAAGGGTGACATAGACAAAGCAATAGTGAGAAAGAGGACTATCATCCTAATGTTGAATGAAGCACCACTCAAACAAGGTGTGTTTGCATGTTTGTATATATGTAAATATGTGTGTCTATATCTAATATCTATGTCTATGGGTGTGCATAGGAAAAACAAAGAAGACCATCCTGAAGGCCAAGCTGCATAGAGATTCTCAACAAATTTCACCACAAATGAAATCTCTCATTGTCTTATATAAAATATCTTGATAAATGCCCTTAACAAAATTGAATAAAAATAGACAATAACCCATGAAATTTTGTGGTTATCAAAATTATAATTTTCCACATACAAATCTCCTTCTTGTCTGAAAATGGTCCAAATCAGTAATTCTAATTTTGCCTACTGCAGCATAGAAGACACAGAGACATATTTGCAAAACAAAAGAGAAGGGCAGCCTCAAATCAACATCATTTTGAGCAACCCTTGGTAAAATCACTGCCACTGCTGCTTCCAATAATAATATCACTGTCTTCGCAGTATTCCATCATGACACAAATCACATCAAAAAGATTCAAGCAGCAGCATTCTCAGTAATTAAATTCCATAACCCCACCCCCTCCCCCCACCACCACTTCCAGGGTACAGATGAAATTCCCTTCTTAACATTCATCTCCCGGCTCTATCTTTTTACATAAACCATTCCCTCAATCACCTAAAGCCAACAAATCCCATTTGAAAATGCAACGAGAAATTGGCTTATCTTGAGTTGAATTCACAAATTAGATTCTGACAATCAATGAATCTCAATTACAGCATTACTGAACCAACCAATGACAAGGCAAAAAAATTTGTTTTTTTAAAAAAAAAAATCGTACCAGTAATGAACGGATTTACATTTGGAGCAGCGGATAGTGGTGGGGCGGAAACACATGGCGCACTGATGCGCTCTGGGCAAGGCGTAATACTCATGAGTTGCCTCGAACTCCACCATGGCTGACTCCCTGGAGACCATGTCGACGAGCCGCTTGATCTCCTCCTTCCTCGCCACCATATTCCGCCACTTGTGGTGCACCCAGAAAGAAAGAACAACGGGGAAGAGGAGGAGGAGAAGGAGGAGGATTGGTTGGAACCCTAGAATTCCGAGAAGCAGCATTTATTTATGAGGACTATCCGGCGCCGAGGATGAGACCAGGACAGAGAAACCCTAAGATTGTGAATTTGCTATACATGAATGGTCTCGAATTCGAATGGGACGGGTGGCTCTTGCCTGTCGGTTGCGGCGGCGCGTGGTGTTCGTGCTCGGACGCCGTAGTAATGCAGGTTATTTTATGCTTATATTCTGGTGATTAAGCATACAGTGTGGAGCAGAAGGAAGAGAAAGAGTAAATGTTTTTTCAAAAAAATTAAAAAATTAAAAAATAAATATAAAATTATATTATGAAATTTTAATTATTAATTATACATAATATATTTATTAATAAATTATATTATATGTGAACTGTCAAAATTAAATAATGTAAATATATATTTAATCAGCTTGCGTTTAATCTCTGTGTACGTACGAGGTCTTCCAGTCTCTTGGGCCTGTCGTGGTAAAATGAAAAGACTTACGTTTTTTTGTCTTTTCCCAGACGCATTCCTAAAGCTGCTTGACATCCTTTCAAACTGACTAAACGAATCATTTTAACAAATTATTAAGGATATGTTTCTAATCCACGTAATATATATATATATTAATTGACTAAAGAAACATTTGTATGAAACCGACGTGGTCTCAAACTGACAAATTATTAAGGATATGTTTCCCAAAATTTTAATTGACTTTCACATCACATGGTCAAAACTCAAAAGGATTTGAGGAAAAAAAAAAAAAAACAAAACTCAATATTTACGATTTAAGGATCCCATTTGTTTTTTTTTTTTTTTGGAACAAATAATTGGCACTTATGTTGACATAATTATAAAAGTAAGGAAATAAAAGCCAGTGAAAACAATATTCTAACATAAAAAATTATTTTTAATTTGCTGCTAAAAAGCTTTTTGAATTAAAAAAATATATAAATAAATTTTTATTAATCACAATGTAATCTTGATTCTTAATTTCAGACAATAGCTTTTATAAAGAAAAATTAAAAAAAAAAAAAAAAGCGTCTAAATCACTTGTTAAATAGGCCTGTGGCCTTATAAGAATCGGTCCAAAAGCAGGATATTTTTAAATATGTAATTCATGCGCGCCCCCATTTTGATTGAGTCCATCTTAGTAAAGGTGGGAAATTGGCTGATAGACCTTACAACAGTAACTGCTGAACTCTGATTAACATTGCAATCTTCTTATAAGGGTAAAATAAATTGTAGATAATAATTTATTAATCTTTAAACAAACTGCATGTACCTCATGGACCGGGAGGAGATGGTCAGTTTTCTCCTGGTGTGCACCAGTGTTTTTGTTTCTGTTTTTCTTTTCCGTCTTTTTTGTCAGATGTGTATCGTTACTGTTGCAGTTAGCAGATTTTCCGTTATTACTCGACTTCTTAGCAGTTCTATGGTACTGAACCCCTTGTGAAGAGAAGATACACCAAGGCTCAGTAAGCAACTTGAGGGAGTTGAAGTCCTCTGCAGCTCAGCTGGAAAGTTCAGGGAGAACGCAAAATCAAGGATGGCACTTTTTGGCCCAGGTCGCAACGAATGGACGGTCACTCTCTTCGGGAAATTTACCACAATTAAGTGAGCAAAGCCGATCCAATGATTTCCCCCAAAAGCCGGTCCAATTCGTAATTAGTCAATTTATAAGCCCACCATTTCACAATGTAAATAACTTAAATAATTAAAATTTTAAATTTATTTTTAAAAAAAAAATTTAATTTTAATTTTAAGTATGAGAGTGTAAAATTTATAACATATAAGCATAGTATAACTTATAATTTTTTAATAAAATTTTAATAAATAAATAAGTATTTAATTAAGATTAGGTATGTGATGCTGTTTGGAATTTGAAACTTCGATTTGAGAAAATGTTCGCCTTTTGACTTGCATTAGGGGGTGAGGTATACGTTCCACCAAGAACCAAAAAAAAAAAAAAAAAAAAAAAAAAAATTAAGGCACGATTTGAGAATTTGGCCCAAGTCGCAAGGAATGGACGGTCACTTTCTTCTGGAAATTTACCACAATTAAGGAAGCAAGCCAATCCAATGATTTCTCCAAAAGACTGTCTAATTTGTAATTAGTTAATTTATTAGACTACTTTTTAACATTGTAAATATCTAATCATCTTTTAAAAAATATTTAAATAGTTAAAATTTAATTTTAAAGAAAATATAGATTCTAATTTAATATAAGTATTTATATAATAAATTTTTAATTTTAATTAAAAAATAAAATAAATATTTAATTACGATTAGGTATGTAACGCTGTTGGAATTTGAAACTTGGATTTTGGGAATATGTTCGCCTTTCGACTTGCATTCGGGTGAGGGAAATGTTCCACTAAGAAAAGAAAATTAAGGCACGAATTACGTGTCATGTCCAGCTTTCCATTTCCTTTTCAGTTAATAGATAGAACACGTTACCGGCAGGATGGTGAGATAAGTTCAGCAACGAGAAGAGGAGACCCGAGAGAATAGCATTGATCAATGTCCATTAATGAATAATCCAACCTAGCGCTTCCAAGTCTACATATGAAGGTAACAAATAAAGAAAAATCCAAGCTCTCTAAGCTTCTAGATATTTAAATGATGAGATTTTAGGCAGGCATTTGTCAAAGGAACGACAACATCAAGTTAACGGGGAAAGGCTCATTCCTAAATGTTTGTCCAATTGAATTCTAAAGTAGTTGCTTGTTGTAAAAGGTTTTGAAAATTAGATTAATTAGAGTATTAAAATGGGAATTAAATTATAATTTAATTTATTTTATTTTAAAAATTATTAATTTTAAAAATTAATAATTAAATCGATAAATTAATAATTAAATAATAAATCAATGAATTAATTGTAATTTAATTGGTCTAAAAAATTTATAAAAAAATTTAAAAAAATAAATTTTTATATTTTAATTTTCTTAAAAATAAAATTTATATCATTAAAATTTTTTTAAATGTTAAATATTAAATATTAATTAAATTAATTTTAAATTTTAAATTTTTTATTTTTTTAATTTAATAATCACTTCTGTTTTTTAAATTTTATTGAGTATATTTGGCTTTCAGTTTTTGCTGAAAGATACAAAATTTTCTAATCCACGAGTTAGCGGACACGGACGAGCAAAAGCCAAAATGGAGACGTAAAGGAGTGGAAAATGACGACTGCGCAAACAAAATAGAAGAAATTAAAGTGAAAGAACTCCTCTTGGTTGTTCACAAATTGATTTCATTACTAAAATAATTTCCTTATTTTGACCCAAACCTACAATTATTAAAACCAAAAATTTAACAAAATAGACAACAAGGAAGGAAGAGAAATTTTTAATTTGACTAATTTAAAAAAATAAATCAAATTAACTTAATATTATATATATATATATATATATATATATATATAATTATAATTTAAGACAATGTATCTATTATATTTAAAATAAAAAGAGTAACGGTTTCACCAATTTTGGAATGTGCGGGGCATAAACCAATTTTAGAGACTGTGAAACAGAATTTCCGCTGAGAAAGAAAGGGCAATTAAAGATGCTTTGTTGCGCTAAAGAACCGCGTAGAAAAGCCCATTTTCACACCATAGATCGCGTAAAGAAACCAAATTAATTACCATAAATTCCAGTTTTGCACAACTTGTCCAAACCCATCCCACCATCAAATTCCTTTTGCCCATTTTACGTAGCAACATCGTATGTCTCAAAGGCCTAACGTTCCTCATTATTCTTCCATAGCCTTCGGCCTCCACTCCCATCTCCTGGTCTCAAGTGACATGAACCCTAACTCTAATTGGTCCCTCCTAATTAACGTCCTTTTAGAGATCTTTGTGTCGTGGGGTTGTTTTTTTTTTTTTTTTTTTTTTTTTAGGGATATTATTACAATTTTTTTTGGCTTGTTTTTTGCTTAAAATTAATTTCACAACAAAAATGGGTTTGAAAGGCTTTGTTGAAGGAGGCATAGCTTCAATTGTTGCTGGGTGCAGCACTCACCCACTAGACCTAATCAAGGTCCGCATGCAACTCCAAGGTGAAACCCAAGCGCCGCCTAATCCTGCTGCCTTACAGAATCTCCGCCCGGCGGCTCTCGCATTTCCACACCGCCACCAATCCTGGGGCAACCGTCCAAGTTCGGATGGGTCCCATCGCCATTGGTGCTCGGATAGTCCAGCAAGAAGGCGTTGCTGCGCTTTTCTCCGGTGTCTCCGCCACCCTTCTCCGCCAGACCCTCTATTCCACCACCCGCATGGGCCTCTACGACGTTTTGAAACAACAATGGACAAATCCGAACACCAAGAGCATGCCTTTGTCCAGTAAGATTGCCGCCGGACTCATTGCTGGTGCCATAGGCGCCGCGGTTGGCAACCCCGCTGACGTGGCAATGGTCCGGATGCAGGCGGACGGACGCCTCCCACCAGCTCAGCGCCGCAACTACAAGAGCGTAGTCGACGCCATCACCCGCATGGCAAAGGAAGAAGGTATCACGTCCCTGTGGCGCGGCTCGTCTCTTACGGTGAACCGAGCCATGTTGGTAACGGCGTCTCAGCTGGCATCATACGATCAGTTCAAAGAAATGATCCTGGCAAAAGGTTTGATGCCAGATGGCCTGGGGACCCACGTGACGGCGAGCTTCGCGGCGGGGTTCGTGGCGGCGTTGGCGTCAAACCCGGTGGACGTGATCAAGACCCGGGTGATGAACATGAAGGTGAAGACAGGAGGAGCGCCGCCGTACGCGGGGACGTTGGATTGCGCCATCAAAACAGTGAAAGCAGAGGGGCCTATGGCACTTTACAAAGGCTTCGTGCCGACGATTTCGAGGCAAGGGCCGTTCACGATCGTTCTGTTCGTGACGCTCGAGCGGGTCAGGAAGTTGCTTAAGGATTTCTAATCATGGTCAGGGCGATGATGACGACAAGTTGAATTAATTAAGACAATGTTTAATATAGTTATCAAATTCATGGTGAAAACCGAACCGTGTTTTGTTCCTTTCTTTTTGTTAGTGGGAATTTTCTTCGGTTTGACCACATGATCAAATATAATTTTCAATTCATCAGAAAAGTCCTCTTTTTCTTTTAAATCCGTGGTTAAAAGGGTTCAACCTGATTTTTTCTTTTTTTTCCTTTGGTGACGAATGATTAGCCTAGAGTTTAGGATACAAATGGGTTTATTATAAAATAAATCATATGCCTAACTTAACATTTTGATCCTAGTTATATAAGGTGGTGGGTTTTAGGACAACAAATTGACAAATGTACAGAGACTGCATTGCCTTGGAAACGGCGAGTCATTGCCATGGACACGGCAAGTCAAGCAATTTAATTAATGAACTCGGTGATTTTTTTTTTTTTGGTGGGTGAGATTGTTAATTTGTGAGACGCCAGGCCGATCATATACAAGAGTCAACAATTGCTTACTAAGATAATTTTATTATCTTTAGTTTGCCGAGCAAGTCTTTGTAGAGAGATACGTAATGAACATCCTAATTAAAACAGGATCTCCGGAAAGGCTACTTTTGTCTCAAACATTGGTTGTCTCAATAACGTAGGCTCTCCAACTATAACTGGGATACGACATTGACAAAGCTTATTCTCTCCTTTGACTTCAAAGCTGAGTTTCCAAGGTTTCTGGATCTGAAAACATGAGGAATATGCCACAATTTTTGCAACTGGTTAAAGAAACTCGAAATTTTGAGCCTACCTAATGGACATCGCAAGAAGTGGCTAGTTTGGATTTTCCGAAAAAAAAAAAAAAAAAAAAAAACATATCACGTGGAACGAGAATCGTTATTCGACAACCCGAGCCACCTTTGAAAATGTTCGTTGCTGTTTCTCGTGAATGCTCTGCAATGTGCCGGAGTGGTAGTAATTTGTTTACCAGATTACTACATTATATTATATTATATAAAAGAAAACAGTCATTACGTACAGTATACAAATACTCTAAATTCTCCAAGAAAATGTTGAAAGACCCACCACAGAGACGGTGGTCAAGGACCCAAAAAAGGGATCAAAACTGGCAGAACTCATATTTCCTCTAGAGAACCGTAATTGCCTTGGGAATGTGTAGTCCTTTCCTCTGGGTTCTGCTTTTCGCTAATATATAATGAAAACGTTGAGCCTATGCTACCATATAACCGTGTATGTACGGAAACAAAGAATCTAATAATAGTAGTTGTTATCCCTGTTATTTACACCATCTTTACAAAGCACGGCATGTGCTTCCATTATGGACCTCGGTGGCTCCAGATCTTTCTCTTGCAGTGCATTTCCAAGCAACTGCTGCATTTGGGATGCAAATATATCATCCAGTATCTGCAAATCCAGCAACAGGCACAATGTAGAGATAAGTATACTGCACCATAACCAAGCATACTTCATCTTTGATGCAAAACTTAATTGCTCAAGGAACCATATCAAGCATACCACAGAAACAACCACTAATGAGAAAGCTCGTAGTACTTGGGATTAACAATTATCAGACAAAACTAAAAAACATCATCAAAACATTCCTTCAAGGTCAAACATGCACCAAAAAGCCTATATATCATGCGATCTACACAATCTATACTATCAGGATTAATATGACAGAAGCAGGGTCGAGCCTTAGTCATAGGTGATGCAAGCCTCATATTTCAGGGCAAAGAAGTGGTCAGTGGCTGTGTCCTGGCATATGAATGATGATCCTTCAAATTCCTAGTTTTGTAGGGAAGGCTGGATAAATTTAACCCTCAAAACTTGCAGATAGAGAGCCTAAACACTGGGTTGTTATTTTCAATATTTCTTGCACTTAGTTGAATTTAAATCCCATGTACAAGAAGATACAGTACCAATTTTGACAAGCTCTAAAAGAATTTATTTAGGGAGGTCTAAAATCAATATCAACATCACACACCCACACAGACATTAGAAAACCTTGTTTCTCATTTACTTTGGAAATGACAGATGGCACAAAAACAATAAATATTTTGCTTTCTTTGGTGTTCTCCATCCTATATGTTTCAGTGTATTGAAGCAGGTGCCAACTTTAGATGTGTGTGTGTGTGTTAGAGAGAGAGAGAGAGAGAGAGAGAGAGAGAGAGAGGAGAGAAGCTCAACGGCTAAAGCAGAACTCACAGAAACAGCAATTCGAGAACCTTTGTAACAAGATCTGTTCTCTCTCCTATTTTGCAAAAACTGCAGTATTTCCTGACAAAAGAAAAAAAAATCCTCAAAACAATCATCAAAACATCTATAATCCTAGATAAAGTCCAAAATTAAACACATATATTACCTGTCCCATGCGGTCCCAAAAACCCCGACAAATGGCTATGAACACATGAGGTTCAACAACAGCATGAAGATGATCCATAATTTTGATCAGTAGTTCCTTCAAAGGCTGCATTCTACTTTGTACATCTGACCCTACAATGGTTTCCCTAGAGTCTTGAATTATTCTCTTCAGTTTTGTTGCATTCTGCATCTTTGTCTATTAAAAATTAAGAGATAAGTTTGAATCAGAGTAACCACAAGTCAAAAATCCTACAACTAAAACAGACACAAAATTCAATGAGCAGAAAAATAGGAGTTTGCCAACAAAATGTAACACAGTAGCCTTCCTTTCCATCATTTCTGTGCAGAGAGAGACTTGAGTGTGCCCAATGTAAGAAAGACATGTTATTTGTAAACAGAGGGAATGCTGTCTCAAAAGTTTGTGGAAAAGAAGAAATAAAATAGTAAATTTAAGGAAGGACAACCAAATGTCTGTCCACTAGCCTCAAAGAAAGCAAAGCTAGAAGTTAAATGCATGGAGTTGGCAACATCTAAAGTGCCTATCAGAAGCCCAATGGTGTCAACTGGAGCAAATATCTCAAATGCAATGCATATTTCCACATTTCAGTCTTTGATGAAGGCTAGACTTTAGGTGGATATTTGTGTAAAGAAGCAGGCATTGGTCCAGTTCAAAGACTCCTTATATGGACCAATCCATGCCCGATGTTACCCTGTGAATCTCATCAGTTTCATGCATTATTCCCTCTGAAGACACTATTATAGCCGGTGGCTCAAAAACCTCATCAATAATTCTCTCAAATAATGCAAAAATTATTGCACAATAAATGAGGGTATGAGTATGCATGCATTATACTCCATCTTCACTTTGTATGGTGAACATCATTTTTCCCATTACATTGACATGCATGCATATTTGAACAAACCAACTGAACAGCAAGATTACCCACATTTTCTAAGAGTATTTCCACAATAGCTTGCAGGTAACTTCTGAATTTAGATCTCAGCATCACTGTAATTTCACTGAGACATTCTCCTGTAACTGCATTTACACCATCAGGAATGGAGGAGGTCCATGACTTCAACTGTGTTTCAATCCTAGGCCTTAGCACATCCAGCATCCTTTTGATGGAATTTAGGAGGATCCCTAGCTGAAAAGTTTAAGTATAAACTGAGTTTCCAGATGAACATCAAACAAGAAAACAAATTGCTTCTAAGACGCCATGCCATTAACAAGTAATAAGTCTCTCACCTCATCAGGAACAAAATAAATTTCCCCTGTCCGTTTGGAGAACTTATGAACATATTTTAGACCAAAGATCTTGGGGTTGAGACTGTCCTTCAATGGTGATAAAACATCAGCGTATTGCTTGTCCAAAGCTTCAATGATTGCCTTCTCAACATCTGCAATAGCCTTTTGCAATAGCCATATGGCATTCCATCAAAAACCAAAACTGGAGACAGTTGAAAAATAAGATTATGGGGATCAAGAGTAAACAAACATACATTCTCCAGCAGAGCAATATACTCCGGCCAACGTGAGATTATTACTTTGTACTCATTCAACATTTCCTTCAGTTGCTGATACATTTCATCGATGAAAGGAGTTGTTGAATTTTGTGCTCTAATACCAGACCACTTTACCTGAGAGTAATCAATTCTTGGTAAAATAAATATAGTGGAAAAATGGGAATGCAATAAGTAACATCTAGAAATAGATTAGCCAATTAACATATCATACAATGTGAACAAAAAGAAAGCTGCAAGACCTGTACCTTTTCTAATTTGCACAGCTCAAGCAAAAAGAGGCGCTTGTCTCTGATCCAGGGAGTTATGCGTGAGTGGAACAACTCCTTTGCATTGATTCCACCTTTGACAGCGCTGGGAAACAAGATAAGATCAACTGAAGACCCAAGCAATAATAAACACTACAAATACAGTGGATCATTGTAAGATGTATAAATTACTTTATGTTCCAAGAAGCAAGATCCATTTGAAAGTCTGCTGTTGCAATAACAAGTTCTGCAACAGGAGGTGAAGGACTAGAAGGAGGACATGTAATGAGAAATGTGCACAGTCTACTAGAGAGCTCCACGCTGTATAGGGATGCACAGAGATTTGGGAGGTCTAAAAAACTGCAAAGAAAAAAAATATAAACTAATTTCAATGAAAGAGAACAAACAAATAATGAAGTAGTTCAACTAGAATTGCCGAATGTGGGTGCAATTATGAAGATTAATTATCTGCTACAATTTAATTGATATGAGTCCAAAAGTACATGGATGAAATATAAAATAAGTTAAAACAGACTTTCATACAAGGCCAGCCAACTGGTGGAAGCATATAGCTAGTGTTTTTACCTAGGAAGCAAATGGTGATTGTGGATCTGTATGTCAGTGCAAATCTCATTTTTAATGCTCAAAATTACAGATTTCATCTTTTGATAAGCAGTTGCAATAGCCACAGAATCTGTCAATGCGCCCTCACTACTGTTTGTAAAGCTCATCAGTTTCAGCCAAATGCCTTCTTGACCTCTTTCTTGCAGCAGCCTGTACTACCATGTATCACCAGCACTTAACATGAAGAAGCAAATGGCACAAGGAATAAGAAATCCAAAAATTAAGGAAACATTTTGGTACCTGGAAATGTCTTGTCAACTTCAATTGAGCCTCTGGACTTAATATATCATGTATAAGGGAATAAAGCTTGACAGCAGGTGCCAAAGCAGGAGCTGGCAATCCAGTGGCAGGAGTGAAAACTTCCATCATACCAGATAACGATGATTCATCCAGTGACTTATAATTTTCAAAAACCAAGGCCAGTATCTGCTCAATTTGATCCTCAACCTCTCCAAGGATGCGATTCTAGTTCAAAAAAAAATAAATCCCTTATCTCATTCTTCTTTTCCTGATTTCTAACAGAATATATCTTATATTCACTAAGCACAGCTCATTTAAGGATGAAAAGATTCTGTTTCCATAGTTGGTGATGTTTAGTGGACACATATATATTCGTTGAATGAATGAAACAGTGGCAACTTCAATGCTAAATGTGTGGATTGTGCACAAGAGGATAGACGGTCATTAAGGAGTTCATTGATTTAGAAAATAGAAACTAAGAAAGTCTAAGTTAGTATAAATCTGCAAGATCTTCTGGAAGAATAAAATTGTTTAAATCTTAAAGTCAAAAAACCTTGTCTCTTGCTTTCATGATTCTTATTCTCATTCAAGCTTTTTGACCACCGGTACCTTACATGCACCAGCATGCTTTAACATAAGCCAAATGATTATGTAACACTTGCAAAGTGAACAATATATGCCTGGTACAACAGGGAAACAAGAGTAAAATTTCAAGTGTCTGGATCAAGAACAATTCAACACTAAATGATACCTCTTGATGACTCAAGACACTCTTCCTATTGCCCTTCATAAGTACAGGTGATAGGAAATCAAGTACTACATCAAGACAGTCTTTGGTTGGTGTTGCCACATCCATGACATAGGAAAGATATCTGCAGGTGCAAAATATAAGGAAAATCCCATTGGATCAAAATAGTTAAAAATTGAAATTTGAGAAAATGTGCATGATCTCAGTACCTTAATTTGGTGTATGCATCAGATACTCCATAATAATGTGCAAACTCTGTCACTAACCACTTCCATGGGCCACTTAGCAACAAATTTCTTTGCTGAAAATGTTCCATTTTTAGTGCAACTTCCAAAACAAAGTCATAAGCGACAGTTTCTGCAACACAACCACACTGGACACAAGGAATGATGTTAAAAATATGACCAGATTATTTCATTTGATCAATACTTGTTGTCTGAGAAAATATAAAAATCAGGGTCATTGAGATAATGATATTCAAAATATGCGAAGAAAGCTAACAAACACCTTGGAATGATTGCTCTCATCTGAGGAAGTAGAATAATTTATGTACAACTGGATTCTGCCGATGAGTTCATGCTCTGGCTCATGATATATAGGCCACCAACGAAGCTTGTCACTCTGTATTTAACCACAATTCAAAATTTTGGGAAGGTATCTATCTTTTTGATACTTAAGCTGACAAAAAGGTCCAATACTTTACTTACTGGGTCATCTGCAATAGCGGCAACTTGGGCTTGTACCCTACCTTGTTGCTGCCCTTTGGAATCTAGAACTTCAATGATCAAATCATCTCCATGCTTATCAGGAAAGCTGTGCCCACAACAGAAAAGAACACTTACTAGAGGAAAAAGAAACAATAATTTCAAAGTAACAGCAAAACTTAAAGAACAACATACAACAAATGCGATTCGCCAGATCCTGGTTGCATTCGAACTAGATCCTCTTCAGATGAACTTTTCAGTCTCAACAAACAAGTGTATTGTTCTGGTAAAAGAAGGCCATCACATCATGTTACATTATTTGACAAGAAAGGAGGTCAACTCTTGCATTAATAAGAATAAGGACAACCATAAGCTAAGTGCTATTAAATTACATTCCAGAGTTCAGAATTAGAAATTATTAGTTCCATTGTTTATGGGACCAAGAGGCATCAAGGATGAGACATTTTAATAGTTCATTTCATGTTCAATATTTTGGTCAGTGCAATTGTAGCAAACTGCAATCCTTCTTTCACCCTGCCAACTGACAGAAGTGTCATCAAAAACCTAGAAATCATCTGCCCAGAAGACTCCTGAGTATAATATAGGTGTACATTCTCTTATTTTTTCCACCTCTAGTTTTTGATTAACACAATTGGCATTATTGTTCATCTGAAAATGCATCTCTCTTTGTATCTTTTTTTTTTTTTTTGGCTAGTCTTGGCATACAAGTGTCCTTTGTTCACTTTCCACTATCTATTATTTTCAGTTGTTCAAATAATGTAATCCATTATCAATTAAAATGTAGTCAGCAAAGTACAGAGTTAATCACCATTGGTCCATTTTTTGTTAATCTGCTAGCAATCAATATAAAGAGGAAAAGGAACAATCAGACTTTGGCCCGACGGCCAACTCAAGCTCTTAAAGGGGCTCAGAGTTGGAGGTTGGGGGTTCAAATCCCCAGATCTCTCCTTTAAAAAGGCACCAAAGAAAATGAAAAAAAGAAAAACAGAGAGAGAGAGAGATTGAACCCCCAAATAGTACATGCAATGTTCAAAAACCATTATGATAATTTTTTGTGTTAATATCCCATTCTTTTTTTAAAGTCCTAGCAACAACTTGTACAGCTTCTGGCCTGTCAGCAAGTTAAATTAACAATTAAACCATAAAGGGGTTAGAGATACCATGCACAACTTCATATGAGGAGGGACTAGTGCGCAGAGTGGTGACCCCATTTCTCAGGAGCCTGGACACCTCCTTCATATATTGAGTGCTTGCTTGCATGTATGCCAAGCTCTGTTTTGAGAAAGAGGCATTTGGAGGAATACGAGGAACCACATGAATTTTCTTCACACCTTCCCATCCAGAAGATATTGTGGAATTTAAATTTGAGAAGTGTTGACGAAGAGGCTTGAGTTTTGTAGGCAGGGCTATTGATGAAAAACTGCAGCCAGCAGGTGGGTATAGACCCATTTTCACTTTGCGAACTGTGCAATGAACAAAAGGCCTTGAAATTTTGACAATAAAAAACAGAACATATTTTTTCCAATGTACCCAAAAAAAAAAAAAACCAAACATATAGGCCCCAATAAGGAGATCATCATAGTACCTTGCACTTTCATTTTTCCATGAATATTTTTAGATTTAGAAGGAACTTTTTCACTCACTAACTCCCAGGCTGGTTTTGCAAGAAGTTCTTCTTCTGATTGTAATAAAACTTGCTGTAAGCTACAAATATTTGGGGAAATGAATCAATAAAACAGCCATCATACAGACAATGAATCTAAAACTCATCACAGCATTTAGTGAAAAATTCCACAAGCTAAAAGCATTCAGTGATAAAAGCAGTATACAGTTCATATATCACATTACATTACAATCATACACTACATGCAAGGTGAATATTGCATGAAAATGAAGCATAACTCACCAGATAAACCTTTGTAACATTTTGGTGTATAATCATCTTATGCTTTAGCTTCAGCAATCATATTCTGAAGTTCTTTGAATTGCTAAGCACATATTGGCTTAAGCATGTAAAAAGCTTTTCTCCAAACAATCTCACCACATAAACTACATCTTATTCCTTCCAGTCATAACCTAATTGATGTGACCATGAAAAAAATACCTTGCCTACCATGACATCAGTAATACATTTCAGCTAATTAAAATTCAACCATGAAGTTCATCCACTAAAGTTAACTTTGAACTTAAGTAGAAAAATCACTAACAACCACAATACATGTTTCCAATGAAATAAAAGAGCAAGAAACAATAGGAGGATTGGTTCCTACCTGAATGCATTGCGCAGCAGTGCACATTCATTATTCAAGAAGTAGGGAGCTTCTTGTGTGCAACCCTTAGCCCATGAATGAAGACACAACCGAACACAACCATCATAAGAAACAACGGCAACCCATGGTCCTTGCCCACTAATCCATTCATAAAATTGTTAACAGGAATAACATGAATAAGTAGATGAATATCAGAGTTTTCAACTGAGTTCAATGGATAAAGCATCCTATAGAAAGCATTTAAGTCAAAAATCAAAAGCCAATATATGCAGATTGTTAGCTCAGTAACCAAACCAACCTTGCATGAAATGTGGGGAGACGAGCAGGTAGAGAACTTGGAGATGTGTTTGCTTCTTTGCTGGTTGCAATCCTGTGATTCAAAATGTATTTGCTGTAAGTGAATCCATTTCAAAAGACACAGGAAAAAGATACAGAGGATCCAAACAAACCTTTCAGATGAGTTGGGAATCGCATTGCCAGTTCCATCTGGCACATTGTTGCCAGATCGAATATTTGTTGATGCTTTTGGTTTGTCAGTGGCTACAGAAGTATTCCAGTTGTCAGAGTAGGGGGTAACATTAGCTTTATATGTTCCAATTTTTTCAGCCTTATTTTCTGCTTCGACACCAGAGTTAATAGGAGGTGCACTGGGCATGCCTTTATGATGAAAACCATTTTCCTGTAGTCTTCCTCTGCCACTAAAAACCTTGTCATCTTGGGGAGATGTGTCTACCAAGTGTGGAACCCCATAGGCCTCATCATCAGAATCAGAACATAGGTCCATATCGGATCCAGACCCACCATCGTCCCTGTTCAAAGGTACGGCATTTGACACTGGAATAGCAGTAGATGCCAAGTGGCCACTTCGAAACTTGGCTGCAGAAGGCAATCCAAGGCCCCTACCACCTTCTTTTCTAATACCACTATACGAACCAGAACTTGGTTTCCCAGTCAAAACAGGATTGAAAGCATTACTTCTCTCAGTAACACCTCCCTGATACAAGTTTTGAAAACTTAAATCATAACAATGGAAAATAACTACATCACTTTAAGGAAAATTCGAAGTCAACTGAAAATTCAATGTTAAAGCAATGTCCCAGATTTGCTTACCTCTAGAACCCATCTATCCGAGAACATTGTCTCTCAACGCTTCTTTCTTCACCTAAATCAGCAATCCAAAGAGAACGAATCAGCGCCAAGGAAAGAGACTCCCAATGTGCAGAACAAAAAGAAAAGCTCTTTTTAATTGATCGGTACAAGATTCAGAACAAACATGGCAGTAACTCCTATTCTTATAGTTCTCTCAGTCAAAAGAGGAGCGAAACACTCAAAAAAAAGTAAGGCAAGTGTCAGAAAATCAATTGCCAACAATGTTGATAAAAAGAACTCGCTCCTAAGACAATCTGCAATATGCATTCTTCTCCCTTCTCTCCTATTTTTTTCCATCTAGGCCAAACCAATCTAAAAGATCACAAAACCCCACAAAAATTCACTTACCAAATTACAAAAAGAACAACAAGAAGAGTATCTGACGCAAAATTAATGAGGACCCAGAAACCAAGAAGGAAAGAATCTCACTAATTCCCGTAAACCCACCGAAGCATAACCAACTAAAATAGAAGAAATATCACAGAAAGGGAGAAACTTTATTAAATATCAAAAAAAAAAAAAACAAAGAAAGAAAGAAATTGTGAACTTCTTACAGCCAGAGAGAGAGAAAATGACAGACAAAGTAGGAATGAACTTCTTGTACTATCTCTCTCTCTCTCTCCAATTGAAGTCACTTTTGTCAGTCTTCCACTTCTCTGCTTTATTATTGTATTTATTCAATTAATCACATTTAAGGATCCTAATAAGCAAAAGAAAAGAATGAAAGATTCGTAATCGGGAAAATAGTCTACAATTACACGAACTTTTGGGAGAAGTTGGTGACAGTAACAATGGGAAGATTTAACGGAGGATTTTTCGGCCCTGCGGAAACAAACAAATAAAGACCGCGTGATTTAGTTTTCTTTTTTATTTTTATTTTTAATTTAGTGAGATGCTGACGTGGCATGTGAAAACGCGCTCTTTCCAATAACGGTCGCATGTTGCGGTTTGGTTTTGTACTTTTCTCTTTTTTTTTTTTTTTTTTTTTTGTGTTGTTTTTAGAGTTTTTTTTTTTTTGGGCGGGGGGGGGGGGTGGTCTTTTTGACCTTTTGTATTGGTGGATCGGGATCGGGATCGGGCATGTGGCATCACGTGCTACCGACTGACTCTCCTTACTCAGGAAGGGTACGAGCGGAGCGTAGCATTTTTCTTGTTGTTGACAAAATGTCCTTTTGTCCATGCGTTGTGTTGTACCTTTTTTAAGTTTTACCGAATCATGTTACGATGTTTGCAATAATGTTGCGTGGAAGTTCACATCTTCAAACTAAACTAAACCGCAAAGAGATAATTTGCAAAATACACCTCTTTTACTAAATATTTTTCTCTAAGTAATTTTACTAATCGAATCACCATTTAAGGTGTAAGTAAGTAGTAGTTCTTATTTTCTGAACAACATCGCTAGGTGAGTGTTGATTAGGGAGACATAAGTGAGAACAAGGTGAAAGAAAAGAAACAAAAAATTCAATTGATTATTTTATATTTATGGTTCCCTAAGTTAAGTAATTTTTCTATTTTCTTAATTTATAAGTAAACTTTGGATATGCAGTATGTAAAGATTGCAAAAGCGCATAATTAATTAAAAAAAATTAGTTTGTAACAAGAAATTTTTAACACCTTTAGTATTGTTCCTGTTTTCACAGTCAATATGGATGTGAGTGTACAGGGTTTAAAGACACACTAACGCTCCGACCTAGGGGCAGAGACGAGAGCATGCAACACATAATAAGACAATACGATGACTTGTGTACTCAATCAACTAAACCATAAAATTAAAATTGACTACAAAAATAGCACTGCATGAAAACTTGTGCTGACTAAATTAATGGCCGACAGCATTAGAATGGATCATTGGACCCACATTGCATATGGGTCTTTAGGGTTCTTCGCTTTTGCTTTCAATCCTTACTGGGGGTGTGCTGTATCCTGAAACGGAAACCTCTAGTACATTAATAAGCATTTAACAGTGATGCCAATAGATGCTTGGTGAGTAAGCAAGAGTAGACTCACAATATTTGGTATTTAAAATTTCACAAACGACACTGACTTTTGAAAATTGCAGTGTTTCCTCGGAGTTGGACCATGTGACCTGACTCGTTGAACACCAATAAAGCTTCCCTCTTGGAACAAATCGGAATATTTGTGATGTTGTTTCTGTATCATCTACCCGACATTGATATATTATACAATATAAAATTATAAAAAAAAAAAAAAAAAAAAAAAAGAAGCAAGAGAGGAAAAGGGTTTAATTTAAAATTGCTGGGAAATCGCTTTCAATAAAGTCGGATCCAGCAGGCACTATCAGCCCTGATATCGAAGTTGTTCTTAATCTTGGATTATGCTGGCTTGCATTGCATGTGCAAGACATGACACGCTAATATGAACAAGAATGTTGATGCGGAGAAAGTTACCAAATAAGATCAGATTGTGTACTTATACCATTGGTTTTGTGACCAAAAATTTAGACGAGTGACATACTGTTACTTTTTGAAAGTCCGTCTTAACTCTTAATTTAACATAACGATTCAAAGTTAATAATTTGTTTTGTATATTAATCTCTCTATTAAGCACTCTAATTAATGGTCAGCAGTACAGAGGAAACGAGACAAGTGTGAGGATCAAGTTGAACACTGTAGGCAAGAAAATACAATTACCGGTTTACCACTAGAGCGGTTCAAGCCCCCCACGGACAAGCTGTCCCCTGATACTGCACACCAAAGGCAATGGTTACAAGAAGGAGAGTCAGAATTTTAATTACACATTTTGAAATAAAACAAGATAGAAATGTTTCTCACCTTGTTATTTTCATTACTTGTTCATAGAAAATTAGACGTAAGGAAAATCAAATACATGTAAAATATATCAAACTTTTATAAACCTATTTTTAAATTATTAAATACAAAAAAAAAAAAAGAGAAATAATATATTATTTAGGGATTTACATAGGATCTAGATTCTATAGGAAACCAATTCTCTTCTTTCTTATTTATTTTCAAAAAATTTTGAAAGACAAAGAATCAGAAGAAACTGGGTTGAAAGCTCGATCTTGATCTTTCTGACAATTTGTATGTCATATGTGACTAATATTTTAACTAGGTTATTGATTTTAGCACACATATGTTTGTCATGCTGATACATCGAAATAAACTTGATCTTAGCATTCACCGAAAATTTTACTTTGGTCAGCAAAACATATTAGATCTTAAATGGATAATCAAAGTTAAAATTTAACATTGCTTTTCATGGAAATTCCTCTGCATTTTAGTCCATGTTAAAAATATTTAACTAAAATGTTAATATTAGATGAGCTGCAAATGAGGAGAAGCATGATCTCTGAAGCTGACTTGGAATTAATTTAGAAGACTTTAGAATAAGTTGATCTTCCATTAAACTTGGTTCATAATTATAATGAAATGATGATTTATTTATTTATTTATTTTTTAAAGTACGTAATGAGCTTGTGTTCAAATCGAGGTCCGACTCAGCCCCCCATTGGTCTTAGGCCTTAGTTGAACTCGAGTTTATATTTAATTCGGTTTCCAGTTGGCAGCAAAATGGTCATTCGCAAGTATAAGCAAATGGGGTTTGGAGAACAGCTCACGGACACCACAAGATAGTTGTTGCGAAATGGTATCCAGATCGACCGAGTCCAAAGCAATCAAGCAAATGGGCTTTTCCTTGCCAAAATAAACGACTTCATAATAAAGCTTTCAATTTTCCAATGGTCTACTTTCATGACTTCCATCTTATGTCTAAAAGAAGCTGTCCTGCTTGCCCATAATATAGAAAGGAGAAGAAATTGGCCAATTTAAAGGTAAGGTGAAAAATGCATATGCAAATTGTCCCTCAGTATAGAGTATAGACCTTAGTTCCACCACATATGATAGCCATCCAGTTCTTTGCGCTAAATCAACATTATAGAAGGCTGTGATCTAACAAGGAATGATGATCAACATCACAGCTTACAATAACCACAGTCAAAAGATCAACAAAATCTTGCCTTCACCACGAAGCAGAGATTGTCAGATGCATTCCACAGCTCCTAATCAATCAATGCAATTGGACAGTACTGTAGGGGTGCACAAATGCTATAGAGTGGGGCAAAATTAAGTAGCAATTGAATCGGGAGCACCAACCATGGAAAAATAAAAAAAAAAAAAAAAAAAACCAAGCAATACAACAGGATTATATTGATATGTTGTTTGATATTCTATGCTTCAGTGTCTTGCATGTCACAAAAGAAGGATGTATACCTACAGAACCTCAAAGGAACAATGAAGCTTCCAGCATCAATCATCATTGGGAACAAGGATTTGTAGCTTCAGCACTTCAACTTTAGACACCAACTGTTCTCTATCTTTCTGCAAAACACATGATACAAAAGACTAATTATATTTTCTTGTTGGCATACAAAATTTCAAAAACTCCGAACTACACTCCAATTAAGTACCTTAAATAGCAAATAATGGGTTGCAAACCAGTAGGTGTAGCCAAGACCAACACCTCCATCAACTTGGGAAACTGAATTTGTAAAACTAAATCTTTTAAACTTAAATGCCCAATAAAAAGGAATGAAGGAATCCATGAAATACATAATTTTATATATAAAATGTAAATGCATACACACCAATGAAATAGAATCAATAGCACCAACTATAGCTGATGCCGACCACACAGCAATCAAAGCACCGGCACCATATAAAAGAATAGAATACATATCTTCAGAATCAAATTGTGAATTTCAAATAAGTGAATGATCAGTAATGCAAGCTGTGGTGGTTTTGAATTTTCCAACTAGGAATAAAATAGAAAATGACATTGCCCATTAGCAGCATAAGCTCATGGTGATTTAGCCATCATAGCAAACAATATGATTAAATGGTGAAAAAATTGTAGTTGGCTCCTTAACATGATGGGAACAAACAATACAGAGAAAAAGGGTGAAAAAAAGACAAAATAATTGGAAAACAAGGAGAAAATAAGTCATTCAAAAGGATTCAAATTCAAATTGGGCTCAGATAATTGATGCATTGGCAAGGCAATTCAATCATTAAGACGAGCAAACCTTTTAATCAGTCATCTTCATTGTCCATTAAAGTATATGCATGCATGTGTGTGTGATAGAGAGTAAGTGAAATGGATAGATGATTAAAACAGCAATGGTTTTAGCTAAATACTTGGATTGACATCATAGTAATTGCCATAAGAAATTACAACACTTGCAAGGATTCTAGCAAACGTAAAGCAAACTCAAAAGAATGAGACAGAAGGAGATAGCATTTGAATTGAAGAAAGCCCAAAAGAAAAAACAGGATGGAATAAGAATTTGAACCAAAAATTTTAAAAAAAAAAAAAATCAAAGAAAGGAAATGAAGGTACTAAAAAAACAATTGGAGAATATGTTGGAAGATGGAAAGCACGAAAGCATTTAAACTACAAAGCATAAGATGTTGCTCAGGTAACCGCTCAGGATCGACATGGTCATCAAAGTCTCACCAAGCATCCAACAGATACTCTCCACCAGTCCTATAAATCATCATAGCAACGGATGTTTGAAGAAATAAACAATAATATCAATTCATTCCTAGAAATGATGGATTATAATAAGCAGAGCAATCAAGTCACAAACAGCATATATTGCCATGCTCTTTGAGGTGCATATCACACATAACTGTTCAGTGCCTGAAAATCCAAAATGGCCACAATGAACTAGAAGCAATTATTCATTGGGTTGTAAAAACAGGAAGTTTCTAGGCTTCCAAACAGAACAAACCTTCATATTAAGGTTATTCAAAAACTCGTTGAGTTGCTCATTTCCATGAGACTCCGCCTCAGGAATTCCACTAGCCTCAACTTCAGTATAAACATTCTTCTCAGCTGGTGGACTGTCGCGTTCCGCTGTCGCCGCTGCAACATTTCGATTCGCTACTCCGTAAGTTGAATTCTCAGAAGATGTCGCTCTAGGCGCCGAGTACCTCAAATCCGGGAAACCTAAAGACGAAAAACGGTCCGCTATATCGGCTGCCAAGACAAAATGAAAAAATTTAATTAATCAAGGAAGGAAATCCAAGAGTAACAGCAAAGGAAAGCATAGGGCTTCGGTTTCGTACAGGAGTAGAGGCCACGCCGGCGGTGAACGGCGGAGGAGAGAGTGAGAAATGGTTTGGGTTTGGAGCAGAGGCGGGCGGTTTTGTTTGGGGATAAAATTTTGGAGAGATTTGAAATGGTTTCAACGGTGCTGTCGCACAGCTCCGTTTCGATGGATGCTGAGTGAGCTGGAAGCTGGCATTTACGCTTCTACCCCTTCGGTGATTTTTTTTTTTTTTTTTTTAAGGAAATCGAGTGTTTTGTAGAAATTGACGAATTTGGAGTGGCAAATTGCAAATCAATATATTACCCATTAGAATTTCTCGGTTCTCTCATTTATTTTTCTAAAATTATTCAATCCAATCGATATTCTTATGCCTGCATATCAGTTTCTGATGGTTTGATATGATGACTTTGAAATTCAGGGAATTGTACAAATTTATAGTTTTCAAATCCATGAAATTTGATTTTAAAAAAATCCATAGAATTCCAAATAGAAAATTTCCTTATCTAAATCCTAAGAACTTATGAATTCTTTTAACTTTCAAAGCATTGTATATAAATTTGTAAATATATCATTAGAATGGTTCAAATAAATAAATAAATAATATATATATATATATATTAGAGTATTATAAATAAGATTGTGTTATGGTAATAAATTAATTAGTTTAAATCCTTAAAGGAAAAAAAATTTTGATGGATATCTCAAACCAAACAAAAGAAATCTTCTAAATTTTACGAAATTTGTGAATTCCTTTCCTCAATGTTTCCATAGCAAACCTAATGTTAGTTTGTTATTCATATTTCGCTCAATATATTTTTCTGTACCACTAAGGTGACAAAGTCAAACTTTATGTTATTCTCGCGAGAAGGTTGACCTGTAACTGAGCCAAATCATTTTTGGAACATTTTGGAATCAACTCTCTTGGATCTTTGCAAATGTGTTGGCTATATGTTGCCTTTTCTTTCCAGTGACAAGGAGACTGAGAAAGGCCAGCAAAAGAGAACATAATTACTAAGATTCGAAGATAAAATGGAGAAGCTCTAATGAAAATGTTCCAAACTAGTTGTATTTAAAGAGGAAACGAGAGAAATGGGAGAGAGCAGAGAGGGCCTAGATGATGAAGGAAGTTACGTCGTGATTGTGGTGTGATTTGTCCATTATTGTAAAGGAGAAGGATAGAGAGAAGTGGTGGGTGTACGACTTGTTGGGCTGCAATTTGAGCCTTTCTTGAAGTCCACAAGATAAGAGCCTCTGACCCAATTTTCTTAAAGCCCCAAGGTCCAATGGGTATTCATTTTGTCATTTCTTATCGATTTTAGATATGAGATACGATTGATGAAAACTCTTCACCATTTCTGAATCAATCACCATGACCCAAGTATATTTCAACAAGCATACTCAATTCTATAAAACCAAAAGAAGAGTTTGTTAATAAGTTTTTTTTTTTTTTTTTTTTGGTTCCTCTAGATTATTCTCCAATTAGTATCTTAAATCCTACTCCCCGCCACACTAGGCTGTGTAGCGATACACCATGGCAACGCTAGCTTTTTTTTTTTCCATTTTCTTTTGGTATAATGAACGTCAAAAACCAATAAGTCACAAAGATATACGAGCTTAGGATGACGATGTTCATAATAGGGCTTTCCGACCTATGCTACACATACACAATGCTAATTAATGGTTAATTCGGGTGTCTTTTAAGTACTGATGATATCTGGGTAAGAGATTAGCTTCTTGTTTTCTAGACTATTAAAAGAATATCAAATAAATTTACTTTTCTAGATTATCTTTTTAATTTGAGTATAATTTCTGTGACAATTGCAGGATGATCAATCACCCAAAATAAGAGAGAAAAATCGAATTTGATAGCCAACGGCAAGCTAACGCTACTTATATCGTATTATAATATGAGGACCATAAAAGAAGATAATGAAGTCATTAATTAATTCTGTCAAATTCATGAATTTGCCAGCACTCAAGCGAATGTCCTTTTATAAGGAAAATTAAATTATGATATTAGCAAGTGAATTCCGCTTGACTATTAGCGGTCTTGTCGGAGATAATTAAACTAATCTTCGAGGAAATAAATACGTAACATGTCTAAGACATTGATGGGATAATAATAATAATTTTTTATTCAAAAAACATAAATATTTAAGGATAAAAATTTAGGGTTAGGGAATCTGTTCATACATTTTTCAAAGTAGTTGCAACAGAGTTTATTGAAATATGGAAAAAAATAATGATAAAAATTTAAAATAAAATTTTCAAAAGAGTACAATAATTATGATAATCGTACACACAATAGTATTGAATTCGCAAGTCCAGCGTGGAAGTTTGTCCGTGTGATCACAGCGTCAACGCACCTTCAGATATTCGCTAACGTGACCATGTCACCAACTCCTACCCTAATTCGATTATGGGCTAATTTTTAAGTCCATGCACATCATCAACTGGGTGTTTCAGATCATGGTTTCTTCCAAACCCACTTGATCGTTGTGTTTCCATTGGTGTGGCAAACTTAAGGAGTATGATAGCTTCAAGTTGCAGATATTACATCAAAAAGTCACAAAACGTTGAAGTATAGTTAAGCTAACAAGGCTAAGAATAAGAAATTAAAATTCATATATGTCTTAATAGAAAGAAAATAAAAAATTGGGAATGCCACAAATTCTCTCGTATGCATGTATAGGGTAGCTTGCTTGCATGTGTTGTAGGCTTACCGAGACAAACTACAGCTTAGAGACCTGGCACATGAAAATAAACAATGGGAACGACAAGGCGACAGGGCATACAAGTGGAAACAGAGTGGAAAAAAAGGAAAAAAAAAAAATTTCACATATAGGTGTGGTGGGAGCCAATATAGAGATTATCTTGGAGTCTCATTTATGGCTGATATTCTGGATGCTTTGAAGGACACACTGCACGTCTTACAAACTTAAACAAGACAGTGAAGGACCACTCTCGAGAAGATCGGATTTCAAACACAACTGAAACTTGATTAATGTATGGTTTAGTTTCTTAAGCTGGACCACCATATAATTATTCATATTTATGCCCAAAATGGGCGTATGCCAATGATATGTTATGTAAGAAGTAACCGGGTTGGCATTATATCTATGTGTGTAGGCATGTATATATAATGTATTGCACAACTAATTATCCTTTGTTTTTATGTCTACATTGTTGATAGGATTTGAACCTTAGTTAAGCATATTAAAGTAATTGTTCTATGACCAACCTAACGGGCTATTTGATAAATTCAACGATGTTTTCGTTGTCTCAATCATAATCCTTGTTTTTGGCGTCACTAAATAATTTTTCTATTTGGAAAAGGGAACGAATACGAGGCTGCTACAACGTGGGATGTAGTTTTATATAATCAAAGCGTTTCATTTTTGGTCCACGGAGTATGTGGAGCTAACCCCCATATAAATAAGAAGTTGATGGCGAGGTTCTCGTATGCAGGCATGTGAGAAAAGAGGGCATATTTAGAATTCAGAGATGGAAGGGGTTAAAAAAAAAAAAAAGGGGGGTTAGAAATCCGTCTTTGCAAAAGTTCCAAGTGAAACTAACGAGGTTAGTCTGGTCGGGAAAATTGGAGAATGAAACCGTAGTCTCTCAAATGGTCACAAAATGTACGAAACTTTCAATTCTTATGAAAGTAAAAGTCCCCCGCAAAGGACACATAGCATGCAGTATCAATCCTTTGCATTTATTTACGATTCTCAGAGCCTTCCCCGTTTTTTCGACCCACTTGGCCGTCTTCGGAAATGAGAGACGGAGTAAGAGATCGGCATGTGAGATTTGGTTCGCGAATCAAGACACCGTTTCAAAGAAGCGATTTTATTGGTCTTCTCGAATCGTTATGTAGAGTTATTGGTCTACACTACACGTGTAGGATCAAATTGTTCTTATCTATATTAGTCCAGACCCGAATAAAACTCATGAATAAATGGTCCTGAGTCTATCAGAAGTCTTTCTTTTTCGGGGGGGTTGGTTGAATAGTAAAATCAGCGTCTCGTTTTAGGCAAATCGTGTCAGGGAAATATGATTTCTGATTATTTCCATCATTATGCTTGATTTGAACCATTAGCTAGACAAGTGAACTTTTGTGATCACATTATGCAGTTTACTCGTGTCTTTTAACCAACTGGAAAGGCCAGGCTTGTTTTCGAGTGCTGGAAAGACGTTTTGAATAATTATATGGCCAATTGATTCTACAACTTGTTAATAGACCAATTTAATTATTCTCAAGAGTCATCAAGTTATGCTGATCCAAAATTTTAACTATTTTGTTATTTATCGAGGGATATAGTGTGTAATTTCCCAGCATGCTTTTGAATTTTTCTTTAAAAAAAAAAAAAAAAAGCCATGATACTTAATAATTCAGGATAATTTGTTTATGTTGTCAAAAATTTTTTTTTATTTTTTATTATTTTATTTAATTAGAATTAATTTAATATTATTTATTATTTATTTTTGACTTTTTATATCTTTAATAATTATTTTAAAAATATATATAAAATACAACCAAATAATTTAATTGAAATAATATAATATAAAATTAAATCTCATAATAATAAATTTAAAATTTAAATAACTTGATGAAACATTAAAATATTATCAAATAATTTTTAATTTTTTAAAATAAAATATTAAAAATAAAATATAAAAGAAGAAAAATTTAATTGAATAATTATTAAATTTAATATGATAAAAAGTTTAAAATGAAAGAAGTGTAATTTTAAAAATGATAAATTAAAATATAATTTAGAGTAAAAATTTTTAAAAATTTAAAAAAAATAGAAAAATTTAAAAGAAAGGAGGTAAAAATGAAACTCAATTTAAAAAAAAATAATAAATGAAGAAAAAAAAAAAAGAAATAATGAAGAGAAGGAGGTAATTAAAAGAAAAGAGAAAGAGGAAGATTAGGAGTGGCGGAGAGGAAAGAAAAATATTTGTACTGTGGTTAAATATAAAGATATAATAAAGTTATAAAAAATCAATAAAGAAAAAAGAGCAGTGTCCAAGTAAAAAGAGAAAAATATATTTTTTTAATGATTTATGAAATTAACTTCTAAAAATTACCAACAAATCACTCGCAACAATTTAAGAAATTGACATAATAATTCCTTTTATTTTTTTTCTTTTTGATCTCAAACTCTTTAAACGTTTAACTTTGGATTCAATCATTGACCCATGAAGGTCATAATTCTGACAAGAAATACTGGAATTTAGTACGGAAGCCGATTTCAACCACAAGTGGAAAGAAGGATGAAAAAAGAAAATCCCGGAGGGAACCATAGAAGGGCATTTTGGGAAGATAATGTCCGTGAGAGTCAGAGAATCCTTGGCAGTACAATAACGGGAAATGGCCATATTTGAGAGAGAAAACGACAGCGTAATAGCCTATTTGTCCTCCTGCAACCCCTGCAATTACTTATTTACCGCTGTATCCAAGTCAAAGGTCAAATGATATTGCTGTCACTCTTTTTTCATGTTCTTTTAATTTTTTTTTTTACCAGCAATTTCGTTATCAAAACTCAACGCAACTAAAGGACTTATTATTGATTAATTTATGTGGTATTAATTGTTTTTAGTTTGACCTAGACCATTTCTATCCATTAATTTTCTCGATCATTTTAATTACTAACGCTATGGATTATATTCAAAAAATTTGATGTATTTTGCTAGCCAATTTTATTAAACTCCAGGTAGTTATTTTCCCTAAAATTTGACAATTTGAGGGTCTAGAACTTTCTTTCCGATGAATAAGAAAAAGATAAAAAAAAAAAAAAAAAAAAAAGGCATTGTACTCTTATAGTGTCGTAAGGTCTTAAATATTTCCAACACATAGCTCATTTTTTAATTAAAAATCTAAATATTTTGGTAATTGATATTTTTTCATATTATTTTAAGTTTATTTTTGTTACTTTTATTTTTATATATAAAATAAAAATTTATATTAAATATATAATTTTAAATTTTAAATTTATTAACATTAAAAAAATTATTTAAACTTAATAATAATTAATTGATGATTTTTTTTTAAAAAAAAAAAGATTAAATAAAGACATCAATAGATAATTTTTGAATTCATTTCACAAGCATATGCCCGATAAAATACGTTTTATTTGACCAAAAAAAATAAAAACTCTTGATATCCATGTTTGATTTACAAGAAAGAAACAAATTATTTCCGATGAAGTGACAAATGGTCTATTTACAATTCTTTGTCCCAAAAACCAGAATGCTAGTTATAAGTCCAACTAAAATGGTTGGTTTCTAACTGTCAGTTCTAAATTAGCAATTCCCAGGAAAAAAAAAAAAAAAAAAAAAGGATACACGAGAATTTAATATCAACAATCAAATGGGCAACGACTTGTCATTGAAACGATAATAGTGCAAAAAAGTGTAATTGCATTTAGAGTTGTCGATGATAAACATATTATTCAAGGAATGATACATTCTAATATGATTTAATTTTTAAAAATTTTCCAATTTTGTCCAATAATTCAACTTGACAATGTTGCATTAATAGAGATATGATACAGTTATGTAACCCTTCTATTATGGATAGCAAGTAATTTGACGTTAGATGTGTTTGACATGTATTGAAACAGCAACTACAATCGAATCGGCGCGTAATTGGGTCTACGCGTATATAATAACATTGTCATTCCTACAATCTAGACGATTGTGTCTTTAATCATAAGATGCATATGCACCCCCACAACGAAAGCCACACAAGAACGAATTCAATGTACGTTTTGCTTTTTAACTCGAAATGTCTTTCCTTTTGGGTAAGGAGAATGATTTGACTTCCGATCCCCAAATGTCTTGCTTCTTTTTTTCCCTTTATACATGGACTTGATATCATCCAAATCATTCTCACGTTGGCCTGTGTTGCGCAAGGTGTCTCCCACCACTTGATTATCGAAAAAACACACCGAAACGTACCAGACAGTCGTCCCGTTTAAAAATGCGCCCGTATTGGAAGAGGATAATCACTACTTTTTATTGCCTAATTATCAGGAAATCAATCTCCCAGGAAATGTGTGAAAAGACGCGCGCACACACACACACACACACACACACACACACACACACAAACCCTTATTCATCAAGTGTGTGGAAGTGTCATTAGTTTTGCTGAACATTTTTCCTCAACGTATTTATCATTATATAGTTTTCTTTTTATTGGTACTTGTTAATGGGATACACAGATGTCTTTCACCTGAGGTATTGCTACAGTGGTCCAACAAATAACGTACATTTACCTAGGATTCATTCATAAGCTACCTAAGGCTTTTAAGCATGAGTACGTCTCTATTTGATTGCAATCATGACCATGCTAATTTTTGAGGAATTAAGTTACTTAAACCTTTCTAATTATACTAATTAGCTTACGAGTAATGGGGTTTGATTCTCCTGTTATATTTCAATAGTTCGGATTATTGGTTAAAGTCTATAGAATTAATTCTTCTAAACTATCTCTAGTCTAGACCCACGTTGAAGTCATTGGATGTATGATCATATTGATACACCGGCAAATGGAATGGCATCCAACATCTGTCCTCCTCCTTTTTATAGAACCAATAAAACAGGTACCCCCCATACCCATACTGTAATTCTATGTTATGAGATTCGACAATTGATTACATTTCCCTTTGCACAAGTTATTACGATTTTTGTGGGATGTAATAACCATTATGTACTAAGCTATATTCGATTAGATGAAGGTGGTCAATTTAATGTGTTTTAGAAATAAATTTATGTTAAATTATAATTATTATTTGATGCATAATCATTAACTTTGATTATTCATTAAAATACTTTTTAAAAGAAATACCATTAACAATTATAATATAATACAAGGCGCGGATCCGCTTCTTAAACAGGTTCAAACATTCACAACATACAAATGAAAAACTTAACACTTTTCTTTTTTCTTTTACCTAAAACAAAAGGTATAACTTTTATCTTCAAATTTACACCTAAATTACCAAATTTCAAGTCACCCTAGATTTTCCCATTGAGCAGGCATGATTATTAAACCTGATATGTTTTTTCGGGAATCAACATAAAGGTAATTGAAAAGGAGAAAAATAACAGTTGTAATAAGGGTGGCCTCCCTTGTGATCTTTGTATTAGTGCTGTCATTATTTCCTTTCTCGCTTTACATGTAATTTCAAGAATTTTTTTTGGTGCATGGTAATTTCAAGATTTTATATTCTTTCTTTTTTGGGTCTTTATCAATAAGCCCGCAGCCGTCGCCTTCTTCCAATCACTTTGTTTTATTCTACCCTACAAATTGTCATCCTCTTTGCTCAATTCTTCCATAAACGCTCCTTTCTTTATAAGACACTGAGTCCTCTCTGTCTCTGTCTCTCTCTCTCTCTCTCTCTCTCTCTTGGGGTTTATCATATAATGGTACATAGGATCCATTTTCCTGGTTGCCATATTTGAGGCCTAGAAATGGAACAAAATATGGACTTTGGTGCTTCAGACCTTTTGTGTGCAGAGAATACAAGCTGCTTTGATGATTTTGATTGCAATGCCAGTGTTGGATGTGGGATTTCCCCATCTTGGCATCGGCAAGGCAATGAAGACCAAAGTCAAGAAACCTCTTTTAACAACAATAGACCCAAGTCTTTGATGGGTTCTATAATACAGAGTGATGAGATAATTACTGAAATGGTTGAAAGGGAAAGAGAGCATTTGCCCAGAAATGATTATCTAAGCAGACTGAGGAGTGGGCATTTGGATATGAGTGTTAGGAGAGAAGCTCTTGATTGGATTTTAAAGGTTGTTTCTTTTTTTTTTTTTTCTTGATTTTTTTTGCTCCCAAATTGGTCTTTAGGATTCTGCTTATTTGATTGATTTCTAATAAAAGATTTTTATTTTGCTTGGATTTTATGCAATATCCGAAGGTGGGTTCCTGTTTTCATCGACAATGCGGTTTACTTCTGTACAATATCCTCGTACTGGACTGCAATAAATCATAAATCTTTGTTGATCTTCCTTTGATTTATGAACTGGGTTCGTTTTACCCCATCCGATTAATCTAGTTTCAAGTTTTTTATGTATTAATCTTTGTAAAATCTATCGCTTGATCACTTACTGCTGTGGCTCTTCTTCATTTTCAACTTGGGCTGGGGACATCCCTTGTTTTTGGTTGATTGATTATTTGTTCCTCAGTTTTGGCACGCAACATCGCATGAAACATTGATCTGTTTGCTGATTCTTAAGGATTGATTTTTTTTCTTTTTTTTTTTTTTTTTTGTTCTGATCAACAGGCTCAAATCCATCACGGTTTCGGACCATTGAGTGTTTTCCTAGCTATGAACTATTTGGACCGTTTTCTATCTGTTCGTGAGTTGCCTGTAAGTGCAGAAATTAGTCCCAATTGCTTTTCCATTTGTTGCATCTTCCTAGAATGTGCTTCACTACTGCCTTCATCTTTGATTTTTGTTTTTCGCTATTGGCCTATAGAAGGGTAAAGCATGGACTTCGAAGTTGTTAGGTGTGGCTTGTCTGTCACTAGCAGCTAAAATGGAGGAGACTAAAGTGCCACTTTCTGTTGATTTACAGGTAAATATAGCACTTCGATTAATGTAAAGTGACCTGTTGTTTTGTGCTGAAGTTGATCATCAATTTTTATGCTTCGTTCAATGTTATTGTCCTAATGATGTGGTTTTGTGGGCAGGTAGGAGAACCCAATTTTGTGTTTGAAGCTAAAACCATTCAAAGAATGGAGCTTTTGGTGTTAAGCACATTGAACTGGAGAATGCTAGCTATTACTCCTTGCTCTTTCATTGACTATTTCCTTAGGAAGGTTCATGATGATCAACATTTTTCAACATCTTCCATAACGAATTCAGTAAAGCTCATATTAGGCACAATCAAAGGTCTCTCTGTGTCATGTGCTGGTTGTGTTCCATCGTTCTCTGTAATTGCTTGGATTTAATGGGGTTGATGATATTCTGAATTGGGATTGAATGTAGGCATTCACTTCTTGGAATTCAGGCCTTCAGAGATTGCAGCAGCAGTGGCAATATCTGTTTCTGGAGAAGTGCAAACGGTAGACATGGACAAGGCAATGTCTAGTCTCATACATGTAGGAAAAGGTAAAAAAATGATGTTGGGATGGTTCCCACTGGAAATAAAATACAAGGCAGGACAAATTTGGTTTTCTCATGAAGATCTTGGACCTGATCTTTTTACCAATTTGATGACTTGATTGAAAATTAGTCAAATATCTTTTTGCAATTTTGCAGGGTAGGGTGTTGAAGTGTATGGAACTAATAAAAGACTTGTCGCTGATTAGTGGGTGCACTGCTGCTAATGTGGCAAGTGCCTCAGGCTCATCTGTGCCCCAAAGTCCATATGGGGTGTTGGATGCTGCATGCTTGAGCTACAAAACCGATGATTCAACAGTTGGGTCATGTGCAAACTCTCCACATAATAGTACAGAGATTAAGAGGAGGGTACAAAACAGCAGGCCATTCCAAGTGGAACAAGAGTAACTAGATATATGACATTGCCAAATAATTTTCTCATGTTTAATGGGAATTTTTGTGTGCTCTTTGAGGTGTTCCCTTGACAAATAGTGACACAGAGAGAGAGAGAGAGAGAGAGAGAGAGAGAGAGAGGGGGGGGGGCTTTTTTTGGGATGTATAATGAAAATGAAGAGAAGATTCAAGAGGGTCTCATGCTTTGAGCATGAATGCGAAAGGTCACCAGCCATTTATATAAATTAGAAGCCATTTATATAAATTAGAATTCTCTGCAGCTATAGGTATCACAAGTGTACTGAGGTAGTAGTGGGTGGCTATAGATGATGAATATTTTTGGTTTAGAGAATTGTTACTTTTTTTTTTTTTTTTGGTCTTTTTGTTGTATCTCCTTTTCAAACAAGATAACAAGAGATTGGAAGAATAAAAAAATAAAAAACAGAGAGAAGGGGACAGTAATCCTTTTATTTTGCATTTTGTTTTGTGGCACATTCCTTGCATTCTAATGGAAATTTTAATGTCTTCACTCAATCCTATAAAAATAATAATGGATATTGGAGTATCATGGAGGAAGGCCATTGGACTTGGAATAAAGACTATGGCGATGTCTTGAGTAGATGATCAGTCAACATCAGGGTTTTTCAGGAAAAAGCAACTCGTTAACCATAAGCAACCTTTGGCCCATTGGGAGTGAATAGCTCAGGGATATATGATTTTCTTTTTCTTTTTAAAATTTTTTACTAACGAGAGAGATACGATGATTCCGTGCGGTGGACAGTGTGCTGTCCTTTGTTTTATATCATCGGGTTTTGGTTTTCTGTAATCGGCCGTAGACTTTTTTTTTTTTTTTTTTATTTTAAAAAATTCATATAATAAATGTATTAATTATTATATTTATAACTAAATTTATTTATTAATATTTTTATTTAAATTTTTTAATAAAAAATACATATAATAAATTTAAATCTTAATATTACACTTATATATAAATTTTTAATTTTTAAAAATAAATATAATTAAAAAAATGTAAATTTAAATTAATATAACTAAATATCAAAACACAAATTAAATTACTACTTCAAGTTATGTTTGTTAGAGTCCCCTCGACTTAATACTGAGGAAAATTCATTAGTTGGCTATTGCACAAAATACAAAGAGCTTACAAAAACATCAATTGAAGCTCTCTTAAGATCGAGATTAGGAGTGCATACAATTCGCATAAACGGTTTAAAGGGTAATTACTTGGTTTGAAATTTATGTAGGTAATGAGGGAATAGTATACAGAGTCTTCTAAATTTCTTTTGGCTCCCCCTCGGAGTTTTTCCAACTCGTCTGGGCAGGCGTAAGTTAAATCCCTCTTGAGACTCACTTTGCCAAGGACTTTCGTGCATCTTGACGGTCAGGTAAGGGATCCCAGTTTATAGACTTTGAAGACCAAGGAATACTACAGTTGTGATGGCTGTTCTTCTATTATTGCCTTATTTCATTAGTGAATTATGCTCTCAGGGACCCAAATCTGCAACCTATAGCTACAAGGAAATTCTGAGATGATTAGTGGGAAAAAGAAAAAAAGAAAAATTTGCAGAATCCAAAATCCTCACTAATTTTGCACTCATAAATATTTGGTTGCAGTGATGTGCACTCATAAGAACACTTGATTATTTGTTGGAAAAACAAGTTAAATTATCGTAACGGGGTTGCGTTATTTTAAATGGTTTGGAATAATTGGTAGATTGATTATGGTTGAGTTTTAAAGAAATTATTATTGACATTTTGAATATTTTTAATAGATATTTAGACTTTTGATTATTAGAGTATCCCTTGGGAGATAAGCAGACAATTTTCAGTAAAATGAAATTTAGCGTCTTGATACTTTTGAATATTTCTTTCGACATATGTGAAACATGACACATCACTTTTCCTGAAGCTGTTCTTGTTCATTGTGTGCTCAATCTGCGTTCCACCAAGGAGGACAAAGCCATAAATTCGTTGCCGACCAGTCAGTCCCTTTTATTTGCCAGAAGATTAAAGAAAGGCTCTGCCAAAAAATCCAAAACGGATTTTAAAAAAAAAAAAAAAAAAAAAAAGGGCAAATAAAGTAGCAAACACAAACCGAAGCAAAAGGGTGGTGATAGTTAACTCAAGAAAGCTTTAGAATTAGAGTATTAGAGTAGACCATTACTTGAATTTGTTGCCAAAACAGAACATGACAACGAACGGTCAAGTCAACTTGCAACGCACGGCAGTCAAATGATCTAAACACTCTAAAATTCATTGCACAAGAAAATGAACCCTCTTAGGAGCTCAATTCAATTTCTAGAGGGTCTCCATTTTTTTGTTTTTGTTTTTGTTTTTTTTTTTTTTTTTTTTTTTTTTGGGGGAGAGGGGGGGGGGGTTGGTTGTTTCGTTTCTATACGGCTCAAGGCATTATTTGTCTATCTAATAATGAACAGTTTCAATTTCCGCGAATGATTTGAGGGGCAGACACAAAGCTTGTTCACTTGCACACTCATCTCAAATCAACGGGGCAAAAATACGCATATTTGCATCGAATTTCATTTGCGTGATTTACTTCTAGGCCAGAGGCCAGAGGGCACTTTCAAAGTAGCAAACACAACTTTGGACACACACTGAACATTGTCTTCATAAATTTAAAGAATTCTTCAAGGGTTTTTTTTTTTTTTTTTTTTTTTTTTCAAGTATTATAAACAATTAATTACAATAAAGATACATAATTACTGTTAATGTAAAAAAAAAAAAAATATTTTAATCGTGTATTGCATTAAATTTCATAGGATATTAGTATCTGGCCTAGACTTGAACTTTTCATAAGATATAAATGTTCAAGGCATATATATTTATGGTTTTTCCAATGAAAGCGTCAGACACGCAACTTATATTATGCTTAAGCAGCTGACGGTGCAGTCAGCCTGTTTATCATCTTTTTGGTCCTAGCTCACAGATTTCTAGTTTAGGATAGGCTGTCAATTTTATGCCTTAAATGTTGTTCTTTCCCACGTAATTGATCAAATGTTTTTCAATTGGCTTTGCTGTCAATCTTTTTGAATACTATTGTGAACGGCCAGTGTTATTGTGTTGTGTCTAGTAGAGCTTCCTTCATGAGATTGGAAGTGAAGGGCCAAACAATGGACCACCATCACACCGTGGGGATCCCCGCCTCTGCCGGGGACGCAGATGGAGGAGGCCAGTTCCTTCCACGCCAAGGATGGGGATGGGGATGGGGATGAGGATGAGGAAGGGTTGCTTTTTGAAGTTGGGGGGCGAGGGCTGTATAGAAGCTTGGAAAGACATCTTACAGATTCCAGGTGCCACGATCATTATGATTTTGCAAACATAAATATACTCAAATGCAGATAAATAGCAGCAATTCCTGTAAATCATGAATGAGTTTTACAGTGAAGTCTATGGCAGGGTTCACATTCTGATGAACTGCCAAAAAAAATAAAGGATAAACATAGACGTTGTGCACGTTTATCAACCACAAATCACTCGGGTGTCCCTATGCCTATGTATTTTATTATCAAAGCGCCTTGTGTTTGGAAAAATGGCACTATTGGAAGGAGATTATTATATCCTTTTGCATTATTTGAATATATAAATGGAGGAGGTTATATCTAACCGGGAGCCTCCTAAAGCTTTCAATTTGTTATTCAGTGTGAGCTTTCTGAAGCTTGGACTTCTCGGCTCTTCTGAATAAATTGGACAATGCTGATGATTAGACAAAGTCGGGTTGGCCTGTAGAAGTCAAGCAACGATGCCACATCCGGCTGTTTGGGTCTACAGCCCTGGCATATGCAATCACTTCAGGAATGGGAAAATAGACGTAGTGGGTATTGCATATGCCCACGGTAATTCCACTGTAGCCTGCGAATGCACCATGTACCTACCAAAATCCGTCATTCCACCGTAAGAAAATGCCATAGGACAATAAAATATGATACAACTAACCTAATCTACGTGTTCATGTAGAAATGTTAACAGAGACCCGTTTCTTATTCAATAGAAAGTCTTCTCTGAGTTGAGCTGATTAACAATTTCCTGATATAAGGCAAGTTCATGATGAGATGTGAGAGGCAGGATGACTTACTGCATTCTGTCCAAGAACTGTGCACAAAATCCCATCTGATGCATTTGCACGGCATGCACGGATCATGTATGTTGGATCAATATATTTCACGTCCCCATGAATGCCAATCTCCTTAAAATATTTTTTCATCTGGCCAAAAAAGAAAAATGTAAAAGTAATATGAGCGTCAAGACAGCCATGGATTTAAGCCAGCCAAAAGAAGCAACAACTTTACAAAAATAAACAAATAAATAAAGCCATTTGTCAATAATTCGAGACTCAATAATTGATAAAAAAGGGTCTCCAGGTGCACAAGCTTCTTACAATGGAAGGTTTGGAGAGTGGGTTAGACGTACACAATTTTCCTCTTGTTTTCACAAAGAGGTTTTCATGACACAACTACTGATGCATTGAGCTATTTCTAATGAATGGAAAGGTTGGTCCAACCAAGATGGGAGAATAGCCTCATCGTATGGGAGCAGAAAGCACATTTGAAAAGGAAGATTTTAGATCAAAGCAACAATGCATGTCAATGTAATGTGTAAAAAATCATTGCTCAGAACATAACAAATCATGTACTTGACAGAAAGAGAAATCAATGAACAGGACTAACTGCATTTATACTTGAAAGATTGAAAAATTCTTGTGATAAGACTGACACGACTGTGGACCAAAACAAACTCATCATAGTCACACAACACCACCAAAAATACATAAAATGGGCATTTAAGCCAGCTTATTTAAATGTCACAATTCTCACAAGTGATACTCACAGGGAATATAGGAGAATATCCAACAACTTACCTCCTGTTGAATGTGTACACCAATATCCCCGAGTACAATATTTCCAGATGCATCAGTGGCATTACTTTTTTCAAGAAAATTCTGCATCAAAATGCAACATCATAATCCTTTAGTGACATAACATAGAATCTTCATTTCACATAAAGCCTTAATTGGCCTTTTTATACCTAAAATAAATGGTGCCACTCAAAGAAATTATAATGAGAAGTGTAGAACTCCTTATTAGCAGGCACTGTAATACATGAGAGAGAGAGAGAGAGAGAGAGAGAGAGAATATCCTACTTCTACAGTTCTGCCTGCTAGCCAACAACCACATTTGGGCCTCTATTATTTCCACTTGTTGCCTGAGACTACCAATTGCAACATAGGTAGGATGGAAAGTAAGGCAGGGAAGGAAAAGAGTTCCACCCCACCCCACCCCCCTCTCCATGGATTTCTTCCACTAGTTCCTCATAAACATAGCCTAAATGCTTGTATAGCCTTGTGTGCTCAAATGTAGAAAGCTATGTCCTGAGTGGTGCATTCATTTTTAAGAATTAACCAAAAATTAAATGGCCACAGGTTAACATCATCAAGCAATCCTGTTCACAATACCAGTTAAACCTGGATTCTCCTATGGTTTGTTAAGATAAGGGCCACTTAAACCTGGATTCTCCTCAAATAAGACAATGCATGATGGTAGGAGAAGATTAGAGCAGCAGTCATTGAACATCTGCTTGTGATAAAAACATGTCTGATAAATGAGTACAATCAAGAAATGTAATGAGATGACCAACCTGTCCAGCTCCTTCTGCCACACAGACCACAGCAGATCCCTTTGTCTCAATCAGGTATTTTAGATGCTTCAGAACGCCATGAGGCCCATGTAGATGGAAAGGTGACTTTACACATGCAAATAACCATTTACATTATCACAGGTCTCAGTGAAATATACCTTCAAGTAGGATGTGTAGGTACCTCAGGTATTAAACATATGTCAATTTGTCCACTAGCCAAGGATGCATGCATGGCTATAAATCCACTGCTACGACCCATCAGTTTCACGATGCCTATACCATGATAAGCACTATGTGCCTATCAATTTTCAGGGGAAAAACAAGTCAAACGAGTATAGAAAGAGAACTGTAGACACAAGGATAAATTCATTCATGTTGTAATGCTGGTTAAAAAAATAAAAAGACTAAATCAGTCCTGACCTCAATGTATGCAGAATTTATTGCCCGTTGTGCTTCCTCAACAGCAGTGTCAAAACCAAATGTTTTGTCCATCAACAAAATATCATTGTCAATAGTTTTTGGCACACCAACAACAGCTATCTTCAACCTTCGTTTACGGCACTGAAACAAAAAATGAAGAGAACCAAACATTCAAGAAAGATTGGACGAAGAGAACAGGCAAGTATTTCTAATCCTACAAACACCTTCAGCAGACAGTCTTCCAGCTGGAGACCCCAAGGGATCAATTAACAGAAAATATGACCAGTATGCCCCATTTTAATCATACATCTATATCTAACTTCATATCAATTCCAGGAGAAAAAATAAATATTTATGTCAATATGAGGCAAGCAACTCCACCCAAGGTTTTTTTAAGACCCAAGTTAACCATAACTACCCCACAAATGTTGCACTTCATACTTTATGGCCCACCCTAGATCAATTATGTCATGTCAGTTTTGGGTCAGGCATCAGATAACCATATCCATTTTCCCACTAGAGTTAGAAAAATAGTTGAGTTATAGGCACTGTCAAGTTACGAATGTGGCAAATCCAGAGAGAATTCTAAGCCCTCTAGTGGGTTGCCATCAACATTAGCAGATCAAATCTTGCCTTCAATACAAAAGTATGGCACAGGATTTGAGGTTTAAGCCTTACCTGTGAAGGTGTATTCAAGAACATTATATCAAATTACCTATTTGTTTCTAACTCTTAGTTTGTCTATCATCAAACTAAATATGATTAAAAAACAATTAGCACAGTGGAATTATGTTGGCTTAATTAACAAACTCATCATGTATTGTATTGGCACCAGCATGTGTACCATTCCCACCCAACACAAAAAGTGAGGGTGTATTCAAGAACGTAATACCAAATTACCTATGTGTTTGTAACTGCTAGTTCGTCTATCATCAAACTAAATATGATTAAAAAAGAATTAGTGCAGTGGAATTATGTTGGCTTAATTAACAACCTCATCATTTATTGCATTGGCACCAGCATGTGTACCATTTCCGCCCAACACAAAAAGCATGTTGATTCCTTTCTCCTGGTATAGTCACACAGAAAAAATATCGTCAGAATATCTTATAGGCCAGGTCATGATACAACTTGATAGAACAGATAGTTTTCCATATGAAAGACTCATTGCTTGCCTGCATAGTGTCCACAATTTTACTAATGCTGGGCCCTCCACGTGAAACTCCTAACAAGCTTCCACCAGAAAGATGGATATTTTGAACAACTTTCCTTGATAGCTTATAAACAGAAAAAGGTGTAAAAAAATTAATTTGAAAATGCTGAGAAAATAAGATAACATTTTTCACAGCTGATTTTCTTTGTATATGCTAAATATTTACCATATTTGCTAACATACAAGAAAAAAAATTAGAATTTACCGGTATTTCATTTAAGTCCTTGTCCGAAAATCCTCGATATCCAAAAGGAATCCCCACTATCTTTTTCACGCCATATATTTCAAGTGTGATTACAATCTGCTAAAGTTTAAGACATGAGTAAGCACAATAGAAGAAATTTAAACATGCAAACATACTAAGTGAATTTTGAATAAAGGGCAATATATCTATTCTGGAAGGCTTCAATGGGAAGTGAATCCATCATCTAATAAAAGGAAAAATGGAAACTAAAGAAGTTCTGTTACTCCTTCCAGTGCAACTGGGATGGTATAGAAATCTGATTTATTGGAAGTTAAAGTTCTGTCATGACTCTTACTGCAACAAGGATGGTTTATCAGGAGAAAGAGGCATCATTCATGCATATGAGGATTAAAATGCAGATTGAAATCTACATGATACTGACCTGCCTGATCACATCATTAAGACCAGGGCATAACCCACCACAAGTAACAATTGCTGCCTTCACTTCTTCAGGTTGGAAGTATATTTTCTCCCTAGGTCCAGCACGATGAACCCTGAGAAAATTTCAGGACCATTTGATGATATGGATAACAGTAACTGTGCTTGCTCTCATTGAAAGCAAATTCTAGCTATATAAATTCAAAAGTACCAATCAAAAGAATAAGAGATACTTTACCATTGTTCAACCCAAGTGCAATCAGGATCAATGCACTCAGCTCCAGCAGATGTAGGTGATGAGAAATGTATGGTCTGCAGCAAATAAAGAAAATGCCCATTCAGCTTCAAGTTTTTAGTACTGGTTACAGTTGCCACAATTTTAGCCAAATTATGGCAGTTGTTCTCGCATTGAATCTAGCCTTTGAAAACCATTCATGCTTGATTTCAGAGGCTTGCTGATACTTCCTAGTACAACTTAAAACCTTAGTTCCTTCAGTGGCACACTATTCATATATATGATCATGTGTAAGCATTTATTTAAGAAAAATCAAGAACAAAAAAAACCCAACAATGTTGCTGGTAAACTGCTGAGAAAAGGAAATGATCAATACATGGAATCAATTCAAACCTCTCATAATGGTGGAGTTGTAATCAAAATAGAAAGTCTGCTGATATGAGAATCTTGACAAAGCTTTCCAGTTTCAATTATGACCTCCAATGTGCATATAGAACAAATCTAAAAGGAAACAAGAGCTTGATTTCACAATATACTAAAACTGTGGGAACACTCATGTTGGGAATTTGAAGGAAACCTCTAAGCTATATGCATTCAGACTAAATATAAGTACCAGAAAAGTCCAATACCCAACAGTCAGCTACAAAGAGGGAATGTCTCAGTTTTCAATTAGAACAATTTGGTGCGTGTAATCAGATATGCTCAAATGAAACTAGTAATGAGGGCAAAATACATACCTTGAGAAGCACTCTATCATTGTTGTTAATATATCCATGCCACTCCTCATCAGAAGGGTAACCACCAGCAAAATCCTCTGTTGGAGACCTGAATTTTTTTTTTTTTTTTTTTTTATTCAGTTTATAAGCTACTAATGAGGCAATCACCTGTAAGAAGATAAATTAACAAATAAAATTGATCAACAAAGCAGGTGCCAAACTCCAAAAACAGAGGCACCAGCTGCGTGGGGGTCTTGTGTACTGCTGCTTTTAACAAGGATGGTGACCAACTTAATAAAAAAAAAAAAAAAAAACACAAAAAAATAGTCCAAAGAAAATAAAAAAAAAAAAAATCAACTTTTATAACACCTCCAAACAGCGAAGAAGCGTAAGAGGAATGAGTTTTTAAGATTCTATTTTAAAAGTAATTTCCTCAATTTTCCTTTCAAGTCAACTTGGTAAAAGAAACAGAATTCAATAAAGAGGAATAATACTCGAATCCAAACATCCTCCTAAAAGAAATAGAAATTCAGGTTCAATCAAAAGAACTGCCTAATGATAACATAGACTTGACCACTTTCCACTGACGAAAGCTCTTCAATCCCCCTCTCACCCCCCCCCCCCCCCCCCCCCCAAAAAAAAAAAGCAGGAATATTTAGTATAGTGAACAACCATTAAAGCAAAAAAAAAAACAAGTACCTCATCCTGAGACAAAATGTGGAAGGAAAGGACTCGGCATCGGGGAAGACATCAGTTAGATGTGGGATATTAAAGCGGCGCTCGAAATCGCTCTGATATTTTGTCTTCCAATTCGGATCACTAAAGTCAGTCGCAGGCCCCGGAACCTGACTCCGAATCTGCAAAGAAACGCGGCCTCCCCTCGTGATCCTGTCGAAAGCCCCAGAACCAGGGAAGTCAAAGCAGTGAGGCCGCCGGTGGCCGCCAATTTGAAACAGCCTTTTAGAGCGGAGGGGAGCGAGCTTGGAGGAGCAAGAGAAAGCATGATGCGCGAGTGAAGACTCCATCAAAACTGAAGATTGAAAGAGACAGAGAGAGAGAGAGATCAATGGCCGCCCTTTCTAATTTGTTGCATTTGGGTTTAAAGAGTGTAATTTGAAGACAATAGACAAAGAAATAAGTTGAAATTTGGACAGAAGCTCTGAAGGTGGAGGGAATCACGAGGACAGTGGACAACTGTACAACGTCGGCTATCTAACTTTTCCCTTGTTCGGCCGTACAGGACGACACTTTTTGAGATCCTCCGACGACACTGGATGGGCAGTTGGCTCGATGACTGCACTTTTGACCTTAAAAAAAATAATGATTCCTTTAAGGGATTAATTTCTCTTTTTTTTTTTTATAAAAATATTATTATAAAATTATTAAAAGTAAGAATTTTTAATAAGTTAAAATTTAATTGGTAGTTTTAATTTAATGAAAAAATTATAATATATTATAAAAATATAAATATATATTTAATTTAATAATTTATTATTATAAAAATAATTATTTATATTAATTTTAAAATAATAAAAATAAATATTAAATATAATAATTAATAATAATAATTTTTTAATTAAATAAATTTTATAATTCTCTTATTTTTAAAATTAAATTTATTTTTAAATTTTATTTTAATCAACTATTTTTTGACCTTCTTTTATATAATATTTTTCATATAATAATTGATTACTGGATCATTTTTAACACTATATTTCCTCTTTTGAAAAAATTTATAAAATATGTTTCAAAATTAACAAAAAATCAATTTTAAGAATAATTTTCTAATTCCATATTAGTAATAAAAGTGATATTGAATAAAGAATTTTATTTTGTAACAATAAATATTTACCAATTATAATCTACATAAGAAACCCTTGACTTACTTTTTATAAGACTCACTCCATTTGGTGATGACTGACAATGGTTATTTTACCACTGCATATTCATTTAATGAAAATTTCAATTTTAACTTAAAGAAATTTCAAATAATGTCTCTTAAGGATCATAACCAATTAATGTTAAAAATAATCTCATAATCCTTTAAAAGTAATAAGAAGAGATCAATATAAATGATTTAACCTTATAATGAAATCTTGATCTTTATATATTTTCTTAACATGTTTTTTTCATTTGTAATCTTCACAGCAAAAAGTAAGTTTTTTGTGGTAATCCTCTCATCCATTATATGATTGGTACTACCTAAGTAAACTAGAATTGTTATTGGCCATTCACAACTAATAACATTCATTCAAGTGGTATTGACATAATAAGAATATTTCATCTATTATGGAGTATTCCCCGAATACTTAAAACCTAAAATAGAGATGATCATAAAAAATGTGAAATATTTGATAGGATCCATTTCGGGAACATGGAATATAAGAGAAATTAAAATGTTATAATTGCAGTATGTCAAGAATACTATGTCATGTCATTTATAACCCCGACATTAGATGCTTGAAGACCCCACTCACCCAAAGTGATTTAGAAAGATTCATCCATCAATTTTCATAGTTTATAGGTTAAAATATTCTCCCAAATTATGCAATGCAAGCTTGTTTGTGTATTTAATAAGAGTGTCATTGCCATCTAGATATTTGTAATTATCATTTGCCTCTTCAACTCTCTCAATTGGCTTAATCATTAAAAGTTTTCTTTACTTATATTAATACTTTTTGTGTCACTTCTCATCATAATGCCAACATCAATTTTTTGTCATTTGCTTTTTCAATCATTCTTTAGTCAAGTGTATAGTATTAAAAGAATAAATAAAAGAGTATAAATTGGTATTACCCTTATTAGGTTTGTTGCCTTCTTTAGTAATAGGACAAAAAATTTCCACGTTTAGCTTATCCTTTTGTAGTTAGGCAAAAGAAATAGTTGTTACTATTATTCATGACTAACAAACTTTAACTTCACGTTGAATGTCAAGAATATACCTTACAATAAAGGTTCCTATCAATTGTTTTTCTAATCGATTTTTAATTCAATTAATGAGTCATTTAAATTGACTATGATATTTTAGAATGATAAATATTGAATGAATTTTTGCAAACTCTCCATCAATATTGTGGTATTTTAAAGGTCTAAAGCATGCCAAAAGACTTTGGTAAAATAAACTCATGTTGTAACTCTAATAAAAGTTTCAAACTAATCATACTATTATATGATATTATCCTCTAATTAAATAAAAACATTTTTTACCTAAAAATTCTTTGTAGTAAGATAGGAATGAAAATATTTTTTAACCTTGAAACTCTAACCCACAGGATCACTCTTATTCTATCATGGAAAGTCTACCCTTAATCATAGATGTAAATAGTCACAATTGGTATCTCTATAGGATTCCATTGTTTCCTTTTATGTATCAACAAATGCAGAAGTATTATCTTTTAACTAATTTTGTATTATAATAAGAATTATTTATTCAATTCTCTTAAAACACTCTTATAATATAATAATTATTAAACTCTAAATATTTTAATGTTAAAATTAGATAAATTATGTGAAAAAATATATTGTAAGACTATAAATTAGTTATTTTCAATTTTTTTTTTTTTTTTGTAAGGTAAAAGGTATAGATAGTTTTTGTTTTAAAATTTTTTAAGCAAATATATAAAATTGAAATGAAATTTCTAAAAAAATATGTCTCTGAAATTAAATAATAAAAAATTAAGAATTAGAAATTAAATATTAAAAATAAGAATTTAAAATTTAGAATTAAAAATAAAAAATTCATAAAAATAAAATATAAGATTAATTTTTTTTAAAAAAATCAACTTTCAATGATTATTAAAAAAACAAATTCTAATAAATTAAAAATTTTTATTAATATTTCTAATTCAATAAAAAAATATATAATATTACAAATATATAAATACACATTTGATTTTATAATTTATTATTAAAAAAAATTATTTTTGTTAATTTTAAAAAATAAAAGATAAATTTTAAATAAAATAATAAATAATAATAATAATAATTTAAAAAAATATTTTTAAAAAATTTAAATGGAGATACGACAAATATGATACTGAAAGTTTCTGACCGAATTCTGTATTTGTCGTCGTCCTTGATCCCGACAAGACGGGATGGTTCTAAGTCCGCAAAAATTTCAATGGGTAGATAGTCTCAACTTCTATGCCATCCTACCCTTCCTCGTTGTCTTAATGTCGAGAGAAATATAAAAAGGCACCTAACACCCGAACCGTGCATGGGATAGAGAAAGCGAAACCCAAAGAAATGGACCTCTACCAACCCACCCCACCAAACTCCTCAATCATCTCCACGAGCTGTCACTGACTCGACACTTCCCCTAACCGAAACTGCCTTTGTTTTTTTATTTTTTAACTTAACCCGCCCGTTTCCGCCTCCTCTTTATTCCGTTTTTTCCCTTCTCCTGTTTTTCTCTTGCTACGTACCGTAAACAAAGGAAATGGAATCTAGCAATGTATTGGTAACCAAAATGACTTAAAATTGACTTCACCTTTTCTTTTATTAAAGTTGTTTTCTTTGCTTTTAGTTGGAGCTAATAAAATAATTACTTGTCTAATATTCTGTTATTTTTTTTTTTTAAAATTTGATTAAGAAGTTGGGTTCAAGTCCTGCAATGGTGGCGGATGTGGATGGTGAAGGAGGTAGAGGAACAATGAGAAAGAATCCGACCCTGATTTGTGCTCCGATTATGGGAGACACGGTTGATAAGATGGTGATTGATACTGGGAAAGCCAAGGACAGTGGCGCTGACCTTGTTGAAATCCGCTTGGATAGCTTAAAGACGTTCAGTCCTCATCAACATCTCGTTACCCTTATCGAGCATTCTCCTTTGCCCACTCTTTTCACCTACAGGTTTGCTATGTATCTGACCAAAGGACTTGTCTGCTTTCCTCTTCTTGTTGGTTATGGTGTTTGTCTAATTTGAATCACTCGGTTGTCTTCAAAAGCTTCAATCTTTAAAGACATCAATGATCGATTTTAACTGTTTGTGGGATATGGGTTTGTTTTTTGTGTGATTTTTTTAGACCAACGTGGGAAGGTGGTCTGTATGATGGTGATGAAAACAAGAGATTGGAAGTGCTTCGATTGGCCATGGAGCTCGGTGCTGATTTCGTTGATGTTGAGCTTAAGGTTGTTTTCGTATTCAATCTATGAGTATATACTAATGAAGATGATTCTTTAGGCTTTCTTTTTTTCTTTTTGAATTGTTTATGTATTTGGGATTTTCAATTTGGGGTGGTTCATTTTACATTTTTCCTTTCTCTGTGCGTGAAGGTTGCCCCTGAGTTCAATGAGTCCATTCGTGGTAAGAAACCCGAAAAGTGCAATGTCATTGTTTCTTCTCACAACTATGAAAATACCCCTTCCGTTGAGGATCTTGGTAATCTTGTGGCAAGAATACAAGCCGCTGGAGCTGACATAGTGAAGATTGCCACAACTGCATTGGATATCACTGATGTGGCACGCATCTTCCAAATAACTGTGCATTCTCAAGTAAGCAGCACACGCGATAAGCACATTGTTTGTTGAAATTTCAAACATTTTTAGTTGCTTTTCTAATTTTAGCATGGTCTTCCCATCTTGAAATGCAAGGTTTGATGTTTCCAGCAGGGAAGCTTTTGACTATGGTAGCACGTGAAACAGGACACACAAAGTTTATGCAAAAACTTAATACATAAAATTCAAAAGAAAAAAAAAGGTTTCAAACTCATATGTGCAATTTAGTCTCTCTTCTTCGGGTAAGAAGTGAAATTATAATTGTGATGCATCGTTGCTTTTTATTTTTACTTTTCTCTTCTCGTTCACTTTAATCCTTATCTAATATTCATATGAATAGTAATTCTAGGACTTTTGGATCTTATGTTTTTCAGAATCTTAGCCAAATGGATTGTCTAATTAACATCTACTACAACCTCAGGTTCCAATAATTGGTATCGTTATGGGTGAGAGGGGGTTGATGTCAAGGATTCTTTGTGCAAAATTTGGTGGATATCTAACTTTTGGCACCCTTGAGTCGGGAATAGCTTCAGCTCCTGGTCAACCATTGATCAAGGACCTGCTGAATCTATACAATTTCAGGCAAATTGGACCAGATACCAAGGTATTTGGCATTATTGGAAAGCCTGTTGGCCACAGCAAATCTCCTGCTTTGTACAATGAAGCATTCAAGTCAATTGGTTTCAATGGGGTATATGTGCATTTGCTAGTGGATGACGTTGCTCGTTTTCTCCAAACATACTCGTCTACGGATTTCACAGGATTCAGGTCATAATTTTAGGAGAATTAGCACTTTGTGAAATTATTTCATTCCCATGGTTGTGTTATCTTTCTCTAGCATTTTGTGTCCTTTAGTGGGTAAGAAGTTAGTAAGTAGCTAGAGAATTCATCCTCTGTCTTCATGACAATTGCTATCATAAAGCATTTTTTTTTTTTTAATATATATATATAGTAACCCATGTTTTGTTATGCAATAAAGCGGTCTTACCATTGTTTTCACAAAGTGGTTGCCTCCACGACCCAAACTTACGACCTTCATGTCACAAATTAGTAGTGTAATGTTACTGTTACACTAAGGCTTGCCTTTTAGAGAGGGCAATATAAACTCATTGTGACCATATTTTGCTAAATGGATAGCCCTACTTTGTCTTTTGTGCATAGTTGTACAATTCCTCACAAGGAGGCTGCTATGAAGTGCTGTGATGAGGTCAATCCAGTTGCAAAGGTAATGGGTATATTCGTATAAGTAGTAGCTTTGGGCTATAATTCTTTGGAGACCTTAAACACTCCATTATGTAAATTATGCTACATATGGGTAGTTGATCTATTCTTGGTCAAATTTCACAGTCAATTGGAGCTATTAATTGCATCATAAGAAGACAAGGTGATGGGAAGTTACTTGGTTTCAATAGTGACTACATTGGTGCTATTCTGCTATTGAGGATGGACTGAGAGGTTTTATTGTTTTCAACTAAAGCATGCTTGTCATGTGAGTCAAAATTTCTGTTTAGATGCTTCACTGTTCCTTTCTTTTCCAGCTTCAAATAATGTAAGAAGTGGAGCCAGTTCACCCTTAGCTGGAAAGTTATTTGTGGTAATTGGTGCTGGTGGCGCTGGCAAGGCACTTGCGTATGGGGCAAAAGAAAAGGGTGCAAGGGTTGTCATTGCCAATCGCACCTATGGTGGGTTCCTATATTAAGTCACGCTTTCTCATATCTTCAACTGTCAAGATCATGATTTGATGAGTTGCTGCTTCATTTATTATAATCTGTTGTTTATTCAACCTCACATATGCACTTGAACCTGGAGGAATGTTGATTGCTTAATGTATATTATGTGTTGTATTTGTGTTTGTTTGGTTGGATTTTTTGGCTTGGTATAGAATGTTGCAATGCTCCTCACCTTTCCCCCATTTTCATAGTATATACTGACTGAGATTTGAGTCTACTTGTGACTTGCATCTATAAATCGTTATTGTTTTGAATTGAAGGTAAAGTGAAGGAACTTGCAGACATGGTTGGAGGAGATGCCATCTCTCTTGCTGATTTGAATAATTTCCATCCTGAGGACGGCATGATTCTTGCTAACGCCACATCTATTGGAATGCAACCAAAAGTTGATGAAACACCAATTTCTAAGGTTACCTTTTCTTATGTAGTTTTTCAATTGTAAATGATGCTCACTCTTTAAATTGATAATTTGATGATAAAGAAGTATGAAACTTGGCTTTAGGGTCCTGATCAATGCTACCCAGATTGAACTTTTTCTGATAGAACTACATAGTTTCTGTAAAATGAGGGGATTAGCATTTTTAGTCACTGATATGGCTAGAAACAATATAACAGAACAAGCATTCATGGGCATGAGAATTAAGAAACCTTTTTTTTTTTGTTTTCCTTTTTTGACAGCATGCTTTGAGATATTACTCCTTGGTTTTCGATGCTGTTTACACACCCAAAATAACTAAACTTTTGAAAGAAGCAGAAGAGTCTGGAGCCACCATTGTTTCTGGGGTGGAGATGTTCCTTGGGCAGGCATATCAACAGTTTGAGAGGTTCACTGGAATACCTGGTAAAATTATGATTTCTCCTTGAACATATTTGGGATGCTTTCTTGACATTGTCAACAACTGTATTCTTCTTTCTGAATGACCAACTTCTTGTTGTTCCCTGCATGCAGCACCCACCGACCTGTTTGCCAAAGTTATGTCAAAGTACTAGTGGGGTTTTTACGGCTACTCTTTCCATGCGTGACTACTTGTTCCGAATTTGAATGGTCTCACTCATTTCATTTGGAAAATTTTTTGTAAGGGGGAAATAAAAACGTTGTCATGATTGGTTTTGTCTGGAATCCTGTCTAAACTCATTTCTTTTATTTACCAATACTAATAGCATTCAGCTATACTTAAGTTCATGCTGCTTGAGAATCTCCCTGTTTTTTTTTTTTTTTTTTCCTTTTTTCTCTCCAAAACCTGGTAATGTAAACGTGTATTTGTACATAAATTTGGACTTAGAAATGCTATTTCAAAGTGCTTATGCTAGTTAGTTTAATTGAGGTTGATTAGTATGAATAAGATAATAAAAGTCTTTCAAGAATATTTAATAATTAAAAGTTTAAATTTTTATTTTAAAAATTTTAAATTTTAATTATTAAAAAAATTAAAAAAATAATAAAATATCTTTTTATTAAATAATTTATAATTTAATCAAATTTTTAACGTGTATTAAATAAAAAAAAAAATAATATAATAAATAAACGTTTGACTATGCATATGCATACAACGATTTTGAAACTTTAAGACGGTATGGTACAAGCCTCTTGATTCTTATAAGTTAGCCTCGTGCTTGAACCGGGTCACAGCTCAGGAGCCAAACCAAAAAACCAGACCAGACGGCGCAACAACGAATACAAACTCCGAAACTCGGTGCCAATAAACCAAGCCCATTAATGTCGAATCACCACCGCAACACCTGACGAGCACTTCTTTGGCCGCTGACCACCATTCGCACCTGAGTCTTCCTAGATGAGTTTAAGGAGATTCGAGGATGTATATGATTATTAATTAGAATGATATGCACGGTAACCTATTCAAAATCACAGCAAAGATCACTTCTTTAGTAAGGTCAGGGCGCATTGCTCAGGCTCGCCAACTGTTCGATGAAATGCCAGTTAGAGACGTAGTTGCTTGGAATTCAATGTTGACAGGTTATTCTCAACTGGGTCTTCAACGAGAAGCTCTCTCTTTCTTCCAACAAATGAGAGCCAGCAACACCAGACCTGATCACTTCACATTCACGGCAACTTTGAGCTTGTGTGCAGGCGCGGGCTTGCTGTGGGATGGCGCCAAACTTCACGCTTCAGTTGTTGTTTCTGGCTACCAATCATCTCTTCCTGTCAATAATTCGCTCATAGACATGTATGGGAAGTGTTGGAGACCCTTTTGTGCTGGCAAAGTTTTTGAAGACATGTCTGAGACTAATGATGTGTCGTGGTGTTCGCTTTTGTTTGCATATGCAAATTGTTGTCAGTTTGATGTAGCTAGTGAAGTGTTTAGTTTGATGCCTAGAAAGATTGATGTTGCTTGGAATACAATGATATCTGGCCTTGGTAGATGTGGTCAAATTGAACGATGTTTGGATCTATTTAAGGAGATGAGAAACAGCTTATGTGAGCCTGATCAATGGACTTACAGTGCTCTCATGAATGCATGCACCGAGTCATTAGAATTCTTTTATGGATGTATGGTACATGCTATAGTTACTAAGAGCGGCTGGATCTGTGCGGTGGAGGCCAGTAATTCACTTCTGAGCTTTTATGCAAAATTTGGCTCCATTATTGATGCAACAAATGTGTTCAAATCCACTGGGATGCAATCACAGTTCTCTTGGAATGCTATTATTGATGCCTATATGCAGGTAGGAGAAATCCATGAAGCATTTATCACATTCCAGAACATGCCTGAAAAGAATGTTGTCTCGTGGACATCTATGATTGCAGGGTATACAAGACATGGGTATGGAGAAGAAGCTCTTGGCTTCTTTATTGGCATGATGAGGAACTGTTTGCTTCCAGATGAGTGTGCGTTTGGAGCTGTCCTTCATACATGTTCAAATTTGGCAGTACTGGGACATGGTAGAATGTTTCATGGATGCATAATTCACTATGGTTTCCATGCTTATGCATATGTTGGCAATGGTTTAGTTAACATGTATGCCAAGTGTGGGGATATAGATAGGTCCCTTTTGGCCTTCAATGATATCTTCGAGAAGGATTTGGTCTCTTTTAATGCTATGCTGTTTGCATTTGGCCTGCATGGTAAGGCTAAGCAAGCTTTGCAACTATATGAAGATATGGTAGCATCAGGGACAGATCCAGATAAAGTGACTTTCGTAGGCTTGTTAATGACTTGTAGTCACTCAGGCCTTGTCGAGAAAGGTCGTGCATTTTTTGAATCAATGAGTTCAATTTATGGTCTTTCCTATGAGACCGATCATGTTGCATGCATGGTGGACATGGTTGGAAGAAGTGGCTTTTTAGCGGAAGCCAAGGAATTAGCAATTAAGTACTGCAAAGCAGATGAGGTGCAGGCCAACTCATGTGAGGCTCTGCTTGGGGCATGCTACTCACATGGCGAACTAAGAATTGGAAACTATTTGGGGGAGGCTTTGAATGTTTTACGGCCTTATAAAGAAACAAGCTATGTATTGCGTTCAAATTTGTATTGCACGAGTGGGCAATGGAAGGAAGCAGAGATGGTTAGAAAAGCAATGGTGGATGAAGGCTTGAAGAAAATGCCTGGTTGTAGTTGGATTGAAGTGAATAATAAGGTGACAGCTTTTGTAGCAGGCAACCGTTCACATCCCACCGTGGAGGACTTGTGCAAGATATTACATTTCCTTGATTCTGGAATAAGTTATTCAAGCTTTTGCCATTTTGAGAATTGAACAGACTTTGAATGTTGACGCCTAGCGACTGCCAGGAGAATTTTTCCGTGCGTGCCATTTTCCGTAACGCTGAACATGCACTAGCCCGTGTCTAACTTTGAACAGCACATTCTTACAATTATGTTGGGATATACTAAAATTTTTTCTGTGAATTTTTTACTGGATAGGTGACGTTGTTCAATTAATTTTGTTCCCACCTTATCCACCAAAATTTAATAATGGGGTAGAAAAATACACAATAATAAGCCAAAATAAAGCAGACAAATCAATTATTTTTATTTTTAAAATTTTAAATTTAAGGTTTGAGAATAATTGAATTTTATAAAAAATTAAAAAATATATATTATATAATTCATAATTTAATAAATATAAGTTAAAAAAATGTAAATATGTTAAAGTAGGAAGATTAATTAGGTATTACTATTGATGGAGTTGTCTTACAGTGGGGAATCACAGGAATTTTACTTGTTTTTAAATTAATACTCGTCAAAACCCCCAAAAAAACGAAAAAAAATAAAAAAAATTTACTTGTGCACGGCACACTGAAAGAGAGACAAAGTAACATTGTCAGGTTTCCCTCCAAAAGTCCTCAGAGGCTCATCTTCCCTCTATTTTCTCAGACCTTAAACGCCAACAGCCCTCTCTTTTGTTTCTCTGAGTAACCATTTTTGCTTTCTTTCTCTCTCTCTCTTTTTTTTTTTTTGCCCTAATTTCCTTCAGGACTGTGGGCATTAAACCATCGCTTTCAATTTACATGTAAAAAGAGAAAGGCAGTGATTTTTGAATTAGGGTTCTTTCTACGTATCTTTGGACCCCATTGCTTTTGTTTTCCTGGATTGTTATTTGAGATGGGTTCTGTAGCAGAAAGTGATGATGATAGTGTTGAATCTTTGAACGAAGCCCCAATTGCCAATTTCGTGCCCACGCACCCTCAGCCCTCTTCTTCATTTCCTGGTAGAAATTTTTTTTTTTTGCTTCCCTTTTGTGCGTGCGTGTGTTTTCGTAAATTTGTTTTATTCAGATAAGAAGTAGTTTTTTTTTTTTTTTCTGGGTCTTGTGATATTTTGTGGTGACCAGTAATTTCTAACTACAATTGTTCGCGTTTTTGGTATTGTTTGATAAAATTTAGTTATGTCTAATACAATTTTATGCTTTTTTTTTTTTTGTAATGTATAATTATCAGGGGAAAATATTTGGGATGCTAGTGGGTCGCATTGTGCACAGAGTACTATGCCCTATGATGATAATGTCGCAGTTGAAGATGCATTAGAGACCCAAGTTTTAAATTTTGGCGGTGAAACTCAGGTCTTGGACGACGGAGTTTTCCTTGAAAACAAGGAAACACAATTGATAGAAGAGTTCAATGCTGAGAGTGATGGTGAAGCAACGGATAAAACTGAAGTTCTGGGTTGTGGCGATGAACTATCTGATGGCGAATCGGGAAGAGGAGGGAAATGTGTGTCACTTCACAGAGAGAAGACTCAGCATACTCCTCGCAAATTTGGTGACGGGGGATTGCTTGGCCAACCTAATCGTTCAACCAATGAACATCGTAGTCCTGGTGAGTTTTTGTAAAATATCTGACACTTGTTTACATATTGATTTCAAGATTTGTGAATTTTTATAGTTCCATAATCATTGTTTGCTTTGTACCTCTGATTTAATGCTTGGCAGTCTCTGTAACAAAATTTATGTGTCTAAATTTCAGATGGCAGTGCTTGACTCATAAGATTGTTAAAATTTATCTCAAATTTACTTCTGACTTTGCAATAGTCATTACTTTTCTGAAACTTTTTAACTCAAGTCAGCCAAGAAACTGAAACTGGTTTCCTTTTCATATGTTTAAATTGGTTCACCTTAAGTGACATTTTGCTAAGCATCAGATTTGCATTGTTTTTACCCTTGAAGCAATCATTTTATGTGGTACAAAGTCACCAAATTCCTGGCAACATAATTGTAACATTTTCTCAGGGAGGTCAATTTAGGTTACCTGGCCCATTTATTCGCATACCTACAATATCCATTTGGAGCCATAAGCTAATCTTTGCATTCTATGGGCCATACTTAGGATCTGTCCCAAGGTTTACTTCAGTACGTGCAGCATCTTTGCGGGCCTCTGGTCTTGCTGCTCGGCATATTGCTTTGAAGGGAAAAAACTGTGACTCTCATTCTCTCCTGGATAATGTACAGTTCTTAGAAGACAGCAATATGAAGATCAATGGATCAGAAACAAAAGTTTGGGATGATAAGGGGAGGTGTCATGATGATCTAAGCAAACTGAGGGGTGGAAAAATATGTAAGGTTGGTTGTTCTACTGTGAGGAAACTCTTTACAGAGGATTCCTATGTTGAAAATGAATTACTTCCCTATGGTGATGATAAAGATGTTGGAGGAAAAGGAGCACTTCAGTTTCCTACTCATCAAGATGAATTGGCAGGCTTGAGCTATGTTGATTCACAAGAACCTGGAGAATTCTCACAATCCAATGCACTTGCTTGTGTGCAAAGGTTGATTGATGAAAGTAAGGTGTTGTTTGATAATGAGCTTGATCATGGAAAGTACAGTGGGGGAAATTCAACATGTATTTCAAGTGCAAAAGGGCCCCAGAGTTTGGCTAAGAAGGCCACTGATAGGGGCACAGTTGAAAAGGCTGGGGTTTTTGACTGGGATGATGAACGAGAAGATGAAGGTGGGGGAGATATATTTTGTAGAAAGAAGGAAGAATTCTTTTGTGGTGAATACTTTGCACAGAGATCTTTTACAGAACTCCAGAAGGGCAGAGAAACTCTACCTGATGGGTGCAGAGATAAAGAAGGAAACTCTAATGTTCCGAGTGAGAAATCAGTTCACTCTGATTCAAGGTTGTTGCATAACCTTAAAAGAAATGACAAGACAGCACAAGAAACTGAAATTAATACAAGGAGAAATCTTGTCTGTGAGTTTATTGAACAGTCTAATATAGATGCGTCAGCAGGACCGCTGGAAGCCACTCTTAGTAGTAAGGATGTGCTTAGTGTGGGTTTGGACACTCAGTTGGCTGCTGAAGCCATGGAAGCCTTGTTTCATGGAGAGGGTCTTGCCAATTATGATGCAAATGATGGTCAGCTGGGTCAATGCTCCTATGATAGAAGTAAGACCAAGAAGAAAGACCGTTCAGGACAATGCTCCTATGATAGAAGTAACCATGCTGGACTTGCCACAAGAAATTCCAAGAAATCAAAGAAGCTTAGTGTAAAATCAAGTAAACAGTCTGCAGTTTCATTGCAGAAACTTCCTGAGGATGTGAGGAAGAGGTCTGACACAGGTCTAGTAATGACTAGAAGCAAGAGGGCCAAGATAGATGCTGAGAAGCCTTCAACAACCTACGGGAGCATGAAGGAGCCAAGGAAGTTAGGAGGAGCTATTGAAGACAGCCGATGTGATGAGTTTAATACACTTCAAGGAAATGCTTTAAAGGCAGGTTTCTCATTGAAGAAACAGCAATTACCAGATGAACTTGCAGCCTTTACGCCCACTGGTCGTCAAAGAAGGCAGTCCTTGGCTGTCTCTCAATTTAAATCTATTGACAATGTGCTCGGTAATGGAAAAGAAATGGCTTCCCTTCATTCTGAAGAACCTGGAAATCATAATGAAAATTTGCCAACTATGAGTAATGGTATTAGGTGTCCCAAGGGAAGAAGATCCTGCCGAAACTCTTCACGCCAATGCAAAGCACCTGATAACTTAGATTGCCAATCTAAACTCTCAAGTCGACCAGGAAAGATTGGAAAATCTGTGACTGGGAATAAAAGGTCAGAAGGCAGCGCCAGAACTGATATTGCTGATTCAAACAAGAACAGGAAAACAAAATCCTCCTCACCTGCTTCTACATATATGCCCACCATGCAGAGAAATTCTGGAGAGCAGCTACAACAAGGTGTGGGCAATCCATGTTCAAATGCTGACAATAATGGTCATAAATTGAATGAAAACAGGTCTGAAGATGGAATGTTAGCAAAGGCAACGACATTTGCTGATAAAAGGAACAGTGCAGATTCCTCTCTATCTACTGAAAATGAAGAGAATCCACAATTGGATAAGTCACCTGAGGACACAACTAAATCATTTGAATCAGCATGCACTTCTCCAGCTAATTGCAAGACTTCTGTCAATGATGTGTCACCAGTCTGTGTGGGCAATGGATATTCCAAGCTTTCATGCAAGAAAAACATGTCAAGATCTTCCCTTGTGAGAGAGCTTAGTAGCTTATGTGCCACAGGGTTGGAACCTATTTCTCCACCAAAGGATTTGAGGAAGAGAAGGGATTTGGCTAGTGTTCGGGTCCTCTTTAGCCAACATTTGGATGAGGATACACTTAAGCATCAAAGAAAGGTAGTCTGCTCAATTTCCAAAGGTGTTTCTCACGATCTACCTGAGTGGTGTAATGAGACATTTGTTAATAATGTTTTGCAGATAGTAGATCGGCTAAAAATTTCTGTAGCATCTTACATTATGGAGGCAACGCACTTCATTAGTGACCAATTTGTGCGCACAAGGAATATGTTGGAAGCCATCGCCTCTGGCAAACCAGTAGTGACTCATTTGTGGCTTGAGAATGTAGGCCGGGCTAACTTTTACATTGATGAGGAAAAGTTTGTATTACGGGACACAAAAAAGGAAAAGGAGTTTGGCTTTAACATGGCTGTTTCATTGGCACATGCTCGGCAGCATCCACTTTTGCAGGTGAGTGAGTGATCTTTTCTTGTAGGTTTGTTGAGTTGGGTGGACTTCTGTTTTGTTTGTTCATTTAACAAATAGCATCTTTTCAGGGTAAAAGAGTTCTGATAACTCCCAATGCAAGGCCAGGCAAAGAGACAATTTTGAGTCTGGTTAAAGCAGTTCATGGCAAGGTACGCACCATTCCCAGACTATCTTCAAAAGCAGTTGTCTCTGTAGTTTGATAAATTATCCAATATATCTTACATAATCTAGTAATTGGCCCACTTTTGGTACTTTGGACCATCAGTTACATGCTTTCCATGTTTTGCTAGGCTTGCCTTCTAATGATGTCTGGTTGGAATGCTTGACAGGCAGTGCAAAGAGCAGGCAAATCTGCTCTGAAGGATGACACATGCCCAGATGATCTATTGGTGTTATCTTGTGAAGAAGATTATGAAGCCTGTGTACCTTTCCTAGAAAGAGGTTTGTTTACTTGAACTGGCATATCACATGGTCTAATACATGAAATATTGACTTAAATCGGGATTTGATGCTGTCACTTGATTCTTCAGGAGCAGCTGTTTACAGTTCAGAGCTGCTACTCAACGGGATTGTTATCCAGAAACTTGAATATGAAAGGTTGGTTTCCATTATTGACGGAATATCACACCAATTGCCAGTCATGTTCCTAGCATGGCAGTCTATTGTTGTCAAGTCATCCACGTGCATTTTTTTTTCTCTCTATTTGGCCAGCCAATAAATTAAAACTGAAGTTTATTTGTTATATTGATGTATCTTGACCTTTGATTGCTCCTTGTGCCGTGGGTTTAACTCGCGACCGAGCTGATGACTGTTGTAGTTTATATGATCTTTTAATATCAATCACGGAACAGACAGCAGGGTTCAACGCTTCCTAACAAATTGCTGTTCCTTTGATGACAGGCATCGGTTATTTGTGGATAAGGTGAAGAGAACTCGTTCCACAGTTTGGCTAAAGAAAGATGGCTGTAGCTTTATTCCTGTTCCAAAGCATAAATAATCTCCATTTTTCCTTTTATTTTTTTATTTCATTTCATTTCCTTTGGTGTGTTTTTTTTTTTTTTTTTTTTTTTTTTTTTTTTTTTTTTTTTTTTTTAAAATTGGTTGCTTGGTGATGGCATTCTATACATATGCTGAACACGCTTTCTTGTAGAATCATGTAAACTAGCCACAGACGCATGATATTATGATTCACTTGAGTGAATCTGTACATAAATAATAATAATAATAACGACAAAAAATCGAAATCGAAATTGAAAGCTTTAATCTTTTACATTTTTATCTTATTTTTTTAATATCATTTAACGACTGAAAAGATACAAAAATTGAAAATTAATACATCCAAAAGTTACGTATAACCCATAATCATAATCTACTTGAAATCTATTTCCCATACTCGCATCATGCGTAATTGGACTGTTACACGAGAGAAAAATATTTGTGTGGAATGGTAGCATTTCATGGAATCTCGGTTCAATGGATGCATTTCATGCAACAAGCGAAGCTACAACACAACGGTAAGAGCTGTACTAGCTGCATGGGGTTTGTTCAAAGTTCGTCTGAAAATAATTTTTTGCCATAAAAAAAAAAAAAAAAAAAAAAAAAAAAGCTCATGAAATCATACTTCAGTTTGTTTATGGCATTTGTTGTGCAAGCGAGGACTAACAATATGTACATTAAATAAATCAATATATATGGTGGACTACGCTCTCCGATGAAGTCATACCGGACTACTGTTCTCGGAAACCCGAGCCCTCCGCGCGAAATATCGCATATACAATGCATTCAGGCTCGTTGCTACTCCAAAACCCGTAACTGCTGCTGTCAGTATTGCACATACAACGTTCACATGAAGCTGCCACAAATTGTCAAACCATGAGGAAAGTTGGCCTGATATAATTTTACTATCCACAGGGCTGAATTCGCTGCACGTCTTACTCTACTTTGTTTATGAGAACAAGCTCCAACCTTTTCTTCTAAGGTGGTTTTTGCTTTTCTTGTCTCTTTTGGTGAGAGTGTTTGTCTCTAAAATTTTCATCTAATTGTAGTTTTGCAAGCTTCCTCCAATTCCTCCAGTATCACCATGCTTTGGTAAAGATACTTTGAACCCCTTTTACATCTTTGGCCAAGGAGTGGCCCCTAACAGCTACTAACCCCATCATTAACCCACTAAGTAAGAAGTCATCTACTGCCTTAAAGCAAGAACAGAGAGGCAACTGATTTTCAGTAAGGGAGAGACGCAGAAAGAATAAAAGATGGATTTAAACTCACCACGCTATAGAATATGTGGACAGTTATCGCCACAAGTACAAACTCAAGAGCTGCATATGTCCATTTGTATTCCTCAATTGCTGCAGATCATGCATGCAAACGGTCAAAAAAAAAAAAAAATGCAGCCAAAAAAGAAACTGAATTATTGTAAATTCTGAGGATCAGACATACCTAGGATAGCTGCAAATATAGATGCCAAGAGGCCCAAAGTGAACGCAAATGGTGCAGCAACTATGAGTGCTTGAGTCTTCAAATCTTGTATCTACAAAGTTTTGAATCAAAAAATTGCCCTTATTACGCTAGTCATTGCCAGAGAAAGTTGATTGATGGTCCACTTCCTATGCCTCAATGCCATGATAATCACTTTTATTTTTCTCATCTACTTGGCCCAAGTCAGGCTTCCACATTTTCCATATCATTCAAAGAAATCTTTGAACAACCATCTCCCTTATCTTAGCCATTACAGAACCATGAAAAAGCCTAACTCTGACAATTAAATATAGCAGAAATAAATATGGTATAGTTATTGGTGAGGGTTTGGTCTGTTAGCTCTTATTTGTCAAGTGGTCACTCAATAAAATGAAATATTTCCATAAAAATTAGTCTTATTTTTCTCCTCAAAGAGAAAATCCTTTTGCTACAACAGAACAACTTACCAATAATTGCTCCAGGAAGAAGAAATAGCAAACAGTGCTAATTAGAACAAGTACCACAAAGTCCTGCCACACACTGCATTACACATCAATGAAACTGTTATCAAAATCATGCCAGGTGAAGAAAGAAACGTTTATGGTTGAATACTTGGAAAAGTAGAAACCAAGTAGGTAAAAATCAATTGATATGTCATATAACATAGCTCAAGAGGGGACATTACTAGTTCAGATGCAATCAATTTTGGAAAATTGCTTTGGACTAAATGCAGTGATTCAAGAATGTGGTTAATGAATCCCACAGAAACATACTTCAAAAAAAAAAAAAGACATGTAGTTAATGTTATGAATCACAGATCTGAAACAAATAGTTTCACATAAACTGATCTAGAAAAATCCCTTCATTAACCATGGCAGGAAAATCTTGGCAGTCTTAGAATCTATCAATGCGGCCTCAAACTACATTACCTTATTGTTCGTGCCCGTGCACCCTGCTGATTCTGTTCCTGTATGTTATTGCTTTGAGTGCAGCTTGCCACCCGAAGCAAAGTAACAGGTAAGTTTTTAACCTCTTGCCCACATACCTCACACACCTTGTTTCCTCTTACACTAAACCATTTAACTGCACATTCTTCATGTACAAGCCTGAGGGCACCTTTGCAACTGCATTCCATTTTGAGTGTATTTCCTTCTCGACATTCATCAAGACAGATCCTACACACAGCTTCTTCTTCAGGAATTTCTTCATCATCACCTTCTATTTGAGTGGGGGATATTTGATCTGCTTCACCAAGAAGCAATCATGTCAGCATATTGAAACAGGATGAAAGGATGAGAAACAGACAAAAGTTTTCCATAGTTTTTCATCTTTCCTTTCTTCTTCTTTTTCGTTTCTACTTTCTTTTCTGATAAACATCATTATTCCTGATTCTTTTAACCACTTAATCAATAGAAATATAGAATGCATGTAGATTGTAAAGTGACCTGGGTTATTGTTGGTATAATTTTCCATGGTCAAGGCAAAACTATCAGTCTAGGTAACCCTACAATATAGGAGCATCATGTACCAGGATGCCCCTTTTACCATTTTTAAAATCCAAAAAGATAAGAGTGATTACATGCTGCCATACAAAAAATCAACTTTGAAGATATACACAATTATATTGATTCATGACTATTTTGTTTTGATTCACGTAGAAACTTGAATAACATCCAACGAAAACATGATAAACAAATCGCTCACAGAAGTTGGCACAGATCACAGAGTTTGCAGTGGTCAAGGAACAACAGAAACAAGGAAGAACATGTTCTACGACATACCATCACTAGGATCTGTGTTGCCATGCTCTCTGTGAGAAGCAAAAGTTAAAGAACGTACAATGATAACATTCCGCCCAGGCACAGAGAGGGATCTTGAAACTGCACCATGAACCACCCCTGTCTGAACAGTAGTTACAGTAAAGAGTTTACATTAGTATTCTTTCAACAATCTGTGAATCCAATAGTCAAACGACATTAATTTTGCCTTTTAAGCCAAAAGGAGATGTTCTCAGATCATCTTTAAAACCAACAGTGAATTAAAACGTGAGACTTTTAGCTCATAAACCACAAAAGAAGTAGAGATACACTAAAACTTACATTTTTTTTATGAGATTCACCAGGCAGCCTCGCTGATGCAGGTGTAGCTGCTGTAGCAATTGATGGGGACAAGTCTGATGCGTGTGTGACGGGGAGGGACGTACATCTTTGCCATGAGAATGCAGACTTCAAACTGGCAAGAATAGGACTATCTGGAACTGTCTTGGAGTCCGAATTGAGTAGAAAGCTCTTCTCAATGTCAGGCTGGGCAATTTTTTTTCTGAAGCTCGAGGAGCTTAAGCGCAACAACCCTCCTGGTGACGAACCACCTTTGAATGAATTTTGAGAGTTGAATAAACCTTTTCCATTGCGGCTGGTGCCAAAACCTAGAGCTTTGGGTGGTATTTGAAGTGAAAGATCCCAACGCCTCCCACTTGGTCCAGAGGTTAAAACTTCTTTACTTGAGGCCTCACTTGACGATCCTGTATTTTTCTGATCATCCTGCACCTGACAAGCATCAACCTGTTTAACCTATAACATTTCAAAGAAAATGTCCAATTTCAACTTCTGCTAGCATATCTTGAAAGGAAAATCTGAACAATTTGGTCCCAGAAATCAAGATCGGAAAAAACAAAAGATAGATAGCTACTAAACAGAAAGATCCTGCTAAGCATGAATCCCCTGAAACGGAAGATTAATTCGGACTCCATCAAACTTCAGAATTTTCACAAAATTGAAACCTACAGTAACATAACCATCAAATTAATAACACTCAACAATACAAACCCCTCTTCACAACCCAAAAAAAAAAAAAAAAAAAAAACACAGAAAAGGGGGCAAGCCAATAGGTGAAAAAGGGCAATAAATGTACGGACGGACACAGTTTTTATTGACATAAAGGTAGATGTAAAGCCTCAAGTGTGCAAACCTGAGGCTGAGTAGAATCCTCTGAAACAGTAGCTGTGATGGCTTGGTTTGCTTGCATTATGTCTACTATCAGATCTCTCTCAGCACATGCAAATCTATACGACAATGGTAGAAGTAATCATAAAAGAAGAGGAAGAAGGAAGAACAGAAATATCTAACAAAAGGTGACAAACTAGAGAACTAGTGGATAGGATAGAAAGAGAGGCCATGTGATAAAAGTTCCTTACTTTATTATTGCAGAACCTTAAAAATTCCACATTTTTATTATAATTAAAAAAAATATTGTATGGGGTCTTTGTTATCGTGGGCATGACGCAGAGTGGAAGGTGAGAAGGGCAACGTTCTTGCTGTCTTACACTGCATTTTTCCCATGCTCTTAGCAGTTTTTGATTTTTCTGTCTTGAAACTTAAGCTAATATTTTATCTTTTATTTGGGAAACTTTTTTTGATGGGTAGGAACAAAGAAAAAAAAAATCCAAGTTCCTAAACTTGGTAAAATTTTAGCGCTCAAAAAGAAACTTGGTAAAATTTATCATTTTTGTCACTTGTGCTTAGACAATGTTCAATTGGATCCATATCCTGGTAGAGTGTGTATTACAGACAGCAAATCTTATATATTTCCAGGCTGACATCCACCCTATTTTATGCAATGCTGGTTGGTCCCTTCCTGATCGTCAATCTGACGCGAATACAGCTCAACATTTTTTGGAGAAGCAAATTCTGCTGCAGGTACTTTTGAATAATTCGTGATAAATCAATGATACATAATATAATTAATTATTATTCATTTTGAACGTTGTATAAGAGAAATGAATATATGTGAGATATTGTTCCCAGGGTGTCGGTGTTTTTCCTTTTTTTTAAAAAAAAAAAAAATTCTGCTATGCAAGTTTCTTGAGGAATTTTTTGCTCCACAGCTTGGAGGGCATAAAAATTGACAATTCTTTGCATCCACATTCAAAGGGTTGTTGGACCAAAGAGAGACGACGGAGACAGGCCAGGGTGGAAGGCCACCTTCCTCTCTTGTCTGTACTTTTGCAGGTGAGAAGCGTTAAAAAATACTAAATTGACTTGGAAACCAGAGAGAGAAGGTCAGTCCTGACTTTTGCGAAATATAATTTCCCTACGGTTTTGCATATGTGCCAACGTCGCTTTATACCTTTTATCACATCATAAATAAAACTAAAAAAAAAACTAAATAATATTAATAGTCGATTATTAATTAAATCCATGTTTGAATTATTTTTCACATTTTCTGCGGATAATAGGAACTTATTGTTTAAATTATTCGACTCATCAGTCCACAGGTCTTCTTTGCCCTGTCAACGTTTAGCACTAACACCGTAAGAATCAACCACTATCATTAATTTTTGTAGTTAAGTAGTTTAAAAATTTTATGTATATTATAAAATTATAAGTCAAATTTTTTTAAAATATTAAAATAAAATTATATATAATAATATATATATATATATATATATATACTTAATTATTTTTACTAAACAATTTAAAATTTATTTTTTTAAAAAAAATTAATATAACGACTTAACACACTATATTCAAAATAATTTATTTCGAGCAGATGGCTGATGTCACCGTACTCTTCAATCTTTTTTTTCCATCTTTTTCGCCGGAAAAGGGATTTAGACTCCCAACATTTTCAAAATCAATGTCTGATCTTTACGCATTCCGAGAATTTTCTGTTTTCATAAATGAAGACCAAAGGTTGAAAAAAAAAAATGTGTAACTAACACAAGTCTTAGTCAAAGATGGGCCTCGGAAAGACAGAGAGCGAAGAATTAGGAAGGTGGGCCGCAAAAGGGCCAAGATTAATCGGGATTCTATTGGGCTGAACCGACACCACAGCCATTTTCTCTTTCCCACAAAGGGGCTCCCACAACCCATCTTGAAACAAGGCTCCAACAACAACTTCAAACATGAAAATGAGATAAAAAGCCTAAAATGGCGAAATAAATATGTCAAAAAAAAAAAAAAAAAATAATAAGGATACTCAACAATTACATTGTAAACCAACTGAAAGAAATGTAGCGCAGCTTGGTAGCGAGTTTGTTTGGGTAAAAACTTTATTTGACAGCGTAGCAGACGTGGGGGTCTGGTGAGAGTGAGGTGCTGAAAGGCGCCAACAATGCTACGATATTCTGTTGCATCGGTTCCGTGCCCAAAAATGGGCAGCATTGACGCTTTAGCTTTTTTTTTTTTTTTTTTTTTTTTTTTTGTGGATTAAATGACTTTGATTTGAGTTCAAACGTGAAATCTTCAATTTTAGAGACAATTTGAGTACTAATAAGCTATAATTCAGTAGTACGCTTCATTTATGAGTTGTCAATGTCAAATATCTAAATAATTAATTTACCTATCTTGTTTATTTTGGCTTCATCAATTCCTCCATTTCAATCCCTCCACGCACGCAAGAGATCCTTAAAGGAAAAGCAAGAAGGATGGTGTGATCAATTAGCAAAACCTTCCGTTTAGCAAGTTGGATGCATCTTCTGCCGCAAATCATTGCTAGGCATCACCTACCAATTTCAACATTTTAAAAGCATTTATTAAATTCTCAGACATACCAAAACCACAAAAAGAGAAGAAGTTGCACATGCTGTCGAAGCTTGAGTCATCCAAGCGTCACTGAGGATTCCCCATCCCCGTCTGCCTTGTTATTGTTATTATTTTGTCTTTAACCTGCAATTTTCATCACATTAACGGCAAACAACTTTTATATAACTATATACCATAGGGTATAAACCCCCCCCAAAAAAAAAAAAAAAAACAAAAGAGCATAATTAAGCTAAGCTAGTTCTAATATAGCAGCTGGAATGGATCTATCTTCCTTTTTTCTGGTTGAGGGCAGCGGAGACTCAGAGGCAGATCAGGGAATTCTAAATCTCTTTCAAGATGTGAATATGGGAGTTTCTGAGGATGATGATGATGATGATGATGCAGAGTCATGCAGCTGTGATTCGAGTGAATCACTGGAGTTTCTTGAAGTTCTTGATCGTGGTGATCAAGCCTGTTTTAGTAGCTCCACTAATGATGTTGATATGGAGATTTTTGGCGATCCAAGTAGGAAAAATTGCGAGATGTGGGGGTCCGGAAAGGCCGGATTGCCAAATGTAGAGGGTGAAGAAGAGGAATCAAAGTTAGGCAATTACAGGGAGATCATGGATCAAATGGAGGACAAGCTCTTTTGGGAAACTTGCATGGCAATTGGGTACCCTTAAAAAAACTAATTCTCGCAAAGTTTTTTCTCTCCCATTTTTAGTTGACTTTTTTTTTTCCTTTTCTTTTTTTTTTGGTGGGTCATGGCTGAACATTCAAGGCATCTTGGGCTCAAATTGTTATCACTGATATTATGGGAATTTTATATCTAAATTTGATGGATTACTTCAGCTTCTCCTGGCTTGATCAATCTTACATTAGCCGGACAGTGAATGAACATTGGTCATATTTAATGAAGATCGGTTGAATAACTGTTTGGTCTTGTAATCAGATTTCATCTGATGAACGTAAGGGCCTATGTGCAATTCAAATGAATTATCTAGCTGTTCGAATTGAATCAGTTCTATTGTACTAATGATGTTCTATGCTGGAAAGTGATTTAAGGAATTTTTGGCAATAAGGGCAAACAAAAAGTTAGGAGAACCCCAAAAAAAAAAAAAAGGAGAGAGAGAGAAAAAGAGAATAAATATCGAAAATAACGCTACAATTGATATTTCCCGAATTTTAGTGGGAAAGATTTGTAAAAATATGAATTAACTAATTTAACTTTCATTCTTTAAAAACCAATTAGCTGCGTAATGGTCTCAACGTTCGAGCCTGCCGGGCAGTTCCTAAATCGGGGAATCGCATGCTTTTGTCTCATCTTCCCCGAAGACGGTTTTTTCCTGTTCAGAATCTCTCCTAAATTGTAATTACCCATTTGCCCCTGTACCGAATAACTCGACTTTGACCCCTCTCCTCTCGTTTCTTTCTGGCTACTTGTGCTTCTAAGGCGTCAATGGCTAAGGAAATGAAAAAGAAAAAGGAAGATCTCAAAGTAATATGTTCTCCAGGATTCCTTGAAGCCCACACCCATTTGTTTCTTTGCTATAATTTTGATACAAAAAGACACCTGTCTTGAAAACGACGGGAACTGGTTGTGGAATTGAGAGTCCCCATGTATTGTACAGCATGTGAAAGAACAGTAGCCAAAATCATTTCCAAGTTCAAAGGTAAATAACAAGTTTTTTGCTTCCTTTCTTCGTTCCGATCGAATACAAACATATATAAATAATTGAACCCCATGATCCTGATGAATGCTTGTTGTGTGTGTGTATATATATATTCATAGTGGCAGGGCGGAAAGATTCACAACAGAAACTTGCAAACACAAGGCGGTGGTGCTTACGGGCCACATCGAGCCACAAAAGCTTTTGAAGAGACTCAAGGAGAAGACAGGGAAGAGAGTGGCGATTGTGGCCAGCAAGCATAAAGGAGAGCATGAGTATTCAAATAATAACAACAGTGATGGTCTGTCTTATGGAAAAGATGTACAAACAGGAGAATTTTCGCTACCGTTATTGCCGTTTGCACGGCCCCCAGAGTGAAATTCTAATGATGTTTAGCAATGAGAACCCAAATGTATGCTCCGTCATGTCACACAGCCACAAGCTCACACATTCCTTTCTTTTTGTCTTATTTTTGCCTGCCGACATCTCTTTTTTTTTTTTTTTTTTTTTTTTTATGTAATATAGAGAATGAATAAGAAATTAGTTAAGATCTTATCAATTAATCAAATTATAAAATTCGGTTAACTAAGATAAAGAAAATACTAATGTTTATTTAAACCCAGAGACAATGTAACACCGGGGGATTTTGTGGGTAATCATGAAACAATTCCTTGGCAAGAAAATGCAATTTTATCCAAATCAACTCAACTAATAACAATCCATGCTAACAGCAATAACATTTCAAGCCAGAAAAGCCAGCAGGAAGGGACGTATCGGTCACAACAGTTTCCACTCATTTCATTTTTGTCTCTGTAAACAGAACATGGCGATTCACCCGAGGATCGTATTTGCGAAACTCAAGCTTCTCAGCCACCTTCTTAGCACTCTTCCTCTTGACGTAGAAAAATCCAGTCCCAGCTGCAGAGACCAGCCGGATGAACATGAAAGTCTTCTTCTTCTTGTCACCCATTCTCTGACACACACACGCGCACGCACACACAGAGGGTAACCAAACCCGGTTCAAATAATATACAGAAGGCATTTTCATCCCCCCTAACAACCCATGATCGATCCCAACAAAAGTGAATTCTAACAGTGGTATTTACTCGAGAACATCAAGACCAATGTTGCTTGAAACCTATGATCAATCCCAACAAAAGTGAATTCTACCAGAAATAACTGTTATTTGCTCGAGAACATCAAGACCAATGTTGCTTGAAATGCTTAAAGTCCTTTAGCAAGAGATGCAGGGAAAAAAAAAAAAAAAAAAAAAAAAACTCACCTTTCAATCTTCTTTTTCTTTTCCTTCTTTTCTTCTTCGCTTAGTCTCCAAATTTGCAACACAGGCAAACCCTAGAAATGAATGTAATGTCAGCTTGGCCTAATTTATGACGCCTGCCTTCTCTTACGACAACTTGGTGGGCAGTAAAACTGGGCCGAATTCTGCCCAATATATTCTTAATCAATTGATGGCCCATAAAAAATAAAGCGTAGTAGGCCCAATAATTACAACGTTGTAATCTGCTATGCTGCGGACATTAGCATCGCCCTCCTTACTTCTGATCTCTTTTCTGTCTTAGACACGCAGCTGTTTCTCGGTAGCAACGAAGAGGTTTAGTTTTATGCCGATTTTGTTTTTTTTTTTGGTTGGTTTTTGTGTTTGGAAAGTGGGAAAATGTGGAGAATTTGAGTGGGGAAAGCTGGACTTTCTTTTTAATTGATTTTGTTTGCTTTTTTTATTTTTTTTTTAATAGAACCGATCGGAGATGGCGAGCGCAGTGGATGCGGCGGGGAATCCGATCCCGACATCTTCGGTGCTTACGGCGTCGGCAAAGCACATAGGGACCAGATGCTTGCGAGAGAATGTGGACTTCCTCAAGTGCAAGAAGAAGGATCCAAACCCGGAGAAATGCCTCGATAAAGGCCGTGACGTCACCCGCTGCGTCCTTGGCCTGTAAGCACGGACAAAACCTTACACTTATACCCCATTTTTCAATCTTGGAAAAGCCCAATGCTTTAATTATTAAAATTAACTGTTAATTTTTGTTACACAAAAAAAAAAAAAAAAAGAATTTTCCAAATCTTCAACCGTATGGTGGGCTTTTCACTCTCTCTTTTTTTTTTTTTTTTTTTTTAATACAGTATTTGATCAGGGTTTAGGAGACTTCTCATTCATTTCGTTTGTTTTTCTTTTTCTTTGTCCCCGCCATGGTATGAATATTAGTTCAGACTCAGTGATTGTGAATTGAAGAGATTCTGGTGTCAGGTTACACAGCGAATCTTAACTATGCTTCTCATTATAGTATTCTGAGTGCTCGATGAGAATGATCGAATAGGGGAGGCATTGGCTGTTTTGAATTGTTAATGCAGCTGAATTTGTGTATACTTTAGGCATCTTTCAAGTTTGTGGCTTTTGTGATTTGAAACGGATAGACTGATATTTGCAGTAAGGGTTGGATGACTAAAAATGATATTAAACTTCTTCTTGGACCAATATTTTGGGGACCAATTCCTGATGTCCACTGAAGAACTTAGGAAGATCAATACTTGTAATGAATACATACCCAGGGTTTCTAATTGCAGTGACCTGCTTGTGTTAGGATTATGAAAATCTACACCTTCCAAGTTCATATTGCAGAATAGATGGCCTTTTTCATGTTTGAATTTCTCTGTGAATAAATCTGAAAATAATGATACCTTATTTGCAGTTGTCGGTAGAGGTTTGGATTTTGATGGGTTGTAAAGGCTTCTCTATGACGGTCCACAGGACCCTGATCTTTGCAGTCCAATACATGATTTGAGGAGGGAATAACTACCATATTGTGATTTTATTGACGTCTCATCCAACATAAGGATGTAAATTGTCATGGCCCAAACCTTGCCAATATCAGATTAGAATTCCAATCATGACTGTGTCAAGTCCAGTAGGAGGTGTTCGACTTCCTTGATAAGCCTCGTTCACTTCTTGCCTCAACTGGTTGTTGACAATAGCACATTGAGGGATTATTTTCTTGCATTTAATGTGCTATTGTGTCTGATTACTTCAACTATTTAACGTTTCCTAATGCTATTGGTGTGATGTTTTTCCCATATGTGAAGTTTTGTGCAATTTTACTGCAAGCTAAGTGTTTTTTTGTTTTTGGTGGGGTGCACACTGCAAGCTTAATTTTAGTCCCCCGTTTTTTGGAGGTTTCTAAACTGGATTTGATGTCTACAATATGCAAACAATATAAAATCCATTGGTGCCAATACAAATAAGCACATGTGCAATGCACACGTGAATTTTAGTTTTTTGCTTTTCTGCATTCTGAGACGTCTGTTGACAGGTTGAAGGATCTTCACCAAAGGTGCACAAAGGAGATGGATGAATACGTTGGTTGCATGTATTACTACACAAATGAATTTGATTTGTGTCGCAAGGAGCAGCAAGCATTTGAGAAAGCATGCCCTTTGGAATGACTGGCAAAAAGAATATGTAATGCCATACAATAATTTAGGCAGCTTGCCTTGAGCAAATACTGTTTTGCATTTGTGTACACTCCACACCCTCCACCCGGGGGGGGGGGGGGCGGCGAAAGGGTTGTTCCTAATATCAATCTTCTCTCGTCGGTGCAACTTACAAAGTTATTTGAGATTTTTCCGCAAGCACAAAAAAAAAAAAAAAAAACAAGTGTCGTACCCTCTCTTATGAAGAATAATAGTTGATGGCTATCAAAATTTCTCAGGACAATTGAATGCTCTTATAATTCTTTTGTTCACAGTTTGCATTTTACTTTATGCCGTTTGAGTATTGGCTTCTGGGCACGGCTTAAGCCCCGATCTTACGGTACCACCAAAAAAATGGTACTAATATAAAGACACTGGTTAGCCTTCAGGTTGACTCTATTGCCATGACTATTCAGCTATTGGACTTATGTATGATACGGGACGTCTGCCGGGATATCAGAGAATGAGGTTTTGCACCACATAGGCCAGAGTTATTTCGAGAAATGGCTTCCGCCGTTATTTAAGGCTAAAGAGTTTCCATATTCCAGTTTGGTTTCCCCAGCCGCCTCAATAAATTAGGATGGGGTTAAATTTATCAGAATGGTATCACATCTATGTGACAGGCCGCTAATAGTGCTGTACAATAGCATTAGAATAGAAAATAAACCCAAAAATAAAAAATTAATAATAATAAGATAATCTTAAATTCTGACAAATTTTTATAATTAAATTTTAAATTTTTATATTATTATTATTATTTTATCTTTCAAATTAATTTTTTTACACATAATTAATAATTTTTATTTGATTAATATATAATATTTAATCATTTGAATCATTTTTTATACAATCAATTTTAAAAACATACAATTCAAGTATAAAAAAAAAAAAAAAATTCAAACTTATAAAAATTCATAAAAGTTTTAAGTCCCTTTTTTGGGATATTCCGGCCAGAGGGAAGTACTCTGCGACAGGCTTTAAGCACAAATTCAGTATTCATCGCTTTATGACTCAAAACCTGGGCGCAGGCTACCCGCAGAGATTTTATGCCGGAACTAGAGACATCTTATTCCCAACAGCCAAAACAACAATAAACATGCTACCGAGCAGAATGCCTCGCTTTAACCAATATGAAAAATACTAAATTCACAGAGATAGTAATATCGGTAACAACTCAAAAGTCAATTAAAACTCAAAAACATATGCTAGCAATATTATCAAAACACACATTCATCATCTGGCTTAACTAATCTCATTGCCTGCTTTCCAACTGGAACTTCATGTGCAGCATAGCAGCATCAGCGAGACCTACAAAAGATTGTGTGAGAATCAGGGAGAACTATACCACCTAAGAGTTCATTAAATTTTTCATTGGGTATTGAAACCATCAAAATAAGTTCACGCTCCCCCAACATACAATCAAGTCCAAAACATATGACCACAAAATAAGGTCAACCCAATATTAAACAGAATCAGTAACATGACTCAATCCCAATCTAAGTTCATTACACGTAACATGCACACTAAACAAATGCAAACATAAATCCCTATATCTGAATTGCATGCACAGATAGATGTTTCCACATTTTAATGGCCTCTTTTTTAAAACTCAAAATATAAGCTCTTGAGCTGCATACTCATAAGATTGAGAGAGAGACCTAGATGGACTGTGACTGATACGTCTTGTACTCCTTGACCTGTCAGATGCGTACTCCCTTTCATCATAGGCATTCCGACCATCCTCCCTAGGACTAGGAGACCTTGGGATTGACCTATTGTCCCTCCCATCATGTGGTGAACGGGACCGTGAAACTGATCTAGATCTTCGTGGGGAGTAATAATCACCCTTCATGTCATGATCCCTGTCATAATAGCAATAAAAGGCAGACATAGAGTTATTTCCAAACCAAAAATGCAATCACCAATAAACCTCAACTGGATACCCAAACAAACTAAAAAATTCCCATGCAGAAGAATTCATAAATAAAGTAATTTCGGCTAATGCTCATCAATTCAGAGAAGCAAAATCATTCTACACAAATTTTTCATGTGCATCTTCAATGAAAATCCAATGTGTCAAAAACATGGCCTTTACCTGCACCTTTTCAGGATTCCTGATCAAAATTATGACAACTGAATCCAAACACTTTCAGAGTTGGGCACTACAAGGATGTACTCGTTGATCAGCGTCTGACGACTTCATAGCTCACTTTGCCTCAACTTTCTAAAAACTCAAATTATCTTTTTCTGGGACATTGCCATATCTCTACCAGTAAAAACTTTGAATAGCTTTCCTTCATTGAAGATTTCTTTCTTTGTCCAACTATAAGCTTTATATCCTTTCTAACTGGACGGTATACGCAAAAACAAGATATCAAACTTAATAAATTACTTTACCAAGAATTACGTCAAAGTTCAGATGGAAGGAGGAAAAGGAATTACTCCTGCAATTTTTATCATCTCTCAGACCTAGTTTAGCTATCAGTTCATTCAACCATAAGCAACACCAGAAACAAAATGTCCCTGTAGAGGAAAGCCACAGCTAGTTGTAGCTAATAGCTGATCAGGTGACACAAAGATAACACACATGAAGAAGCTCTCATTGGGAGAAAGCACGTTCCTCATCACTCTATGAACTCTCTTGTCGTTAATCATTATTAATCCAGGAAGTTCTTACAGTCTCCTTTTCACTCTACTATCTGCTGCATAAACAATGCACCAGTAGCTAAAATTCAAACTCAATTCTACATGTGCAATATTGTGCCTGATACACAACAATTGCCCACGCATGGAAGTTCATTTTTAAGCAGCACAAGGCCAGCCATCATTATGATAAACTGAGCAATGTGTTCATATACTTCATGGAACAGTATTGTGATCCATCTACTTCACAATAAATGGTAGAACACTTCTTGAACCTCGACGGCTTATCAAGGAAAAATGCACTTTTACACCACAATCAAACTTTTTCTACTAAAAGTAATAATTTGCTTTCAAACAAAATGTGTAAGTTCAAACATTATGTTACGCATCCAAGAAAAAATCATGAAAATCAGCAGTTATTTTTCCCCCACTAGAGCAAAATTGCAAAACCATAGTAATTTTGTAGTCTGTGAAGTCCTGTATAACTCATGGACACATGATAGCATCTTGGTCTTGGAGGCCAGAATCATTCCATAATTTGTTTTTGACAGTAGAAAGACAGGTTCTAAGACACTATACCAACCTCACTTGAAATCAAAATAGGACTCAACTAAAATGGCACCATTAGCAAACAAAACTAGGAAATAACTAGGGAAACCATGAAATTTGGATATCAAGAAATTCATTTTAGTAGAGTATGTGAAACAGACTACTTTGTTAAATAAAACCAGACCTTGAATCATGTCTAGCACGAGAAGGTGAGCGTGAATAAGCTGCCACAAAAAAGGAGATAAAATTCAGCTCGGTAGCACCAAAGAAGAAAATTCTCCTTGCTAGTTTCCCTATTATTAACAGCTTAATATTTAACCACAAAAACTAAAAGTGACATGAGAAACATTAGAAATATGCACAAGTGAGCTAACACTGACAACGATATCTTCGCCTTGGAGACCTCAGTGGTGTCCTCTCTCTGTAGCTGTGTCCATATCGACCACTTAGCATAGATATCCAAAAGGATAACCAATATCAGAATTAAGTTTTCATCAGCAATGAAAAGGAAAAAAAATACACAACCGCATACCTTATGCGGGCAGTAGAGCGCATTTCTCCAGGAGTTTTCCTGTTCTCCTCAGCAAACACAATTCTGATCTCTCTCCCACCAATGACTCTATGATTCATGTGCTGCTTTGCTTCTGCAGCATCTTCAGCATAACGATATTTCACAAACCCGAAACCTCTTGGTTCCCTGTTATTTGACATCACAGCACCAAAATAGTTAGTTGCAACATACATCCTACTAATCTATAGAGTGAAGAAAAATATGAGAAGAACAAGAAACACATTCAGCAAGATGATAAACATGCTAGACCATTCTTATCCAACAAAAATCTGTGTCACTCACCAAGAGAAGGAACATTTCTCATATCCATGGATGTCAACTATCTCATTTAAGTTATTTTCCAATTCTCTACACATTCAAAAAGTCCTCCATCTAAAGCCATTTTCCATTGATCCATCCACTTTCATAAAATTATACATATAATTGTAGGTTACTGCATTGTAGCTGCTGTTAGTATAAAGGACACTGACTATCACGTATCCTTGATGCAATCATTTACTTCAGAAAATGTTTTAGAATTTTTTTTCTCTGCACATGTAATCAAAATAGAACAGTAGCCAAAGAATGTTCAGATATAAACAAAAGGTTGCTTTAAGGAGCAGACATTTTCTAATGTATCTGACATGATACTTCATGGCAAAATATCAAGGAGAACCAAGTAATTATTGCTGTAGTGAACAATTAGCACATAGATAATGACATAATATAATACTTAGAAGACTCAAAATAAACACAAAATGCACAACAGAGCTCAAAGGCAAGTGCATCAATATAACAGAAGAAGAAAGTCTACCCAGTATAGTAATTTTTAGGCAGATACACATCCTTCACAGGACCATATCTCTGGAACGGACCCCTAAGATCTTCAGGCCTGCACAACACCATCGGAATTCAGGCAAATAAAGCGGGACCGAAAAAAAAAAAAGCACTCACAAACAGAAAACGAAACACAATTCAGAAGGATAGGACTTTAGTGATGGGATTCGCGGTTCAAATTATTAACTAAAACAGAACATTATTGTAATTAACAAAGAAATTTCAAGCTACTTTAAAACCACAACCAAGAAAATTTAACCACTCATAACCCGAATACACATCATTTATAAATGAAAAAGAATAACTATGGATATACGGGAGAGATAATTAGAGAAAGAGACCTGGCGTCGAGAGGTAGATTCCGAATGAGCAAGCCAGAAGGAGCAGGAGAGCGACGGTAACGTCGAGAGCGGCTGTCGCGGTAGCGAGGTTCGTCGTCGTAGTATCGCTTTCGGGAACGGGGAGGAGATCTGCTGCGGCTACGGGAACTGTAGCTCCTACTCCGGCTCCGGTATCGTGCCATTGCATCCGTTGGCGGTGAAAACCCTGTTACATAGAATACGTAAAACCCTAACCCTAGGGGAACTTTCGGCAACCGACGGACACAAATAGATGCTTATTAATTTTTTTATTAAAAAAATTATTTTCCCTATCGACGGCTGCTCATTCCGTTTATATGCTCTCATATTGTAACATTATTTGTCGTTAGGAAAGACAAACATGGTACATAGCATGCAATTAACTCTCATATTATAATTTTATAAAATTGTGTGATTTAAAATATTTTATATATATTTATTTATAGCATATTATCAAAAAATTTGTCAATTTGTAAAACATGCAATAACAAAAAACCATCGTCATGGTTTCTGCTCGGTCATTGTCCTTGGCTATCGAACCACTACTTCTAGGGAGAAACTAAAAAAAAAAAAACAAAATTGCAAGGATAATATTTGTACTCTTTGTCTGATGCTGGGGACCACCATTTCTCTCGAAATAAAATATCTCGATTTCCTATTCCTTTCTTTCTTGTTTTTATCTTTTCCTCCAATTGATTTTGTAAGTAATTTTTTTTTTTTCTTTTTTTCTGTCCAGTGGGTTTCTCGTTGACAAATTACTCAGATTTTATTAAGGATGCGAACGGTTAATATTAAAACGCAATTACTTTTGAATGAATTATTAAGAAAAAAAAAAAAAAAAAAGAAAAAACACAAACATTCGAAACTAAATGAGATTTGCTTGTCACAATATCCCACGCTTCACAAGTCGATCCAGTGGATAGAACGCAATTTAATCGAATAGTGCAGGCAGAACATATTCAGAGGCATCGCGAAAAAGGTCATTTGAAGACTCTCCAATATACAGAACCAACCTTTATGTCATTAGACTCTAATTGAACTTGATCGCTTTTTAGAACTTCTAACAAGTCACGTATTTATTACTAGATTTAGACAGGAAACCTGCTTTTCCGCATCTCTGCTTTTTCATATATATATATATATATATATATATATATATATATATGGAAAATAGCGTAAAAGGAGAGGTAAAAAGGGTAAATCCTGAAGGCTGCGAGTCAATATAATGTGGTGTAAAGTAGCAAAGTCCGAGTTGGCAAACTTTTCTCCTCAAGATCTCTCTGGTTCAATTGGGGGCAAATGGCCTAGATTGCGGTTTTGTGGTTAGAAAGATCTGGTCAAGGAATAATTTTTACGACGCGGTTCATATTATTTATTTAGTTATTTATATTAAAAAAAATTGGAAATATTACTATCAAAAATTAATAGACATGTATTCCTTCCTTGGATTGAGAGGGAGAGTTACTCTTTTCCAGTTGAGGCAACGGACTTTCCTTTTGTTTATGCGACTAGTCTGGGAATCAAAGGCAGTACGGACCTTTGATCACTATTAATTACTATAAACCGACCCGTTGCAACGACTGCCAATTGCCGTAACGTGGCACTGGCATTTAATAAAATTGGGCGACGGGTGTGAACTTTGACAGCAGCTCAAAAGAAGCCAGTTCGTGTGCCCTCGCCATGCTCGCGCTCGTCTTAAAATTGAGCTTTGTAAGAAAGATAGTCCGCTAATACTTTATCGGTGGGACCCAAGTTCATGGCAACATAATTAACAACTTTGGCGTCAGTTTCCTTTTGACAAAGATGCTTCAACTTCCAACTCCAACTCGCCTTGTCCTCACTCCACGCGATCAGTCACCCCCCCCCCCACCCCACCCGTCCCGTTTCCCTTTCCTTCTTCTCCACATTCAACGACTGGAACGTGATTGGTCGTTTTTCCTACCCTTGAGCTGTACCATAATTGAAAAGAAGAAAAAACACTTAACATCGCTTAAAAATCAAGTAAAATGTGGTTAATTTGCATAATTTATTATTATCAAGTTATTTCCTAAATATTATTATTTACATTTTTTTTTAGTAAATTTATAACAGTAAAATTACCGTAACTTTTAATTCTATTATATTAACTAGATTATTTAATTCCACCCATATTGATTAAGAGTGTAATCTTATGGGTTTGTCACGAGATACTTCATGCACGTGCTCCCGAAGTTCTGGCCAAACATAAATCTAAAACTAAACATGATTTTAACTGAGTTAATTCAATTAATGTAAAAATTGGGTGACCCAAACTGATAATAATTTGGCTCAATATGACTTAAATTCCGAATAATTTGATTATTTTAAATAATTTAAATTTTAGTAATATGAATCGGAGTAATCCATATAATATAATGACACCAAGCTTAAACCCGACTCATTAGGCTTATTTTTTCTGTCAATATTTTTTTTGATAGTTAAAATGAAAAAAATAGTATTAATGTCTTATAGTTTCATTAGGAAAAATATTTTAAATTTATATTGTACTATAAATTGATTTATCATATTAAACTTATAAAAATTAATAATTGCTCTCATAGAAATACAAACGTTAACATATTTTTCACAAAAATTTAAATTTATAATTATAAAATACGAATAAAATTTTTTAATTATTGAACCGCAACGTGTGGGATACTTCACCGCCGATAAACGGTCTTATCGTCTAGAACAGGCAAGTTTTGAAAATAAGCCTAAAAATAATGTGAGATGTTCATTTAATGCACGCGGTCTGCTCGTATCGTCCTATGCTCCCGTAGATGCGACCTAAAATAAGGGAATGTGGGTGACCACCGCCGGGCACTGGCGGCGCGTGTTTTTTGAAGCGCGTGGACTTTCCCACCTCGGCTTAATAACCATTCATTATCCATGTCGCCACCCTAGCCTCATTTTTTCCAAACTAAAACAAAGGAAAATAAAAAATAATATCGTTAAGGTAAAAAAAATTATAACATCAGCGAATTGGATTTCGATTCACCACCTAACCCAAAAATCTCGGACCCGAAGCTCCAACCAAAACCACCCGCCCATCCACCGAACCAACAACCAACTCTCTCTTGTCCTTTTCTTTTCCTTTGTAAGGCACCTCAAAGAATCGAAATCTAAAATATTGTAGTATATTGGGGGGCTTTGCTTTCCACCATGGAACAAGTCTCTCCGCCGGATGTGGGTCAAAGTTCAAACCAAAACGGCATGGAAATTCACGCGCCGCCTGTAGCCGAAGATCCTGCCTCCTCTGCCCTCTGGGACTGGGGCGATTTCCTGGACTTCACAGTAGACGATCAGTTCCCAATCTCATTCGGCGGCTCCGTTGACCAGGCTCCAACCACCCCTCATCAACCGGATGTCACTCCGACGGAAGCGGCGACTACTTTGGTTACGGAACGGGTCAGGAAGCGGGACCCGAGGTTGATCTGTTCCAATTTCTTGGCCGGTCGGGTCCCTTGCGCCTGTCCGGAGATCGACGAGAAGTTGCTGGAGGAAGAGGAGCCCGGGAAGAAGCGGGTGCGGATGAATCGAAATATTGGCTCGGCTGTTATCCGGTGCCAAGTGCCTGGTTGTGAGACGGATATTAGTGAACTTAAAGGGTATCACAAGAGACATAGGGTTTGCTTGCGTTGCGCCAACGCGAGTTCCGTCACTGTCGATGGAGCAACCAAGAGATACTGTCAGCAGTGTGGCAAGTAAAGCTCTATTCGGTCTTTCTTTCCAAGTTTTTCTAGATTTGAAGCTGAGTTGTAGTTGGATATAATTTGCCTGGTAGTTTAGAATAGTGAGATTTGACTGTCTATGTGACTTGGAGTTGTGGTCTTTCATGCTGTCTTAATTTGTTATCTTTTTGTCGTTTTTTTTTTTTTGTTTTTTTCTACGGCAGGTTTCATGTGTTGTCGGATTTTGATGAAGGCAAACGCAGTTGTCGAAGGAAATTGGAGCGTCACAACAATAGAAGGCGAAGGAAGGCTCATGAACCTCGTAGGGCCTGTGATAATGAAAATCAGGGGAACTTGCAGAGCAAGGAGAATGCATGTGATCTTGAAGCTGGAAAAGGTTGCATTGCAAAGTTGGAGTCAAGTTACTTAAGAGTTTTTGTGTGGGCCTTATGCAGTTTTCTTTGTTGCAGAGAATCTAGTAGTTGTGAAAGACACATCGTTTGAGTCTGAAGATGGGCATATGTCCTCCCTGCAATCTGATCCTAATTCTCAGCATCTTAATAGTGATAGCGGTTTGTCTTTCGGGGCTTCTGGTGAAACCCAAATGGATGCTGGAAGAGAGGATACAAAATGTTCACATTCACCCTCCTATCGTGACAACAAGAGTGCTTATTCATCTGCGGTGGGTCTCCACTTATTCTCTGAATTCTGTATATGCTGCATTGCTTGTTTGCTTTTGTATTTGATGAAAACTTATGTGAGAATTTCCTGTAGTGCCCAACAGGTCGGATCTCATTCAAGCTTTATGATTGGAATCCAGCAGAATTCCCTAGAAGGCTCCGACACCAAGTATTTTAAAGAATTACTATTACAGTTTAGTATTTGGGAGAGAGCAATTTTTCGTGTGCTCATGGATATTCAGACTTGGCTGATATGTAGTTTTCTGCATTCACAGATATTCCAGTGGTTGGCCAATATGCCTGTTGAGCTGGAGGGATACATTCGCCCTGGGTGTACAATTTTGACTGCATTTATTGCCATGCCATCTTCCATGTGGGGAAAGGTAATGTTTCACCAAGATCTGGCTTCTTATGAATCTAATGAATTGGATGTAGTTGATTAAATCTCAGACTGCACCAATATTGGCTGTTGCATATAAGGGTAATTGTTATTTGTGGTTGTGGGTCCAATTCACCATAAAGATAGATGTCTGGTCAGTTAAGAAAATTTTATGAAAGCTTCATTGTAAATACCTGCATTTGTGAATCAACCTGATGAAACTCTCTCGTTCTTATTTCAGATTCTGATTAAGGAATGAAGCCTTTAATCTCTTTAATTTTTTTTAAAGATTTCCTGAAAATTTTAATTTCACCTATCCTTTTCATCCTAGTCTTTTGAAGAAATTGGTAATAAGAAGAATCTAATAATATGTTTCTCTGGCATATGCCACTTTTGCACTTTCATTTGGTCTCAATATGGTTAACCCAATTTTTTGGCTTCAGGCCAGTTAGATAGGTTGCAAATTTTACATCATGTGGATGACCAATTGCATATAAATAGATTATAGGTACAGAACTCCTAACATTGATTATCCATCCAGTGGCTGTAGCTTGACAATTTTTTGTAAAGATTTTAGTTAGCCTTTTTGCATTGAAGTGATGACTGCCCAAGCATCATTGTCAATGGCCAATAACTTGCACTAGGAGTTTTTCTTCGAATCTGCAAAATTTGATTTCATCCTCTTTTTGGGTTGAGCAGTTATATGGGGATCCCATTTCATATTTGCATGATCTTCTCATTGTTCCTGGAAGGATGCTGTCCAAAAGAGGCCCTATGCTGATTTATCTTAATAACATGATATTTCGTGTTACAAGAGGTAAGATAGTGGGCTGAACCTGATGTTTCCAAAAGCAAAATTTGACCTGGTCAATTTCATTGTTTGATTATTAACATTTTGGGGGGTACAGATGGAGCTGCTGTGATAAAACTCAGCATGAAGGGACAGGTTCCAAGACTTCACTATGTCCATCCTACATGTTTTGAGGCTGGCAAGCCTATAGAGTTTATTGCTTGCGGCAGTAATCTGTTGCAGACCAGGTTTCGGTATGTGTAGTTGTGAGAAATTTATGTAGAAAGCCTAATGCAGATGTTTGTTTTTATATCTGATCAGTTTTGTTTCAGTCTTATCTGTCATTTGAAAAGTTATAATTCCAGAAGTTCATTGGTCTTTTGCTGTTGTGTCTCAGGATGCATTTAAGGAGATGGAGTTAATTGGATGCTATATTTGCTAATATCACACTAGTTGTTGCCTAATTTGTAATATAATTTTTGACCATGTGCACAACTTTAGCCTTTTGGATTAGCACATAAAATAGCAGATCTCTATTAGTGAGGCACAGAATATTTCAGTTGTGCATTGGTTGTTCTTAATTCTCTTATTGATTACAAGGCATTCTCTCTCTAAACAATGAAAATGGTTCCTTGCATCAAATTGCTCACCTAAATTATTGCCAAGTTTATTATATTGGTCCAAAAAGAATCTTGTATCAGTTGCCACATCTGCGCAATATGCAGATGATGCTTGGAGATCAGTCAAATTTTTGACATTCAAATTCAGAAGAATTGTGTTTAAATATCATCTTGAGATTAGCTTGTAGGAAGCAAAGGGCTTTTCACGCATGAAACTTTATTCTTTTCATATAGCTTGTTTGTCATAAGAAGCCATATTGTTTTCTCAACCTGTCTTGCTGATTACTTCCCAGTCACTTTCACAGTTAGTTGATTTGACAGTGCTGTTGGTTTTGACTTTAATATATGGTAACATATGAGGTTCTTTCTCCCAGTCCTACTGCTCCTGTTACTGAAATGAATGCCATATTTTCTTTGCTGTTCGACTAAATGAGCCCTAAAATTTACATGTAGTTGCTGTTCTTAAGACTTATACATGCATCCTTCATGTTGTAAGACTTGAGACATTCAATTAATATTGCACAAAAACAATAGGTCCATCTTTGTTGGTCAGCTTAAAGTCAAGTGGATATAAATGCATGGCAGCACAGTTGTCTTCAACATCTCTGGTGTTGTGATGTAAGATTCCTTTGTTTGGAAACTTACTAGCCAGATAACATGGACTAAGTTTTCCTGTTGACAAGTGTATCATTAATCTTGCAATCCTAATATGTGTTAACAAGTGCATTTAAGCACAAGCCAGAGAATGGAATAATGTTCGCTTGACTTTTCTAATGCCTTACATTTATTAACTTCATTCAAATAACTATTTCTTTATGACTTCTAAGTAGTTCTTTCTGTTTAGTTTTCTTCTTTTTGTTCTTGCTTGGAGACTTGAAACCTTACATTCTGATGATGTGAAATGTAATGAAGATCTTAATGATGGCAGGTTTCTGGTATCATTTGGTGGGAAGTACCTGACATGTGATTACTGTGTTGCTTTACCATTTGCTCAAGTGGAAGGAGGCTCTAGTCTTGATCATCAGCTGTACAAGATACATATCCGTCATAGTGAACCAAATCTTGTTGGTCCTGCATTTATTGAGGTATGTAGGCGGCATACTGTTTTGTTATTCTTCATCTATATAGATTTCATTGCATGTTGGCCCCATTTTACGACTGTGAAGTTGTGCCTGGCATTTTCCTAGGCATTTTATTCTTAATGGCTGCAGATGATTTTTGCAGGTTGAGAATGAGAGTGGCTTGTCAAACTTTCTTCCCATACTTATTGCAGACAGAGAAATTTGTCATGAGATGAGAAAATTTCAGCAGACATTTAAAGCATCTAATTTGTCAATTGCTAGACAGTGTGAAGCTTCTTCATTGAGACAAATGACATTTTCAGAACTTCTCCTGGATATAGCATGGTCACTGAAGAATCCTTGTGAAAATTTTCAACCATTTATGACTCTTTTGTGGAATAAAAGGCTTAATGCCTTACTGGACTTTTCGCTACGCCATGGTTTGACTACCATTTTGGATAGAATTCATCAAAATCTGAGAATCACAATGGATAAATCAGGGGTAAACAATTTGATGAATGGAAATGGTGACGCAGATATGAGGCAATTACAGGAGTGCATTGATTATTCCATTGATGCTCTTCATAAAAAAGGATATAGAAGCAAAGATTTGGCCTTCCAGTTGGAATACATCATGCAGGAAGGGGACGTTATTTCTGATAGCTGCTCTGGAAGTGATGTGTCATCGGTTCCTACATTCAGCAGTGAGGTGAGAATGCCTGCTTTCTGGAGTTATAGTTTCTTCACGTGTTCAGTTATCGTTGGAATTGAGAAGCTAAGCCAACATGTCATTGAGTTTTGCTGTTTCTTTCTATGATTGCAATACTGCTCTTTCCTCAGTCTTCCACTTCCACACCCATGGGTGCTATACCTGGGAAACCTTTAGCATTCCATTGATGCTCTCCACCCTTGTTTTCACTTCAAACCACAGTAAAGCAATGATCCTGTAATATCAAAGCCTGCCCAGTCACCCTTCATTGTGCTACACACACATATATATCTTCTTCTTTGTTTATTAAGGCTTGCTATATATTTTTCAGGATTTGGAAGTAGCAGCAAGATCAGTTACTATTTTTGAAAGTGAAGATGTTCCCCTTTTGAGTAAAGAGGTTGTCACAAACATAGATCTTGTCAAACAAAGGCCAACCAATCTGTATAGTTGTATTTTTTCTCGCGGAGTATCTAGCTCCACTTTCTTTTTGATTTCTGCCTTTGCTGTTTGCCTAGTGGTTTGTTCTCTTATTCTCCACCCTCACGAGGTTGGAAAATTTGCAGTATCTATTCGGAGGTGTTTGACTGACAGTTTTTGAAATGCTGGAATGAGCCTGTGAGTGAAAGTGTCACCTATGGATATTGCTTGCAAGTTGCTGCATTCCTTTCCTCTGAATCGGGCCAAGGTATCAATACCTTGAGCTTGGTAAGTCTTAACATCCTACTTCTAACGTCTGAATGCTGGATTGCCTCCAGTGCTCATGAGAAGTGCCTGTGCTCGTGCACTCGTGGGAAGAGGAGCTATCTGCGATGGCACTAGAAATTCAAGTTAAATATTTTTTGTATCAGTTGCCAGGAAAATTGTTTCTAAGCATGTCAAAAGATTCTTACAACAACTGTCTTCCTTGGTTGTAACTCCCGACAAAGGCTTTTGACCTGAAGCTTTAGTTTGATGTATCTTCCTGTTCTAGTGTAGGAGATGTTCATAATGCAATGGAACGATTAGAAGCTTGTTCATGTCTGCCTGTATCTGCCACTAGCTGAGCTCAAGTAATACTTTATTAATTTAGACGAGACAAATATAAATGATTGATGTTGTTTTTTTTTTTTTTAATAAGATTTGTAGAAACTAAGGGATTAAATTATAGATATATTTTTTTGTTTTTATAAATTTTATGTTTTCTGAAAAAATTAATTTTTTAATTAATTTTTTTTTTAAATAGAGATATGTCCAAGAAAAAGAAAAAAAAAAAAAAAAAAAAGAATATTAAAAAGCTAGCCATAGGGGCCATGCAAGGTAGACGAGATTCTAGTTGGCGCATAATGCTGCTTATGAAATCTCCAATCAAGTAAAAATGTCATGAAAATGCAAAATTTGTTGATCAATCAGCAGCTTGATTTCCCTTTTTTATGGATAATGGGACACCTTTACAGACCAACTTTCTATCGAAATTCCAAAGTGACTTTAGAATCTATTTCCACCCACACTTTTATGAAGCCTAACCCTTTAAAATACCCCCATGGTTCCGCTGAAATGGAAGAACATACTCCAAGCAAAATGTCTTATTCATGCTCTTTTGTGATTAGGCACCATTAGAATTTCAAAGATCAACCTTATAATTAAAAAAATCTTACAACTTTTTTTTTTTTTTGAAACTTTATATATAAGTTGTGTAGTTAAAAAAAATTTGTATTAAAAAAAAAAAAAGGAAAAGTAGATAAAATATAAGTAAAAATAACTTATCAACTAAATAATTTAAAAATTTGAGTTAAATTATAATATAAAATACACAAATTTATGTCTTATCCGAATCACCGCGAGCCTCACTTGACTCAATCTTCCTCAAGTACCAACCTGTTGGTTCCATTCAACGCGGTTTATTCTGCATTCCTTCCCCTCGACATTCGGCATACATTTTGAGAACTAATTGATGGCTTACACCGTCCATTGGTGTGATTGGAAAAAATTTGCGGATTGGGCCAATTCCGTTTCCACCAGCAGCCTAGCCCAAACATCGCAAGAGCAGTCCTCCAAGCTCATTCTGCCAAGCACACCAGAGATGTTACCCTGTAACAATTCTTGCAAGCTGCAATTGAAAAAGCTAATCTTCCAGACCCAGAAACAAACAAACAAACAGCTAAAGCCAATCTTCATGGCTGGTGGCAAGAGGCTACCCCAAAAATGTGCAGCTCCTTTACAATCCCTCAATAGATGCAATATACTTTTCCGATGTGTACTGCAAAGAGGGCAATTACTACTAGTTGGCGTGAGCCCCATTTTCCACCTCTCTAAATTGGTCGTCAATCGGCCCTGTGCCGCCTTCCAAACGAGACATTTAACAACAAGCTCAAGCACTTTCATTTTCCAAATCGGGGAACTTTTATTTCTCCAATGGGACGTCTTATGAAGAATTGACGTATGGTAGACATTAGTTCATGGAAAATATTACATTATATGATAATAATTACTAAACACATAGTTTTAACAATAATAATTAAAAAAATTAATAAAGACCATACCGCATCACCTTTATTTTATAAGAGAAAACTCGCATTCGTTTAATAAAACAGCCCATTAACATTTGGATTGCTGCTGGTTCTGACTCAGGCTGACATGATAAGGTTAGAATTGAGGCATGTTCCAGTCAATTGCTGGCATGCACGGCGTGGGTCTCCGCGTTCCCTGAAGTGTCTTCGACTTAGCTGTGCCCTGTGGCCTCGATAGTGAGAATCGAATTAATCCCACCATAAATATATTTTAGCTGAGTCAGGTACAGCTAGTTGCTAGTTGGTGACTCATCGAGCCATTTATTTTTCACACTGACTTGGGGACAAATGCCTCTCTTGTCAGTATAGCTGGTTCCGAAAAAACAGGATGTATAGGCTGCGCTTTTAAATGAATCTTAAGAAGTAGGTAACATGAGTTACCTGTTTGGTTGATTAAAGAAAAACTCTAGTAGAATGGCCATTTGAAGAACTAAATATTGGCTGTAGATATCATTTGATTTCCATAAGTCTAGGTTTAGGCATAATAATACGTAAAGTGAGCTAATGTTAAAAAAAAAAAAAAAAATTGTATTATTTTGTTAATTATATTTAGTTGTATTATCGCTTTTATACCCGTGCCTAGAGTTACTTTCTTACTATTAAACTCATAGGTGGCGGATTAATTGCCAATTTGGATTTATATTTTGGGGATTTTTTTTTTTTTTCTTTTTAGGAAGAAACCTCTTAACCATTATTTTCCATTGATTATATTGCTTAGCTTACGACTGGCTGATATTTCCATTGATTATAGCCTAACACCATGGGTTTAATGGTCATTTTGGATATGAAGCCAAGTGAAGTGACCCCAAAAGAAACTATTGTCTACAAGGTAGGCAAGTGTTTCTGGTTGTGAGGCAAACACGGATATAAAAAGTGATGAAGCAAACCAGAATGGGAATAGAAGAAGCAAAAAAAAGGACCTGTAGACATGCATAATCCCCCTTCTGAATAGCATCAAACCGAGTAACAGAAAACATTTAATTAAGAGTTCGCAAGCAGCAAATGATTAGACACTACTCTTTGACACTGGGTAAAGCATCTTCAATTTGAATTTTTTGAAAAATTACTACACCTAAAACCTTAAACAATTACTTTATAGATGTAAATTCAACATTTCTATCCCAACATAGATATCCACAAATACTCTTAGGCCATATTGTAAAAACCGAAAATTTGACCAAATGGGTGTGGGAATGTGGGCCAAATAGCAATTGAGATTTGTAAGGAAGAATCACTTCGTGGCTGTATGCCAAAGCAATTATGCTCGTTAAGAACTATAAAGATTAAATGTCAAGAATTACTGCACAATTCAAAGAAAAACATGAAATAACTAATCCACTTCTACGATGTCCCTTGCAAAGCTAAAATTATAAATTGAGTACATGAAGGTGAGATTTTTTATTTGTGGATCATACAAAACATATTTAAAAAAAAAAAAAAAACTAAATTAATAACTGAAAAAAAAAATAGTATCTCATGCAAAACATAGATTAATATGACAAGAACTAAACCCAATTCTAGGAAAGCTAAAAGTCGAGGATACAGCTATTGATGATTTTGTAGACAATGTTATTAATGGAAAGAAGTTTGCGAGTGACCTGCACGTATGATAAAACTATTGCTATCCCCAGCAAGCCAACAAGATTGGCAAGCAGAATGTTGAGAATGAAAGGAAGAGAATCATCAATTGTATAGAGATGGGAAGATAACCTATGGAGAAAGATGAGTTATTTTCAACGGTAAAACATCACTGACATTATCGATAGGACGTCATTTCTTTCTAATCTGTCGAGTGTTCTTCCACCAGGTGTTTGATCAAAAAATTGTACAGGTGCATCAACAAGCTTTTTAAGCAATGCATTGTACACCTGAACTGCAGCGCCCAAGCCACCAGATGCGAATGAGAATGCCCTTACCAATGTTGAAAAGGAATTTATGGTACAAAAGAAGAAGAGTACAACCTGCAACATCAAATACCAAGTCAATGACACAAGATCCCAACAAGAAGTTCCCGCGCCTTTGTATCTTAATCTGGTAAAAGAATATAAGAACCATCTGAATGGGAAAGAAATACAGGAGTGTCATACTGTACCCTTGTTAACCCAAAGAACAAGGAAAAGCTAACCACATTATTCAAAAGCTTCTTAAAACTTAAATTCGCCTAAAGAAAAAATAATAGTAAATACAACATTACACAGCATTTCCCTAGTTTTAAGAGCAATATTGGTGCAAGTTAGATAACACAAGAGATAAAAATGGCAAAAAAAAAGAAAGCCTCAATAATAGTAGTAATTTTCATATAATTTTTACTGCCGAACTGCCTGAGAATCTAATAATTGGATAGACTTAACTTATATCAATATCAGCAGCAAAACGAAGTCATGCATCATAGCCAGGTTGACAAGTTTTGGACTGACTTTGAGAAGCAGGGGAACCATAAAAGGAACAAGTCCAGTTACTAACATTTCGGTTCTGACAGCCTGGTTTGGTTTAGTTATGAGAAGAAAATACACTGCCTGACGTAGGATGTGATAAAGAAATAGAGGAAGTTTGGGTGAGAAGGGAAGAAAGGGGAGAAAACTCAACAAAATCCAAACGTGAATATTTTACTGCAAGGGGAGCTCAGCATTCACCAATTTTTAAATCAACTGTATTTAGGAATATACAATCAACATGACCACACAGAATCTAGTAACCCGATATAAAAATGTGCAGGGATTCATCTGACTGCTTCTCGTTGTATCAACCCAATAGGAAAGCCACCCGTCATTTCCATTACGAGAAGCTTGCATTAGAAGGGCTGAGATGCATATTGTAACCGTGATGAACCATCCAGAGAATACAGTGTATTTCCTGCAAATATTGTTAACATCAGCCACCAACTTTCTCGCATTTTAAAATATACAAACCTCATGCAAGCTATGATGCATTAAGTGGCAAAAGCTTTTACTTACTTGCAAATGTGAAAATCAACTCTCCCTTTTTCCCTCAGCTCCACTTCAACCATCTCTTGTGGTTCCTCTTGAACAATGGTTTCTATCTCCAGAAGACTTTGTCCGTCTTCAAGAGTATTCATGCTAGGTTTTTGTCCTTGAACATGGAATAAAGTATCACATACATTTTGATGAGACAGCACAGAATATGATGAAAATGCCAAGTCAACTGAATTTCCCATCCACTTCACATGTCCCTTGTCCATTACAATAACTATATTAGCAGAAGATATTGCTTGCAAAGATTGAAAGGCAATTTAAATTCATTTTTAAGTGAGTAGTCTATAATCATAAGATCATCTATAATCATATGGACTACAACCTCAACAAGATCAAATTTAGTCCACCAAGACTATTACCAAGCAGATACAAAAGGAAAAGGATATTTACAAAAAACTAATGAATGTTTGATGTTACAGCGCTAGCTGAAACTTGATTAGAAGAATTCAGTACTGAAAAATCATGCAGCAAAAAGGGGAGGGTTTCAACGAATTTGCTTCTTTTTCAAAAGCTTCATCTCATAAGTTATTCCTAAAGATAGCGAAGTTGGGTAGCCCACCGTTGGCTAATCCACTTCTCTCTCTCTTTGCCAACATCCAGATCCTCAGTAATCAGATTTTCTTTTGTGTACGTCAGAATTAGCAATGTTTAGCAGGAGAAACTGGGTGTAATGAGTATTCCAGGCAACGGATCTATTCCAACAGGAATAAGAATCTTATAATTTGGATCAATGCAACAGGCCAATTTCCTCCAGAAATTGACAATTTTATGGTTTTAAATGAGAGGAACTTGCTTTGAGGCTTGATGAAACATACCTAATTGTTTGATACCTCTTGTTCTATCCATCCTTTCATTATCCTATATCTTCTTCATCTTCTTTGCTGCTTCTCACAGCAGATGGGTGCAAAAGCAATCCAAAAATGAATGTAAACTCATTTTGGAACTAAAAAACTAAAAGACAGGCACCACAATATTAGCTGCTCATTAAAAGACTAATTATACTAGTTATCCAGAATCATCTGGTTTCACAGCTGACATATCTCTGATAGATGTCATACCTGCAATATTCCTTTTAAATTTTCTATTGCTTTTACATTGATGAAAAAAGGAGCATTACATGCATACAAAAGCATGTAAGCTAAATTGCAAGATGAGGAACTGTTAAGGTATAATTGTTTTTTCTATAAACTAATTTTTAATTTTAATAAATATTAAAATAACTTTCTCTTTTTAAAATTTTTTGATATTATTTTTGTTGGTAGATTGCATTAGTTTGGAATCCAACAGAGAAGCAGGTGACTTCAAGGGTGTAGTTTTTTATTTTTTAAAAAAACAAAAAAATTGTTCAATTGCTGTATTTCTGTTGGTCACTTCTATGCAAATGTGTGTTTGCAAGCATAAATTCATCATGTCACAGTGACTCCCTTGCACTTGTGAATGCACATTTTGTTTCTGTTTCTTTCTAATTTCGCTAGTCTCTAATGAAAATTAGCTCACGGTTGTAATAGCAAAGTGAGCTGGTGGAGGGTCAGGCCTACATTGTAGGACTTTTTACCTGTGAACTCTGATTCAAATATGCTCTACTTGCAAGCGAGAGGGCCTACAGCCAAGTGGCAAGCCCTATCTTCCTTGGAGATGCAACGCTTTCAGTAAGTCTCTTTGTACTTTATCTGTTAACATAGCAGTATAATCTAATTAACATTTGTTCTCTGCAGGCCCTTTTTTAATCCTCGGTCATCTGCCTCACTGTCAAACTTGGGAGAAGTCCCTCTTTGCAGGTGGAATTGCACACCTTAGCCTTTTTAGTCCCTTTCATCTTTCTTTATTTCTTTTTTCCCCATCTTCTAAGAATATATGAGGTCACTCATTGATTTGTGGATATAAAGCGAATTTGATATTGCTGCCTTTGTTGTGTACGTGGGAGAACTTTATATGGCCAAGCAGCAGAAGAAACAGTGGGTGTTGGTGACAGATAACTCAATCTCCATGTTGCAATCAGAAGAGATATGAAATTCTTTACTTGCCATCAGCGTCTGCTCACCATGCATGGATAAAGATGGATGCTCACCAGTCAACTCTAATCTCACAGGATCAATGGTGAGTTCAGCTCATAATGCAGATTACTTCATGGTGAACATGTCCGTCAGGGACATGAACTTTCTATTTTTAAGATATTAGGACATATCTATCTTATAGCCACTCGATGCATCCTTCCTGACAATAGCAAGTTGGTTCAATTCTAGGATACCCAGAATTCAGGTTGAGTTGAACTTATCATGCAGTAATGCATTATCCCATTTTCTCAGAAACTAAACATCCACTTGTATACAATATCAAAGAATTTCTTCATGACTAGGGGAATCAATTAATAATGCCTGATCGAATTGAGATACAATCAACTTTGCTACCGTACTTATCTACTCTGTTCCATTGGTAACTAAGTTATGACCTTGCCCAGTCAATTTTGATTATTCTAAAAACTTGGTGAGGCCGTTTCCTGTTTTGCAATGCACTTGTAACAACTGTTCTTAATCTTTCATCTTGGATGTCATATGCCAGCTTGTATAAATCATATCTTGTAAATATTACATTTGGATGCAATTTATTTTCCATTTGTTGGAAATGATAATTAACTTTTTCACTTCAGAGGTTTCCCACACTCCCATGTTCCTTCCTAAAGGGTCTCAAATATGATCTTTGTAGGTTGGCTTCTTTAATCTTATCAAGAGAGCAAAGGACCAGATAAATCATCTATGGATAGCTGAAGCAACAGAAAATTCTGCTTATTTTTTTGAATTCTGTTTTGCGAAATTATTCACACAGTAAAAATGTTGCTGCTTCTACTGCTAGGCAAAAATCTCTAGCTTGGTACACAAAATGGGATTTAGATTATGATGGTTGATTCCAGTTTATTGCACGTTGTATGCCATCTATTCTCACTTCACAGATTATTGATAAGCTTAAGGAGAAGATTCTATTTATTACCGGAGACTCTATAAAGGGTAGAAGTTGGAGGGGAGGGGCCAATTGGAACTGACAAGTAGGTGATTCTTCAGTACAAGATGCATACATGCCAACGGAGCAATGTAAATGCGACAGAGATTTACTCAGATGAAGTCGACTCATTAAAAAGAAAGTCTCGAGTGTCACACTACATGGTGAAGTCACATGACTTTTTGTTACCCACTATCTTGTATTGATAATGTCTAACCCCCCCAAAAAAAAAAGAAAGGGGATGCTATAAATTTTTAATCTTCTTATTAAACAAATAGATTCCCTAGAAAGGGGGGAATAGGGCCATTTAAGGCTTAATAGGCTAAGCTGCTAAAAATGACTACGGCAGTTGGACAAAGGTGCCCAATTGGCAGTAGTGGCCGTGTGGCTGAAAAAGGTGCAACTTTACGGTAAGTCTCCTACATGCATCCATGCATGAGAACTACGGATTACAACTTCTTAGGCTTGCACGCACCTAAATTTTGTTTGATGTTTTAATCGAGCAACCGTTGAATTATCAACCTACCAAATTAATCATAAACTGCACTTACAATATTCGCAGACGCATTGTACCTAAACAGAAAACATTCTCATACGCATGTAACAGGATGAATTGAGCCCAAACTGTTTTTTTTTTTTTTTTTTTTAAAAAAAATTTCTTTTAGGGGATTTATTGAGGAGGTATCTGCTAGACTACTACGATGAAAAAAATGGATTTCAGGGATGATTACGCCCCCATTACGCATCAAAATTCCTTAAATGAGTCTTGAGCCTATCCGTTACAAAAACTGCACTACAAAAACTCCGCGGCAATGACGCTGATATTACTCGGAAAGCTGCTGAAATCCAAGTACTTGTCTTCAGATTTAGCATACTAATTAAAACCCTCTAAATTATATCCGTAAGCCTAAAACCTAACCTTTTCTGTTTCTTAACAGGTTTCCCTTGAGCGTCTACAAAGCCTCCCTCAAGCTAGATTTTTTGATTTGCTTCAAAAGAAATACATTCGTTTTGTGATTGTAACTAAATATCTTGCAAGTTAAATCCTTATGTTTGTAGGGAAGTCCGGGGAGATTTCCATATTTTTGGATGTCTTGCAAACCTGTATATCATTTTCAGATTGAAGTGGCATTAATGATATTCCAACAATTTGGAGGAATTAATGGAATGGGATTTTATGCTAGCCAAACATTTGAATCAGCTGGTAATTAAACCTGGTCTGCTGTGCATTTCACTTCAGTTGGTTTGATTCCCAAATCTTTCCAGTTGATTCTCTATTCCAATCTGTAAATTTCAGGGCTCTCTTCAGGAAAACTTGGAACCATAACTTATACTTGTCTACAGCCACTTCTACTTTTGCTTACTGTTTTATCAAAGCCGATTGATAAAATGTTCTCTACTGAAATATGACATATCTGAAATTCACTGGCAGGTTCCAATTACTGTAGTGGGAGCAATCTTAATGGACAGGACTGCAAGAAGACCACTTATAATGGTAACTATCTATCAAATAACTTCTTGCCTGGCAAAGAACTTCCTTCTGCTGCGTTCGGGATCTGAATTTGTCTCTGCAATTTTGTCAATCAAGAGCAAGGCTTGTTGCTTCAGTGGATACCTATTGGATGTTTCCCGAGCACTGTTAAATTTGCTTGCAACATTACTTGAGTTAATGTTGCTGTTCCAATATCTACCACGAGTTCCCAATTTGTGGTCTTTTTCATATAAAATCAGCGTTACACATCAGCATTCTCAATTGGAATGGGAGCTGTTCCTTGGGTGGTAATGTTCGTAATTGCCTCGTATCCAAGCTTTCATTCGGAGAAGTTGGTGTGTTAAACGAGACTCATGCATTTCTTGCCTGACTAACAAAATTGTGGACCTAATCCTGACTGTCTTTGGACTTGGAATTCACTGTCTAGTATTCCAGAATTAGTTTCACCTAAGAATTCTACTTTGTGACAGATTTTCCCAATAAATATAAAGAGTGTTGGTGGAAGCCTGGCAGTGCTAGTTAACTGGTTAGGTGCTTGGGCAGTTTCTTTTACTTACAACTTTCTCCTGAACGGGAGTTCCTCGGGTAATTGGCAATCCTTCATAACAGCCAAAACCCTTTTAATTTGCACTCTCAATCAACTGAGTCGACCTGGTTTTTATTGTCTTCAGGTACATATTTCATGCACGCTGGATTCTCGTTAATGACTATTCTATTTGTGACAAAATTTGTCCAGGAAACCAAAGGAAAGACCCTGGTAGAAATCCAGGCGTGCATCAACTCAAAGAAGGAAACGGTCTCCCTGGTGTAGTGGATTCTTTTGCCGTATCTTCAACATTTTTCATGTAATCGGATCTCAAGAGAAATCCCAGCGAGGCTATGGGTCTGGTCCGAAAGCCTCATCTTCTCGGATTCACAACATTCGAACTTTCCCTGCGGGCAAGCAGATTGTGCTGGTCAAGCACAGACACATCTGCATTGGATCCAACAGGAAGATAATATGGTGCTGGCCAGTATCCTCAGGGTGTTGGAAATAGAGGCATTTGCATTGCATCCTCGCAGATCATAACATGATGATGCCAGCATTGCATCCTCGTAGATCATAACATGATGATGCCAACAACCATTTTTTCCCATCAGTCGAGAGCTCCACGGTGGTTGGTTGCAACGTAAGCCTAATTGTTTATTCTTTTGAGGCACCGTTGTTTTCTGAACCTAATCATAGACCAGTGAAACGAGCGATCACACAAATTTTGTCTAAAAAAAATAATAAAAATACTAACCAAGCGATTTAAATTGTCAGTCTGCATTTGACTGGCAAATCCCACCTGCCCCCAGTGGATCTGTTAGTCAAAAATAACGGAAGTGCTGAAAAAAGACGCAAATACCTTTGAGGACACTCAGCCTCGCTCCAAAACTTCTTCCCTCCCATTCTGTTTCCTTCTTTCCACCAGATCTCCAATGTCTATAAATAAATATGATCATTAGTTCCAGTCTGGTTTTGGTCTAAAAAAAACAAAAACACCAGGCGTTTTAAGGTATGACTGTTATAAAAATAAAGAGAATATAATGAAATTAAATTAGCAATATATCATTTAAAATTTTTATAATATATAAAATAAATTTTATTTTATAATAAAATATTTTTATTTATAAATCTTTAAAAATATATTTTAATTTTTCAACAATATAGCTAGGTAGCTAGCTACATTCTCAACGGAATCAAGCATCGCTTCCGAAGGACACTATGAGAATTGAGAAGCTAGTAGTAGTGGAAGTCATTTTGCACAGAGAAAGCGGTGTTCCATGGCAGTGGTCGCATCATAGTCGAACGTCTTATCTCGATTGAAGAAGCCGGGTTGGGAGATAGCAGGATCTTCGTGGCCGAAATGGTGCATTGCCGTTGAGTGAAAGGCACACGGCGACACGCTGAGCATTGGAAAAATGCGAAACTAGCTGATAATATCAAGAACAAGTAAGCAAATATCACGGTGTAAGGATCCATTTTATATTGTATCGTCCCAAAAAAATAAATAAATAAATAAAATAAAAATTATTAGATGTACAAAGCAAGTTTTGCCACATGCTTGTCGATTAAAGAAAGACCTGGATGACTCAGCATATTTTGTCTTTAAGGGCGTAATGATTCAGTATCTTTTGTCTGCATCTTGTCGTATTATTACCACTACAGTGTGTAACTCCGTCTTTATGCAAGATATTGTTTTTTTTTTTTTTTTTTTTTTTGTCTCTTAAACCAAAAATAAAGCTTACGTTTTATGAGTCAAAATCTTAGTTTAGGCATTGATAATTACTACTAAACTCTAACAATTAATAACATTTCCTACTCATAAGAGGAAATAAAGATTTTTTTTCTGTTGGTTATAAAAATGAAAATACAGAATTAGTACTTTATAATTATGTTAAAAATGACTGCGCCGACACTCTAAAACCACCCAAAAACAGAGTTTATAATAAGTAGGGTAGGGAGTCGAAGAGAATAGAAAGGGTGTTGAACCGTACTTTGAAAAATATCCAATTTGTCTGATCGCGTCGCATACGACGAGATCACATGGATGCCACGTAACCACAAACTCTGTACGAGAGAGTGAGAGTTGCATTGTCTTTTAAGAACGCATTCGGTACTGCCCGATCCAGCCCATCCAGAATCCATGTGAAAATTGGGCCCCGGGGAGGTGGGGTGGGGCGGTGCAGCTCCACTCTACCCCCAATGTATAGACTAGGGCATTACAATGCATCTGGTATCCGTTGGATTAAGATGGACCCCACTCTATCAACAGTGAATATTGGAGCTCTACAGGGACCCCTAAGCCAGCGTTGCCGTTTCCATATTGTCGAGCACCATAATGTGACGCTACGTGTAATAATTCATCTTTCTTTTTTTAATACTCAACTTTCCACTTACGGTCCTTTTTTGGCATCTCCCGTTGTCCTTCTACCACCCCGCCTTTTTCTTTTTTTTTATATATATATATATATATATATATATATGGGTCCAAGCACATTAAAATATAATTAATTAAATAATTTTTTGGACAATTTATTTAAATTTAACTCTCTTCATAATTCATTTTTTTAACAAAATAACAAAAATACCCTTAACATTCATTCATCAAGGCATTCCAAGCCAACACCTCGTGAATATCAAAACCCATGTTTACTTGATATTTGACAAAACCCACGTTTTTTTAAAATATTCAGATAATGTGTTTTCAGACAATTTGGAAAAAAAAAAAACCGACATTTTATTGTTTTAGAAAAGTGAAAAGGTAGCCAACTCAAATAAATAAATAAATAAATAAATATACATATAAAAAGCCAACTCAACTTTACATTTAAAATCAATAGTTTAAATCAGGTTTACACGTTGATGTTACCATTACCTTAAGTTTGTCAATTTACAGGGAAAACACAATCCAGTTGTTTACAAACAATTATTTCATTAGAGTTTTTGTTTCACTTCCCAATTAAGCTCATTCGTAATCTTTTCGAGGTTTAAGGTCTAATCATCATTATAAATTAAATTAAAACCACGGTGCTTTGGTGCATGTATGTATTGCCCAAAGCAAACTTGCTCATGCACTCCTACTTCTCTGGTCCTCGTTTGTAAAAGATCGAATCTTTCGCCCATTTCTTGCCTACCCCTTTGGCGGCTTTGGCTCATTAATGGAGCGTAAAGGCATGGCGAACAACGGCTACGGTGATATGGAGATTAACAGTCTTGAAGATCACCACCTGGAAACCCCATTGATTCAGGAGGAGAAAAGTGTTCTGCATGAGAATGAATTCGATGAGAACATTGAGGACAGTGGATCTATTTTTGATTCATTTGTCAGGAGAGAAACTGGATCTGTGTTTGAATCATTTTTGCAGAAAGAGAGTGGATCCACTGGGGTGCTGCTGCTCAGCACATGTGTTGCTGTCTGTGGTTCTTTTCAATATGGATATTGTGTAAGTACTAGGCACTGATACCCTTCCACTTTACTATCGAGAGTGAAGATTGGAAGTTCTGGTTCTTTAGTTTCAGAAAGATTTTTGGTTTACTAAGTGAGTGTCCTTTTTGTTTTTATCTTTTGGTTAATTAGGAACCTGAAAATACTGGGAAAAAGGGGGAAAAAAACAAAGAGGTTTGTTTAGTTTCAGTTGATTCTTTTGGCAGGTGGGTTATTCAGCACCTTCTGAATCTGGAATCAGGAAAGATTTTCGTCTCTCCATTGCAGAGGTTGGCCTCATTGCTTGCGCTTTGTCGCTTGTTGTTTCACCATTTTTGTTGCCACTTATTGGATCATAATTTATCGCCTGATTTCTGTTCAAATTGCAGTACTCCATGTTTGGCTCTATATTGAACATTGGAGCAATGCTTGGAGCTATTTTCAGCGGCAAGATGGCTGACATTATTGGTCGAAAAGGGGTGTGTTAAAGTCTTAAAATTTGGATACATAGAAAGCGTTTGCCTCCCAATTTGTTCAATCATATTCCTGTATATGCAGGCAATGGTAATTGCGGCTGCTTTCTGCGTTACAGGATGGCTGGCAATCTTTTTCTCAGGGGTATTTGTAGTCTGTGATTCTTTTCTTGGGAAATTGTTTGGAATATTCCCCATCTTTTATTGTTACAATCTGTGGGACTAAAATAGCTAATTTGCTTGTTTGTTCTTGCTAATGATTTTAATACAGGGAGCGCTGGCCCTGGATGTGGGAAGGTTTTTGACAGGATATGGCGTTGGAGTTTTCTCTTACGTGGTAATTATTGACTACTATGCTTTCCCGAAAGATTTTTTTTTTTTTTTCTTCACGTGAAATTTACTGCAAAATACTATTTCTTTGCCCTGCCTCCTAACGGTGGACTGTTAAAAATCAATCAGATTCCAGTTTACATAGCAGAAATATCGCCAAAAAATCTACGCGGTGGGCTCACAGCTATGGTTGAGGTAGATGTGATACAATATTCCACATTGCTTGCAGTGTAATGATCAATGACTTCTGGATCTCTCTGATGTTGCTTTTTGGTTTTTGCAGCTCCTTAACCTTTGTGCAATATCTGCTGTATTTATAATGGGAACAGTCATATCATGGAGAGTCCTAGCCCTAATTGGTAAATTCTAGATGAAAAATTACCTCGCACCAAAAAAAAGAAAAAAATAAATAAATAAACAAATTATATATATATATCCTGCTTTTCCCCTGATTTTTTTGTGCGAAAATGTGTTTTCTTGTGTTTGGTCTCAAAGGTATTCTTCCATGCGTCGTTCTGCTTCTGGCACTGTGGTTCATACCCGAGTCTCCCAGATGGCTGGTAATTAATCATATAAATCAAACAAGCAATAGTATCTGAAACGAAATGTAATTTTTTTTTTGTGTGTGTTATCACAAATTCTTAGAGGAAACTAGATCTTAAAAATTTGGTATGCAGGCAAAAGTGGGTCGTCAGAAAGAATTCCACGGTGCATTGCAAAAACTTCGAGGCAAAGATGCTGACATTACTCGCGAAGCTGCAGAAATACAAGTACCTGTCCTTGGCAATGGCATACTACCGTAACGACCATTTAAATATAACCAAAGTGTCTTAAGAGTTCCTGTTTAACTGATAGGTGACACTTGACCTCCTTCAAATGCTTCCCAAAGCTGGAATTCTTGATTTGTTTCAGAAGAAATACATCCGTTCTGTGATTGTGAGTAACAAATGCTACAAGTTAAGAGATACAATTTTCTTGGTTGTTCGTAGAAGTTTTAATTGTTTGATATTTCACCATTTTGTTCTTCTTCTTTAGATTGGCGTGGCATTGATGGCATTCCAACAATTTGGAGGAATTAATGGAATAGGATTTTACATAAATGAAACCTTTGAAACAGCTGGTAGTTAGACCTTTTCTGCTGCACATTTTAGATCAATTGTTCTCCAACTGTCAATTCATTCTGAAATCCATTCTGCTTATTTCAGGGCTTTCTGATTCTTTAGACAAGTTTGGAACCATAACTTATGCTTGTTTTCAGGTATTTTTACTTTGGTCACTGTTCTATGTAAAGGCTGAATGATTAAAGTTGTTCTGTACTGATCAAACTAAACTTGACATTCAGGTTGTAATAACTTTAGTAGGAACAATCCTGATGGACAGGTGTGGTAGAAGACCACTTATAATGGTAGACTTCTGCTTGGAAGCATCTTACGTTGCAAGGATTCGTTTTTCCTCATAGATATTTGGATTGAATGACCTTTGAATATTGTATTCCTTGTGCAGCTTGCTGCAACTGGGGAATTCCTTGGATGCTTCATAGCTGGAGCTTCTTTTTTCTCTCAAGGTAAGTCAGTGAAAATCGTTTTGTTTCTTATGCCTATTCCCCCCCCCCCTCTCCTCCTCCCCCATTCTCCTGCTTTCTAGCTGAAGTTTACCTATACATTATTCATGAATCAGGAGCATGATTTGTTGCTGGAGTGGACACCAATATTAGTTCTCTCTGGAGTACTGGTAAATTTTACTCGCAATGTAGCTATATTTTCAAATTTCACACAATTTTCTACTTAGAGATCTTGTCTTTATGAAATCAGACGTACATAGCAGGATATTCACTTGGAATGGGAGCAGTCCCTTGGGTGATAATGTGTGAGGTAACTACTCTTATCTGTAATACCTATCAATAAGCGTCGTTTTTTTTTTTGCATGTCGATACTCGTAAACGGACTTTCAAGTGTATATTACAGACAAGAGTGGTCCTGTTCTTGCCTGACTGCCAATTACTGGACCCAACTTTGTCCAACAACTGGAATTGAAGTTTCTGTACTAGATATAATAGTCCCAATCTCATCCCATCCAACTCTTCATTTTGTTTTGTGGCAGATCTTTCCAATCAACATAAAGGGTGCTGCTGGCAGCTTGGTAGTATTGATGAACTGGCTAGGTTCTTGGGTTGTTTCTCTTGCTTACAACTTTCTCATGACCTGGAGTTCCTCAGGTAAATATATCCAGTCAAGGCAAAGGGCACTAGTTGACACTCTTGAACAATGTAATTGACTCCAAGTGTCCCTCGGGGAGGTTTTATGGTATAAAAGTCCACTTTTTATGTGTGGCTGAAGGCGGGCACGCTAATAATGTACAGAAAAGCGTGTGTACTGATTGCCTGTTTCCATGTGCATTTGATTGTTATTCAGGTACATATTTCCTGTTCGCTGGAGTGGCATTAATGGCGATTTTGTTTGTGGCAAAGTTCGTACCAGAAACCAAAGGAAAGACCCTGGAAGAGATCCAGACAATCATTAATTCATAGAAGAAAGTCAACTTCAGTTGCCTAACGGCATTCTCCTGCGAGGTCTCAATTGAAAGAAGCTGCAGATTTGTATCGTTTGTGCGTATTCTACTGGCTGGCATATACATCAAAAAAAAATTCTGCACGGGTAATTAAATTAAATTGTCAGTGCCACAGCCTGTCAAAAAAAAAAAAAAAAAAAGAGGTATTTACTTTTGTATCCTTGCTTGGAAGAGACAGGATACGGGGTTTTTAATTTTTATTTTTATTTGTTTTTTTATTGGCATTTGCTTTGTATTCACGGGAAACAGGAAATTATTCCATCGAGAATTCCCAAATGAAATAAGAGTTTGCAAATTTTTTTTTTTTTTTTTTGGCAAAACGTTTTTTCTTGTCTAAAAAAATTATTTTTATCGTGAATGATTAGCTACGTACCAAGCTTTATCTGGCAATTATACTTTTACGATCCAGCGGTTCTTGGGCCCGCAGAAACGGCACTGATTTCTTAAAAAAGACAACGTTAATTGCGGTCCTGATCGACACAAACCGAGCGAGGCTTGGGGCTTGAACTGCATTTAGCAGGAAACTTAGCGCGCGAGCTTTAATCCAACCCCAGTCTTCACCTTCCTGATTTGACTGCACCTTCCCTTCCCGGTTATTCCTTTTTTTAACAACTTGGAAAAGAGACGAGTGCCACCAGGGTAAAAGTTGCAGTGAGTCAAGGTCGAAATTTACGTCATCAAACCACCACAAGAAGGTTCAAAAGTATTAGGCCCAAACTTACCGTTAAGATTCCTTTGGTCCCTAAACTTGTAAATCAAGACAAGAAGAGCAAGAGAGTTAATATATATATATGGTAAAGAATTTTAAAGTGATTAAAAAGCGACTTATATCTATATTTATCGAAAAATATTAAGTGTCAGGTTAGAATTGGAATTGCAATTTTTCATAATAATGTTTAACTGCAGTCACGGAGCTTATTTTATTTCTTTGTTTTTTCTCTGTATATGTTTTTATTTTTCTAAAAATAAAATTTTCAATTTTTAATCACCGCCAGCCCGTAAGAAAGAAAAAGAAAAAGAAAATAACTCAAATAGAAAATAAGTGGTTATGTAGACGTGGCAAAATTCTATTAGAGGAGTTTCGTAAATAGGATAATTAAAAAAAAAAAATCCTCTCTAGATGAGCCCGGCGATACAATTACCACTCTACAGACAACAGTAAACTGTCTGGTTGCTGTAATCGCCGACAAAACGAAGAAAAAGCAATTTTTTTTAAAAAACAAAAAGAAGAAAAGGAAGAGGAAAGAAGAAGAAAAAAAAACGACATGGCGTCGGGGACATCGAGAATCGCATTTCGACTAGTGATACTGATTCTGGTGATAACCGTACTCTTCTATCTCGGCCGCCCTCTCTACTGGAAAATCTCCGCCACCGTCCAGGAAATCCGGGAGAACAAACGCACCGTCAAGCAAGGTCATCAATCCTCTTTTCTTATACCTCTCCCCGCACCCCCCCATCTATACGTATATTATGATGCGTATGTACATTTGGTTTGGGAATACGATCAATAACGCATCAAGGATATGTCTGTTTGTTTTGTTCCGGTTTTTGTTTTTTCGTTTTTGGGTTTTCAGGCATTTCGCAGATTGTTTACGAAGCGCAGAAGTCTGTTGGGTGGTTCCACGACGAGTCCGACTCCGGAGTTCGTGATGATCGGAAAGCCACTGATCGGAGGAGCCTACTTTTCTAAGGTCACATCTTTTTATTTCTTTCCTTCCCTTTTTTTTTAAAAGAAAATTTCTCAGTCATTTTATCAATAGGCTTGTTTTATTGTCTTCTTTTCTTTGGCCAGATCTGTTTGCTTGTATTGTCTTTAGATATAATCGGACAAGTTTGAGCCCCGTGACCTGGTGGACATGATAAAATTATTCGAGCGGCGAAAACAGTTTTTTCTTTTTCTATTTTTTAAACATAATAATATTTAATTATTTGTCAGATGTGTCGTGTACCGAGATTCTTGTTTAAAGAAGATATTATTACACGCCAAAACCTAATTAGTGGAATCTTTATGGTATTGGAAGGAAGGCTGGAGCCTCACAATCTTTGATATCTTAGATTGTGGCTTTGTGCTGTATCAACTGCTCTGCTCTGTGTCTTTTGCAGTCGGTTGTAGATTAAATTCGACACTCACTTGTGATTTCACAAATTTGTGTGTGTGCAGGTCCATTGCTTTTGAAATTTTGGGGTCATGATTTATTGGGCTGAACTACCTTGCATAACAATGTCACTGAAGTTGTGTTCTTGATAGCTTTAAGAATACTGTGGTTGTGTTACGCATTCTAAAGAATTAAAGCAGTTTTCCAGACACCCACCATCATGTTACCTGAAATGCTGGAGCTTATTGGAAATTAATGCTAGTGGGTAAACCTTGCACTTGCTTAGTTTCTTTATGCATAATCGTCAGTTGTGCATTACTTTCTTTTTTATGGAGTGAAGCGGAGTAAACTTCATGAATAGCCCCACTCAATTCATTCTCACACCTTGCAATTTAGTGAAGCTTTGACCAGGGCTCTTAATGTGAAACCTGTAAGCTTGAATCGATGTCTTCCTTGCCACCCAGATGACGGCCTATATATATATATATATATATGATCGACTGGCTTGAAATTAAGACAGTCAGCCCAATTAATTCTATACGATGCAATCAAGCCCGAAAAAGGAGTTATGCAACCGGGACGTTGTACTTTTCTTCTTCTCCCATCGGCTCTCTCTTTGTTACAATTTTAGGCTTTTAAACGAGCCCCAACTCCGAAGAGTATGGAACTTTCAGCGTTTTAAAATTAATACCAAAAGTTTTTATTTGAAGGGGATCAATACAAGAATGTACCATCTCACTAGGCATGAATCTAATATAGGTCCTTTTTCTTGGGTATTTATTAATGGTATTAAATCTCCAATTTAAAAATTAATGTCAGAAAGTCTTCTTCTGTGTTTTATCTCCAAAGTGAAGATTGTTCTTTCTATCTCTATTGGCTAGCATAAGGGATGCGATTGTGGAAATTTCGTCACAAAGAAAAGGGAAGCTTATTTCCTTCGCACTGATGCGAATGGTAAGCGTTGTTATACACCATTTTACTCACGTTAATGGTTTACGCAACTCATTGCTGCCATTTGTAATAGCCCTCACAACATAATCACCGAATTGATGCACTCTGAATTTTGTTAAACAAGGTTCGATCTTTCGAATTAAGCAGTGAATTTCTCTACTTTTTAATCATCGGATTTCGTGGCTTCGACGTAGATAATCTGTCTACGATTGAATTGAGTAGGTTAACTTCAAGCCTGACATTCTACTAATATCATTTGAACTTTAACATTTCAAAAAAAAAAAAAAAAAAATGACAATTGTACTGCGGGTTAAGAAATGCCGACAGTAAACTCGGGCAGGGCAGGAAATTATGGGCCGAGCTTGGGATAATAGTTTGTGTGGGGGAGAAAAGATGGGTCTGGGCCAAGCGAGTTTTCCAATGATGCAATAACTATATGGAGTCAAGTCAGCAACAAAGTCATTGATTGTCTGGTATGTTTTAGTGCTTGCTCTTGGCAATAATGTTCATCCATCTCAAGATAATTACAAAAAGCTTGCAACTCATCTGTTTTATGATGATTGAATGGAAGAACATGTGATGAGTAGTCACGAAGCTATTAGTTGAACTCAGCGAAAAAGAAGAGGACTCCAACATTAAAATCAGTCAGAGAAGTCCAAGAGAGAGTAGGGTAAAAAGGATTAGTGTGCGGGCTGGATCAGTTGTCTTACCGGGTAATGATAAGGCCCAAGTATTTTATAGGACAATTAGCGCCCTGTGGGAGTGAACCCCTGCGATGACATGGCAGGGACGTGGGAGTGCTTCAAGTTCTCTAGTTTGCCTTGGACTTGGGGAGGGCTTCGAAGGCCGAGAGTGGACTGGACCTCAGGGAGATGAGGCCTCCTGATGGCATGATGTCTGCCGATGGACCGAATGGTTCATTCCATATAAGTTTGGATGTTTTTTTTTTTTTTGTTTTTTTCCTTGTTAAGGGATTAGTCATTCTTCCTGCGGCAATCGTCGATGAGTCACAGGGTTGCCTGCTTTTGACTGGCAATTGTTACACTTTTCAGAAGCTGCGTCTCACGCTTCTCATTATTCACACATCTCAAGGTTGACGATTTCATAGCTGTTGGCTCGCCAATTCTTAAATTTTTCATTAAGTTGTGTCTGACGTTACTCATTATTCACACGTCTCTAGGCTCGCGATTTCATGGTTGTTGGCTCCCCAATTCTTAAATTTTTCATTAAGTTGTGCCTGACGTTACTCATTATTCACACGTCTCCAGGTTCGCGATTTCATAGTTGTTGGCTCGCCAATTCAACTTCATTTGCTGATTCCACAATAAGCAGGCGTCACGTTTTCGCCTATCCGATTTGATGAAAGCATCGACATCGGAATAAATGAATTAGAAAGAAAAAGAACAGAAATTATCATCCAGCTTAATTCAGTAGGCAAGTATATGCGTTTCAGATCTGTTTGAACGGATAGTTATATAAATATTGAATGGCCGTCTGATCCAATAGTTGTAATGAGTATTGGCAAGCAGGTGGGTGCGGCAAATTTGAGTCATTAGTATTATTTCCATCCTATTCAGCAGAGGACTTAGTAAACTTAATTTATCAAGAAAGGGACAAAAAATAAAAATTGAAATCCTTAGATTCAGCTTAATTTCAGTAATTAGGGTCCAAATCCTAATATCGCCGACTTTAAAAAATGGAAAAAGAAATGGAGTTGGCTAAATGCTTCCCACCATATTCATATGTGAACATTTCTCTAAAGCATTGGCTGCCCTATACACATCGTGGAAGGTCAAATATCTAAGCAATTATTGTTCTTGACCGTTCCGAGATTGCTCTTGAGATATGCTGCCGTTGCCGATTCGAATTGAGTTGTTTAGGAGATCTCCAATATCCATTTTTTTGACCTTAGACGGTGTACAATCCTGGATTTTGTCTTATTGTGAAGGGAAATCATTGACCAACAACAAAGAAAAAAAACATAATTTTCCCATATTACGTGCCTAGAAAAAATGAAAATTTCGAATGATGACTTTCGTTTCAACTTTTGCCCACCAGCCCCACAAGAAGAGAAGTCTTGCGTCGTTGTTATATTCCCCATTGTTGTAGCTCACAACTTCTTATTGCCTTGTAATTGGAGGCCAATTTCACTACTTCACCATTCGGAGTCTAGAATACACTTCTATTAACAAATCTGAATGCGCAACGATCAGACCTGGTGAAGTGGTGCTAATAGTTATCCCTTAAAACAAGCAAGAATCATTGAGAGAGATTCGAAGTCGGCCCTTCAAAAGATGTTTGGGAGAATGATTCTTATCGGCCACTAATCTCGGAATGTCAGAGCTTCGTGCAAAAAACCTAGGAGGGCACCGATCGCCTTATCATTTGGGACAGCCCCCCCTTGCTGGTCTGATGCCCTTACTCCATGGTCGGACTGGCCCCTCCAAGAAGAGGAGGAGTAACGTAGATATGGCTGTCTTTTTACTTTTGTTTGCTTTGTCTTCAGGTTCCAAGTTTCTGTTAAGTCTTTTACTTTTACCTCGTGTCATTAAAAAAAAACCTTGTAAGAACAACATTGTATCAAATTCGTGTACTTGTCAAAAAAAATTTTACCAACATTTTGTAATTATGTTTCAAATTCTTCTTGGCATTAGGCCCAAGAAGAAAATAAATTAAATAATAATCAAAGTCGGGCCTGTAAATATAAACTAGATTAATTTATAACAATTCCATGCCTACACGACAAAGGAGCCGGGGGAGGGGGCGTTGAACACTCGATCATTTTAAAAAAAAAAAAAAAAATTGTTGGTAATATGAACTATTATATTATCCACCAGTCCACCAAATTGAAAAATAAAAACCCCATTCAATTACTTGCTTAAATAAATTAATTTTCTGACCCAAAAATAATAATAATAATAAAAAAAAAAATCTTGTCGGTAAGCTTTTCATTTCAGGGGTTGGTGGTAAGTGCCTGTCGTGAATGTCCCCGTCCCCCTTTGTAGTCATTGTTTTTCCCTTTTTTAATTGAAACTTATCGCGACCTATATAATATAATATACGTAATTATTATAATTCTCGTAAGTCACATCATATCTTTTGACGATTAGAACGAAAAAATTTTTAAAATAAAAATTTATCGTTTTAATTGTTGAAATGTCTTCTAAAAGATTGACAATGACTGCTGTGTAGTGGGTCTCTTCGCCTCTTTGTATCAAACAAGTGGATGAGGTTTGGCTGAAAAGAACAAGTTGTACTAAAGCAAAGCACCTTCACCGATGTACATCCCAATATTCCATTCTTGGGGCCGAGTTAATTACAAAAAAAAAAAAATTGTTTTTGTTTGAATTTATGATATTCTGATATAAATAATTTAATTTTAAATTTAATATTTATAATAAATTATTTTAAAAATATAAAATTTAACATAATTTTTAATATTTTAAATTTTTATTATTTTATAATATTATTTTTATATTAAATTTTTATTTAAATTTTTTTGAATATTAAGAAGATGTACTAAAAATATAATATTTTATTAATAAAATAATAACTTAACTTAATATATGATATAATGTGTAGGAATTTTATTATTTAAAAATTTAAATTTTTTAAATAAATATAAAATTTTATATTATTATTTAATATAATATTAAATATTATTTAATATAATATATAATGTAAATAAATTTTAAATAAATATGAAATTTAAGAATATTATTTAATTGTTAAAAAGTGATATTTTCATGTAACCTCTTAATTTTGAAGTAAATAATATCTTTTATTAGATCAATAAAGTAAAGTTTTGGTATTATTGGGGTTAATTATTCCTAGTAATTGGTTAAATTATTAAAAGAGGGGAGAGAGAAAAGAATCAAAAGCACCCTCTGGCGAAGAAGACCATCGCCCCGAACAATATTTATTGCTTCTAAAATCTGCCAGTCACCCTTTTGCTTAGCCTTAAGTGCCTTTGATCCCTTAGACATACCCTACTTATCCTTTATGTAAGCCTGCACTTTTCATCAACTACCGTTAATTAGAAAAAGGAACTAACTAACGTGGGGCTACTAGCTATTTCTCTACCAAATAAAGCCAATTGCTCATTCAATGGTTCTGAAACAACTGCCATTGTGGATCTCCCATTGAAAGATGTCTCTCCCTCTCTCTCTCTCTCTCTCTCTCTCTCTCTCTCTTTTTAATTTTTTCCCTAAAATTTTTTTAGACCCCTTAGAAATTAATTAATTAATTAATTAATTCAGTTATTGGCGTAAAATGTGTCCAATATACTAACTATATTTCATGAAAAAATCCAATCATTTCACACACGCTCTCACCATAAAATTTGAATTAATTAATTATAATTAATAATTATAATCATATAATTGTACTTTCCACAAAAAATAGTTTATATTTAGCTTTTGTTTGCATGTCTCCACTCACACACACTTTGTCAGGCTGCTATTAGAAGATATATATTATTGTTAAGAAGTCAATTTTTTCTTTATTTTATTCGGTCATTGCAGATATTGTTTATTTTTTGTTTCCCCTTAATTGTTGTAGAAATGCTTATCAATTTCAAATGTGCCGGCCCCATATGGGTATATCTATTTAATTATACATCATTGGGTCAAATTAAATAGCTTATCAGATTAACCATAGATGCTGCTACTTATAAAATTAAACATGTCACATCATTTTGGTTAATTCATAAAATAAACATGTATTATCCATTAATCTTTTTTTTTTTTTAGCCAAAGAATCAATCTTAGGCTCCTTTGATACACATACTGCCAAGTATGATTGTGAAAATAATTGGTGGGGCTGGAATTGCAAGAGAAAGGTCCAACCGCCAAAACTGAAAAATCCGAAAACAGGGGCAAATCCACGTAAGAAATGCATTTAAAAGAAGACATTTGTACGTAGGAACGCACAAAGTGGTCAATCAACCCACGGGCCATTTCTGTTGCGAGCTTGTTGCTTTTAAAGTTTAAAGAGTCGCGCAGCCAGCCCATCATTGTATTAAAACTCGTAATTTGGATTTTTCATTAAAATATTTAATTGAGATGAATGAAGTTGAGGGAATTTGCTTTTTCAATGACCACAATTTGTTTTTTCTTTTTTTTTTTTTTGTAAGATTGTAAAATATTATTTTTATTTTTTAGATACATTTTAATAATTAAATTTAAAATTTTAATTATAGAAATATGGAGTTTTAATCCTAAAAGAAAATATAAAATTTATTTTTATTAAATAACTTATAATAATTAAAGTTTTTAAAAATATAAAAAAAAACAAAAAAATTTTAAGCAAGCAATAAAATGTCACACATTATTCTATTATAAAATAAATATCAATTTTATAATTTTAATATAAGATTATAGCAAACGATGAAAACCATAAACATATGTCTAAGATTATCATAATATAAACATAAATTTGTGTCTAAAATAAATAAATTCCTCCAGTTCACTGGAGTGATTGGTTTTTGCTGAGGGGGGGGGGGGCATAGGTTTGATTGCAAGTTACATGAACATCAATTACAACTTGCACCAGACAAATATATCTTTAGAGTTGGCAGCTGAATCCAGGAGGGATATTTTGTGTCTCTACTATTTTGGATCTACAAGATCTCTTGGTGGGTTCCATTTTCACTGTTGGGATTTTTCTACAACACCTAAAATCAACTGCTGCATAATTTATGCTACAAAAGTCTATAAAGATTCAAGTACTCCCAAGTCTTAGTCCATTCACCAGCACAATTTTTCCACGGGTATGGCCTGGAAGATTGTTACAGCACAGCCAGGACAGGAGTTCTGGAATTAGAAGGCAATGGTTAAATGGAAACAAAATAAATTATTAGTGATGGGAAGAAGTCAGCTGTCAAGATATTAATGGGTAGGAAAAGGCAGGGGCAAATGAATACAAAACACCAAAAGAATCCCATTTAAATCTTTTTGTGTTAAATACAACACAATGTAGACAATGATGTCATTCCAATGAGACTGATGTCCATCAATGTGTGCAAATGTCCTCTCATCATCCCCTTTAACCGTTTATTTCAAATCCCGATTTTTCCCAGGGACTTGGAGAATTTGACGGCATTATGATCGTTAATAACACAATTATAAAATTTATAATTAATAATTATAATAATATAATGTATAATTTATTTCTATATTGAGTCAATTTATGGGCGTCTATATATAATTGTTCTGTTTCCCACGGCATCCGAAGAAGTCTAGTTCAACGGAAATCACAATCACTGGTTTTATTTAATGCAAATGGGAATTTCAGTGTTACCCCGAGTATGTTCATATTTCTCTCCTAGAGTCAATCCAGGTGCTGCTAGTCTTTCTATGCATAATTAATGAGGGGTTTTTTTTTCTCCAAGAAAAGTAGAAATAAGGAAAAATTAGCATAATAACAGTAGGGAGCAAAGCCAATCGATTTGACCAACCCGCACCCCGCTACTAGCACCACATAAATTATGGTCTCTTAGCATCATTTCCTCCACAGTGCTCTGATATTTAATTTTCTCTCTTTCTCTTGCTGTAGTGTGATATCAAAGTCCTGGAATCTACATCCCACTACTGGGCATCTCCTCTGACTCTTCTCCACCTGCTCGTCACCGTAATTGGCTTGCTTTTCACTCGTGGATGCTACCTTGACATTCTTGTTCTTTCTATCTTCTCAACTACGGCTTGAATTCCAGCTCATTTTATTGTTAGTGTCACGCTTTCAATCTGTATGTTTTTCTTTAACTTGGGTTTGTTTGGTTTACAGAGAGAAACGGATGCAACAGATAGCAGTTGCTGATTTTCTTTGCAAAGCTTCGAGGGAAAAGTTTCTCAGGTTGTGGTTGTAACAGAGAAAGAGAGATGATGTTGCAAAGAAATCTTTTTGTAGTTGTTGTATTGGTTATAGGAATAGTTGGAGGCCATTTGTTCCTTGTGGAGGGAAGACCACATCGGCTTCTTTTGGATACAGACGTTGATACTGATGATTTCTTTGCTCTTTTGTACCTGTTGAAGCTCAACAGATCGGAATTTGAAGTGGAGGCAAGTCTTCAATCTCTTCTGATGCCTAAGTTTTCATGTTTCGGCTTCAGGGCATTGTTGAAACAAGCCTGCAAAGCTTTTACAGTATTGCAGGGTCAAATTTGGCAAGCTATTGCATAGAGAGACCTTCCCGTCTTCTGTTGACCAAACTGAATATTTAATCTAAATGAGCTAACCCCTGATCTCAAAACTGTGTTTTCTTTGAATTTGGCCAGGCAGTCACCATCAGTGCGAATGCATGGACAGATGCAGGGCATGCTGTGAACCAAATCTATGACATTCTTTACATGATGGGACGCGATGACGTGTCCGTTGGAGTTGGAGGTGAGGGTGGAATACTAGAAGATGGTACAATACTCCCAAATGTTGGAGGATATCTTCCTCTGATCGAACAGGTGCATTCAGGTTCCTTCTCAGTTGATAATGATCACATTTTTCTTGGTCAAGTTATGTGTTATTCAAATAAATTGTTTACAAACTTTAGACGTGTGCTGATGATGAATGAGATTTACACAATAGGGGAACACAACAGCAGGATATTGCAGATATAGACAAGCAATTCCTATAGGTCTTGGAGGAAGGCTTGACGTTGATTCTAACTATGGCATAAGGAAAGCATTCCTACCACAGGTACAATTTTGTAGCATTTTGGTCGCCCTGCTAGTAGTTTTCTAGCCTAATCCCAAAGGGCATTTGAGAAAAACTTCAATGTTACTTTCAGAAATCCTGTTGCTTTCAATCTCAGTAAAAAGCTTACTAATGAGTACCTAGTTATTTCTTCACATTGTACTCATATAGAGCTCATGGATTTGTTCATTAAACCAGGGGAGCAGGAAATATTCACCTCTTCAACAGCCTACTGCCCAACAAGTGCTGATAGACAAAATATCTGCAGGTCCTATTACTGTCTTAGTAATAGGAGCTCATACAAATTTTGGAATTTTTCTTATGAACAATCCACATTTAAAGAAGAACGTTGAGCACATATATATCATGGGTGGTGGTGTGAGGTCAACTAACCCCACTGGTTGCTGCCCACAAAATTCTAGTTCGTCTTGTCAGCCAATGCAATGTGGTGACCGTGGCAATCTGTTCACAGACTACACTAGTAACCCGTATGCGGAGTTTAATATCTTTGGAGATCCTTTTGCTGCATACCAAGTAAGCGACATTGTAACTACAATGTATGTTCATTGTCAATTGATTGAAATTGCAGTTTTGATCGACACTCTTAAAACCTTTTTTAGGTAATTCATTCTGGAATTCCAATCACACTCATCCCCCTTGATGCAACAAACACAATTCCAATAAATGAGCAGTTCTTCGAGGAATTTGAAAAGAGGCAGCATACATATGAAGCTCAATATTGCTTCCAGTCCTTGAAGATGGCTCGGGACACGTGGTTTGATGACCAATTTTATACAGTACATTCTTTGAACTGCTTTTTTCGCCCCAATAGAACAAGGAGTGTATATGTGCCATAAGTTGATGATTATTTTGCAGAGCTATTTTATGTGGGACTCATTTACATCCGGTGTGGCAGTTTCTACAATGCGCAATTCGCATATGAAAAATGGTGAAAATGAATTTGCTGAAATGGAGTACATGAACATAACTGTGGTCACTTCAAACAAACCTTATGGGACTTACGATGGCTCGAATCCTTTCTTTGATAGCCGTAAAGTACCCAAATTTAATCTAAAGATAGGTGGAGTTCACAGTGGTCATGTCCAGACAGGCCTTAGGGATCCATATTGCATTGTGCTAAAAGGGAAAGGAAGATGCAAGGTAAATCTCAGTATTCTAGTAATTGAAGCAATGAGACGTCATGTTCTAGTCGACCTCACCCACCAACCAGAAGTTTTTCTTGTTTTTAAATGTTCTTCTAAACTTCAGTCCTTGATGTTTTGGAATGATGAAATATTTATTTGAGACTGCTGCTTTTCACAACTGAGGTCTACCAAGCTGTAAAGCTGAGCTTGGGACTGTATCAATGAGAATCTTAGTGTTTACTCTATGTTTCTCTTTTTTTGATTGTCCATGGAGATTTGATCTAATACATTGGTACAGGATGGCTATACAGAGGAGGTAACAGGATCAAGAGGAGTACGTGTTCTCGTTGCTACCAGAGCAAAGCCTAATCTGGATGCTAACAGTAAGCTTGACAGAGCATTTTTCAAGAGCTTCTTGGATGTGAGTGTTCTGGGATGCTGTTAGTTTTTCATTTTCCTTTTGTTTTTCCCCCAAAAAAAAAAAAGAAAAAAAAATGAAAAAGAAATAAGTTAACACTTCATGGATCCTCTAATACAAACAGAATGATAATGCCTTCCCTTTGTGGATACAGGTTCTAAATTATCCTCAACTCACAGGCAAGTTCAATTTTACAACACAATTTCCTTATTACAGGAAAGTTTTTTACAAACCGAACTTTGGAGGCAGAAGACTGGGGAAGCCTGTTGTCTTTGACATGGACATGAGTGCTGGAGATTTTCTGGCTCTATTTTATCTTCTTAAAGTACCTGTAGAAGTGATTGATCTCAAGGTGGGGGATTCAAATTGGAATAATTTGGACGAACTTCTATGCTGTGTAACAAATTGGCAGATTGATATCTTCTTGGACTTTGGATGCAGGCAATCCTAATAAGTCCAACTGGCTGGGCAAATGCCGCAACGATTGATGTTGTTTATGATTTGCTGCACATGATGGGACGTGATGACATTCCTCTTGGTCTTGGAGATGTATTTGCACTGAACCAGTCTGACCCAAGTTTCTCTGCTGTTGGAGACTGCAAGTATGTTAAGGTCATTCCTCATGGGTGTGGTGGACTTTTGGACTCAGATACTCTTTATGGATTTGCACGCGATTTACCGCGAAGTCCTAGGAGGTATCAATGCTTGGATTGGATGGAAACTTTACTCTCTTTTTCGCTACATTTTGTCTGTTTATTTGGATGTCTGAGACTCACAACATGAATTTTTCTCCATGGAATGTTTTATTATCCTCAAGGTATACTGCAGAGAACTCTGTCAAATATGGAGCTCCGCGGAACACAGATCACCCTGAACTCAGACAGCCTCTAGCACTGGAAATTTGGGAGGCCATAGTAGGAACATTAAATCCAAGATCAAAGATTACTATATTGACCAATGGACCCCTGACTAATTTAGCAAAAATCATTCTATCGAAGAACAACGTGAGCTCCGTAATTCAGGTCAGCGAACTCATTTTTCATTTACACCAGAAACTATTCTATAAAACATTGCTGCAGTAATATAGAAATGACGCTTGTTGAAATCTCAACGCAGGAAGTGTACATTGTGGGGGGAAAAATGGGTCACAGCAAAGGAAATCCCTTTATGGTTCATCCTAATGAGCATACAGAATTGAATATGTTCCTTGATCCCTTGGCTGTGAAGACTGTTTTTGAATCATCACTTGACATTACCCTCATTCCGCTTGGCGCTCAACGTAGGGTTAGATCCTTTTCCAAGATCCTACAAAGACTGGAAAATGCCAGGAAGACTCCAGAGGCATTGTTTGCCCACAGATTGTTGTCAGGGATTGACGACTTGCAAAAGGTTCACCATAGATATCGCCATATGGTAAGCAATACATTTAATCCTTCCATATCTCACGGGGTGCAAGCCTCATGCACAGCGACTTCCTTTTTATCATTTTTTGGGCTGAATAGCAACATTTTGTAGGATAAATTCTTGGGGGAAATACTTGGTGCAGTGGTCCTGGCCAACGATCAGACCACCTTGAAGGCAACCTTCCAATCCAAGCCTATCAAGGTCATTGCTGATGGCATTGAGTCAAGAGACGGACTAATTCTTATTGATAGAAAACACGGGAAAACGGTCAAAATATTGAAAAATGTGGACTCTGCAGCATACTACGAACTTTTTGCAAATCAACTGGGCGTTAAGGAGCAATCTGCGGTCATAGGAAGCTTTGATGAGCAGAGAAGAGTTTGGAGCATGCCAACAAATGAAACTGAGAAACTTCTCAATTCATTTAGCTAATTTCTCTCTACAACAAAAATGAATTTTTTATTTTTTCCTCATTTGAATAAACACAGACCTTTTTTTCAATGCTGCTACCCTTTTCCGCGGGAGCTTGCACCGGCTCAACAGTTTAGCTCAGATGGTAGTCTTGTGCTTTGTGTTTTAATGAAGGAACAACGAGATAATAATAATAGTACAGGAAACAAGAAGACACATACCATGAAAAAATTGCTTCCTTTCCTTTGTAGCTAGACCCATTATACAGGAGCTCATGCTTTGAAATTTTAATTGAAATGACCCCATAAACCGGTTTGAGTGGGACTGACGTTCCTTCAGTTGAAACATTGGCTTTAACACTAAAGCTCAACAACTAGAAAAAGCCGCTCTTGTCGACTCGGCTCCTCACATATCACAGCCGTTCATTAAAAATCTTTTCATAAGCCCAAGAGAGCTGATTTCGAGTTTAAATCTCAACCGGTGCCAATTAAGTTGACGAGATTGAATAATAAAATAAATAATTTTAAAAAAAAAAAGGGACACACCCCTAAATCCAATGGGCGAAAGCTTTTCAACCCGATGCCTGATTGGCCACTGTTCGATTCAGGCCCTTGTTTAGATTGAAGTCAAATTAAACCGCGTCAATTATTCCAAAATAAATTGCTGCAAGAAGAATTCACATAACTCCATTAAAAATTCAAGGTCTCACGCACAAAATACCAGTTTTTTTTTTTTTTTAATTTAATAATAACTATTTACTTCACACTACTATCATCATAAAAATAAAAAATAAACATAAACACAGAGTCCAGAGAAAAAAGAGAGGGAATACAGGAAATACCAAACAAAAAGGAACAACGTGAATAGTATAGTTCCAATGTCCTTGAAGTCACGATGATAATTGGAAGAGTATCTTAAGCTTCATTACATTCATACAAGCACAAACCTCATTAGTTAGACAGAACCCTGTAAAAGAGAGGAATGGAAAACATGGAAACTCAAATATACTTCTCTATAAACAACCCCCTCCCACTTCTCACCCTCAAATTATTTTACTTGCCTTCCATGCATTTTCGCTGATGGCCCTAAAAACTCAGCTCTTCCATAGGAATTGACCCACCAGCTGCCACAATTTGTTGCTCCAGCTGCAATGAACGATTATAGCACAGCATGCTTAAAGCATACGAATATAACCTTGGCACACAGATTAATTGAGCACATGCAGATATTACAAACCAAAATTATGCTCACCCCGATTGAAGTTTCAAGCTTGTTCACTAGGCAGTACTCTTGTTTTATTTGCTGCAGACATCTCAAGCACCTTCACCAAAGTATCCAACAATATCTTGATCGAGATGCATGATTCGAGAGTTCAATAAAAGCAATTGGGAAAGAAAGGAAGAAAAGAAAAAAAAAAGGGAGGTAAAATAGATGGATTATGATAACTCACGCCTCAATGTTCTGTTCCTCACAGAAGCTGCGGAATGCAATGCACGAATTCTTGACTCTCTGTGCGCCAATGCTGTTCAACACAAAAATCCCATTTAATTTTCACTTTCCTCGTCAAGTATAAACGATCTAAACAAGAAACACAACTGAAATTTGACCACCCAATTTTTCATTTTTCTTTTTCGCTTCTTATCACAGATCTGAACTATGCATACTGTTTTAAGAATTTTAGTGCTCTCTTGCAGTTTAAGATTTTGGCCTGATAATCCATTCCAATCAAGATAAATAGCGAAGGGATACTAAAAGCAGTCACAATCGCACAAAAGCCAGTGGCTCTACATTCTGCAAGAAAGTAAAGTTAAGCAATGGAGGAAAACCGGAGGCTTGGAAAGAAAAGTTACACAAGTATACCTGGAGCTGCTACCTTTCAACTGGTGAACATGAGCATCAACTTTTTTGAAATCTACACTTGGCTGATCTCTGAAAAGATTTAGTGACAGTTAACTGGCCAAGATCTACCACAACAAAAGGAAAGCCCAAAACTTTAGAACAAAGTCAATAACTTTAAGCGTTACAGAGGGTCATTATTAGTTCTTACAAAGCCCTGGTGAGATCATTGAGAAGCCTCTCAGAATCCTCAAAGAAGAGAGACACCACTTCAACAACAAAATCTGGATTACTCTCATCTTGCAGGAACTGAAGCTGTGTAAACTGGCTATCCAGAAACCCCTTTAACACCCCCCCCCCAAAAAAAGACACCAGTAAACAAAAAAAAAAAAAAAAAAAAAAAAAAAACAATGATCAAGTCACTCACACCCACAGGTGGAAACCCAACAAACTACAAGTATCTACCATCAATAACAAAGACCCACGAAAGATAGAGCAAAAACAAACAAGAAAAATAAAGATGTCACATAAACATGCATTTTCCCCCCGCACTTTACCTCCCTAAACAAGGACTTCATATATTCAACCCACGTTCTCTGCATCTGACCCACATCCATGGTTTCCTTGTTCTTGCTTGCGCAAACACCACAAAAAGAGGGTGGTGCCTATGAAAGCTGTGACCCAAGAGAGGCTTGCGGGCTTAAAATTTTCAGATCTTGTGGAATAATGGAACAATCAAAGTCATGAATTTAATGCTCGAGAACACAAAGATCCTAACTTTTGTGCCTTTTTTTACCTTCTTTTTCTTGTGGGAATGCCTAATTATGCCCCAAGTAGGGGAAGTGGAGTCTGCCCACCTCCTTTTTATATTCTTTTTTCTCTTTGGATTTGTGCTGTTTTATTTACTTTTCCGAGAATTTCTTCCTTTTTTTATTTTTAGCCTCCTTGATCCACGGCCCCCACCAATTTTCCTTATTCTTTGCAGGTATCGTGATCCATGACACAGAGCTTTTTAAGTCCCAAAAGAGATAACCTTTGACATCTCCCGTGCAAGTGTACATTTAAACACTATTTTTTTTTCCCTCTTCTAAATCTTCTTTTCTTCTTCTTCTTTCTTTTTCTTTCTTTCCTTCTTTTTTTTCTTTTTTTTTTTCTGAAATCAGAGATCTTGACCATTACTTTCTATCGCTCTTACCTTTGGGAGTAAATTTTTTCAATTTTCGTTTCAATTTTTCAATTCAATGACGTCCAACGTACGTTCTTGCCGTGGATGTCAGGATCAATCATCAACAAAAAAAACTATTAAATATTAACCAAAAATGTGTCGTCCAACGAATGGAGATAAAAAAAATAATAATAATAATAATAAATTACAAGCTGGTGGTGCTCCTTTGCCTGGTAAACTACCTCGAGGTGATACGATAAAGCTTCATAGGTGGAGTTGGTCGCAGTAACGTGCAGGAGATTATTACGATTATTTATATTACTAAAAAAATAATAATATTATTATTATTATTTATAAAAATTATAAAAAATTATGTTTATTATATAATTAATAATTTAATAATTTTTTTTAAAAAAATAAAATAACACAAGCAGATGTGATTGGAATAGAGTCGTCAAGCAATTGCCGTCCGAAAATCCCTTGGAATTGCATATACATATAATAATACAACAGAACAAACTCATTATTTAGCGTAATGGTTAAGTGTTGTTTTTAGCCTTTTTTTTTTTTTTAATTTTTATATGAAATTTGTCATAAGGGCCGAAGGCAATACTAAAATCGTCAAGAATTAATCAGGAGTTTTTGATTGGGGTTTCGCCCAAAAGCCCCAGCTCATCTTGCAGGAGTGAGAAATAAAGAAAAACCAAAAAAAAAAAAAAAAAAAAATTGAACACTATTAGCCGTTAACACTATTTTCCTTATTCCTGTTTTTTTTTTTTTTTTTCCAAATAAAACAAAGTAAAATAAAAATTGTCAACACCATGTCCTTCATGCCCTTTTCTCCTCATCTCGTGGCACCGTGAACGTTGGGGGAGAGAGAATCTCGTGATTTCACTATTAGCCGTGATCTGATGACAAAGCAACTAGATTTTTAATTTTAATAATTAAAGTTTAAATTCTTGTATTGACAGAAAGAAAGAATCCTTACAATTTGTTAATGTTATTCTCTCTTCATTAAATGCACATTAGAATATAGAAGATTACATCTTGGGTGGCAAGATGTTCGTATCGCATGAAAGAGATGTGTGCAAACTTCCAAATCTTTCAATGAGAAAACTAATATAGATTCGTCAACAAAGACATTCAAATTCCTTGTGCCTCTATGCTTCCATTGTGTTACAATCACACCACGAAACCCAAATCAATCATATACAAGTGTGTTATACAATGTATTAAATCATGGTCAATCAGCTGGTGTCGTTTCCCATTTTTGGGCTGTGGATACCGGAAAGTCGTCACCAGGGTATCTTGAAAAAAAAAAAAAGAAAGAAAAAGGAACATGGGTACTTCCTTTTGGTACATGGTAGGACTCTTGCCTGCCCAAGAATTCACATGCTTTACAAACATTTAGAGGCCGCCAAATCGACGGTGGCAATCTTTTTGAGTCAAAAAGCTTAGACATCAGGGGCTTGCTTTCAGAAAATAGTTGAAGGGACCTAGAAAATTAGAACACTCTTTTTCAAACCACAAGTCCTCTCTGCATGCATGCGACCGCCTGGCTTTGCAAGGAACAAGGTATATCATGCAATCACCAAAACACACTCAAACTAGCTCCAATCGAGAACAAGAAGAAGCAAAGCTTCAAAAGGCAACCACTTTAATAACCCCTTTGAAAGCTTAACAAGGTTGAACCTGAATACCATATAAAAGAAACCGAGCCAAGAACTGCAATGCGTATACTTTTTTTACGCGCATTTAAAGAAAAATGAAAAATGATTCAGACAAAAAAGCAACCTTTCAATTTTCTTCAGCTCGGTTTTTTCCTGAATTTGCAAAGTCATCCAAACTAAAAAACAAACCCAAAATCATTTTTTGTAGTTTTAGTATTATTATAGAACAGACTACCCATAACCTGGCTTCAATGATACCTCCCCCAGAGAGAGAGAGAGAGAGAGAGAGAGAGAGAGAGATAGCCTTGTTACGCGTTTTGAATAAGTAATAGAATATAAAAATAAAAAGAAATAAAAGAGAATGATGAAATAAATAAATAATAATAATAGATAATAAACAATAAAAAATAATAGTGAAAAATTAATAGTGCAACTGAAGTAATTTTAAATAATTAGATTAACAGTTTTTTATTATAAATTTTTTTTCTAATACATAATTAAAAATTCACATTTTGTAAAAATTTAATTATTTAAGGAAGATAGGATTTATACTCCAAGCTTTCATCCTTCCGGAGTCCTTAACAGGAGAGCTTTTCATCTCTAATCCTACAAATATTTATTAAAAAAAAAAAACAAAAAAAAACAAAGGACTTGCATTAGTTTTTTTTTTTTTTTCTCTTTTTTCTTATATGGGTTTTTAAGTTTTTACAATAGAATCCGAGTAACATTAAACATCAAGCTAGACATAATCCGAATAAGGAGAAGCACTAAACAGCATGATTGTGCCGGGGACAGCAACTACAAGTGCAAAAGGAAAACAGAAGTGCAAATTTACAAATTGTAGTCAAACGCTCTGTAGAATGCAGATGTTCGAGCAATTCTAGGCGATATGACTTTCACTAAAGGCTTTCTATAGCAGCAGTTGGCCATCTATACTTTGCTTAGCCTCCAAGATGGAAATATCTCAAAGCCATCCTCACCGTACGCTCTTCTCTCTTGTTTATCCATTTTGTTCCTCCCCCATCCGGTGTTGCAGGCCAAACTCCGCACTGGTTTGCGGAAGCAAGTTCCAAGGTTCCTAGTGAGATTTATGGGGTCATTAAGAAAACTGAATTTCCAAGTGTTTAGTATTGGTTAAGTGGTCTGCTTTACAGTTCGATGTGCCTCCAAAGCAGAACTCCATTGGTGGATTCAGATCATACAATTTCTTGGGTCAGTTTTATTCTTCAGGATTTTCATTGGAGTGGCCTAAAATAACCTCCGCATGTCTATTTAGGTCGCTTAGATACTTGGTTGAATTGTATTCTTCTGCATCCAAAAGCTCCTCGGAGTATGTCCTCTGGAGTTTAGACTTCTGCCTTAGTTTTGCTTCTTCTAACGTACTTTCATCCCCCATCAGAATCCGCGCAACCTGCAGAGATGCACATAGAAACCAGTCAAAATACTGTGCTCCATATTAAATCCACTCTCTTCAGCCAAGCCTTACATAACCAACGGTCCAACGCAAAACTTAACCTATCTATGCTTAACAGGCAGAGAAACCATGACATGAGATCAAAATGCTCACCTAACTACTTGGCATCAATATTTGTTCATTCTCTAATTGTTACTTTATAATGTTCTCATATGAAATCATAAGTGAGCCTAATGTTTCTTGTAATTAGCTGACATAAGCACAGAGGGCACTCTTTTTCAAATTTTTATGGCGAGAAAAGCTTGCCTGGCTCATTTGAGGTCGCTGTGCTGAAGACTGATCGATACACATAGAAGCTGTACAAATCATACGGTCCATCTGTTCAAAGTCGTAGGCACCTCCGAGAATCGGATCAACAAGCTCCTTGATATTGTTCTTCATAAGCAATGGTTTGGCCTTCACGAAATTGTTCTTGTCAGCGTAATTTTTTGTTGTCAGAATAATAGTCTCAATGTGGGACAGAGAAATATACATACCCACATCACAAGGCTTCTCTGTGAACTGTCTAGAGCTTGCCGTCCGGCAATGAGCTCTAATAACAGTACTCCATAAGCGTAGACATCTGTCTTTTCATCTACTATACCATGCATGAAGAACTCGGGTGGAAGGTAACTGTGAATGTGGCAAAACGAATTAGATGCTTGGGAAAGCAAAACAACCTTCATGATCCAGAAAACCACGGGTAATTCTCAATTACAAACCCAAATGTGCCTTCAATTTTTGATACGATGTGATGACTCCATTGCTCTGGTAACCACTTGGCAAGGCCAAAATCAGAAATCTGCAGAAAATTTGAAATTCCAGAATGAGCAATGATGACTTCCGGGAAAGGAAAAGAATACATACAAATTGGTAAGATAGTTGGTTATCAGATTCCAGGCCAGAAAGCTCGCCTGAGGCTCAAAATCCTCCGTAAGCAATATATTAGAAGCCTTAATGTCTTTATGGATGATTCTCCTTTGGCATCCTTCATGAAGATACACAAGGCCCTCGGCAGTGCCGACAGCAACTTTGTATCTGATTCCCCAGTCCAGTCTTTCCCTTGGACCTGGAAAAGAATGAATACAATAATTTGGGGAAGTTGCAAAGAAAGAACTTCAAGATCTTTCAACTGATACACAAACCATATAGTAAAGATGCCAGGCTTCCATTAGCAGACAGCTGAAGAACAAGGTGCATCCCTCCTTCAACCCCATATCCAACTAGTTTAGCAATGTTTGGATGATCAACATGAGCTATAATCCCCAGCTCAGATAAGTAATCAACAGTCATCTCTTCTGGGGAGCCTCTGGTCAGCCGTTTTATTGCAACCAGTGTCCCATCTTCCAATTCACCCTTATAGACTTCAGCGTACCCTCCTTCTCCAATCAAATTTTCTACAAACAACAAAGGGAAAATGTTGTCAACTTATTATGACAAATAATTAGCCACATTTTCAAAAATATCTTCCTTCTGTTGAAATTAAATACATAATTAGTACGTAAGTTGGAATCTTGGCAAACTTTCAAGTGTAAATTGAGATTCTGAAACAATAACAACCTCGGCTGAAATTGTTTGTTGCAGCCTGGAGCTCTGAGAGTGCATAGTTTTTCCAGGAAGGTTTCAAATAGCAGAAATCAGCATCAAGAGGAGAATTTAAAGCTGGAACCATTGCATCTCTAATTCTCTTGCTTTTTCTTCTAGTGAGTTTTGGGACACACTTTTTCGAGGGAATAGTTTGGATGCGCTTTGAGCTTCCTTTTCTGAACACACCAAACAAGTCTCGCCAATGAATTGCAGCTAAAGGATTCGGTTGACCTTCTGAGCCTGAAGTGCTTCCCCTGGAAGAAGGTGTATCAGTTCCCAAGCTATTTGGACTGCTTGCATTAAGGGGTGTTTCAAGGTCTAAGCTAATCGAACATTCTTCAGGAAAATCTATTGTAGAATCTTCTATGCCATTCTTTTCGCACTCCTTAATCTCCTCCCCCTCTTCCTCGTCCTTGTCCAAAGAAAAAGATCTCAAGTCTGATGTAAAAGGAAGATTTTCGCATTAGAACTAGCAAACTTAAAGTAAAATCACTCAATTGTGTTTGAAAGGATAGAAAGATTGCAAATATCAAACCATTAGAGGAGAAAGAATCAGAGAAGCCGGCTCGCTTCACTCTGCCCCCAAAAGGACTAGTCTCCTCATTTTGATCTTCAGCAATGCCTCGGGAACCTTTGCTGCCAATGTAAAATCATTCAAATTCTGTTATTTCAAGTATGTAGAAAACATGACAAATCTAAAAGAACCAAAAGATCAAAACTTGAGGAATTACAAAGGAAGGGTCAGAACTCGTACGAGAAATACTTTAAGATTTTAAATTGGGGTGGGTCGGAGGCAACACTACGGTTGAGATTCATTACAGTAATTGCAGTTTATATGGCCTCAAGCACCGTTTGCCTCAATGTTGTGCGTGCCACAATCCAAGACCTTCACAAGTAAAGTTGTAAGCGTATAACAAACAAAATCGTCAGTAACACAAGACATCAGTGAAATGAACAAAGGAAGAAACAGAAATGAAAGAGGCAATGTCAAAAATATATCTTTTGTTATTCCAAATATGATATTTTAAGGAAAGTAAACGAATGAAACAGAAAAAGGGAAGCTCAATGCAGCTACGACAAAAACCATATTCGAAGTTTCAACATCAATCAAAACACGATAATAATTGTTGAAAGCCAAACCTGAAGCTAAGCATTAACACGAAAAGTGATGAGAGACAGAGAGGGAAAGAAGCTGTGTACCGTAAAGAAGCTGAGGTTCAACGGACATTTTCCATGATAAGTCAGGAGGCGGCAAAACCGGAGAGAAAGACAGAGAGAAGTGAGGGCTGGCAGAACCAAAATGAGAAGGTGCAAGGGAATTGCCTGTGCGGAGAGAATTGGAGAAAAGGCTAAGGGAAAGAGATGAAAAATAGCGGTTGGTAAGGCTTCTCTTTAACTTCTCTCATTATTCCAACAGTTTGTTTTTGGCATTTTACCTGATTTTTCTGCTTAAAAATCGGCCTTATCTGTCATTAGTTCATCGATTGTCATTAATTCTTAGGAATATAATAGTGACCATAAGTTAATTGGAGACAAGAAGTTTGAGTTAGTTTGGACTTACGTATCTCATAATGCCTACATATCACACCAGACTTAATTAATGACAAAACAAAAAGTGAGAAAAGAAAGAAAGAAAGAAAGAAAGAAAGAAAAAAGTCATGAATGTGGGTGACTTTAATTAAACTAAACACTGGGATTTTGTTGTTGTTAACACCATTATAAGAGATTTAAAAAAAAAAAAACCAAGAAATTTGTTGCATTAGTTTTGCAGGCATACAAGCAAACTAGGACACAGCTGTCTGAGTAAAGATTTTGCCTTGGTTCTCTCCCCTTCATGTAAATCATATAAAAATGATATGACCAAGACATGGGGTACGATCGACAAGAAATATGGTCAACTGAATGTCCTTGCAGAAGAAGAAAATAGAGCGTAATAATGAGGAAATGATAGTTTCCAAGAAGTTAAGTTTCGCACATGCGTGGTAACCACTGCCCATTTAGTCTTATTGGTTAAAAAATTTTGTTGATATGATGTGATTATCGATATGAATCCTTGTTAGAGCATTCAAGAAGTGGTTAAAGGCCCTTGTTGATTATTATAGACTTTGCCGTTTTCGTGTATGAAATGTACTAATCCTAGTCCGTTGTATGGTATAAATTTAATATAATTCCTTTTGACGAGACTGCAAGATATATCTATATATATATATATATGTTTTTTTTTTTAAGAAAAAAAAAAAAGAGTTTCACACAGAATAATGAATCGTAGTCCGACCGTCCTCACAATTAGGGTGCAATATCAGCTCATTTCCATTTCCGAACCGTACGTCAAGCCTTTCCCTCACGCTGTGAGGAGCATTGCTTGAAAGAAAGTGACTTATGAGCATATTGACGTATAAAATGATTTGGTAAAAACTTCACGAAACACAACAAAATATTTATCATTTTCCCATTTGCTAGTTTATGAACATGTCATGAACACTTCAAAATCACTCCGTTTTAACTCTGTACATCCACGTTAACCAATAATAGGTTGATTTTCTGTTTCTTGTTTTTATGGTTTCTAGAATGTTGTGGGAAGCAGTACCGTAATACTCAAAACTGTCAAACAACCAGTAACGCTTGTGTTGGATTCTTGATGAATGAAGACTACCTGTATCACCTATCGTAATGCTCGCAAGCTCAGGGGATCTGGAATCTTGAACTGCGTTGCATGCGGCGGAATCAAGACCATCACTTTCTTCAAACATACAGCTTGGAGAGAGTGTTTTTCTCTTTTGACAGGAAAGGAAAGGGCAGAACCATTTTCCTTCCAATAGACCACCACGCCATGGTACAATTGGAAGATTCTGGTCCTGGCCAGGGTTTATTGAGCAACCATCTTGAGGTAGAATACAACGTAAACCAGAAGAATACCACTGATAAGTGCAATATAATTTAGTCATTTACATGAAAAAGACAAAATGCTAAATACAGTGAGCACGTGATGCCTCAATGAACACCGCGAGTAATCAAACCCTCAAATACTGCATAAAGATCTCTGTTCTCTGGGCCAAATATCTCATCAGCCTTCTTCAAGGTCTCCTGAGATAGTGCAGACCAATGATAATGCATACTACAAGCAGATGGAGAGAGAGAGAGAGAGAGAGAGAGAGATGTACTTCTCTGGTTTGCTTGTGGGCATTCAATTCTTTAACATTTGCTAGAAATGCACCAAACTGCTCATAAGACAAACGGTTCCTGACCCAAGAAAAGAGACACAAAAAAAAAGGAGGGTAGATCAGATTAAGAATATTAGTGCACAGCAAAATTTAGTTAGAAAAAGAATTTCTAAACAACTATAGATCTAATAATTGCACTTTGCTTGTATCAACTTTGATGCACTATATTGTTCAGGAATTTGAAACAACAGAACTCTTTGCATTATCCAAATTTGTCCGCCATAATGAGTCTTTACCTGACTTGGCGGAAGAATTCTCTACCATCAACTCGAGTTCGTCCTGAAACATACAAAACTGATGTAACGACAAAGCTACCAAAACATGCAAATCTAATATCAGTTATACTGTTTCAGCTCAGAATTTATCCACATCACAGAATCAAATTCCTAAGTAGATTATTAAAATTTAACAATGTTTGATACCTGCAAAAAGATCATGACACAACTCACAGGCTACCCTTTTTACTGACTTTGCACACATGCAAAGTCTATCCTACTTGACTTATCTCATTCAGATCCATGAAAGGAGTATAAGCCAAAAGACCCTCAAGTTCTCAATTTTCAAATACCTATTTGAACTTCACATAAAGAGAGGCTCTTGTTTGGCTAAAGAGTTGTTCACTGGACAATGTGCCATCAAATGCCAATACTTCTACCATTCACCCATTGGACATTGATATGCATATCATAGCTTCCTTACATTTCAAAAGAAAAAGTAAGCACCTCTAAATCACTAAGGTCAAATCATTTACAAAGATACTGCAGGTGGAAACTGTGCAGTCAGCAATGTACCATTTGAAATAATAGCCAAGGCCAATGAAATTGAGCATCCAATGCAATCAAATAACAAATGAACTTCTTTCTGATAACATGTCAGAACTTACCACTTTGTGATCCTGCATCAGAGCTTGAAATTGAACTGTTCATGCTTGAAGGTAGAGAAGAAAATATAGAAGACCTATCGTCAATGATACCTCTTGATGTAGAAAATGACATTGAATGTCGTCTCGGGGATCCTGGTTTAGATGTTCTTGTAGGAGTCACCGAAGCCAATAAACTTGGAGGGGAACCAGGAGGGGTGAGCCTAGGTGTGCTCATCTGGGATGCCATAAGGTAACTAGGCAATGCACCAAGTCTTGGGGCTACCACAAGAATAAAAATTTAAGGATGGAGAATTCATTTTTCCCTTTTTCTTTTGTTCTTTTCCTCTTTTGATTGATCAGTTTTTCTGTTCTTCTTTATCTTTGGAAGAGAGTTAATGTCGAGAAACATGCTAAAAACAGAAAATGACACTCACTCTCTGTCTCATGATCCTCTGCAAATGAACTCCCCATTTCTGAGAATTGGCTCTGTACTGAAGATGCTCTCAATGTTGACAACAGGGCATCATCTTCTGTAACAAATCACAGATGAAACTTTTCCAGTTGTTAGTCAAATCATACAGCAAATACATATCAAAGGCCTCATTGGTTCTATTGGCTCTTCATTCAACCAATTACAAGAAAAATGTAAACTTGTGTCCTGGGTAAGTAATCTCATTCAAAAAGCAGTGAGACTGTAGTACTTTTAGGAATGTAGAAGCAGAATTGAAACACTTAGGTTTTTCAGGAAGATAAATATATTGACCAAATGGGATGCATTTTCTTAAATATTCAATTAGCCAGCCTAAATTTTCAGAAGTGAACTCAAGGGAAATTGGTTTTAGAAATGAAACCTTTGTCATCCAGAATGTTGGATATAAATCAATGACTTTTGTATTCTTTTCAACTGTCACTGGAAGCAAGCAAATTCATCATTTTGACCAGGCATAAAACCCACACAGGGAAAATTGAGGAGCAAAGGCTATAAATTTCCAAACAACATCAGTTCAGTTCACTGTAAAACTCTAACAGAAGACGCTTGGTTTGGCCACATATCCAATGCTAACAAAGTAAATGCAAGACATACAAATGTCTTAAGAGGACACTACTTGGCAAGAAGGGGATACACTCTTACCACTTGGTGTCGGCTTTGCAACGATGGGCTGCAAAGGAGCTCCTGCTACTGCCTGTCAAAGGACCAAGATTAACCAAAGTCCAAAAAGCAATGATCCAAGAAAATGCATTTTTCCATTGCCTTTGTGGGAACAGACAATAAGAGCAACTTAACTTACAGAATTTTCTTCATCCTCCTGAAGTGACCGCATAAGTGTCTTCCTGAACACCTCCAACTGCACACCCATTTCAAAAAGTGTTTCAAGTGCTTACAACAACTAACACAAACAGCTGCGCCTCTCAGCACACTCATAATAAACAACAACTGTTTTTGAAAACCTCCAAACAATCCAATTTTTCTTCTTCAAAGCAATAATTAAAAATTATATTTCCTAGATTTCCAAACTAAAATCACATGAAATCAAATTACCGGACACACAGGGAAGACTAAAAAAAGAAAGAAAAAAAACACAAAACAAAATGTGAAAATGATTTTTTTAAAAAAATATAAAAATTTGCAGACCTTGGAAACATCTCTTTGAAGCTTCTTAACGGTGTTGGAAAGTGAATCATTCTCTTTCACCAACTTTTGCTGCAACAGAAACAAAATGAAAAATCACGAAATGAACGAAGGGCCGGAGGGGAGAAGTCGATTCGGACCTTTTCGAGATCGGCGCGGGTGAGCTTGTCGGAGGTGTTGGAGAGGGACGCATCGAGAGAATCGACCTGAGACTGGAGGTCGGCGATGAGGTCGTCTTTCTCGGCGAGTTGGGCGAGGAGGGCAGAGGACTCTGATTCGAGACTGTTGACACGTGTCGAGAGGGCAATCGACGTGATCTTGCGGGCCACGTCGAGCTGTTCGAATGGATCGGATGGCAGTACTTGCAAGACCACCTCGGGAAGATCGAAGGTGGAACCACCCGATTCTTTCCCTAGCATTTCTCCCACTCTCCCTCCTCTCCTTTTTCGTGTTTTTTCCTTTTTTTTTTTTTTTTTTTTATCTTTTGAGGGTTTTTACTTTTAAATTCTTTTTCTACTATATTGTTTTGTCTTTCTTTGAAAAAAAATAAAAAATCAAAAGTAAACCAAATATTCAGAGATGTAATTTTTTTTTTTTAAAGCGCGAAGAGAGATTCATATATATATATATAAAAGAAAGCATAATTTTTTTTATTTTTAATACAAAATTTATAAAATAATTATTTTGAATAAATCAACGTGATAATAAAATCGTGACACAAACGGACATGCATGCACACCTTTAGAAATTTTAGTTTATTTTTCTTTTTATTGGCCTTTTATTGTGGACTGTAATCTTGTATAGACCTCCCAAAATGAAAGAGCTTTCTTCATTTGTTCCCCTTTCGATTTTTTTCCTCAGTGCAAAATTACTGAGAAATTAGTTGGAGACAATGTAAACAAAATCCACACAACTGTACTTATATTTTTATATTTTATGTGAAGCAACACTTATAAACTCCCATCCATTATCTGCCCTGTCATAAAGCACCAGAACTCAAATAGTAAAAAGAAGCATCAATAATGATTTTTTTTTTTTTGAGTTATTAATTACTTAACAATACAATAACTTGATCCAATTTTTCTTTTGTAAGCATACACTTTTTAAAAAAAATGTTTAATTAGAGGTATCGGAATGGGTGTTGTCCTTTGAACTTGGTTGTGCACGTAGTTGCTCTTTGACGGGAATGATCAATTGTTGTGTCCCCACGAAGCTTTTTGTTGGCAAGCACTTGATTAAAGAAATATCGCCGTATCTAGGCTGCAGATCCCCTTATTGTTATTATTATTTTGAACCTTATCTCCTCGTTGTTTTTGCATTATGTCTGAGTGGGTTTGCTTTGCATTACTTGTGTTTAACTGTATAAATCTACGCAATTGGTTTCAACTTGGGTCAGCACGATTGACGGTTGCTTTGTTCGAATACTTAAAAACCATATCAATATGTGGGGCGTCGAAGCGAAAGAAAGAAAAAGAAGAACCTCTTTTTAATCACTTTTATTTAAAGAGTATGGTGATGGTCTCACCTTCAATGATTTCTTTACTTTAAAATAGCCGAAATCTCTTTTTAAAGTGCGGTAAGGTATCATTTATAGAAACAATTGCAAACCTAGTAGTAGCTGGATGGATTGCAATTTTCTTTAAGCAAATGCAATAAATTTTAACATTAGACATGGACTAAGAAGTAAGAACAACGAGAAGTGAAGCATAATTTTATTTTTTTGGCTTTTTAAAGATAGAAGATTAAGATGTCTTATAATCCTGGGTCAGATCCTGGCCTAATCCTAAAAGTTAAATAAACATGTATTATATTTGATAGTTCGACTACCGAAGATCATCGAAGAAATAGAAAGAAACGCAGTTTTGCTAAATAAATTCTTTATGCTGCAGGTGCTTGGACAAGATTAAGTTTTATGTCTCAAATTTTTTTTTTTTTTTATTTTTTATGGTATGACAATTGCGTGGTGACAGTGGTGGGCGGACGGGGTGGGAGTGGGATGGAGGTTGGATAAGAAATAACTGACGGCCACTAAAAACTTTGGCTGTTTTAGTGTTTTAGGATGACATGAAACTTCTTAAAATATAATATATAATAAATATTTTATTTCTTTTAATAATTTAATTTTTTTTTTAAAATAATTTTTTGACACTATTTTTTACGAAATTTTCCACTGGTTAATTATCAGAGAAAAAAAAATCAGATTGTATTTTATCCTATCCTAGTTTCACCTCTTCATTTTTACCAACAAATAATTTTTGCTCAATTTTTGTAGACTCATTTGTCTAATGATGAAAAATAAAAAATAAAAAAGAATTCATTTTTTACAATTGCAATATGATCAACATTAAAAATCATTAGAATTACTTAATTTCCATGTACCCAAAAAGATTAATCTAATTTTCACATTTATGTTTTAATTCAATTACTTATGAAAAATATGGTAGATGCAAGGCGAAATGCACCCCAAAAACATGTCATTAGGGATAAAGGGGAACTCAAAAAAGGAACAAGGCTCGTGAATTAACGAAGTTGTAGTAGTTGACGGTCACGTAACATTTGCATTTTCTTCAGCAAGTTATCAAAGCCGTCTATATACCAGCTTTTTTAATTTCTTCTTTTCTCTTCAAATTGATGCTTTTTAGCAATGGCAATTTGTGTAAATCATCCACGTATTAACTCTTCAATTTTTATTTTCACGGGACTAATCAGAGTAATGTAAAGGTTTTTTTTTTTTCTTAAAAAATAACAACAAATATTAGGGAGGGCTTAGTCAGACAAAAAAGGAAAAAGAAACTACTAATACACACTTTCCTAGATAAATGAGGAAAGATTTAGGGCAAACAAGTATACAGTGAATGAGCAGGAGCAACGTTGATTCTCGAATCGGACGGCTCGCATGTGTGACAAATCAGAATTTTATTAAATTATATCATATTAATATTTATGATAATAAAATTTAATTATACCATAAATAAAATTCATGTAAATTTAACTACATTTAAGTGATAAATATATATATATATATATAATTAATTAAATAAGACTAGTGAATTAATGTTAGTTTTATATTAATAATATAATTTTTTTAAAAATTAATTATATTAGTTAAATTTATACAAATTTGTTATATATTTAGATAAATTATTATTATTATTTTCAATACAAGCCGACAACTAACCCCGCGGCTCCCAGTCCCGTTGCCCACCATAATACAACCCGAACATGAGAAATCCTCACACAAAAACAAGTTGTGATGTTTAATGGAGAGCTAGTTGTCTGTTGTCTCCGTGAATAGCAGGTAGGCCCCGCTCCATGCCTAACACCGAACCTCCAACCGGACCCAATAAAAATTTAAGAGTGGACCCAGTCGGTCATCGCCACTCAAACCTGACTCTCTCTCTCTCTCTCTCACAACTCGATAAGAGAGATTACGTGTCAACAGGAGCGAAGGTAGGGAGAAAGCACGTTCGTACCCAAATTCACCTTCCTCTCCTTCGTCTTCTCTATATATCCAACCAATCCCCTCCAAACGTACCATGTCCAACGCTCCGAGAACAAACGCGCCTCCACCACCAGCACAGCTGCACCTGTCCTTGCCGTTCTTTCTGTTTCTATTTCCCCTGCATGTGATGTGAGCGAAGAATATAAAAAGTTCAGGAAAAAAAAAGAGAGGGAAAAAAGAGAAAAGGAATAAGAAGCAATCTCTATTTGTCGTTGTTATGGGGACGCAGATTTTGAGGCCGCAGGATTGTTTGATCGAGAAAATTAGGGATTCTCCCTGTCGCCGGAGAAATTACAATGGCAGCACTCCTTCGGGTTTTAACCCTAACTCTTATAACTCTAATCAAAGGTCTAACAGGAAGCCGACCGTATGGACAGAGAGAAAGCGCCAATCGGAGCCGTCTGTTTCGAAGAGATCGAACTCTGTTGACGATTTGAGGGCCTCTAAAAGCCATCGCCACCAGCATCACCACAACCACAGAAATGGAAATGACCACCAGAGTTTTGTTATGGAGAAGGTGACAATTTTGCGGCGAGGTACGTCGCTTGATTCTAAGATCACGAGCAGGGAGACTGCGTCGGCGGCGAACAAGAGCCAAGGAGGTAGTGAAATGGTCGTGATCGGTACGGATCGGTTGGGTCCCGACCCGGGAAAGGTACCAAAGCAGGTCAAAATTGTGGATCTGAGGTCTCCGGTTACCGGGAAGTCCGACATCTATGCTGGATCGGCGTTCGTGGTTTCTCCGGCACCGAGTTCGCTCCCGCTGCCGTCCTTCTCCAAGAAGAAGCATCTCTCGTTTGATGACTTAGCCACCAGAGACCTTAGGCGTCTGCTTCAACTCGATTTCTAAGGCTCGGTTACCCGTCCGGATCGGGATCCGTAGCAGCCACTCAATATCCTCCCTGTCGCTATCTCGATCTACCATTTCGTCTTTATTAAGTTTCTCTGAATTTGAAAGATCGGACCTTCCCGTGAGTTTTATTAAAACGGGTCGCAGATCTGAAAATCGAAGAAAATTAGGGAGGCGAACTAATTAAATAGGTAATATGTGGTTAATCTGGGGTTGTTTTTGGGAGGTTATGGATGTAATTTGGTGAGCTATCTGGGCTTGAAGGTTAAAAAAAAAAAAAAAAAAGGGAATTGTGAGGAAGAAGAAGGAAATGAAAATGGAGGGTTGATTTTGCAATATGCGGTGGGGAAACAATAGTTTGGTATTTGGCTGTCGGTTGTGAAATTTGTAGAAAAAGGGTTTGACTGCTGATGCTTTTGTAATCTTGAATTAAAGATGATAATTGTGGGGAAATTTTGTGCAGAAATAAGTCTCATGTTTGTTTTTTTAAAAAAATTTCATGGTTCCTTCCTCGCATCCTTCTGTTTATTTTAAATTTTTGATTTTCTGTTGTTATCGTTCCTACCTAAGAAATTAGTCCAGAACCAGTAGTGAGAGGATGGATATGTCAGGGAGGAGCACGTAGGATCCATTACGATAATCAAGGTCCTTGGTTTTGTGGGGGGACCTCGGATGGGGAAACGAATTTCGTCTTTTGCATTATCTGTGTTTTTCTGCCAACTAGTGTTGCGGATGGATATCCATCTCAAACCAACAGCCAACAGCCAACAGGGTGCGCATTTAAACATTTCAAAATGGAGCTGTGTTTTTTTTTTTTTTCTCTATCTTTAGAAAGTGTTTAAAATTATTTGCCAAGTAAAATGGCTAGTAATGAAGAGAGTCATTATACAACGAGTCAGGGTTTGCAATGCTTTAAAAATATGAAAATTGGTCCTAAAAGAAATAATAAAATGTGCTTATTTAATTTTAATTGTTCTATATACTCTGGCTATTGGGTCCAGCACGGTACTGTCTGCTATCTTCCTTCTTCATATTCTGGATAACAATAATTTTGCTTATTTATTTATTAACTTTGGAAACAAGCATGCATTCTAAGTTGAAGATTAGAGTTTCTGTAGCTCGAATAATGTGATAACTCTCATGGATAGTTAAATTATTAAGTTAGAATCAAGCTTGGAACAATAATTATACTATACATGAACCTTTCATTCTCTTTTTATTTTTTGGGTATCATTATTTATTTCGTAATTTATGTTATTATTATTATTTTTTTTTTCATATTATCAATTATATGCTTTATATTTTTAATGCTTTTGTAAATAAATATGGATAAGATACCAAATCTCTATCCTAAACAAAAGAACGCAAAACAAAAAGAAAGGTTATATGCAAGAAGTTACAGATGATTAAAAAAAAAAAAAAAGAAGACGACGTGTATACACACATTATCAAATTGATGATCTAACACTGTGCATGCATCACATTATCAAATTTTTTTTATGTTTCTTGAAATGGATTTGTGTAGTTGACAATCAAAGCTTATATTAGAGGGAGAATGCTGCAAGGATACGTTCATTTTTCTTTTTTTTTCCCCCTTAATACTGAAATATGTTCAGTACGAAACCTGCTTGAATGACAGGGATCGGACAACATTTGTGAAGCTAGAAGGTAGTTAACGGAGAAGGGTGTTCCCAATGGACATTGGTGTCCATATGGATGTTTCTCTTTGATGTGTCATATATGTACATAACCTTTAATTTTATAGTCTTCAAAGCTCGTACACATAACGCTCTGTCTTTGTAATTTTCTCCTATAGGCATCGTAGGAATTAATTAGTAATACTATTCATATTAAAGGATACCATTTCACTGTTATCATTTATAAATATTTATGATTTATTAAGCATCGCCTGATATTTACACCAAAAATATTTTAATGATGAACTTGCTGAGAAATTATTGGCTGAAAATAAAAAAATGAAGTGAAGTAACTTCAAATTTTGTATATGTACACACTGTTTGGTAAAAATATATATAAATCAATATTTTTGCATTATATTATATATGCATATGTTCATTGCAATTGTTTTCCACACGTAACATGCACTCCTTTCCTAGTGTTCATATTCGTAAGGCAATCTAATTTTAAAAAGGCACGAGATATGCATTATCCATGAGGGCCAGAAAATGGATCAGCCTTCATGCATGGAACATTAACCTCACACGGAGGATGAAAGAGATCACAATTAGTATATAGTTTATGTAACCAATAATAATAATACTAAGCCCACTTGATAAATATATATATATTGAATACAAAATACCACATTTCACATTGGCAATTGTCTGCTGCAACCCCCATTTGATTCAGTTCATGAATTGAGCTTTAAGATCATTTTGGATTTCACTTTTTGTCCAAGTTTTTTGGGCCAATAGTGCCGAATAAACTTTAATCAAATGCCCTTTTATGTCTAAAACAGATTCAAAACTTAGAAACTTGGATTGCACAAGAAGGGCACTCTTTCGAAGAGTGAAAGCAAAACCATTCTCTGTTGTGCATACCTCACTTCAAATATATTTTACGTAGAAGCAATATACAGAGTCTTCACCTCTGCCTCTCTGTCTTTCTCTGTCTCCACCTCTCTCTCTGTCTCTCTCTCTCTCTCTCTCTATATATATATATAGATATATGCACTTGCAAAATGACCATTTCTTGCAAGAAGCCTCCGTAAAGCCAAAAGCACAAAGCAACAATGGCCTCAATAGGCAAACTCACCCCTTGGGGATCACCTAGAGAAAAGGCCTTCAATGGGATTGGCAATCTAATCAAGCTTCTCCCAACAGGAACAGTATTCCTCTTCCCAGTTCCTTAACCCTGTCTTTACCAACAGTGGTCACTGCAATACCCTCAACAAGTACTTAAGTGGCATTCTCATTGGACTCTGCGGATTCTCTTGCGGTTTCTCATGTTTCACCGACAGTTACATTGGCAGTGACGGCAAGACTCATTATGGGGTCGTGACCAAAACTGGGTTATGGCCGTCTCCGAGCTCGGATTCCGTTGACTTGTCCAAGTACAAGCTTCGGTTTGGTGACTTTGTTCATGCTTTCTTTGCTGTGATTGTGTTCTCGGTGTTGTCCCTTTTGGACTCCAATACCGTGGAGTGCTTCCATCCTTCGTACGAGGCCAATGACAAGATTTTGCTCCAGGTGCTGCCTCCTGTAATCGGTGCTGTTGCAGGGATTGTGTTCTTGTTGTTTCCTAACAATCGCCATGGTATTGGTTACCCTTCCACCGAGTCCATGCAGAAAAAGTAGCCTTTGATTGCTGGCTGCTTGCACTATTTTATACTTCATTTATCTGCCTCAGAAAATTTCCAGGCATCTAGCTTAATCCTGTTCACCATGTATATTTTCCTCCGGAAATTTGGTTTTCCTGTGATGGAGTCCATGTACGTGTGATTGATTCAAAAATGGGAGGGAATAATTGATACCATTCCCCTGCGATATATGTAATAGTATTGTCATAATTCCCATAGTTTGTCAATTATGAGCAAAAGCTGTGTTAATTATGTTTCCATTCTTTTTTTTTTTTTTTTCCTTTTTTCAACTTTTAGTGCTCCGACTTTTAAGTGGATGCAATTTCCATAGAGCTTAGCTTGCTCCATGATCATCAAATCATGGTCATGCCTTGAGCTTACCTATGAAAATTTTTCATTGAGCTTGGCAGATAGAATAATGACCATACATAACTTAAACCATGTCTCTATTTTCCCAAGGGAATAGAATCGGAAATGGAACGTGTTTTACTTACCATTTGGTCATTTTCATATGACGGTATGTGGGCCCTGGTGATGAAACTCATAACTGAAAAACGTGCTACAATTGTATTTGACCGTTTCATCTCCCTAAAAATTACCTTTAGTGTCCTTATCAAAGGGAATAAAAAGAAGAATAAAAACAAAAGAAGAGTCCAAATGGAACCACGTTGAATCTGACTCCATTTCCTCGTGGCTCAACCCATTTTCTTTTTTTATTAAAAAAAATTTGTAAGTACAGTCAATTATCAATTATCGCAATTAAATGTTGTAGTTAAGAGTTAATATGTTATTACTCATATTCAACTTCACTGAGCACAGGATTCATTATTCCAATACCGTTCGATTAAAACGAATTTCATACCCAATTTCTCTATTAACAACTTTACAACTTAATACCGTACAGTTAGAAAATGATCCTGATATCGGGGAAGCAGGCTCAACCGAGACAGTAGTAGTCCTGCCCGGTGCCTCACCCGTGTAGTCGATAGAGGTCTATTGTATATACAAGAGAACATTTCTGCCCGCCAGCTACGATGTAGTGCGAGGACTTAATACATTTTGATAGGTCTAGAGGTTATTACTTTTACTTTTCTATTTGTGTTCACCCGAAAAAATAACATTTCTATCCCATGAAGCCCCACTCCTTCCTTTCAATAATTTGAACTCAATTCGTCCAACTTAGAAGGTTTCCTTCCCTTGGAATTAAGGCGGACTTTTCGTATGGTAATTAAAATAAAAGTGGGCTTATTAGAGAGGATTTGCCAAATCGGTTCAGGAGACTCATCTAAGAAAAATGGTTAAATTATGGTTTAGATAAGAGTCATCATGATTTGGACAGCTTAACAAAGAACAAGAAGGAGAAGAAGACTCAGGGATGGCAGACGTCAGGGCATTTTTTTGGGGAAGCTTCGGGGACATCATCAAAAGTAGGTGACCCAGGAACAATAGAGAATTTCATTGACATGAATCTTTATCACAAAGTTTTAAGTTTTACATTGGAATTTTCATGTCAAATTGGCTAAATAAACCATACAAAATTTCCCACTTTTAAAATCGGTTTACATTTTTTTAACAATGGAGCATGAGCGTATAGATAACTTCTAGTGGTAAAATAGAACATAATCCTTTAAGAAAAATCTCAATTACTTAGTTTCCATACACCAGCAGAAGGCCAAGAATTTGATCTTAAACATTTCTGCTTTACTTTCTGGGATCTTCTCGCTGAACTCCCTTGATGACCCTCACTTACTTTTCTGACATCAACTTTAACAATGTGGTGATCTGAGGTACCCTTTGATGAAATCACCGAGTATGATCCTGGAACAAACTTGTACGGTATGCCTGGTGATGCCAAAACGTAATCGACCCGCGTCCCATACTTGCACGTCCCTTGCACATCTGGTGAAAAACAATGTAGAAATAACAGCCTTAACAACTGAAAATGAAACAAAGATTGCCATAATTGATCATTTGACAGAGAAATAAGGGAAGGTCTCTTTAAGTGATTACTGTGGCCCTTGGCAATCATGACTGCTGGCTCACATTCCCCTCCAAATTCCTTTGCATCTGTGTACCCTTTACCCTTCAGAAATTTTGTCACTTCAATCCTTGGTGTTGGCTTTCCTATGTCCACATAGTACTGCAAGATAAATGGCAACTTTTAAGGAAGGATAAAATATTAGAAGGTGGATTGAAAGTCACGAATTAAGGTGGTCAAGATGTTATAATTTACCTTGACAATATCCTTCCATCTTTCTGATGAGTAATCAGATCCATCCAGGGAATTGAGACCTCCAGCCAGTATGTGGGGACACTCATTTGATTGTATCATTGCGCTTATCTGCTTTATTCTCCAGTTTTCATCCAAATGGTCAAGTTGAGTGCAGTAGATATCTAGATCTCCTGCCCATGGAACACAAATCGTGGCCTTTAGTACATTCCTGGATGCACACATGCAGTTCCACTGTCAGCACCAGCTTAAATCTAGGGGAGTTTGCTTGTTGCTTGAGTGGGAATTGACAAAGTGAGAATTGAAAAGTGCAGGTACCTGAAATCATCATCATTTGCAATCTTTTGAACCCTCCACCTCTTGATTGGCCACTTTGACAAAATGGCATTTCCATATTCTGGTGCCCAGCTCTCAGCAAAGACATATTTCATCCCCAGGGAAGTAGCCAAATCGGATAGAGGTCTCATGCCTTTCTCTTCCTGCGCCTTGACATCTTGCAGAGCCAAAATATCTGCGTCCACTTCTTTAAGCACTTCTGCAATGCTTTTGCCGCTTTTCCAGCTCTCTTGATTACTTATGTTGAAAGTCATCATGGCAGGCAAACATACTGGGGACCTCATAACAACATTGTTTCTATAGTTTCTGCTAGCAATACTATCAGATGAACCATCCCTTTCCTCTTTCACCAAGCTAAGAAATTTGCTATTCGCTAACGATATCTCATCATCTGGAAGATCTATTAAGACCTTTGGCTTAGATCTTGAAATGGTGTTTTCTGGAGACAGTTTCTCTGCACTTCTATCACCACTATGCAAGGGCGATTGCTTCAATATACCGTCGGGATAATGGTTTCCAGAATTTGGCTGAGGATCCATCTCCATGGGACAATTAAATATCATGTAAGCTTCATTCTCTGAATTCAACAGGTTAGATTCATCAACCCTCGGAATTGGTGGGGCAAGAGAGAACATGGCAACATTGAATGTTGCAATTCGGATTGGCCTTTCGGAACTGGAAATACCCAGTTTTCCACTTAGATGAAGTGAAGATTTCCGGAGACCAGGTTTCCATTTACATCGATCCTTGGCGTTAAATTTCCCAAGTCTCCTGATTTTAACTTTTCGTCTCGGATGCTTCCATAGCAGCCATGGTAACCTTGACCAAAGCTGCAACAGCTTCCTTCTCACAGTGCCTAACATCTGAAGAGTTCGGTCATGAACTCGATCCTCTTGGACCCTTCTCAATCTGATGCGACGATTAGGCAATATGCAATCATCTCAAGTCAGTTATATGTCATTGCTAAAAACTACACGGAAAAGCTTAGAGGGTGGCAAGACAAATTTATTGACGGAAAAACAACGTGGTAGCGGAAGAGCGGCTATAGAGACAAAAATTACTCCAACTGCTCCAAGAGAGTGGGGTCAAGAGATTGACTAAGTATCAATACAATTGACTAAGTATCAATCCTGCCTAACTCCTTTTCCAACACTCCAAAAACAAACCGACGGCTACCAAAAGAGACGAAGGTTGTTGCTTAATTTGCCATATAAATGTAGATAAGAAGACCTTTTCAATTAGCTTCAATTGGCCTTGAGTATGAAAAAAACTAGAAGTGCTTTTCCACGGTAGGTGGGCATAACAAGACTTCAGAAATTAATCCTGCTTTCATTGACCATTGATCTAAGATCGAGCAGTGATCCAAGGAGCCCTCCAAACCCCTGTGCTGTGTTCCCTGAAAGTGAAATTTGTCCGCATCGTGAAATGAAGGCTAAACTACGAACTTTATAGTCAATTTGCAACAGGCGGAGACTCTTGAGTATGACCGTCTCTTGTTGCTTAAAATGACATGCCCTATAGTTCCCCCCAAACGCAGCTGTATGCCTCACAGAAATATTCATGGGGGAGTAGACATATTCATAGATTAATATTTAGGGTAGCATATTGATTCCTTCCCAGTAATTTTTTTCTTTTGGTTTTTGTTTTGGTTCTTCTTGTTATCTAGTTTTGTTCTCTTTTCTTTCGTTTCCTGTGGCCTCCTTGGCCGTCTGTGAAACAATGGGTTCTTCAGAAGTAGTCATGTGAATTGTGAACTCGGTCAAAACAAAGAAGTACAGTCATGAATTAAAAAGTTATTGGCAACAGATACAACCAAATAATAATAATAATAATAATACAAGAGATGAAAGAAAAATAAAAACATTTCTATGGTGTATATACAATTGTAATGCCCTTAAAACAGCTTCCCATGAGGTCCACTGCATATCCTTCCAGTTACCAATGGGTCACCTTAACAAATCTTGTACTCCGGTGACAGGCTTTCCCCCAAACTCAGTTCATTCATGAACTGCTTGCTGCTGCTTTACAACAGCCAAGGAATGGATACTGTAGACCTAAACTTAATCACTTCCATGAAGCTTTAACAGGTTCAGGCAAAAATGTCCAACGCCCTTGTTCAATCAGTCCTCAATGAACAATGCATCCAGAAGGTTAGAAGCCGGATCTCCATTTCTGATCTCGTCAAAGAAGCCATTGGTTGCAATTTTTTTTCTAGATCTCTGCTCTTTGATGATAGATTCTTCTGTTTCTGTCCTGTATTTTGCCTGTCTTGCAGGTCTCTCAGCCACAACAAACTTATTCCCATCACGGAGTCTCTCAGAAAAGCCAGCCCAAACTGAGGTAACCAATGAGTGAGAAATTCAACGAGTAGGACAAAAAAAGCCCCTTATTTTTGTTCTTGCATAGCTCTAAGAAAAAAACTATGCACAAAGTGCAGACACATATTTTTAACAACAGAACTAAAGGCTCAATGACCAAGTTTTCAAATATGAAAAGAAAAAAGGATGGAGCTATCATAATTGCATGAGCTTAATCATCTTGATCTATTTCTCAATAAGCACCTAAGCAATCTTTAGAATATGTGGTAGTATAAAGCATTAGACTGTGAACCTGCATATGTTCTTTTGAGCAGAGATTTAAATGAAAAAACATTCAAGTCTGAAAACAGATTTTCCTCCATCATTGGCAACAACTTCAATAAAAATTTTGAGCACTACAGAGTTTTAAAGTCAACAATTTGCATTATAGAATGAGAATTATTCATGGATCCAGATAAAAATTTTGGCCCCAAGCTTGTGGGCTTTCCCACCATTCAGCAACATCAAATGAGCAATTTCAGCAGGCAAAGAACTCAAAGAATACTGGTTGTTAAAGAACCAAGTCATCCATTGAGCAATAAGAAATTGGAGGCCCAAAAGTTACCCCTAGATATAACCCTACAAAGCTATCAACAAACAGTGAAATAATAATCAAGAACAGAAATGCAAGTGGGACAAGAGAAGAAAGATCTCACAAATGGCCTTGAAACATTAAAAAGGGCATAAAGCACAAAAGCAGTCGTATAATCTTTGCTACTTACCCTAAAAACAACCAAAAAGCAACTCCTCACACAATTAACCATTTCAAGCTGCACACTGGATGCTAGTAAGTTAAAATCAATTACCTCCAAAATGATGTAAAACAATAGAAGCAGCAATGGTAACATTTAATGAGGCTGTGCCACTTCCATATTGTGGAATATAGACAAAAAAGTCACATATCTCACATTCTTTGGCTGAAAGGCCTGTTCCCTGCAAAGACAAAGAGTAAACATGAATCTGCAATCATTGCTAATAGCACACTTAAAAAATATCATTCAGGACTCCACGCTGGCATAAAGTTAACTCATAAGAGATCCATTTCATCAACAGAATCACATATTTGCCAATTCAACTAGATTAGTCCATTTACTCCATTAGAGAACAACCCGGTCAAATACTAGCCACATATAAATCACTAATTAATGCATAAAACACTAGACTTGATATTTTCACATTTTCATGAAATTTTTTTTTTTTCAATTAAAGCAACAAAAAGAAAAAAACTTAATTAACCCAAAAAATTCCACGAATTTTAAATCTTGCAAGCGCCATAGTATAGAAGTGACCTTAACCAGATCACGATCTTCAAAATGGAAACAAACGTTGAAGCTTTTAAACTTTCTGAACTGGATGGAACCAAGATTAGAGCAAATAAAGATACAAAAAGCACGCATCTTTTGCATCGTAGACAACAATTAAGCATCTGAGAGACTAAAGATAAGTGGCCCATTTACCTCATTACCCAGAAGGAAAGCTGTGCTCTTCTTGAAAGGATGCTCATTTACTGGAAAAGCGCCATCAGCAATCTCTACCCCACAAATGTCGCAATCCCTCTCCTACAAATCAACACAATCAAAACCCAACTCACAAAAATTGTGAGTGAGTGAGTGAGTGAGTGAGAGAGAGACCTTGAGGAAGAGGCGGGCATCGAGGAGAGAGTGGAAATGGCGGAAGGGGAGGTGGGAGGTGGAGCCGTGGCTACCAAAGGCGTTGAAGTCCCTCCGGCCAACTAGTATTAGCTCCGTGACACCGAAAGCGGTGGCACTTCGTGCCAGTGTCCCGACGTTGTGCCTCTTGGCAATGTTGTGCACCACTACGTAGCTCTTTATCACCATTCTTTCTTTCTGCTTTTCAGCTCTTGCCCAGAGCGAGCGATTCAGAGAGATAGGGAATTTGGGGGTTTTAGTAGGGTTTTGGACCTTTCTTCGTGAAATTGTAATGGTCAAATTCCATAATACGACGCCGTACAGCAACTTCACTTTCCTTTTCTCTCTTCTTGTTTTCTTTTGAATTTTTGGTGCGTCAAATGTAAACTCAATATTATTCTATTTAATAATATTTTATTTTTATGCGAATAAATTTTAAAATTTTATTTATACAAATAGTCAAATAATCAAAATTTTAATCATTTATAAAATAAAATATTATTTAATTAATAAATATTTTAAATTATCATATTTATTATTAAAAGTTATATAGTAGGGTTATTTAGAGACACTTTACTAATTAATTCTAATAAATATAATAATAGAGTATGAGATTTATAAAAATAAAAATAATTATTTTGATTATATAAATAATTATTTAATAAATTTGTAGAGAGAGAGAGAGAGAGAGAGAGAGAGAGAAGCTACTTTGTGGAGGGGGAGGTTGAGAATGGGCAATTGAGCCCAAAACCATAGCCAATAAACAACTCCTGAGAAGTTTTATCAATTCCCCATTTGACAACCTTTTCAGTCATTGTATTCAGGGAGAATTGACGACCTTCCACGACGAAGCAGTAGATTAAAAGTCAAAAACACCTCTCTACAACATGAAGACAATCCAAGTATGGAAAATGTAAGACCAAAATGAAGATGAAGGACAGACAATGACTTAAAATCACAAATTCATTTCTTTTTTTTTTTAAGAAAAAAAAGACAAATTTGGAGCACTCCTTACAATTAGAAATGTCATGGGGATTGCACAACCATACACAGAAATGAAAAGGCTAGAACTTGTATGAACTCCATTAAATTTTTTAATCCATTTATTATTACTTATCAGCATTATTACTTGTTTTTTTTTTTTTTTTTTTTCCACAGCGCAACCTTAGAAAAACCGCACGATGTTTATAATAGTTTTTGTGTTTTGTTTTCAAAGAAATGATTATTGACTTCCATAAAACTCCAAGTTTTTTTTTTTTTTTCTTTTGACGACTAATAAGAATTGGTGATTATTTTTCCTAATTTTTATGTGTTAGGTCTATGTCACGTGTTAGCTTTTATAAATTGAATAATTGTCGGAAAATGTTTTGATTGTCTAGCTTTATTTTTTGATGGATAGGTCCGATCCATGACCACGACATACATTTTATTATTTTAGACACTGTTTAATTTACCTGTCCCTGAGTGCTATCGTTTCATTGTTGTCACTGATTATCAATTGTTGTTCATAATTATTATTACAAATAAAATAAAATAAAAATAAGAGTATTTAATTAAATTAATGTTGTTTAGTATTGTTAATTATTAAAATTGAAAAAATAAATTATAAATTTTTATTTATTATAAAAAATGAGATATTTAAGTATTGAAAACATTATTATTGAGAGTAACTGTTATTACATTTAAAAGGTAATTTATAGTTATTTTTCCTGCCAGCTATTTTCTAAGGGTCCATCTGCAAATAGTAGCTTTCGGTCGACTAAACTTGCCGAGTTTTGGATTTTGATTTTGGCCCAACAAAAAGTATATTGAACTTTTCTGGACCCAATGTTGCCAAAGCTAGGCCCAATTGGATAACGGAACGACGTCGTAGATGTTTCAAACATCTCCCTTTAAAACCACTCTCCTCGGATTCAAACGGTCACATTAATGACTGAAACAAACGACGGCGTCCCACCTGAAATCCCCCGTGCACCGGCATACGGAGAAAAAGGATATCCTCTCTCTCTCTCTCTCTCTCTCTCTCTCTCTCTCTCCCTTCAGCTTCATACGCCCTAGCAGAAAAAGAAAAATAAGAGGAACAATAAGAAGGTGAGAGCGAACGAAAGAAGGGGAATGTGGGGCTTTGGAAAGGCGGCGGGGCCGGCTGCTCCGCCAGCGTCGCAGCCCAGTTTCGGCAATTACCCTTCCCCTACTACCCCTTCTTCTCCGGCACCACCGCCGCCAGCTTTTCCCCATTCTTCCCCTCCACGATCTCCCGGGTGCCCATCCTTTCTTTATTATTATTATTATTATTACTACTACTACTACTTTAATTTACTTGTTTTATGAGATCAATTATTGAGGAATGTCCTAGTTGCTTCCGGAATTTCTGCAACCTACGCTTTTTCTTTTTCTTTTTCTTTTATTTATTTTTTCGTTCTTTTCTTGTTATCGTATCTTGGCTAGCTATTATGAAGATACTGATTTAAAGGGCCTTGAAGATAGTGTAAATCTTGATGGGTTTGGTTCAATGGTAGTTTATTTATGCCCAGGAATCTGAATTAATGATTTCTTGATGGATTGGTTGTGTCCCACCGCCTTCCTTTTTTTGCTTTTTGTTTTTGGGTTTTCTTGATTTGTTGTAGTTGTCTCTATTTGATCCCCAAATTTCCTTTAGTTGTTGCTACTTGGTTTCTTGAATTATTTTAGTTGTTTCTACCATTTTGGGCGAAAGGTTGAAATTTTTGGTCATGTTTTTGCTGATGACTGTGTTATACATCTGGAAAATTATCTGCTGTAAGAGCGTCGTGGGTGATTTGCTTTAATTTGCTAGGATGTTTGACAATTGGGTTTCTATTATGGGGCTTACTGGTGTTGCTTTTACAAACCAAGGACCCTACAGTTTACCTGTTAGCCTTTTGGTTTGCTTGCTTGTGAGTTTAGGTAATTGGATTTGAAGTTTACTTGTTAGCCAGTTGGTTTTTATGCTTATGTGTCTATGTAATTGGATTGGATCCCAGAGGTCCTGGACCCCTTGAGAGGATGCCATCACCACTGTTGGCTTTTGAAAAATCTGCTGTCACTGCTGCTTCTCACCTCTCTACTAGAATCCAAACATAGAAACCCACTTGAAATCCAAGCCCTTACTCATATTCCTCTATTTCCCTTTTCCTTCTATATAAATCAAATTTTAAGCCCGTTCATTGGAAACTTTTCTTGCTGTTCGCTCATGGTTAACAGGACTTGTGGTTTTTCTTTGGCTAATAGCAGAGCTGAAGCTGTACAAAGAGTGTTATCACCTTCTTCAACTTTTGGTAGCACCAAACCTGCTGCAACTCCTTCTTACCCATTGTTTGGGGCCCATAGGTTGATCTTTTCACAATGTTTCTCATACAACATGGTACTTTGCTGGTTGGTTCAATTAAAATGGATGTGCCTACGTAGATTTATTTGCTTGGGTAACATGTCAATGGCAGGGGGACTGATGCATTATAAACTGTAAACTCCTACATACATGTAGGCTTACATGAATACACACTTATTGTGATAATTACAATGTTATGCATTGCATTTTGGGGAATTTAACCATCATTCCATCTACCTCATCCAAGGAGCCTTCTATTGGAGGATAACTATTTGGATCTTATTTTGATTTTGAATATTCATGTCTGTTGCATTCTTATTGTGATTCTGGATAGTAATGGGCTGGTGTATATCATTGAATCCCATTTTCATCTTGGTAATTCATGGGTTCTGACAGGCCTGTTGACTCTTCTTCTGGAGTGGCTAATGCGCAGAGATCTTTTTTTAAAAATGACATGCCCATAAATCCAAGGGCTTCTGCCACCACATCATTTGTTGCTTCACATAATGCTGGAAGCAGTATAACCGCTAAGATTGTCAGATTTCAGGACCCACAAAAAACCAGGTTGCCTCCTTCAAAGTCTACTTCTCAGGGCATTCCAAGATATTCTACTCAAAATTCAGTTCGAAAGTGAGCTACTTTTCTTGTATTGGGCACTCTATGCATGGTAGCTTATTCTTTAGTTTGCATGAAACCCTTGTGCCTCTCTTCTAAAAGAAGATAATTATGACGCAACAAAAGGGTGGAATGCAACAAAGATGCTTTTTGTCTTTGCTTTTAGTTTAGCTATTGCACAAATGATGGCTATATGCTTAAGTCATGTTGCATTTTTGTCAAGCCCCTGCCATTTTGTGGTTAGAATTGTTCTGCTCTCCCTCTCCCTCTCCCTCTTTTTTACTCTATCTCCTTTGTTCTCTAGGTTCTGCAAAATCCTTGCTTTATTATTCCTTTTTTAGCATTCATCTTTCCTTATCATTAATTTTGTAGCAGATTTTGTACACTCTAAAAAGGGCAGTACCAGTTTCTTTTTCTGATTTGTATATTTTCTTGATCTGGCAGCTCCTTAGATCCGCATGTTAATCATGGTAATCACTTAGTTCCCCCAGGAATACGGTCACCATCCTTTGCTTCAGAGAACTATTATGTTGATCATGATCATCCTCTTGGTGAAGGCCCAAGGTAAAACTCTCTCTATCCCTTGGGTGGCCCTCAATCCCTATGGGTGTTCTTATGTAAGAGGGTGGGTAGTTATGCATTTATTGGCTTAATCTCAACAGTGTAAGAATGTAAAAATATCAAATTATCTTGTCAGAACTGATACCTCCCCAGCAGTTGTTTTTGTATTTAAGTTTGAAAACCATTATTTGGCTCCTGTGGACTTTCATTTATTTTAAACCTTAACAATGACAATCTCTTTGTTTACTTGTAATTTATACTTGGCACAGCATACAAATTCAATATTCCTGCATGCTTTACTAGTAGTATTTTTGTGGTAACACTATTGCTTTTTATGTAGGGCTGCTTTGTCCCCACTTGCACAAGGCCCTCAGCCAAAGATGTTAAGAACTCATTCTGATTTGCTGGATTCTGAGGACGAGACTTCAGTCTCACCTGTTGTAGGTTTTCTTTATTCTACAAGAAGCCTTACAACTGAAGCCGCAGATGTCCAGGCACCAAAACAAACTAGGTCATCACCTATTCCAGCTTCCAATGAAATTTTCCTGGAGAGTAATCGTTTCCTTCAGAAGGAATTTTCAAGGTATTAAAAGATATATTAGCAGATAAATCTTACATCTGTACTTTTTTATTTTTTGTGCCTTGGACCAAACATTGGTAGGAAATTTAAAAATGTCAGCCTAAGCTGAAATCTATCAATTGAGGTCCATTTAATATTCTGTGGAATGGAAGCACTGGAATTCAAGCATAAAACCTCAGAAACTAGGAATTTCAAAATTTTGAACCACCTAGCATAAGAGCACAAAAGAATTCTGTTGTTCAATTTGAACTTATTGCCTAAATTTCATCCAAGTATTATCAATAAGATTTTTGGCAGCATTGTGAGATAAATGAGCAATGGGACAATAGTTCACATAGATGTGGAAGGGAACCCAAAGAGGGCAGTGATAAATTCTTTCTATTCCTTTCTATATAGGGTATACCTTGTTCCCCAAATATTCAACAATTATGCATACTTAATGTGGGATAAAGTGATACTGGGGAATTATAAATTTAAAATCTTGCATATGCATTGTCATGTTTCATCTTACTATTTTCTTCTAGGCATATTTTTCCCCTGTTTAAATATCAGTGAACTCCACTGCATGTTTCCATTGCCAGGCCTTCCATTTCTCCTCCTAGGCCTATTACTAGGCCAAATGCTTCCTTAAGCACCTTGCATTCTCAAATTCCTCAAAGGTCTATGTCCTCTGTGAATAGTACCACCATTGAAGCTGTTCCAACCAAGGTCAGTGGGTTCTCAATTGCAAAAAGAGCAAGGTCACCTCCTACTTCTTCCACTAATGAAGTCTTTCAAGGAAATTCCCACTCCACCCAAGATGATAGTGAAAGGTAAAACATTTCAGTTTAGTGATTTGTTGATGGTCATAAGGTCCCTATATAGCATTTGCATGTATCCTTTATTATAATTTTTTTTTCCCTTTTTGGTTACTTGCAATTTTCAGAGAGATACAAGCCAAGGCAAAGCGGTTGGCCCGTTTCAAGAAAGAACTAACTGAATCTTTTGAAACCATTCCTGATACTGTGGACAAAAAGTTTTCTGTAAGCAGGTCGGAGGAGTCTATGGTAGAAACTCAAAAATCTGCTGGAGATAACAACAATGGATCTAGGGAGGATATCACCAGTTACCTTAATTCATCTGATCTTGAAAGCCTGGAAATGTCTAGTATTATTGTTGGGTTGTGTCCAGACATGTGCCCTGGTATGCTTTCTTAAGTCATCTAGGAGTGGTCTTGTTGATTGAATGACATGGGGTTGCAATTTTGAGGTCATTAGATATTATTTTCCAGCCATAATTGAGCTTGATAGATATTTTCTTGTCATTTCTTAATGAGAAGATGGTCATTCTTATAGAATAAGCAAATCTAAGATATGCATAACCCTTTGGGGTCCAAATTTTGCTGTCTATTTTGTTAACTTATTGAACAAGACAGCTACCTTTTATACCCTGAAGCTTCTGAATTTCCTGGAATTGGTGATGTGCGGTAGATTTTTGTTCTATTTTTCAGAGTCAGAAAGGATGGAAAGGGAAAGGAAAGGAGATCTTGACCAGTATGAACGCTTGGATGGGGATAGAAACCAAACCAACAAATATCTTGCTGTTAAGAAGGTTATTTTTTATTATTGCAGTCTTAATTATTGTAATCAGAAAGGCATTGATTGTCCATATTTGGAATCTTATTCTGTTTTTTGTCCTCCATTTTCTGGAAAAACTATGAGATAAAGCATAATAAATATTTGTTTTCTGTTATTTGACAGTATAATAGGACAGCAGAGAGGGAAGGAAGTCTCATACGTCCAATGCCAATCCTACAGAAGACTATTGACTATCTGCTCAATTTGCTAGATCAACCTTATGGTGATGGGTTTCTTGTCCTGTACAACTTCTTGTGGGATAGGATGAGAGCAATTAGGATGGATCTGAGGATGCAGCACAGTTTTAATCTGAAGGCTATAACTATGTTGGAGCAAATGGTTTGTCTTTGTTGCAGTCTCCTTTCCATAATTTGTAAATGATTTATCATGAAGATAATCTAAAATCCTATGTCATGAGTTTGCACTAATGTGGTTAGTTCCATGTGCGCCACGTAGGAGGATATCTGATGTGAGGATTGTAGCCTCCAAATGGGCTGGATCCTTCAAAAGGCTGGTAATTTAAATCCTCAGTGGTGATACATAATGTGAATAATACTGCTTTGTGATTGACTGTGAACCTGCTCATGGTCCAATTTTTTAGAGTTTTTTTTTTTTTCGTAGTATCATACCTGGTTGTGTGGTTCCTGTTTTATTTGATGTTAAATTAGGGGCAATAATGCACATTTGAGCACATAGATTACATAGTTCCTTTTCTTTTCCTTAAAGATGATCTGGCAGTGGTGGATCTCTCATAAATCTTCCATATGCCCTTATGGGTTCTGCAGGAGCTTAAGTTCATTTTGTGGCAATTTTCAACTCGTATTTTTTTCTTTGAAATATCTGTTTTACCTTTCCTCATTCATTTTTGTCTCTGCATTGAACAACTTGCTTAACTCAGCTCTTAGGTCATTGGATGATACATATAAATTAGATTATATGTAAAAAATGATGACATTATTTTTATCTGGACTGTGTCAGATAAGGCTTCATATAATCGCAATGCATGAGTTGTGTGAATACACTAAAGGAGAGGGATTTTCTGAGGGGTTTGATGCGCACCTTAACATTGAACAAATGAACAAAACTTCAGTTGAACTGTTTCAAATGTATGATGACCATAGGAAGAAAGGGATTGATGTGCCAACAGAAAAAGAATTCCGAGGTTATTATGCACTTCTCAAGTTAGACAAGCATCCAGGATATAAAGTAAGTCAGCTGCAGTAGTGACTCAGTTACAAGTTCAATTAGTTTTGTCTCTGTGAATAAGCAATTTCTGCTAGGTTGAACCAACAGAGCTCTCACTAGATCTTGCAAAGATGACTCCAGAGATAAGGCAAACACCAGAAGTGCTTTTTGCCCGCAATGTTGCAAGGTAGTTTTTCAATTTATTTGTATTAAAAGTTTTGAACTTGCTCTAACAGTTCAAGTGATTGTCCCTCCAGGGCCTGCAGAACAGGTAATTTTATTGCCTTTTTTAGGCTTGCAAGGAAAGCAGGCTACCTTCAAGCATGCTTAATGCATGCCCATTTTGCAAAGGTATGACTAACTGTTGCTGATGGTTTTGGTAAATCAGATTATCCAAGCACATGATATATATTGTTTTCTTCATTCAGAAATGCTTGTTCTTCTTTTTGTGTCACTCAACCTGCATGTTGCATTAAATTGCTGACTTTGTTACATGTTCATGTTTGTGGATTCTCTAATCAGTATTTTCTTCTCCAAACAGCTAATTTATTTGCTCATTTGTAGTAATACAAGACCACTGTATGTTAATTGTGCATTTGCATTTTATTCTACTTTATTTTTGATTCATTTGCTTGTGCCTGCACAACACATATGCATTATTCATCTGCATATGTCTACTTGTACACATGCATGAACTCATATTGGGTAATGTTGTCTCATATTTTGTTCTGTTTTAATCAGTTACGAACTCAGGCTCTTTCTTCTTTGCACGCTGGTCTACAAAGCAATCAGGGTCTACCTGTTGCCGATATTGCCAAGTGGCTTGCAATGGAGGTAGGTTTTTTCTCCTCATATATTATTGGTTACTTTATACTCAAGAAACATCCAAGTTTATCGTGCATTGATATCTTGCTGTATGAAACTAGGAAGAAGACGTAGAAAGCCTATTAGAATATCATGGCTTTTCGATAAAGGAGTTTGAAGAGCCTTACATAGTTAAGGAAGGTCCGCTTCTCAACAGTGACAAGGACTACCCTACCAACTACTCAAAACTTGTTCAACTGAAAAAATCAGGAAAGATAGTTAATGATGTTACACAAATGCCTCAGATGATATCTTTGCCTGGTGAAACTACTAAAGAAGTTCAGCTGCCTGAAATCAACAAGAATGAAACAAAATCTATTCCTTCTCTTGTTGATGGGAAGAGACTCATTCATGAAATTAATAAAGAAATGCCTGATTTCAAAGTTTTCCCATCCCCAAAAGTTGCCACACCAGTACAGTCAGTGTTTGGAAAATTGATACTCAATCAATCTAGACATCAAGAGCTGGGTGCCCAAATTTCACCAAGGGGGTCCTTTTTGGCACGTAATTCCCTGGAAGCTCAGTCACCCAAACTTAGCTTTGTGGAAAAACCAAATCATGAGGCTCTTATGGTAGTCTCTCCCAAGAGGAAGATGCCATCTGGCACAGAAAGTATGCCATCTGATGTGGAAAGTATGCCATCACAAATTGTGTCAAGATCGGCTCTGCGAGAGAGATCTCTAAGTGGTAAATTTAATCGCACTTTGGAGGAAGTGAACTCCCAGATTATGGTCACTAATAACTTGCAAGATTTACAGCCCCTGGATATTCATATGATAAATAAAAGTAGTGATGTCATGGAGGACTATGAAGATGAAGTTGCTCGTGCAAAGCTCAAATTGATCACAAGGTCCATTGCTTGTCTGAATATCTAACTGCAAGTTGAAGTTATTTTTCTGTACTGTTTTACAGCTGGGACCTGTCAGGTTATGGAGGCGGCGCTCTTCAAAACAAAGGGAATTACGTGAGGAAAGGCAGATAGCGGCTGGTGCTGCGCTAAGTTTATTGTCACTGGGACCACCAATTCAACAGGCCAGAGATGTAAGTTTCAATGTTTTAAGTATTTCACATTTGCATGCCACAGCCAGTGTTGTATTTAAGACTTTACATTTGTGTGTGAGAAAAATTTAACCATCTAGTATTTGATGACATCTATGTTTTTGCCATTTGCAAACCTGCAAAGGTTTCTTTTAACTTTGGTCCCTTTTTTAATGTAGCAAACTAGTACACACAGCAAGTTTGACATCGATCAAATTATGAGGGAAAGATATGAAAATCATGAGGAATCATGGTCAAGGCTGAATGTTTCAGATGTGGTAGCAGATATACTTGGTAGAAGAAATCCAGATGCAAAGTGTCTTTGTTGGAAAATTGTTCTATGTTCTCAAATGAACTACCAAAAAGGAGAGAAAGAGAGGCAGAGAAGTGAGGTTATGCATGGAGCAGCCAGTCAGTGGTTGTTCTCAAAGCTTATGCCTTCTAGCGGAGATGATTATGATGACAATAATGATCTGATATTATCATGTCCTGGCCTGTCCATATGGAGAAGATGGGTTCCTGATCAATCTGGTGATGACCTGATCTGCTGCTTTTCTGTTGTTAAGGACATCAAATTTGACAATTTGAGTGAGTCAATTTCTGGAGCAAGTGCAGTTCTGTTCTTGGTATCCAAAAGCATCCCATGGAATCTTCAGAGCATCCAACTTCATCACCTTCTGAAATCCATTCCTTATGGTTCTGCTTTGCCCCTTCTGATCTTAAGTGGTTCATATCATAGAGAGGTTTCTGATCCATTCTCTATTATAGTTCGTGAGCTGGGCCTCAATGATATTGATAAATCACAAGTAGGTAGTTTTTCAATTGTTTTCCTTGTTGAAGACAAGCAAATGGAACCTTTTGATGGATTTTTCAGTGACAAGAATTTGAGGGAGGGCCTACGGTGGTTGGCAAGTGAATCGCCTCTACAACCTGATCTTCATCGCATGAAACCTCTTGAACTTGTCCTAGCCCAATTGAATCCCTCTCTGGATTTCCTTGAAAAGATTAGTGAATATGAAATAGGTCCAAACCACTGTATCTCAGCCTTCAATGAATCCTTAAATTGGTCTGTGGGGGAAATTTCTACTACTGCCAAAGAAAATTCTGTTGGTTGGCCTTGTCCTGAAATCTTTTTGCTGGAGGATCTTAGTGATGAGAAAATGCTGGTGAAGCGGTGCCTGCCAAACAGAGGATGGAGCTCAGCAACTACAATTGAACCACTGTTATGCGCTTTAAGGAATTGTAAGCTTCCTAGTTTTCCCGATATTGAGTCATGGTTGTATAAAGGCACCTATCTGGGCAATGAGGTTGAGACCGTAATATCCCAGCTAGAAGATTGCTTGATCAGATACCTAACTGAATCAAGTGGAGCAATGGGACTTCCATTAGCAGAAAAAGAGACACATTTAATGCTACAGAGAAGTACTCGACTTGAACTCCGTGACTCGGCCTACTATATTATTCCAAAGTGGATTATGGTCTTTAGGAGGATTTTTAATTGGCGTTTGTCAGCTTTATCCAATGGGCCATGGTCTTTTGTCTATGTTCAAACAGGCCATCATCAAAATCCAACTTCGAAAATTCTTGAGGACCTGGATGTTGACAGAATTGTGCCATCACCACATTTGAGTCAACCTTCCCTGGATGAAATGATCAATGCAGGATTTGGCCTTGATCTAATGAGTTGTCAGCTGCAACCAGAAGCATTTCAAACCCAAGCAAGCTCTGTCCCCAAGTGCAATGCTGTGGTGGATGCTAACTCAAGGGAGGATGAAAAGATATTGGGACAAAATGGTTATTCATCTGTGACAGACAATTTTGATCATGTTACTAGTGAACTAAACACTACTAGCACTGAAATTGCGGTTGCTAGAAAGGCAACTAAAGAAGCGGACAAATTGGGCAAGCTGTTGGAGCAGTGTAACATGGTGCAGAACTCAATAGACCATAAACTGTACATTTACTTCTAGTAGGCAGGGACAATTTGCTCCATGTATATACATCGATGAAAGGAGCGTTGTTCTGTGTTTTCATGATGTATCAGTGAAGAAGTAATATCTGATTTGATGCAAGCACCTCCTCCAAACCTTGATGGACTGAAGGAAGTTCGTATTTGGAAAGCTTTGATTCCTTTGCACTTTACGTGTCTTATATTGTCAATTTCATCCGTCCTTCTTTTTCTTTTGTTTCCCTGTTATTTACCATGCAAATGGATGACTGAAGGCCTCGGTGAATCAAACCATGGAATATAATAACTTCACGATAAAGAGGTCAAAATTGTGCTAAACCAATGACATGAACATGTAGTTCCATTACAGAATGACAGAAACTACAATTTGGCTACAGAGTGAACAATTCCCGTCCAAGAGGGTAGGGATTTTTCTTGAGAGTTGTGGATGAAATCGTACTGTATGAGTTATTGTTAAGCCAACAGTTAGTCCATCAAAATAATTGTTAAAACTTAGCAATCTAAATTATGAGTTCGACGAGTTTGGAAAAAACAACAATAAATTTGCAGTTGGTTGGCTTCTTGTGTGTGACTTCTTGCTGCCGCAATTTGCTCGATGAATTTGTGGATTTGGTACTCGATTTTTCCTCTTTTGTAGAAACAACAAATGAGAAGATTTGTGCATTTGGGTAACATTCAAAACCTTGAACAATTGAGATTGAGATAGCATTTCATTTGTGTGGGAACAAACAACCTTGAGGATACCAACTGTGGCAAGGTGGTGGGGGATGAAAACTAGGGCAATTGATTTACCAAACTACCATTGTGATTTATCAAGCCACCAAAGTGATTTGATTATTGTAGCGATTTAATAGATTTGAACAAGCCAGTTGGGAGACTCAAAAGTTGGCCTAACTAGCATTATTCAAAAGATAAAGCATGTATCATTCAAGTTCACTATTTAATGAATACTTTAAGACCATGCCCTACCAGGGCAGGCCTACTTCCCTATTCAGGCATTCTATTCTATCCATTCTGCAAAGTACAGAAAGCAATCCTAACAGGTCATGTAAACTATCAATATATCATGCTGCAAAAGCTGCGGTCATGTAGATCACCCGGAAATGCAATGCTTTGTCACTTTATGGGAATAGAAAAGCAAGCCCATGAGAAAGTCACTTCATATGAAAACAACCCAATACCTCAAACATTCTAGGAATGCAAACAGCATGCAACCACATGCCATAGAATGAACCAGAATATCCTCTGCGAGCATCTAAAATCATCGATTAAAACTCATGCCTGTTGCCCTAAAGAAAAAGGTTCGTCTGTAATTTATTCATCACATTTCTGCATTAACTCTAGCATATTAGATGAATATTGGGCGCAGGAGTCACAAGAGCTCACTAAGATCAAGATGTCTCATAGGACTAGTTTTCTCCTTACAATTAGAGCATTCACTCTTCAGAAAGATTGTACAAGGTTGAGTTTCAACCCCTAAACGGCTTGAAATCTCTCCTTTCTACAAAATGGAAATGAAAAATTCATCCACAAGATTCAGATTCCAACCTCCATGAACCATTTCAACTTTGATTTGCCATTCCTTCTTTACATTTGGATTAGGAGGTGCAACATTACGGTAGAGAGAAGGGCATTCTGTCCTTCTGAAGCCACTGCATCATGAATAATATTAGCAGTGGTTAGAAATCTTGGCTAGGACATCCCTGAGTAAATGAGTCTTCAATGGCAAAATCATTTGCTTCCAGAGCAGTAAAAGCACCATCAACCCCCATCCTGATACATGGAGAAGAAAGTCAATCATATCATCAACCAAGACTTCAAAAGAGTAGATTCTTTGAACAAAATCTTCAATAAAATTACAAAATAACTTCAGGCATAATTATCATATACATAAAAGCAACAGCTAAAACAGAATTTACGTAAGACAGCTTTCTACAGGCCACTTAATTGGATCAAATAGTGAACAAAGCCAACAGAAGTCTGAAACAATTAAGTCCAAAAAAGATCCTCAGTTAATGCTAAATGTATCTAGAAGGCACAAGGCAGCCTAGTAGACCCACCAATTCCAAAGACCTATGATGCGATGGAGATGGAACCACGATAGCTGGGCTTCGATTCATTGAAACTTGCATCTCTGATAACCCACTTCTTATAGAATGGTACATTTCTGATGCAGGTGTAGTGGAAATGTCAGAAATTCCTTTTTCTGTTGTTGAACTAGGTTGATTCCTAGCATCTACCGTATTTCTCTCTGTAGCACTAGCACCTGACTAAAATAATCAAAAGAATGTCAAGGCAATGATAAGCCGACTGGTGATAAATCTACTCTCTTTAATCATTCTCACACAGATCTCATTCACCATGCTACACTATTTACTAAAGAATGAGGCCATAATAGTCAAATTAAGGCAAATAATAAATTGGATAAAAAATGCACAATGGCAGCAGAGGACAATCCAAATAATGCTTACATGAGAAAAATCTTTAATATGTACAATAATGATTGTAATATCATCTGTCCGATTTTCATGCTCCAACCACAATTTGTATGACTCTCCAGCAATTGCAGCACATGCATCACGAGGATCTGTAAATCTTGCAGCCTATGAAGGGAGAGACGGCAAACATGTCAAGAGGAAGAAAAGCAGGGATGAGTGTTGGAAAGCAGATGTAACTCAATAAGGCTCAGTTAGAATCATATTAAGGAAGAGAGTTTTAATCATTCTCAAAACCAATTCTATTGCCTCTTGCTACACATACAGCAAGTCTTGAATGGTTACAAGGAAACCATAAAACCAAAGATACCATTATAAATTGTTACCAACCAAAAAGTTCATTCAACTCTAAAAGCAGTCTATTCTGCTTACTTGGATATGCAGAAGCTCCTTATGTTCAAATTGTAAATCATGCAATGACTAACAACCTTCAAAGCCCAAAGAAACAGCAGGCAGTCATGAGATGTGTATAAAAAATTATGTAAATCTAAGATTACTTTCACCAGGTGGCATTTTCAGACTTAACTATAAAGGCTATTACTCCATCAGCACATGAAATAGACTTTTAAAAAGTAAAAGCAACCAAAGGAAAAGAGAAACAGTAAAAGGTCACAGCTCATAAGCCATACCATATCAACCACAGCCTGACTTGAAAGGAACTCAAAAACTCCATCACTTGCAACAACAAAAAACAAATGATGAGGCATGAGCTGAACCATTGATACCTCTGGAACAGCAACTACACCAATTCCCTCGGCTGTGCTATCCCCAACACTCCTTGTAAATGCAGTCCCAGGATACATTCCATTCTGCACCCACAACCTCGGAGGATCCCCACCTTGACTTTCCTCATCGCCCCATGTCTGTATTTCAGGGTCTTTAAGCCCTTCCACTTGATCAACACTCAGAACTCTTGCCCCACAAAGCTTCACCCTCTCATACTCATCCTTCCTGAATGGTGTCTGATCCCATGACAAATCCTCAGCCACAATTTTATCCCCTTGTTTAACAGCAATCACAGCCCTTGAATCACCCACATTGGCAACATAGATTGTATCTCCAATAAGAAGAACCGTTATGGCTGTAGTACCACTCATTGTATCATCAAATTCACTATTATGTAATTCATAATTTGTCATCAAGAACGCTGAATCATAAGCTTTAACAGGGTCATCCACCATCGAGGGGTCATTTGCTAATATGTCAACTAGCCTATCCTTAACAAAATTCGAACATTGCGTACCAAATTGGCCATGCCCATCAAACACACCAAAAAAATGGAAACTTGGGTTACCTTGAAGCTGTGTTTTAATGCAGAAACTGTCTTGATTCTCCTTATCCGGAGAATCCGGATAATAACCTCGTTGTGTTAAGACAGAGTACTGCAACTTGAAGTTATGTGAAGGCACGGGAACAACCTCTAGTGATCTTTGTGTCAGTATGTGGTTACTATTGGAATTCCTATACAGACGCACTTCCCTGCCGTCCCTCGAATCGCCATCCGAAGATGATGGGTAGCGGCTGCAACACCTGCCGTGCACACAACCCATGTTCTAGATAGGCAACTAATGGGCCACGAATAGGAGCTTGCAGTCTATCTATGCAGAAAAACCTAAAAGACTTGGGTCGATTATATAATCAGAAAGAAGCAATTTTTAGTGGCATTCGAGAAATGGGCATCTTTTGTTGACAACAAAGAAGCTCCATTAGAGGCTGATTTTGCGGGAAAATCCGTGTTCGAGGAGCTGAAATGAGAAAAAGACAAATACCAGAAGAAAAACGATCCCAAAAGTCAGTTTTTTTTTTTTTTTTTCAGCACACCATTTACTTCTCTAAAGTCGACTCACATGCCGGCTATACCTAAAATGAGGTTTTCCAGCAGAAACGTCCAAGATTAGGATAACCTTTTAGAGTACATATATCAAGAATAAATAAAAAAAAAAATCTTTTTTCTCAAGAAAACAAGCGAAGAACCCCTTATCTGAAACCCCAACAAGAAGATGAAGAAAATGAAGTGAAAGTCGAAAGCATTTCAGAGCCCATGATCAATCACACGGTGGGGGGATTTCCTTGAAAGAAAGAAAATGTTGCTATTTTGAGGCACAAGAAAAGAAAAGGACTGAAGAAGAAGAAGAAGAAGAAGAAGAGAAAAGAACATAGCTTGTTGTCCTGATTTTAAAAGATTCTGTAAAAAGAAACAAAAAAAAAAAAAACCCCTGTAAAGGTTGAGAAAAGAAAACAAATTGACAAGAAAGCGTGCGATGATGACGCCAAATTCCGGGGTTTCTTTCAAAGGATGAGAAAGGGTGCAGTGATTGAGAGTTTAGATTCCATGTGTGCATGGATGGCTTTTGTTTATGCTCAGACAAAAACCCTTGTCTGAAGAAAAAAACGCAAACAAAAAGACAAGAGTCTAAGTGAAGAAGTGAGAGAAGCTAAGGTCCACAAGCAAAGCAGGAATCGAGAAAAGCCTAATTCCCAGTAGTATCTATGATCTATCCACCCATCCACTCAACGAGAGAGAGCAGAGCATCCCAAGACATTTAATTTTAGGGGGAGACGTGACAAGAAAGCTCATAGCAGAAGCCCATTTTATACATGAAGTCATTTTCTCGTTTTTACTAAGGTCTTCATTAACTTTGCTTTCTGAAGTCTTCGTTAAGTTTGGTTTTTGTCCCCTTCATTTCCAATTAAAGAATGAGATTTGTGCTTAAACCAAAAAAAAAAAAAAAAAAAAAAAAAAAAAACTAAAGCATGAGATCTTGACTCGTTATTCATTTTTCTTAATTTTTCGATTAAAGCAGGGGATATCACGTGGCAATGGACGCAGGTGCACGTTTGTGCGCGCGCACACGAGAGAGAGGAAATAGTGCAAGTGCGAGATTTTGTTGAATTAGTTTAAGAAATCCATTAAAAAAAAAACAAGAACTTTTTGCTATTCAATAAGCTGCGCCTCTCTTAAAATCCCAATTTCAGTTGCACTTCATTTCTGTCGAATAATTTTCGTAACCTCACCTCACTTCTATTTAAAAATTTAAGTTAATGTATGATACAATTCTTAAATATAATACATCATATAAAATTATCATATTTAAATAATATGGAATTTAATTTTTTTTAATAAACCTTGGACTTAATTAACATACAAGATAATAAAATTATTGAAGGAGCTAAATTCATGTGCTAGGCCCATTAAGTAATGGGTTAACGATGAACTTGAATAATTAAACAATTTAAACAGATTAAATCACAAATGCAAATAAATGAAATAAACTAAATTTTAATATCACATTAGATCATTTTTAAAGTTTTACATTCATTTAAAAATTCAACTTAGTAAATAAAAAAAATTCATAAACATTATATACACTGTATAAAGTCTTTACAATGGGGTGGTGAAGATTTTATATTCTTTAATGATTTGAACGGTGATCATTATTTTTAATTCATTAATCCTTTTCTCTTTATTATCCCCCACTTTCCACCTGGGTGTTTTGACCAAGCATACAAAGAAAAATGAAATGAAATGAAATAAAATAAAATAAAAAAACAAAAACAGAACCCCATTTCTGACTGCTCTTGCCTGAGTCTGCAAATGGAAGGAGATGACAATTCATAGAAAATGTTCATCCGTATGGGCTGTCTGGTTTTGACTTGCCCCCGTATTAGTAGTTAGATTAGCCTGTCTGTAATATGTTTTCATGAATTTTACACTCTAATGCTCTCCATTTTCTTTCTTTAATTAAACTCAAACGAACAGGAGAGTCTAGCTTGGAGTTATTACAAAAGGACATGATGTCAACGCCATAACAAGTAGTCTTCTTCTTTTTTCTTTTTATTTTATTGAGAATGTTTTTAATGAACTTTTTGTTCAAGGTAGTGGATTAATGAAATTTAATTTAGTTAAAAACTTGCCAAACTATGGTGTTAATTAAGTAAATTATGATAGAGTTCAAGTACGGTGACCGTGACGATTAAATTACTCTAGACAAGATTGTTAATAGAAACTTTGAAATAACATATGTAAACTAGCCGTCACTTTCTTTGAAGGTCGTTGTCTCGTGGCATTAGGTAGCTTTGGTTGTTGAATGTTTCGGCTTTTTGCTGCCCTGTTTTGGTAGTACCTCTTCAAAACGAGAACATCGAGACGGAAGACACCTGACCAACACCGGAGCAAAAAAACCCTTCGAAATGTAGCTATGAAGCCTAGTGCGGGAAGCGAGCCGTTTCTCGAGTGTTTCGAAGCAAAATTCCAAGCATACTTTCTCTCAGAAATGCTTTGGATTTGGGAATCAAAAATCTAGATTTAGGGACCATGCATGCGAAGTGTGTATTTGATTGATAAATTATGATATTTTTATTTTCATTAATTTAATTTAAATTTATTATTACTATTATTATTTATTGTTAACAATAGGTAATTGTTATCGAGTTATGTGATATTAAGTTTAAATTTATTAACATTAATATTAAATATAATAAAAATTTATTTTAATTCAATAATAATGGAGTAATAAATTCTTTTAATATAAGTAAAAATAGAAAACTCTTATTTATGATAACGGGTACTCCCAAAATAATATTTTTTTCTTGGCCTTAAAAAGAAAAGGGGGTTGGAGGGGGGAACCGAAACTAATTTCTCACGTGACCCCCGCGTGGTTAATCTCACTTTCAAGGTTTGTTTATTCTCCTAGTCAATGCGTCTGTCATGATTTAGTAATAATAATGGTGCCCTCTAAGGAAGATGTTCTGCTATTATTTCAAGTTATAAGTAGCAGCATCGTGATCATAATCGTGATTTATTAGTAATTAGTAGTACGAAAGCGATTAACGGAAATTATTAGGTAGCCTCAGTCGACTAAGTTGATTGAATTTACTCCATGGTGGCGCACCTATTGTAGGTAAGATGGGAATGTGGAATTGCCCTTTTATTTCTGTGCCCTCGTTAATTAACATAGCTATAAACTAATCTTTTATATAATTCTATTTTTACTATAGGAGTATCTTCTGATCAGCTCACATACCAATCAAGATTAAACCCTTTTTCGTGCGATTTTAAGGCCGCATTCCATAAACCCTTTTTTCCTTTCTTTCTTTTTTTTTTTTTTTCTCCCTTTAATCCATTGAGAGTTTTAACACTAAAACTTTGAGCATTTCAATGATTATGAATGCTTATCTAGCTCTAGCGATAATGGGACCTAAGATTATCTTCGTTAAATTAAATAAAAAATAAAAAGAAAAAGAATAAATGATAATTTACTTATATTTGTTTAATTTAAATTATAACTGATAATTTTAGTTTATCATTAATTTTTAAGGATTATTGTTGTTTTAATAATAATAATGACGACGACGAGGAGGACGAGGAGGATGATTACTGTAAAAATAACTAAGAAGAATTGTTTAATAACGATTTGTTACCGCGCATTTACTAAACCAAATGATGACCTGACATTATTGAAGGATAAATTGAAAGGAAAGGGACAAAACTTTCTTTCGGCCCATTAGGAGGGATTTTCCTACTCCTGAGCCCTCCACAGGTTGTATACAAGTCCAAGTGACCGAAACCCAATTTGCTTATAGAACCTGTGATACTGGTCTGGTCCCAACGATTGGAGTATTAAAAGGCTCAGAATTGTCATAGAGTCAAGAATGGGCTCCACCCCCCATTTTGGTTTCCGGCTGTGCTTCCATTCTTTGAGGTTGCTTACGTAAAACCCAACCCAAAAAGTCGTAGTCTGCAAAGACTCCATCTCCACTCCAGCCGCCACTGGCACCCTGCCATTTCACGTTTATCCTCAAAAATAACCCAAAACATTGATTAGCACTTAGCAATGCGATAATGCTGCTTTCTAGAACGAACACTTTTCCTGTTCTTTTTTTTTTTTTTTGGTGTCAATTATTCGTTAATAATCTTAAATAACAAAGGGAGAGTATTTGCTGTCTTGACACTAAGACTGATGACCAGTTGCTCTTAAGGCAGATTTGAGTGGCATCACATTTTAACTTGCAGATGTGCACAAAGTCTACGTAAATTGCCATGTTTATGTATGCGGCCCGCCAAGGGGGAAGCTATGTAGGCAGCAGCCCATTTTCGGATCAGAAATTTGAAGCTGCTTCTCGCTGCAGACAAGAAACTCAAGAACAACAAGTTATTGGATTGTGGGGAATAGCTGAATGCACTCCTTCTTTTAATTCTTTAATTTTTCAAGAAAAAAAAAAAAAAAAAAGAAGAAGAAGAAGAAGCAGAGATTCAATCTGTAGCTAATTGCTTACAATTAATTAATATTGTGCCATTATCGTCACTCATCAGTAGCCTAGTTCATTCCAGTGCACTAGCTTGTGTGATAACCATTAGGCAGCTTAGTTTTTTTTTTTTTTTTTTTTTGTTAAATTTTTTCGCCTCCTTTTGACGCAGCTATTGCAATGATATGGTCTCATCAAGTTGCAACATATCCTCAAAATATACTTTCCTGGCAAATGATTCGCGGACAAGTGAGAAAAGGTGGCATGGATCATGGTCTCCTCTTTTAAACACCATTATGGTCTCGGGTAAGATTCTGTATCTGTATGACTCGACAAAAGAGCTTGTTGCGTTGAGTCATCCGTAGGTGTGGTGACTTCCACGTTAGATGCATAATCAAGGTTAAGTAAACGGTAGTCGTAGAAATAGGTTACTTTCATATATATATATATATATATATATATATATATATATATATATATATATATATATATATAAAAGAGAAAAAGAAAAAAGAAAAGCTAGTTATGGATCTTTGTGCATCGGGTATATCCTTACTTATTGTTTTCATGAAAACAAGAATGGAAACCCCACGGAAATTAAAGTGCTTTTTTTTTTGTGGTCTTTGTGCAGGAACCCAGTGTGTGGTGTGGCAAGTCATCAGGCAAGGTTTCGCATTCTAAAAGCTAACCCATCATATTTAAGTTCTATTTGGGGTTTGAGGTTGCGTTTTAATAACCAATGTTTAGAGAGAAAACGCAATGAAACAAATGCTTGGTAAATACCAAAACATGGAGACTGCGCCATAATTTGGGGACGGAAACGTTGATTGTTAAACTAGAGTTTAGATTGAATTTTGGTCACTAATTAAATTACCGGTATTCGACAAAGAGTAAATGGAATTGGTGAGCTGCTAAATCAAATAATGCTCACCAATCCACACCCAATGTGGAGGAGAAAAACTTAAAAGGACACGATCAAAAGTTTAGAATTCGCGTTTAATTAACAATAATCTTAGAACATAATTGGGAGACAAATGAAGAAATCAAGAGGGTTGAGAAACAAAGAAAAAAGAAAAATGAGAACAAGAAAGAGGAAGAAGATAAAAAGTTGAATATAAACCTGAAAAACAGAGAGCACTTTTTTCATGCTATCACCATCCAATTCCCCACTACTCAACGCAAACCTCAAAAATCTCTGGCGTGACAAGCCTAAGTGGGGTGCATTATCATGATGTTGATAATTGATAATATAGATATTGCCCATCATCCATCATCTAAAATCCCCCACTTTTTTTTTCTTTTCTTTTCTACATAGCTCAATCTCATATTCATTTTCTTTAACCAATCCCATATCGCCACATCAGCAACCCCCTCCCACCCAACTAAAATTTTTCCATCTAATTAATCAAACTCTAAACCTCTCTCTCTTCCCCCCCCCCTCCCCTGCCGCCCCCAGTGTATCCACCACTCGGCCGCCCTATTTCCCGCGAGACGTGAACGTTTGAAACGCAACGCTTGCGGCTGCCGGGAACTCATCGACGGCACAACTCCGGCACTTCAATCCAAGGGGCTCCAGGGCGTGCGTGATACGCATCCAAACTTCATTGCTGCTGCATGTAATCGACACCGACATGGTAGCCGGCCGGAAAACCTGGACGACCCTCCTCAATACCTCGGCGACATCATCATTATCGTCGAAAATGGACCCCACGGCCTCAAAGCTCGCGTAGCTGTAACCATCCTCTGGGGTAACGTGAATTGTGGAATAACGATCATGGTCGATCCCATTCATGGAGTAGCCACAAGGGTCAAATGCAAAATCACAAATAGTAGCCGCCGGATTGATGTCGCAAATTCTGGTGTGTTTGGTCATCTCGTTGCCGGAAACGTCGCCGTTCTTGCCGCTACCGGGATTTTGAAAGAACTTGCGGGCGAGAACAGGGTCAAGATCGGTCATGCACACCTCCATGGTGTAGATATCATCGTCGTCATCATCATTTGACAACACATGAGATTGGTCACTGGCAGTGAAGACATGCCAAGAATGAGAGGTCAGTTTAGAAGGCAAGACGGTGGCTTTTCTATAGCAAAGATTGCTCGGGATGCACTCTTCAAGATAGATAACTTCTTCTTTGAAGCTGGTGTGAGGGAAAGGCTGCGACTTTGGGAAGATAAAGCTGCCTCTGGTGTACCTGCAGGAGCACAAAGTGAGGCCGAGATTGTTGTGGGCATGATGTAGCAATGGACGGATGGATTTGAGCAGCTGGGTGGTCCCACACGTCTTGATGATGATCTTGGTAGGGTACACAAACAGGCTTGATTCTGATAACACGTAGGAATCAAAAAACCTGTTCCCAACAGCAGAGACAACAGTGCATTGCACTGCATTTAGTATCCGGACAAGTGATTCGAAATCGATAAGCCTAAGACCCCTGTTGTTGTCTACCACTGCTGGGTCGTCTCCAAAGAAATGAAGCTCCAGGCGCTTCTCAAACCCTTCAAAACCAGACACAGCCATTGAAGTAGCTAGGTTGGTAAGAGGGAATTGATCCAAATTCAGCAGAAGCCAAAAGGTTTGGATAGAGATGAGTGAGCAGAGGAAAGAGAGAGAGAGAGAGAGAGAGAGAGAGAGAGAGGGAGAGAGAGATGTATAGAGGAACTACAGGTGAGAGAGAGAAGATGGGGGTGTTGGGGATTTATAGGTGGATGAATTGGGCTTATGGAGAGAGTGAGAGGGCGAGCCTTTGGGGCATGCGGGTGAAGCAACCAAGAATCATGATTGCAGGCATAATGAAGTGAATAAGATGATGGCATTGTTTCTCCCCTCCCAAAAAAAAAAAAAAAACTTAAAAAGAAAAAAATAAAAGAAAAGAAAAGAAAAGGAAGAATGAAATTTTCTGTGAAAAATCAAGTGTTTTTCATCAGACAAAGAACAGGGGAAGCGGATTTTGTGCCCACGCGCATGCAATTTTCTCTCTTTTTTTCATTTTTGTCAATTTGTTGTCACTGTTATTCTGCCAAAGCAAGACTCCTCTTCCCAGTCTGTTCCCACAGTCACGATATTGTTCCATCACGCCCAGGACTAGTGCGGATGTCACCAAACCCATCAGCCAAAATCACCATCTATTTGAAGAGTAAATCATGGGATTCTGTAACTGAATTGTTTTCAAGTAATATGCCATTATTGATATTAGAAGATGCTAAAACTTTAACTTCGTGGAATGTGATGGAGATATGTTAAAATTTAGCTGATGAATTTTCTCGAGAAATTTTTGATGGGATAAAAAAAAAAAAAAAAGTGTTCATTCTTGTTCAAGGATGCTTGGGCCACAACAGCAACAGCAATCATGCAAACTTCCTACATTCATGAGATATTATCGCAACAGTTACACTCGTTCAAGGATTCTTCTTCTTGATGTTGTTGCCTTGTGAATTTCAACAGTGATGAAGCACATTCAAATTCAAGACTGAGAGAACGTTAGTCAGTGTCACAGCTCAACAACTAAAATCATTGTATTCTGAAGTCATTGGCACAGGTGCTTTTATGGAACACAAACATAATCATATACTTAGTTCCACATGTTTTTATGCATGACAATAATTATTAGCACTTGAAAATTACAATTAGAAGCAGCCAAGCAACTTAATTAAAGTGAAGTTCAATTTGCTAGTACTTGTGTCACATCCACAGAATGTCTACGGAGAACTGAACCAAAACAGAGTGGACAGAACAAAGACAGAGTGTACGATGGAAGATCAATAATTTACTGCGGTACATGAGCCACTTCTGGATTTTGGTGGTGGGCCTTCGGATCAAGCAAAGGTGGCAGCATGATATGAAAACTACTCGTCCTATGGATCACTGTGTCGTTTTCTGAGAGGGCAAAGTCCGTACTAACGAAAAGATAGACGTGCCCAAATACCATCAATATATATATATATATATGTGTGTGTGTGTATATTTATCTTTTTGTTTCAGACAATAATTATGCACAATTCAACCTCATTTCACCAAGTAGGAGAAAAAAGGGAGAAGAAAAATAAAAGGAGAAACCAGGCGTGGCAGATAAATAATGAGAATATCCTTGAATTAGGGATGCCCCTCTTCTTAAATTTGAAAAGCTACGATAGCCATTGGCTTTGATCATCTTTTTATTCTTCATGCAATTTTATGCAATGGGGAGGGGGGAAGGGGGGCATTATCATAATATCTAATGCATTACTCAATGCATATGTCCCAGCCGCATAGAACCTACATCGAAATTGAAATTGAAGGAGTTCCTTATTTAAGAAACGATCCTTTTGGGTTTAACCATAATCATCATTTAATTTTCAAGACCCTTATACAAACTCTCGCTTGTGGGCTTTTCTGGTAATAATTTAGACATTAGTGCTAATGCGGCCTCAATCTATGTATTTGCAAAATTCTGTCAATGGAACAACGAGTTAAGGTTCGTTGGAGCGACATTTTTGTGTGTAGCAATTAGCTTATATCGCACATTATTTGTAGAGCATTTGCATCAAGCTTTTATCTACACCGTGATTTAAAACAGGTCGTTAATATCAGAAAAAGGGGAATGAAGATGTTAGAGAACTGACATGCCTTCACATATTTTGACTTCATACACACAAAACCGTTGCCTTTAGCCTTAGATGGCGAAGACAAACGGTTTTTGCAATTAAGGTAGTGGTTTTGGCGTGCAAATAACAATTCCCCTCGTAGTTGTAAGAGAAGATGTCATAAGAGGAGGATTATGGGTGTTTGGTAATCAGTGCTGCGTAGGCTTTTTTAAGATTACGTAATTGAATTGTACTCCTTTCCCTTCTTCTTGAATTTGTTCACTATTCTTGGCTTATAATTTAAGGTTTTGTGTAGAAGTTCATTGTAGTAATTCAACATGATAGAATATACGAAAGTAAAGTGAAGAAAGTATAATAAAGAAGTTAGGTAGATAAGCACGTAACAACAACAACAATAAGTGGTCTAGAAATACGGGAAAAAAAGGATAAAAAGGGAGGGATGGTATAAATGGCAACAAAATGGGGAGGAGATATGGCTAGCTGGGTGTGTGAAGAAAAGAGTGGGAAGGCAATGATGCAAAATGGTGAGTTTAGAATCAAAATTTGCAGTTTTAAGAGGAAAAGAGAATCATTTCTGAATGTATGCGTCATGAATAATCTTAAGGGGTGGTGTGGCTGGTTGGCAGCCCCCATTATGACCATAATCCCACGTCTTGTGCTGCACGCGCACCCACCCAAACTCAAACCCTGCCACGTATAGCGACACAAACCAAAACCCAATTCTCTTTCTCGCTCTCTCTCTCTCTCTCTCTCACCATTGGGAAATGGTCAACCACATCCAACTATGATACGTTGAGTCAAATCTAACTTTAAAAGTCTCGAATTAGCTCTAATCGTCAACAAAATCTCACCTTTTGCATGAAAAGATGTAGCCCATATCTTCTTCTTTCGTAGGATGAGCTTGAGTTTTGAAAACTAAGTGGACAAAGTAAAGGGGATTTCTGAGAATTCCTTCCTTTGAGAAAGTAAAACACTAATCCTGAATTTTGGACCCACTGATCACCTTTTTAACCCTAGCAACCCTCAACCCAAATCATGCATCCCTAACCCACGATTGGTCCCACTTAAGTTCTTATGTGTGTCCAAGACAAACACCGTGGCAGGACCCACACAACTACAATTCATCCATGGTGCGCCCCAACATCTTGGCATACAAGGCCCCTTTGTTGATCTAGAGTTGTATTCTTTTTCTTTTTTTTTCGGGACATGGGAGTCCCCACGGATTCCTTGCTTGGTCGACAGTGTCATTTGTTGGGCATGGAACAAGTTGCCTTTAGCCGCCATACATTGCCTTTGCATGCGCACAATTGCACACATGGGGCAATTTTCGTTGCAAAGATATATAATGCAATTATCTCCATTCTATGTTCTCTTGTCTATTTATTTATTTCTTTTGTTCCACTTTTCTGCTTTCTGAGCACTCATGAGCGTTTGCCTGAGTGCTACTGTACCATGCGTACAAGATTTTGATGAAATGAGAAAGGTTGCACCTCCACTACTGTGTGCCACTACTACTGAGTGCTCGAAAGGATTGAGGGCTAGGGTTCGTTTTCATGGGATGTCAATTCCACGAATGCCACACACACACACACACACACACACACACACACACACACACAAACATTCACATTTAGAGAAAGCCGTTTTGGGTCGATCTTCTCGTACAAAACCCATGCGTAAACTAAACCAAAGCATATCAAACTTTCACAATTAAAATTCAATTTACTTTTTTATGAAGTTTAGTAAATCATAAGTTATATAATGAGACTCGTCTCATTTCTATACCTTCATATCCTCTTCTCAAAATTAAAATCATAAATGAATATATAAGTTTTAAATTATTGAAATGTACTTTAAACTGATATATTATTTAAATATTAATGCAAAAAAAAAAAAACAAAAACGAGTGTGGAAGCAATTGAAACTTTTAGAAATTCATCATATACGTACTTTTAGAAATGTGCTTCATAGTGTGGTCCAGGAATACGAACCCCTCAAGACTACCAAGCAGCATTATATAAACTTCACAAAAACTGGCCAAGTTAATAACGAGATATTACCTCGAGCCCTGCTCTGTCCAGAGAGTAAATCTATATCGAAGTAATGGATATGCCTCAACAACCCACATCATTCCTCGTGCTCTGCCTATGAATGCAGCATACTAATTTCTTACCAAAAAAAAAAAAAGAAAAAAAAAAAAGGTGAAAATCCATTCATCTATAAGCAAACATGATTCCATTGCGTGACAACTTCTCTCTGACTCTCGACTGTCTTATTCGCTGCCTTTCCCGTACTGTTCAAGTCTGCTCTTTAAAGCACACATACCCCAATCATTTCCTAAATATTCCAACTTACCCACATAACTCAGCTACACAAGCACGCACACACACACACACACACAAGCCCACTTTTTGCTTGTTGATTCTTATTTCACTTTAGTTTTATTTTTGGTTCCGCCAGACTTATTGGCATGGTTGTAAGACTTGTGATTGGATAAACTGACACTTTGGTCAGTTGATGTCCGGATAAAATTGAAGTTTACAATAATCAGTGATCAGAAAACCTATTAGAAGTCATTTTTGTATTCAAAATTTTGCTTATTATGAGGTAATAAATGAATACTTTTATTTTCTCACTCTGCATTTGTTTTGCATATTAAACTAAAACCAAATATCATTGACAAAGAGTCAAGCTCCTTATAATTTCAAAATTCAAAACATAATTATGTAACCAATATATCCAATTATATATTTTATGCAACTGAACTCTAGCTTTTGACCCCATTTACGTATTTGACAGTCTGTTAAATTGCGCGATACAATGTCTTATGGTGTACACTCAATGAAAGGGGTGCCGACATGGGCATGCATCATTCCTAGTGTTTGGGAGCAAAGTTAGGCAAACCCAGTTGAGAATACGTTAAAACTTGACAAGTGTGCGCAATGAGTGTGTGTGTGTGTGAGAGAGAGAGAGAGAGAGAGAGAGAGTCTGCAATGGAAGAAAGGTTTAAGCTTTCAAGAGATTTCATCAAATTGAGGGAGACTCCAGCCGATGGCACTCTTTTTGAGGCCATTGAAACTCGATAGCGTAGGAGGGTCAGGCATGGATATGTAAAAATATGGAGGATCGTGTACCTCTCTGCTACAGACTCTCTCTCCTCTGCAAAAGTTGCCACCCACTTACATTCCTGACTCAAAATGTCTGCAATTCAACTAAAATGATTACAATCACTCTGCCTTAGTGTGAATGGCTAGCTCAAATGTCTCGATAAATTGGAGTTCCGCTGCCCTGTCCAAGAAATTTAATTCAAGAAAAAATTTTTTGGTGTCTCCTCATTTAGCCAAAAAGACCCACACCAGTTCTCCCGACCACTAACTCAAAGTCCCCAAGAAAAACCTAAAAAGATTACCACCCAATCTACCTGTGTAGTAATCCATGTTGTCTAAAAAAGTTGTTAGATAATGTTTAGTGTATCAAAATAAGTGAATCTTCGCAAGGTTTGACACAAACCAATTAATCAAATGGTCAAAAACTAAAGTTTTTACGTTTTTACCAGTTAAAATAGTAACAAACATTCACTAGGCTTTTGGCAACTACGGATCCAAAATGTGTGTTCAGCATTGCCCACATCTTGGAAGTCTGAGTTAAAACTGGCTTAAGGGAATGCTCAGTCTAACCTCGGATGCCAAGTGTTGTACTGCATATGATTACCAATCACTTTAATGAAACCTAATTACAAAAGTAATTTACTTAAGGGAAATGTTTTGTAGTAAGCTTTTGGTAAAAGTGACCCAACAGTCATTTGCTTCCTTGTCTGTCCATCGGGCATTGGCCTTTCTTCCTCCCCTGCTATTCTATGTTTGGCTTCACGAAATTCAGGCACTCTTATTATGTTTCCTCGTGAATTTAAAAGCTCTTCAAAGTGAAGTGAAAATCATGCGGAGTTCATTGGTCAAGTGGGAAAAATCTGATTCCAGGACTGATGATTTTGTCGCGAGGTGATTTGGTGGTGGGGATTTTCCGGTCTTCCAAACAGTGCCCTAGGAAACCCACTTGCTGGTTTCATTATATTCATTTCTTGTGGGGACAAGACAAGAATCTATTGACTCTAACCATTAGGGATAATGAGATCAACAAAAAAAAAAAGACTACATCCTACTAAAAATTTAACATCATCATTATAATGTTGATATGTTATGAGTAGATTGCATGCTTAACGTGACATGAATAATTCTGAGTTGTGCTGTACATTGGCAAGCCTGGGCTTTAGAGATGGATTAGCTTATTAATTATTCAATTAGCCTGTCTCAATACAAAGAATTAGTTAATAATAGTGATCTCTACTCTTTTTAAACTTTAAAATTCCTCCTTTAAAAATATGAGTTTGGACCATATCATGTAAACAAATTTATCTTCTTTTGTCATTCACAACTCTTTTTTTTTTTTTTTATTAACTATTTATCAGCATGTTTTAAAATGTCGTGGATTGCATTTTAGCAGTTGCAAAAATTAAATATTTTCAGTGTATAAAACTCTCATAATGGGAAGTGGAGAGGGTCAGATGTAAATCATTTGTCTTATTTCGAACTTATTCTGTGTTTTTTTTTTTTTTAAAAAAAAAAAAACCTCAAAAAGCATGGTTTGGTCGGAGGTAAAATGGGCCACATGGGCCTTAAGTAAAAGCTACATCAATAATTGTCAGGCCCATTGGGGGCTGCTTAAACATTCTTTTTTTCATTTTTCGGGTAAATATATTAAGTAATTTTTAAAAATTTTATTTGACTTAATTAAAAGTAAATTAACTTAATTTCATATGTAAATAAAAAATAAAATAAAATAAAATCTAACTAAAATAAAAAAAAATCTTGTTAAAAATGATAAGTTTATAATACAATTTTTTTTTTTTTTATATTCTAGTTATATGAAATTTTTATTTTAATTTTTTTAAATATAATTTTTTCAATGCACTAGAAAAATAAAGCAAATTAATCACATAGAACATTAAATGAGATAGTCAAATCTAATGCTTGATACATGAGAATCACATCACATCCAAGAGAGAGCGTGAGAAGGAATCAAAATCAATCCAAGAACAACGTTTTGACTAGGAGTCCTACAACGTCCATGCATGAAGGACGGTGCTTCAAACCAGAAACTACAGAAGCACAATTTGTACAAATTTTTAAGTTCACAAGTCAGATTTTATAAGGGGAATCCAACGAGGGATATATCTATCTATATCTAAATCTGAAAATTCATGACCATCCAAAACCCTTTTTTTTTTTTGGGTGGGGGGGGGGGGTGGTTTCAAATCTAATGTGGGAGATTCGCTTAGATATTTGAACCTAAATTAGCGAGTCCCTTCTATTTGGTGAGTCAGTTTCCTTTTTACTGCCCTGCAAGTCCTTTTTATTTGGTCCTTTCGAAGTCTTTGGCTTTAGATATCAAAATGCCCCGACCTTCGTTCACTGCCTCACAATTTGGCTCCAAACTGAAACCATAAATCTATCTGCACCAACCTTAGCTTGGACCTTTTTCTTTTTTTTAAAAAAAAAAAATTTTTTGACTTCTTTTTCTTTCATTTTCTCCTACTTTTCGTTATGACATGAGCCCTTGACATTAGCAAAAAAATTTCCAAAGCCCCTAGAAAGGCAGGATGGCCTTCACCTGGAGCTCCTCCTCCAGTCTCTCTCCTCTTCCCGGCCTCCTGTCCATCCTCCTCCTCCTTCTTCTCCATCCCTCCGCCACCACCACCGTCAGTGGCATTCGGGTTGGCACCCTTATCCTCAAACCCTCGCTGGATCTCCCCATTTTCCGGGAGGCTCCCTCGTTTCGTAATGGTGATACGTGCGATTCTCAGAATGGTGATATCATCCATATTGCAATGACCCTAGATGTTAACTATATCCGTGGAACAATGGCAGCCGTTTTATCAATGCTACAACACTCTATATGTCCAGAGAACCTTTCATTTCATTTCCTTTCAGCTCATTTCGAGCCTGAGTTATCTTCAAGCATAAAATCAACTTTCCCATATCTGAAATTCAAGATTTATCGCTTTGACTCTAACCGGGTCCGAGGAAAGATTTCTAGATCAATTCGACTAGCCTTGGATCAGCCTCTGAATTATGCAAGAATTTACCTTGCTGATATCATACCAATGGAGGTGAAACGAGTCATTTACTTGGATTCAGACATTGTTTTGGTGGATGATATCATGAAATTATGGAGTGTGGACATGGAAGGCAAGGTGGTGGCAGCACCAGAATATTGCCATGCAAACTTCACCCAATATTTCACCAAGAAATTCTGGTCAGACACCAAACTAGCAAATACATTTCAAGGGAGGAAGCCTTGTTACTTCAACACAGGAGTGATGGTCGTGGATGTGGATGAATGGAGGAGAGGAGGGTACACAGGGAAAGTTGAGGAGTGGATGACAGTGCAAAAAAGAAAGAGGATATACCACTTGGGTTCCTTGCCACCGTTTTTGCTTGTTTTGGCCGGAAACATCAAGGCAGTGGATCATAGATGGAACCAACATGGGCTAGGTGGTGATAACTTTGAAGGAAAATGCAGGAGCCTGCATCCTGGTCCAATTAGCCTTCTCCATTGGAGTGGAAAGGGCAAGCCATGGTTAAGATTAGACTCTAAGAAGCCATGCATTGTTGATTATCTATGGGCTCCATATGACCTCTATGGTTCATCAAGACACCAGTTAGAAGGGTAGCTAGACACGACAAGTTGAGAAAGAAATCAACTGTATTGAAAAGCAACCAACAAGAGAAAGAAGAAGAGATGCGTGGCTAGAGATAATAATGGTCCAGAGGCATCGATAGGTAGACAGAAGTTTGTTACTAAAGAGAAAATGAAGGACAGTCACTTCAATTCTACAGTAACAATTTTGGATCCGAGGCTTTCTATTGCAACAGAGGAGAGAGGTGTGGCACATATATCTTAGCATTGTCTCATTCGTTGGCCACCTTTTTGGCCCTACTGTTGTCTTTAGAGTTGACTTCGGAGCATACATGTATACAAAGCTGGAATCCATGACTTCTAAAACTAATTGAGGCACAGTTCATGTTATTTGAATTCGATGCGGCAGAAATTCCTAGAATTTAACATTTTTTTTTTCTTTACAGATATAGATTATAATTGGATTGATGTACAGACAGATCAAATGATGCATGTAACTTTTTTTATACGTATGAAAATATGAGAGAGTATATCTTTGTGGTTGCCTAGTTTTCAGTTAGCTAGTTTGTATATGAAATGAGTGGGATCAATTAATAAATGCTTATATGGATCCACACCATTAATATTTATTTGTTCTTTTCATTTCCACTGCGGATAACGTAACCCATTATGCCTGCAAGACTAATTCACAACTTCAAACCTTCCCTGCATTCTGAAATTCCATGTCAGTAGCCTGTAAATTAAATTTACACAACAGATCTACCAAAAACCTCTCCTGCCTTTTTCTACTATCTATATCACGATATAAGTAAGCTAGAAATTGGGCTCATCAAAATCAAGAGTGTACTGACAGTCAAAGCAAATTTTGGGTGGCATGCACAAAAATATTGAAAAAAAAAAAAAAGAAGAGAAAAGAAAATTGCTCACGACCAGGGTGATGTCCAGCAGCCAACAGAAAGCATCTTTTTCAGAAGATCAGGAAGTTCAAATACTACTGTGGTGGCAGTATAATCACCATCTTCAACCCGATACTGCAGATGGGCATTTCCCTAGCGTATTCCACAATATATAGTCCCCAGAGGTAACCTATTCAAACCAAAAGCAGTCAATTTAGTTCATGCAAACATAATATTAAACTGAATATTTCAATGATGTGTATGAATTGTCTGCTTAGTTTTTGAGGGCTGATGCTTGTAGGAACTGAATAAGTAGCAATACTGGTCACAGAAAATACGTAATCAAGAAAGGATATAATCAGGGTTGGTGTTTGAAGGAACGGTACCGTTACATGTGCTCAAGGGATAAGAAACATGTTTAGCATTTGAAAAGTACGAGATAATGATGTCAGACTCACATGCTGGAGAATCTCAGACAGGTAAGAAATGGAATTGAAAGCAGAGCTGACCACAAAAGTTATGATAAAAAAAAAACATGACAATTGGACCAAACAAACCCTGGGAAGGATCTGTCATCCTCGTATTTCCATTCCGGATGAATTTATATCTCAAAACTCTGTGCCCATGCTTATTGTTTTTACCTGCTTGCCAAATCTTGCAATGATAGAATATTCATGGAAAAATTACCTGAGTGGAGGATTCAATGGGTGCCCTAACAGCTGGATAGATGCTTACCTGCATTACGCATAAAATATACAAAAGGTTGGAGATATGTTAAGCTACTTAAGCTCTTTATCAATGTATTCAGGCTGTTTATATTGAAGAAGACAAGAGTGAAGAGAATTGAGACAGAAAGAATGCTTTCGATGGCATTAGTTACAACCAAGACAAAATATAAAGGAACCACAAACTTACAGATTTAGGATCAATAAACATCCCAGACAATGAAGCCCCCGTTATCCTGAAAGAAACCTGTAATTAAGAATAAAAAGTCTTCTAAGTGCAACATTAAACCAATTACAAATTTCTTCGCTGCAGTATTTTCTTGTTCTCAAAATATCAAAGACAGAATTGAAAAATGCTATGATGGGTTGTCCGATGGATAACCAAAGTAGTGCAAGTTCAGCAGTAATATAATACTGACTCCACAAATTATTTGCCATGACACCGTGAATAAGCAATACAAAATATAAAGCAAGCACAAATAAATAAGGTCAGTGCAGCATCAAACTGTCAGCAGTTGCAATGCCACAAACTCTACATCAATTGCTGACTGATTATTATGTTACTCTGTACAGAGGTCGACTAAATTCTAGAGTGGGACCATTCAATGGCAGAGACCAATGTTGCCACGAAAATAGATCAACTCCTTTTTAACACAAATGAAACTTAAGGTCTGAAGATTTTTGAATTCAGGAATCAACCAAAAGATAAACAATTATATAGAAGTTATACCTTAGCAAAATTGTATGCCTGCCAACAAAATGGTTCCTCTAGATCAACTGGAGGAAGATCCTTGCTCATTTTCTCCATCAAGAATTCCTCCACATTCACTATATTTTTTGTGCTATCTATATCAGTATCACTATCTTCATCACCGATATTTCCATATCCAGGCTTAGAAGACAGTGACCTTTGAATCTGCCACGGTGCAAATCTAACTGTTCCAGGGAAATTTGCTTCAATACTTTTTCCAGAGAGGCTCCGACCACTTGTATTAATTTTCCAGTCAACTGAGTGTTCTGTGGTTGAAACAGTTCCAATGGATGGGGTCCCATCAAAAGAAACAAGCCTTCTCCTAGGAAAAGGCATGGTCACATTACAGAACTCCATTGCCAAAGGAGCCTTGTAGCCTTCCATCAGTCGCAACTTGAATAAGAATGCTCCTTCATCTTCAGAGACCATAGACAGTTGGTAGAATCCCTTTATGGGGGGACCAAGGCCACAGCTTGCCTGATAGCGCAACAAAACAAAATTGCCTAATGGTGGTGAAAACATCACAGCCTTTTTATCCATGCCATGCTCCGGAACTTGAGCACAGGGATGGAAAGACAAGACCTCAACGTGAGCCTTGTTCAGCCCTGTCAAAGGGAGTGACACATCAGGCAATCCTTCAAGTTCTGCTCGACAATTAATTTGACCAGCAATTGATATAGTATCTGAAATCTCCTCTCGGTCATACATGGCAGCATTAACTGTCTCGTGAATCGTGAATAAGATTCTCTGCTTTCCTTTGTAAAGATAAGGCTTCCAAGCTGGCTGCTTGCGGTCTGCAGGAGGCGTATCTGATGATGGAAATCCATTAGCCTTGATAGAGAAAATATTGGAATAATTCAAGTCCAAGGGTGTACCTGATAAATACAAGTCAGAAATTAAGTCAGATTATGGATCATGTGCATCGTTCTGCACATGACTGTTTGGAAATATGAGATGAAAAATCATAATCAGAACCAACCAAAGGGCATTGAACTAATTATGAAGGTTCGCAGTGCATCCTTATCCAAGGACCTTGAACCAACTTTTGGAGCATCAGATGCAGCAGCTCCACTCACAGCTGTGCCAGAAGAATTGGCAGAAGCAACTGGTGCAGCTACAGGTTTTGCCCTAGAGGAGATACCAGAAATGCCTATGCTCCCAGTCAGAGAATCCAACAGTCCTCCCACAGATGGTGATGCATTCACAATCACCTCAGGATCTACCGTATCACCAGTAATTATGTCACCAATAGCATGGGCCACCATGAATGCCCTGCAATGAAAGATAAAGACACAATAATTCTGAAAAGCATATTACATCTCCAATTAAGGCAGCTCAGTAGATGTTAAGAGTTCTGGGTTCAAAGTTCAAAGAATGTGACTTTTGTATCAAAGTACCGTCCACACAATCATTTGACAGTTTAAAAACAAACACTGCATTTTGTGCAAACTGAAAATGCAAGGAAAGGAAGATCCCTGTTTTGGCACCTCAGATAATAATGTTTCACAGTAGATGGGAGAAATTATTCATGTTTTTTTTTCTCTCTTTTTTTTTGGGGAAGGGGGGGAGGGGGTTGGGATAGGAAGAAGGGGATCTTGCCAAGGGATCACCATTCAACAACTTTTGTATTTCCCTTTGCCATCCCTTTGTGTCTCCCTTTCTCGTATGCTTCCTGTTTATAGTTTTTCTTTCTTTACCTCAGTAAGCATATTGTTGCAGTTTCATACAAAACATAAGGATGCAGAAGGTGCTTCATCCTGCTTCTATATTATCTATACATTTATACAGTGTAATCCCAAGCAGCATAATGATCCCATAAACCCAATAAAAATAAGTGAAGTGAAAAGGACTGCAAAAGGACTCTCATGTACAGGTCTTAATCAAAATAATGTTACAAGTAACTTACCGTACCCTGTGATGGATGGAAGATCAAGCAGGAGAGAAGACAAACTCCCTTCCACCCTAGCCACATGTCCACAATCAGATCTACTGCATAAACTTGCATATGCTTTCAAATGCCTAGGCTCAACCAATGGCAGAACAAGCACGGTGTATGATCCCTTTATATGCAAAATCAAAGGCCACAGCAAATGCTTCTCTTCTTCCCCATTAGCTTCTACCCTAAGGCTTATTACATGGCGGGTAATGGGGTCATCAACCCAAGAATCCGACCCTTCAGTTGACTGAGTCACACGTATGCCATAGCCTCGCGCTGATCCTTCCCTGCAGCGATGCAACATTAACTGGTAAGAAAAAACAAAGCCATTCCCACCGACTTTAAATAAAAAATAAAAATTAAAAAACAGGAAGCAATACAGAAGGTTAATAAACCATTAATTTTGCTCTAATTCTAAAAAATCCCAGCACATTAAAAAAAAAAAAAACCAAAAACATATAGAACAGTAAAAGAAACAAGAAAGCACGATAACGGAAATCAAGAAAACAATGGAAAACAAACGAACCTTTTTTTCCTATCTAGAAATGCAGCAGCCAGCTCAGAATCATTAGGCAGAATGGGTAAAACAGTGCACTTAACGGCATCATTGTCACTGGAGTGGCTCTCGTTTTCGATTTTGTAAGCCGCCCGCCACTGCTTCTCCACTACCGGGAACCTCCTGATACCGCCCCCCCCCCCAAAAAAAAAAACCCGGCGCATCAAAGAGGAAAGAAAATTTGAATAACAAAGTCAAAATCCGAATTGGCTCGGTACCGAAATTAAGAAAAAAAAAACAATAATAAAAAGGAAAGAACTAGAAAGAAAAAGACGATTAAATAAATATATTTGTAAGAATCTTATCAAAATTGTAGAAGATCATCAAAGTTACGATTATATTGGACGCGTTTTCGACCTGGAAAAGACAACGGCATCGACGTTGTTGAGGATCCACAGAGCTCTTATGCTGCAACCGCCAGCCATTCGCACTGTAAACTACGCTACTAGATAGATAGAAAGATAGATAGAGGAAGAGAGAGAAGAGACAGTTTTTCTTGCCCTTTCTGGAAACTCTGTTGAATTTTCAATTAGCAAGCGCCGCCGTATAGGCCTCAGACGACAGCGTTTTATTCTGGATATTTGTTTGCATGTTGTAGGCCAATTGTACCCAAAAAAGAACGATGCAAGAGGAAACAAAAAGAGATGGCTTTCTGGGGGGACCGAATGTTAATGTCTTATTATCTCAACTTAATTGCATTTCTGAGAAAACCCACGGGCCGCGTGCCCTAACAATGAAAAAAATAAAAATAAAAGTAAATAAAAAAAATTTCATAAAAGTATTATTAGATGAAGATGATGATAACGATAAAGAAGTGCAAAAAGCGGAAGCTAAGTGGAAATGTAAAACTCTGGCAGAAGAGTAATGGCAATCCAAGTGGTGTGAATCGTAATACTGTGGAGGAAAAGATTCAGAATTTGAGCGCTACGATTTATGAGGGCAGCAGAGGTTATGACAAAGTTTGGAAGAAAGGGGTGGCAAAAATGCTGTGATCGTGGTGCGGCAAAGGAGTGGATGCATGGGGAAGCTGTCAAAGCCGTTCGAGCGCCGCAGAGGAGGATGGTTTCAAGTTGGGATATCAGAGATTGGCCTATTAAATGATCAGTCTGGAATTTTGGACCGATAATAACAAAAAAATTTTTCATAATTTGTCTAGAAATGACTGGTTTCTTATTGTAATTCGTTGTTGTGTGTATAGTTTATCGCGTTTCTTCCCCTTACAAGTCGAGTAGTTAAATAAAATATTACTATTGTAAGAATTTACACGCATTCATTTGAATCGAAGTGCTTGCCGTTGCAGGCACTGCGTTGGTCTTGCATTTGTCATGGTAGGGATTTTTTACTTCAATTTTCTTGTCTGAAATAGCCCCCACCTTCAGAGTTCAGGCGAGCGTCCTGATGCTGACTTCTAACGAGAAATCATACAGAGCTTTTTACTCGTAAATCCGGTTTATGGAAGACAAAATCTGGTTGCTTGACAACTAATTTAATTCCTCCAATTTACGGGTGTTTCCCGATCCAACAACAGCAACATAGCATTTGCAAGCGGCAGCAACCGAGGATTCATGTTGTTTAACCATTTATAGTTTCTTATGTAAAAATAAGGCAAAGAAAAGAATACCAACAAGCAGAGGCAACTACAACCATCCTACTGATATTACGTCTATTTATCAGAGCTTATTAAGGTAAACACAAGACTATAGGTTCTGCACGGAGTAACAGGCCACTGAGCATAAGTAGGCAAGTAACTTAATAAAAAAAAAAAAACCCAGTCAATCACAATCTCATCTGAAACTTCCAGTTTCCCTCAATCTCAATTCAGAAGATCCAAGCTGGTCTGTGTGTGTGTGTGTGTGTGCGTGCTGTGCACGCTGTACAACTAATTGTTTGCACTCCTCAGCACCCGCATGATTGCCAGGAACAGGTTCAAGATGTCCAAATACAAAGCAACAGACGCCAAGATATATTCATCATATGAGAAGCGCTTGATCAAGTTGTCAGTATCGTATATGATGTACCCACTGAAGATCAAAGCACTAATTCCACCATAAACAGCAGTAGATGTCGAGCCAAGGGGGAAGAACATCTGCATAACAACAACAACAACAACAACAACAACATATCAATACAATTCAGAAAACTACCACATATTAACCTTATCATATTACCGTACAAATGTATGTAGCCTACGCTCCGATCTCATCCAGAGATTACGCACACTTTCCTTGAACACACAGAACAGATGTCTGAACCAGGAAATAATGCATTCATTCAGTAAACGAGGCAACAGACCTGGATGAAAGTAGTCAGAATGAGGATGGTGAGGCCGGTGAATAAAATTGGTCCCAAGAAGCTGAAGTCCTTGCCCTTCTTAGCAGCCCAGAAGGTATATCCGGTTAGCGAGCAAACCACTGCAGATGTCAGAATCAATGCTTCAAGCACAATTTTCCCTGTAGGGCATCCAGTTCAAGAAAGGGGATCAGACAACAAATTAGATAATATTTGTTTCACTCAAAGCCTAAAACATGTTAAGGACAGAATAAAAAAAAAGAAGCCGACCATCTGTGTTGGCGCAGCTTGCTCCAACCAAGAAGCTCAGAGACACTGTGAAGACCCCGAGGAGGATCAGGTTCAACGGGTGTTTCTGATGGTATACATGCAAGGCAAACCCAACTGCAATTCAATCTTAAACAATCAATTTTGAGATAATCAAATCAAATTTCTTGAAAAAAGAAATAAACCCACAAATTGAAAATAATAATAATAAGAAGAAGAATAATAATAATAACTCCACAACGAGATGAATCGAGAAATTCTGATAAGTGAAAAATATTTAGATAAAGACAAAAAGAAAAGAAAAGAAAAAAAAAAAACAAGCAGAGATCTGGATAGTAATTAACGTACAGATAAAGGGGAGGATGCAGAAAAGGAGAAGGATGCCGGGGCTGCCTCTGAGGAGGTCGTTGACCGGGGCGGAGATGACGGTGACGGCGGAGACAGCAGTGGTGATGACGAGCTGGGCGGCGAGGATGCCGTAGACCTTGCGGATCAAGCCCCAACGAAGCTGGTCTTCGCCGACGCCAAGACCAGGGTACAGCGTTTCCCCATTTCCACCCTCTAGGTCAAACTCCTTCTCCTTGTTACTCACGCTCACGTATCCGTCCATCTTTCTTTCTCTCTCCCTCTCTGAAATTTTCCTGGCTTCTTCCTACTTTTTTTTTCACAAGACAGACAGACAAATAGTAAATTTGCGATATTTTTAAGGTGTTGTGTGGGGTCAGAGAGATGGATGAGAATATCAGGAACCTGGAGGCTTCGTCCATTCGTTGGTCGGGTGTGTTAGCAGGTATTGAGGATGTGGGGTCCACGAGGACGCGGTCCAAATGACGATGGCCCCGCGGAGGGTTTGTCTCCATAATAAATTTTTTTAAATGAAATTAATTATACAAAATACAATTTATCTCAACCGATAAATATAATGATTAACATTTTTTTTTTGTTAAAAAATTAAACTTGTCGAAGGGGCTGTTTCGGCGTCTGATTTGGTTAATTTGTAGAGATTTCTTTCCTTCTCTTTTATTTTACCTTTTTTCTTTTTTTTGGATTTAAATTGTTGATATCATTTAAAGAAGAAAGAGGTGTTCATATGGTTTGTTTGTAATATTTTGAGGGATATATGAACATGGGACAGTGTCTCGAAGCCCAAAAGTCAAGTTGCTGGCATACTGATTTATGTAGTTGTTTTGTTACATTCTGATGTCATTTCCGATCCGGCGACGGAAACTCCGTGATGCTGATTGCATACAAATTTATTTAAAAACCAACCAATTTTTACAATTACAAATAAAACGACAATGGAGGAGCAAAACAAGAAACAAATCGACCGCCCACAAGCCTACAAGTTACAATCCTAAACACACACACCGGCCGTTGCTTAGTTGAGAAATGATGTGGTTTGAACAGAGGAACTCCACTACGGAATAATATCTTAGGAAATTTTCAATTAAAAAAGGCTTGCCTTGACCGTGTTGCTCCCATTGGGTTGCCACAAAAAGGCTCTACTTCTCATTCGAGCCTTCTTCTTCTAATGTCTCGCACTCAACATAGATGATTCACGGTGCAAACTTAGCTTCAAAGAATTAGGTGAAACGAGGCTCTCAATATAGGTATCTACTTCGTATTCAACTTCGACAGGAATTCCTTGAACTTCTAAGAACTTACATGTGTCCTTTTCCAAGTTGTACAGAACCAGTCTTCCATCAATCACCAAAAGAGCTTCTCCATTTTTCGCCGAGCACAATGGCTTCATGCAATAATATGAAGGGTTGATGCTAATCCTAGCCCATGACTCACCCACCCCATATTTGCGCATCAACCAAAAATCATCATAAGTACAATTCTGGCAGTGAAGCACACAAGGGCATCCGCCTAGGACTCCTACCACAGTTTCAAAATCAGCATCGGTAGCATCTGGTGCAGGAAGTTCTTGAAACATCTCCTGCCCTAAATCAAAGGCTGGGATTAAATACTTAGCACTATTACCCTCCCCAGTGCTAGCTGCTCAATGCAAGGCACCATCAAATAGTGTACCAGGGCTACATAAATACCTTTTCTAAGGGAAAACCCCGATTCTTCTCCAAGAATTTGTTCTTAGAGAATAAACACTAACATTTGCACATATGTCGATTCTCACAACCTTATAATCATCACTTATTGAGTCATAAACAAAGCTATGTGTGCCAAAACCAGCAGCCCCAGAAAGGGGTTCATCTGGAATTTTTTTAGATTCACTAGTAGTTGGATTAAACAAGAAAACGGTATCTTCCTCTGGTCCTATAAGCACCAACCCATTACAAGAACCCCAGAAAACAACCCAATTTCTAGTATTTGCAGAGAATGGTGCATCAACCTTTACCATAACAGGATTATCATCTTCAGACATTGTGAACCAACCCAAGATGTCTTGACCATAACCCAACAACCGAAACCAACCACTGGACTGATCTTTCATAGGATAATCAATTTCAAAAGCTATAATAGAATTCTCATTGTCTGCATTATGATCATCATTCCCTATTGACTCATACTCAACAGAATAGAGATTGTTTGAAGTGCAAATGAGTCTCAGCCTCTGAGACTGAAAAGATTTATTTTTGAGGGCCAAACTGAGGTGGGTTTTAGTGAACTGAGGGCTGGATATTAGGGAGAGCCATGATTTGGATACACACCTGAACCTACACAGAGATTTAACAGGCAATCTTCAGAGTATTTCCACGATGATTTCTTGGGGAAGGCTCAGTTCTGTAACTTCTGCTTGTTGCCGATGATTTGCTTCTTGCCTAGCACCAGAACCGATTTGCCATCTCTATCCATCGCTTATAACAGTAAAGATGATCAATGAGGCCTTTGATGGCTGAAATGTGAGACCCACATTGCAGAGCAGCAATTGGTCCAAAATGACAGGAAGAGGAGTAAAAGAGCCAAGCTGAGCCTTGCTTTCAAGTTCAAGCTCTGCTCACTAACATTTTGCTTGAGCTAGATCCAAGCTTCAATTTTTAAGCTCAAGCTCCAGTCAATAAAAATTTACTAAGCTCAAGATCGGCTGAAACTTGATGTAAAATGGATATCAACCTTGGCTTAATGATAAGCTTGACTTGGCATGGAATCTTGATTTAAGACAATAAATTCAACACAGAGGAATACACACCAGCAGCTGAAAGAAACAACATGATTCAAAAGGAAAAAATAGCCATATTGATGCAACATCACACAAAGAGAGAGATGCAGAGGACAAATAGTTTTTAGTAACATGCATGCAACTCATCAAAAACTAAAACCAACCCAGAATCCTCTAAATCATCATTCATCACCTCTCTGATATATATATATATATATATATAGAGAGAGAGAGAGAGAGGAATTACAATCCAACAAAATTTAAAACTGAAATCTGAAATTTCACAACCCTAATCCCCAAATTCAAAGAAACCATGAACAAATGACTGATGACAAAAACAAAATTTCATTCATAAAGTTGAAAAGAACATATGAATGACTAATTTACAAAATGATATGATTAGCACAAATAGGCTCCTTTTGCCTTTCGAGCTCTCTTCTTCTGGTGCCTCATATTCACCATATTGGATTTACTGTTCAAATTTCTACTTCAACGGATTAGGTGAAATGAGGCTCTCAATATAGGTATATGCTTCATAGCCAAATTCAACAAGAACTCCATGAAGGATTAAGAACTTGTATGTGTCCCTATCCAAGTTGTACGGAACTAATCTTCCATTAATCAGTAAAAGAGCTTCTCCATTTTTCACCAAGCACAATGACTTCATGTATATATAAAGGTTACAAATAAAACAGATTGTAATGTGTACACCGTGCAAAATAACATGATTTACACAAATAGGCCCTTCCTCTCATTCAAGCTTTCTTTCATCTGACACCTCATAGTCAACATAGTGGATTCAAGGTTCAAATTTCTGCATCAAAGAGCTAGGTGAAATGAGGCTCTCAATATAAGTATCTGCTTCGAATCCAACTCCACCAGGAATTCCATGAACAATTAAGAACTTATACGTGTCTTTTTCCAAGTTGTACAGAACTAATCTTCCATCAATCACCAAAAGAGCTCGTCCATTTTTTGTCAAACACAATGGTGCCATGCAGATATATGAAAGGCTGATGCTAATCCTAGTCCATGACTCACCCATCCCATATTTGCGCATCACCCAAAAATCATCGTGCATATAATTCCTGCTGTGAATCATACAGAGACATTCGCCAAGGGCCCCAACCACAAATTCAGAGTCAGTATCACCAACATCAGGTGCTGGAAGTTCCTGAAACAGCTCCTTCTCTAAATCAAAGGCTGAGATTGAATACTTGGCATTTTCACCCTCCCCGGATTTAACTGCCCAATGCACAGCTCCATTAAGTAGTGTACCAGAGTCATAGACATAATCACCATAAGGGAAAATCCCCATTCTTCTCCAGGAATCAGTTCGTAGAGAATAAAGACTAACATTGGCACGCCCATCAATTCTCACAACCTTATAATCATCGCTAATGGAGTCATAACCAAATCCATGTGCACCAAGACCAGCAGCCCCAGACAGGGGTTCATCTGGAATTTTCTTAGATTCACCAGTAGTTGGGTTAAACAAGAAAAGGGTATCTTCATCTGGTGCTATACACACCAACCCATTACAAGAACCCCAGAATTCAACCCAGTTTTTAGGATTCACGGATGATGGCGCATCAACCTTAACCGTAACAGGATTATCATCTTCATCTTCAGACATTTTGAACCAACCCAAGTTGTCTTGACCATAACCCAACAACCGACACCAGCCGTTGGACTTGTCTTTCAAAGGATAATCAATCTCAAAAGCCACAACGGGACTCTCACCATCCGCATCATAACCATCATTCCCTATTGACTCATACTCAGCAGAATAGAGATTGTTTGAAGAGAAAATGAGCCTCAGCCTCTGAGACTGGAAAGATTTGTTTTTGAGGGCCAAACTGAGGTGGGTTTTAGCGAACTGAGGGCTGGATATTAGGGAGAGCCATGACTTGGATACACACCTGAACCTGCACAGAGATTTAACGGGCAATCTTGAGAGGATTTCCACGACGATTTCTTGGGGAAGGCTTGGTTCCGTAGCTTCTGCTTGTTGTGGATGATTTCTGCGGTGCTTCACCACAACCAATTTGCCATCTCTATCCATCGCCAATAATCGTCAGAATGATCAACGGGGGTTGTTGATTGCTGAACATGTGAGAGAGGCGGCCAGAAAAAGCACAGTAGTAATTTAGTCCAAATAAAACGACAACGTAGTACCTCTATTTATTTCTTTTTTAAATTTCTTTCTCATTTTTCCCTTCCTTTTATTTTTGAAGGGGGGTGGGGGGGGGGTGGCTTTACCTGGGTATATTTGTTGGCGGTAAAGTTTTGCACGCTCTTGTGCTCGTACATTACCACGCAACTCACAGGAAAACACTGAAGAATAGGGAGCTATGGATGCTTCCACTTTAAATTCTTCATAGTCGATTGATAATGAACTGCAACTGTTGATGATAGATGGGGATGAGAATGTGGTAAATGATTGTCAATGACCATGATCCGGTAATCCAGGACTGCTAGATTGAGTTTCCCTTCCAGAGGAGCCATCCTCGTACCTCACATGGGGTGGATTCGTACATATGCAGCCTTCCCGCTTCCAGTGCCGGTCAGTCCATGTAAGGAAAATTTAATGTAAAGGGAAAAAAGAAATTGGAAAAGAAGAAAGAAAAGAAGAGACAAATTTGTTTTAATATGATCTCAACCAGTATGAGCACAGACAAAAATTCCAGATTAATCTAAAATAAATTTCAAAGGCAAAAGAAAAAAATAAAAAAGGATGTTCAAGTTTTCAACTCCAAGAATGGGCATGAACAGTCAAAAAAATATTTTGTTATGTGATCATTTACAGAATATATTGCTGATCATGTACATATTATAAGTTCTCCATTACTCTCAGTCTGACCCTTTTATGTTGTTCATCAGCATCATCAACGTTGTTCATTGGGTAAGATCCTGTTCTCCAATCGCTGCATTGTTAGTCTCCAAGCTAGATAGTGATCTTTAGCAACCTTGCAAAGCACCATCTTCCAGAGCACATTAACTGGATGTCGAAACATATTTATCTGCCAACAAGTGGATGAATCTGCAGTAACCGCAAACAAATAAGTGAATTTACCTACCAATTGGATAAAAATTAGACATAGTTGATACTGGGCCTCAATTGGTATATTTAAAATTACAGCAATTGATTTTGATACAACTTATGGCGGGGTCTTGACATTTTGATCTTGATATTTGTGGTATGAAGAGAGAATTTACCAAGATAAAAGTAGATATTAGATTCAGATAAGGAAATAGTCTGACAAAAGAGCACTGCCCACAACACCAACCAGACAAATCAGGGAAACAAAATCTGCCATCCCAAATGATAACTCTGATAAGAAGTATATTTTGTGAGCATTGCTGTCCCCTCTAAAACCACGCACTATCATCGCCTGCAGAAAGTCATAAGCATGTCAAATTCTGGTAAGGGAAAATGGCTTCATATATACCCAATGCAGATTGAAAACAGTTTCCCCTCTCAAGTTATTGTCTTTTTCTTAAGACTTTATAAGCTTGGTCGATTTGGCTGTAACATCTTGACCCAAATTGAGTCGATGTTGAATGGGGTCACCTTCAAATGGCCCCGACCATGTTCTCCAGTTTTCATGAGAAGCATTCTCTAGGCCATGTTCTGCATCTACCACACAGGACCAATCTCTTAGAATCAGAAGATATCATCCAGTTAAGTAGAGGAAGTTTTATTGGATAATGCTACCAGTATGGTGTATGATTGAAATAGAGTCATAACTCCAAAAGTTGGTTTTATAAGTTGATTTCTATAATCAATTCATGGTACTAAGCTTTTTGTGTTTGTGGAGATGGAGACACAAAATGGATCCAAGTTACATCTTCTCAAAGGCACATTGGAGTTATGAAACAAACATCAGAATTGATTGCACATATGTCAATCATATTTTTAAAGGAAAAAGAAGCCAGCCAGGACCAAAACCTGAGATATCTGCTCTGCATGGCTAAAGATACTCTTAAAGATCCTACGTATGTAAGAAGCAAAAACTGCAAAGTAAACAAACAGAGTCTAAGTGGCACACACATAAAATGAACGTAAGATACATAAGCAAAAGGAGGCCAGAACACGGTCAATTTATTGTGATATTTCCCCATGTAATACAGAAGACCAGATGCTGCCTAATCTTTCAATCTCATTCTTGATATCATAGCAGCTAATAGGGTAAAGTTTACAGTACAAAACAAAAGATTACAGAAAATCAGCTGGCTGCTGCCCTGGATGTATTAACAATTTTAGAACTTTACTAGAGAGTGCCCAAAATGATATCAAAATAATCCACGAGAAAGAAAATTCAAATAAAAAAAAACAACTACATTCATCAAGTATCAACCATTAGAAAATGCAGACTCTGAATTTGAGTTCACCAAAATAAAACCAGACTTCAAAAGCTGATAATTCTGAAGAGCAGTTAAGAAAAGAGAGCTACAAGAACCATTAGTTCTAATACCAACATTTCTTTTCCAGCAATAAGAGAAGATACCATGCATAATCAACAGTTGTTTCAGGACATAAAGCCAAGGTTGGTTTTAGATCAATTAAGAAATGAAACCCAATTTTCACTCCTACCCTTTGACCTTCATTCAAAAGTTAAACAAAGAAGATAAAGCTGTTTGCCTACCGTCAATTTGCTCCATAATTGTCAGTTGTTGCCACTTTATCCTGCGAGATACAATTCCTAAAGCAACATTTCGAACCTATGAACAAAATGCATGACCATTGAAAGATCAAATGACCAATGATATGGATAATAATTGATTTCACAAAAGTGCAAGTTTAGTTTGGTGCAGAACTAATTTATTAATGAATCAGTCCTCTTACCTCATCAAACACTAGATTGATAAACCTCAAAGAAAGTAAGAGAGTAAGAGTAATTTCAGCCACTGGAACACCAATGTGTCTCAAAGGGAGCATAAACCACCGTAAAGCAAACGCCAATTGTTCTGGGGTTGTGGTAGCCAGGCAGAGGCTTGCACTTTGAAAAATCTTTTAGAAAACAAAGACCTAATTGTCAGAATGATGAAAACTTTCCTTGTTTATTGAAGTGGTTGTCAATAATCTAAATGTGGATAGAATTTTTTTTTTTCATACATTTTCATCATAAAATCTCCAAAAATTCAGGGCTGCAAACTCTGTTGCTCACTCCAAGTATGTTCAACTTGCTAGAAGCACTTGTAAACGTGTTGATTAGAGAAATTCCTAGAACAAACCAATGTTTTCACTTGACAACATTTAACAAACCAAACTTGAGGAACCAGTTGCTCAACTTGAAAGGCTTGTGAAATATTGATGAACAAATCAAGCTTAAAAACAGTGGTATTTGATTCATCTTAGCTAAACTATGACCAACAAAAGTCATTGACCATTGTTTTTTTTTTCTTCTAGGTGTAATTGACCATTCTGTTTTTTCTAAAGCTCTATGATGCATCCGTCCACGTTAACAATGCTGACAAGTGATAGTGCATTAGCAATGTGTTGCCTCTCCAATACAAACTAATAATGAAGTAATTATCATTAATGCTCCCAGGGGTGGGGAAGGGATAGAGAAAGATTGCTGGGAAATCTAACTTACAATGAAGGTTAAGGATGCAGCTGTGCTTGCCACTGACAAGCCCTTCCTTGTGAACTGTAAAGGACCCAACTTCATAATCAAATATGAGTAACCTCCCAAGGAGACAGGAAGCTTAGGCAAACCCATCATAGCAGGTGGTGGGGTTCGCAACTGCACGAGTGGAGGTGCTCCATCTGAACCTAGACCCAACATTATGAATAGAATTCCAGAAAGCAATGACACTCTTCCTAATTGATCCTACAAAGATTGCTGGAAGTTTAGAACAACAGTACTAGCAGCCAGAGTTACGGGAAAAAAAAAAAAAAAAAGAAATTAACAAGAAATTAAGTGATGTGAATCTACAAAAAAGTGTAACAATATGCCCACAACATTGTCACAAAAAACACTTTTTTCAGTTGTCATGAAGTATTTACCATCCACACATATTTTGGGAGTATCCACATGGATAGAAAAGCAATGAAAACTACTAATCCAAAACGCATTACTATATGTGACCGTGCCGGCAAGACAACCAGAGCCAAGAGCCATACCTGCATAACCAAGGAAACTTAAATTAGTCTACATTATTAGCTGAGACACATTCCATTCGCAAATTTCCCTCTAAACACGAAACCAACAAAAGTCACCATAAATTCTCCAATGGTTCAGAGAGAAGGCAAAACATAGCCGCATATTTACACCCACCATTCCATAAATTGGACGCTAAGGCACTAGTTAATCAAACCGATAAAGAAGTATATCTCAAAAAGTGACAATTGAACCATAAGTAAATAAATAAATAAGCCCCAAAAGAATTCTTTTTAAAAAGGAGTTAGCCAAGACCCAGAAACCCAAATTAAATCATTAAAAAAAAAAAGAAAAAAAAACTTTAAATTAAGAAACATCAAAAAAGATAAGTCCCTGATAAGGGAATCCAAACTTGGGATTTTACCAATTTGACTCTGGGGTCAACGGAATGCAAAAAAGTGGTGGGCGAAGATATGAATTGGCCAATGGGACAGGCGGTAGCACCCGCAATCAGTCTCAATATCTTATCGGCGCCAAAAGCTCCGGTGGGCAACCGGCCAACCCAGTTTCCGGTGTTGTCATTGCTATTCGCCGAAGCTCTGATTTTGAAACTCCTCAGCTTCAAAAAGCATTTAGGAGGTTCGTTAAAAAAATGAATAGCAATGGGGTTTGAGAAGTTACTATTACAGTAAACTCGCGCTAAATTAGGGTTTTGGGGAGAAGGAAAAGTGAACGTTGGGATCATACGGTGCGTGTGGTTCATCGGTGGACTTTTGTTTTTTTTTTTTTTTTTGGCCTTTCAGGAAGAGCAGGCCGACCAAATATAAACATAGGTCAGAAACGACGAGAATTTTTAGTACGATTAGGGGTCGGGCGGGAATTACACTCTTTCCCATAACAAGAATAATTATAATAATTATTAATTAGTTCATTTCCTTTTCTACCGAGAAGAATAAGTTTGTTATTGGTTGAATTATATACTCGAGGAAAACAACTAATTTCAGAACTTTTATAATTATATTTTTTTAAAAAATTATATAATAATTTCATCAATTAAATTTAATAAATATTAAATATTTTTTATTTAGTATAAATATATTTTTATATTATTAATTTTATTAATATAATATAAATTTTAATTTTAAAAATAATAATAAACTAAAAAATATTTTTAAGTATTATAAAAATAATTATCATATTTAATTTTTTAAATTAAAATATATATTATTTCAATAAAATTGATAACGTAATAATAAAAAAAATATAACTATTATATGATATATAAATGATTATTATATAATTGTATTAAATAAAAAATATAAGTTAAATTTAATTAATAAAATTGACATAATAAATAAAATTTAAAAAATAAATTAATTAAATTTAATTACAATAACTTTAAGTGAAATTATATTTAAAAAAAATTAGACTATACCTATAAATTTGTCAAATTAAATTTATTAAATATATTATATTAATTTTAAATTAAATTTAATAAAATAACACATATTATAAATATAGTTTAAATCAATAAAAAGTGTACATAAATATTATATTATGAAATAAAAATTAAATTTATAATTTTTTATTAAATTATTATTTTTATTAATTTTTTTCTTTCACTTGAAGTCGTATTATTTGACTTATACATCTTTATTGTTTAACTCAGTTGAATTAGCATAGGGCGTCAAATATTGGAACTAAAAAGAAAAATCTATTATTGAAAATCATGGAGCATTTGGTGGTTCTGCAAAAGGTTATTTATATACCATGTGCACATGTGGTGACTCCATGTTAACTATTTTTTTTTTCTTTTTGTCCTACAAAAATGTCAATATCCAATTTATATACGATCACATATTATATAAAATAATACTTTTCATTGTACATCTTTCTAGTGTTTTTTATTGATTTTTATTTTTTATTTTTGCATCAACTGAGATAAAAATATAAGTATAATAGAACATAATGATAGAGCAAAAACTGAAAATAAAAAAAAATGATTAATTTCATCTAATGTCTTAAAAGTATGTCGACCTTGAATTCTTATTAGCTATATATAAGACATAGTTATTAGAGGCATGTCGTAGGTGCAGATATCTGCTTTTCATGAAGTGGGGGTGGGTTACCTGTTTTTGCTAGTTGGTACTAAACTTTTTTCTTCTTTTTTTTTTTGAATTCTTATTGTTAAAACTAAAAATTCAACGTTGTCCGAATGTGGTAGCGGAAACGGTAGAAAATGGGACTCAAAATGTATTTCTTTAATGAAGATTTAAGTTTTTCACACAAACAAGACGTTCAACCAAGTTTTATGAAATGTAATTCAATTTACTTTTTGACTGCTAGTTGTATATTTTATTATATTTTTTTTTAAACATTTTACCATTGGTCTTGTAAATTAAGTATTTTTTTTTATCAAAAAAATTAAAATCAAAAAATTATTTTTTAACCAAGTCATCCTAATTCCTCTGACTATTCTTCTCCACCATAAATCTTTTTCCGTTTTTTAATGGATAAAAATGTCAGCAAATTTTTAATGCTTTTTAAAAAAAAAATTAAAATTTATATTAAAGTAGTATATTAAATTTAAAATTCGTGAAAAAAAATTTTGATGTTACATTGTGAATAGGGACGATTGTTTCTCTTACCTTTTCCCGTAGGGCAATTTAAGTAGAAGCAAACAGTCAACGCTTGTTCACTGGCATTCCTTGCAAGAATCTTTAAATTTCCAACAACAGAAGCCAAAGGGAAGAAAAGGAGGAAGAAGAAGGTATTCCAAATGAGCACTCTGAAAACAATTTCACGTTTTACGTTCATACACACAATTAGAGAACAAGATTACATCTCTCAGGCATGAAATATTAAAGTTCAGGCTCTTCCTCCAAGTATCCTTAGCTATATGGCAATAATGTCTTCAACCCAGCACGGATGGCACCAGCGCAGACCAATTGGGTGCCACTCACTATTACCGTCACAACCTCTAGAGTGCGCTGTTAGTTGTCAAACATACAACATTGTTAGAATTTAATCAGTTTGTCCCAAAATTAGTGTGTGTGCCAAGGAAAATGCTTGTTTCCAATCAATGTAATGCGCCTCTCCTCTGTGGGATTTCGGAGCAACTATAATGGTCGAGTGGTGAGAAATGTTCGAAAAGCAATATCCCAAGTGAAGGTTATGAAAACTATCATCAGGTTTCTGTAACAGGTGGTTAATGTTTTAGAAACCTGTTAACTCACCAAGTTTGAATCCGTCCAGCCAAGGTTGATCTCCTTGCATGCGAATCTGCAACACAAAGGATGCAAAAACTCAACAATTTTGTTCATGCCAGCGCGTGACATTCCATTGCACTTCAAAAAATTGGGGACAATACGTGAGAAAAGATACAGAAAAATGAGAATTGATATTAACCCCATTGCTAATAATGTGAGTGACAAGGAGGTTAGAGAAGAGGCTGCTGCTGCATGCATGTTTGGAGAGTTCCACTGAAGAAGATTGTGAAGTCCTGTTAGTGAGGTGGTGATGCCTACCACGCCGGCAAGGAGAGAGAACATGATGAAGAAACCCGTTGCCACATTTCCCAGTGGAAAGTATACTGGGAATATGCGAGCGGGAGTCGAGAGAACAGAAGCTGCACAAGCAGATAGCGTACATGCGTTAATTATGTAGCGATTGTGAGTTAGTAACTATGCGTGTTCCAGCTTGATGAAGTACCTGTTTCATGAGTTCGTTCAATCCCATGATTAACAGCCCACGAGGCAATGACCGTAATAATGAAATATAGCCCAATATTGAGAATTAACAACAGGGAGGCTGCCGATTTAGATGCTCCAGAATCCATAGCAGCTTGGTGGCTTGAAAGCAGAAGAGGAGAACCTGATATTTATCACCGTTATTGAGCTGAGAACAGAGATATATACACAAGGACTTGTTCTTCTCCTGAACACAAGATAATTGGAAAAAAAAAAAAAAAGAACACGGGTCCTGTTATAGTTTAAAAGAAAAAGGATTGTCTTGAGATCAAAGAAATGTCTCCAATGCCTTAACTTGTTGGGTTGCCCCATTACACAGGAAGGAATCAACTTAAGGCTTCCAATTGGCACCTGCCTGTTTATACACTAGTCCTCAGGGCATTCTTTTTCTGGAATAATTAGCTTTTCCTTCTCAGAAGCCAAAGAAGGAACAAAGTTAACCTACAACCCCGAAGCTACCCTGCAGTATTCCTTCAGTATCTATTAAGGGTCTTTTCCTCATTTTTGTGAAATGAGAAGAACTCAGTCGCTGGCAATTCTTCAATTTCTAGATGTTATTCATGTTGGGACTAAAATGCAGCCCTTCAGAAGCTCCACTCTAGATCTCGAGATTTCTAACAAGGAGACCCCACAATTAGATTAGCTGTGCCTTCGCTTTCTTAGGAATGGTTCATTAACCCAAAACAAAAAAAGCAAGAAAGAAACAAAGAATATGGAGTCCAAGTCCATGTCATAGGTTAAATGCCAACATATTGCCAAAAAAGGGGAGAAACGGAGTGCACGATATCAATGGATCAATCAAACTTCAATGTCAATAACCCAAAGTAACTAGGAAGGCACACTTATCCATAGAATGCCTAAAATCCAATGAAGCATTTGACAATCTTGGGCATGGGACCTACTGAAACAAGATCCTTTATCTACAAGGATATTCCCAAAAGACAATGCTTTTCTGTGTACTGGCCTCCTGAAACCAAGTAATTGCTTCATAATTGTCCTCAACCAGTGAAACATCACATTTTCAAAGCCAGCTTCTGAGCAGCGAGAGCTTCAGCCTCAAGAGTTGGTTGCCATAAAATTGTAGTTTCCGCTAGTAATGAGGTCACAACATAGGGATCCATGTTTGAGGCTGGACGTCTATCTTCCAGGTAACCTAACAGCATACAAGAGCAGATTAGGAGGTTGATCAACAAGGCAAATTTACATGAGCTATATGCAGGAATAAGGGTCATGGTATTTGCAGCATTCATGGACAATCTATTTTTCATCTTTGAAAAAACAGTATCAGCCCCATTGAGATGTGAGTAACTGGATGCCCCTATCAAATATGACTTTCATTAAAATTCATCAAACAATGCTATGCATATTACCTTTGCCTCGCTTCTCTGTTTCACGCCCCACTCGGACTGAGCAACCACGATTAGCCACACCCTACAAGTTTGGCATTGAAAAAGGCCATTAGCTTTGTATGAAAAAGGAATATTCTTCATTTTGCCTGTGTTTTTCAGTCTGTCATTGACCTGAACTATAAATGACTTCTGAGCATACCCAAGAAAATGTGTTAATGTTGGCTGTTTCATGCTTTCCAGTCAATCTTCTCTCATTCCCCTCGCCATAGGCACTGATATGCTCTTGATGGCGAAGAGAAAGATTCAAGATTGCCTTCTTTATAACTTCAAAACCCCCATCCTCCCTCATGCTTTGTGCTGCAAGACAAATGGTGACACAAAAATCATTATTTTTTTAAGGCTACAAAACCCTGCAGCTGAGTGCTTTATGTTCAAGGTCGCATTTTACTGCCTGAAATTGGTGTGGCAACCTGCACCATTCCAGTCACCCTGTAGTATGATAAGGAGGAGAGTTAGACACACAACAAAAGAATAAGGTAAAAGAAAAACAGTATGAAGACATATATCACCTCTATTGGTTTTGGATCAAGAGAAAGAACAGTGCCAGCTTGCTCAGTGATTCTCTGTCACAAGATAATCAGAACAATAACACTAACAGTAGTAACCACAACAGGTCCTCCCCAACAAAATCACCTTTGATTCTTTCATCTGTTGTTTCATTTTTTCTATTGAAATAAATGGCAAAGGATGAATTACCTCAAGAATGTATCTTGAACACCAGATGTGATCCCCAGCATCAATACCCACACTGGGACCCACCTGGAACTCCCACTGCATAACAATACAGAGTTGGATAATCATGAAATAAAAGCAGCAAGCTTATTGTATGACTTATCTACAATGTGAAAAAGCAATCTGAAAATGCTAATGGTACTGGGCAAACCTGGCCTGGCATAACCTCTCCATTGGTGCCACCAATGTTAATTCCAGCATATAAGCAAGCCTTGTAATGTGCGTCTGATATGTCACGACCCCAGGATTTGTCAGCCCCAACTCCACAATAATAAGGACCCTGAAGCAAGCACGATCCACATTAAAGTAACATATTACATACTGTAATCTTAGCAGAATATTGACATTAGTACGCAGAATATTACCTGAGGGCCAGGATAACCTCCAACTGGCCAACCCAAAGGCCATTTTACATTTGCTTGTAATAAAGTGTACTCTTGCTCGATCCCATACCTAGGTTAAATGACAGAAAAAAAATATTACCATGTCAATTGTTTGCGTATATACTCAAAACATCCTAAAGATTCAAATGAAATGTTAGTATGTAATTGGGATCTCTCGATTCAAACCAGTGCATGGTTAGTCTCATAAGATGATAATTTGCTGGAACAATACTCGCCAAACTGTTACCACATTTTACCACATCTAAGCCTCATGATTAATTGGATTAAAAGGTATTTTCATCTTTATCTTTGTGAGCACGAGTACCAAACTGAAAGTACATACCATGGTACTTCATTCACAACCTTTGGGTCACTGAAAATCGCAGCAGCCCGGTGGCGTTTGTTGGTGGGGATGGGCTCACCTGCCGGTGTGTATGTGTCACAAATCACCTTTTACAGCGAACAAAATCAAATGGTTATGCAGCTTTTTCAGTTAGGCATATGATGTTCAGCTAAATGATGAATGCCACTCACCAAGATATTGTTACCGCCACGGAATGGGTCCTTAAAAATTGCCTGGGGGCTGCATGCAATGTTAAGCCAAGACTATTGCTGGATAATACAAACATATACAAAGCGATGCCAACATTTCTTCCGAAAACTTACTATAGAATAACCTCACTGTCCTCTCCTGGTGCTTGTCCAGTACTTGATCCATCATAGTTCCACCTGGGAAGCTCGGATGGATGTTCCACAGGCTTTGAGATTGTCTGAAAGCACAAATAAAAAGCAATGGTAAATAACTATCAGAAAAACAAAAGAGTAAACCAAAAGATGAGCTATTTGTGTCAACTCTATCAACAACAATTAATTACCCTTGACTTGCTACGTAGATCAGTGCCGGATCCTCCAATCCTGTTTCAAACAATTCACCATGTCAAGAAGACTCAAGTGTCATTCGGAGAACAGTATTATGAAACAAACAGTTTAGCCCAAAAGCTCATACCAGATATACTCAGCAATGATCTTTTCAGTAAATGGTGTAATGTCCAAATTTAGAAGCTTTTCTACTCTATTCACAGTGCTGTTGTCAGACTGCAATGCAAACACCCTAAATTTAGCAGAGCTTCTGGCTGTTCCTTTTTTGTTATGCTTCAGCAAAAGTGAACCCCACATTTTTGCTGTCATAGGACTGTCACTCGTAGAGTTCTTTGGTATTCTCATCTGCAATTGTGAAGAGGGTGCCAAAATCTGAGCCATTTTCAGCTACTCCTCCCTGAAAATCAGGTATAACTAACAAGTAAGGAGTTAGGACTTAACAAATGGATAATCAACAATATTGTGGTTCATGATAAGGTAAACCTGTAGAGATAAATCAAAGTTTGTAGAACCTATTAGCAAGAGCCAGGCCTCACGAGAAAACCAATCCATTTCTTGTTTACCTTTTTCTATCTTTTTGTCAACTCATTTAATTTACTTGAAGATAAAGAAGTGCTAAAGTGAACTCCAAATAAGCACCTAAAGCTACCTTGGGTCCTAAAATCTCCAGTGTCAATTTGTTCCTGCAATTATAAACCTGGGAGAAGGCTCTTCGCAGGACCAAACCTTTAGTTGACTTCTACCATGACATGGTGTACCAAGGTTACTGCCACATCAGTCAGCCAAAAACTTGAAAAGAGAGAGGAGCTGTGCCTTTTGGTCTGACCATTTTTTTTTTCCTTTCCCTTTTAATCATTGGCCCTGTTCGTATCTAGCTTTAATTAAAAAAAAAAAATTGTGTTTTGTGGCAGGAATATATAATATAAAATTGGTGAAGTTAAAACAGTTGATTGGATGGCCTGATGGCCACATTCCACTGGGAATTTTTGGTTTGTCATACTGTTAATGCCTCAGGTGGACGAACACTTCCAGTGGCATAAAGCCCATAAAGAGCATGATTATTCAAAGGACCAAATGGACCCCAAAAGCACCGTGGCATTCCTGCCCAAATATTACTTTGTTCAAGTAAAATCTCGACAACACGATGAACTGAAAAAAATAAAATAAATAAATAAGATTGACTCAAAACCGATATTGGATTTCGATTTCACCAAAATTCAACGAGTTAGATCGACAGTTCGATCGCACGCTAAATAATAAACATTGTCCCTGCTGTCAAAAAAACATCTCTTTTACGTCATACATTGTGAAGCCTGTTAAGAAAGGCAGCCTGGCAGAAGTGAATCAGAAAAGACATAATGCAAGCGTAGATTACCTGGGGAATGCCTGAAACGTGGCTTGAGGAGCAACAACAAAGTTGGTCTTGCACATGCAAGCACTGGCCTTTTTGCAGGCTTACAGACAGAGAGAGAGAGAGAGAGAGAGAGAGAGAGAGAGAGAGGGAGAGGGGGGTTGGTGGCGGGGGCTTTGGAATTGGTAGAAAATGCTTTTAAAAATGGTGTTGGATGGCCCAAGTTTCAGGCTGGCTCTTTGTAAGTAGACGGGTGTCTTATGAGTGGCGGAAATTGGTTTCTGGTCTCTTCACTGATATCAAGGAAGGCTTGGGACTACAACATTTTTTCTTTTTTAAGATAAGGTGAAAGTGTTGGAATTTTCAAATAAAAAAGAAAAAAAAGTTCTGTCTACAAGTTTCAAGCTGGCTCTTTGTAAGTAGATAGGGGTGTCTCATGAGTGGCGGAAATTGGTTTCTGGTCTCCTCACCGACGTCAAGGAAGGCTAGTGTTGGAATTTTCAAATAAAAAAAAGAAGGAAAAGATGTGGCTGGGATTCGAACTTAAGGAGATGTGATTTGGTAGGTTTAAACTCTCAGATAATTAGTTAATGTATGCATTGAATAATAAGTATAATTTTTTATAAATAATTATATATTAATTATTTTATTTATTATTTATAATAATTAATAAAAAATAAATAAAAATTATATTTATATAATTTAAACTTGTAATAAAAAGTTAAATATATCTCTTAATTAATAATTATTATTATATTTATAAATATTTTAAACATATCATTTGTTTAATATATAAATTTTTTTTTCTCTTTTAATTTTTTTATTTTTATATCAAAAATTTAATTATCTATATTATTACTGCAGAAATATTATAAATATTTTAAAAAATAATTCTAAAAGTATAATAATTTTTTGAAAACTTGATTTCAGTAAGTATAACATATAATCAAGTGTACTTTATTTTATCTTATGAAAAAATTCACATAAATCTTTATTTCATATTAGTGAAAGCAAATTTTGTCTTAAGGAGAGTGACATTGATACACGACTTGAAGTAATCATCTTCTAAGTTTTAAGATAATTAAAAGGTTTGCACTAATAATCTTAAGGTAAAATCATCGACTATGGTCAAAACGTTGAGAGAATTAGCTTCAAACTTCGTGGAATTAGAAAGGATTGATGGAGGAAACTTCATCCGTTGGCAAAAGAGAGTTCATTTTCTGTTAGTATCATTGCAAGTGGCTTATGTTTTGAAGACGAGAAGATCGGAAGAGTCCAAAAATGAGACTATTGTTGATACCAGAAAGAGACAAAAATGGACAACCGATGATGAGATATGCAGGGGACACATCCCAAATACCATGAGTGATTCATTATTTGACATCTACTACAACTTTCAAACTGCAAAGGAACTATGGAAGAAATTAGAGGTGAAATACATGTAAGAGGATGTAACAAGTAAGAAATTTCTTGTCTCTAAATTCAATAGTTATAAAATGATTGATGGTAAACTAGTAATAAAGCAATTTGCTAAGATTAAAAGAATACTCAATCACTTCTCACAATACAAAATGTCTATGGATGAAACCATCATTGTGAGTTCAATAATAAACAAGTTGCCTCCTTCATGGAAAGATTTCAAGAGAAATCTTAAACACAAAACAGAAGATATTTCTCTTAAAAAGCTTGTTAACCATCTTCATGTAGAAGAAGAATTTCGCATGCAAGAAGAAACCAAAAAGCAAGGCTCTCATGTTTCAAAAGTGTATGTAATTGAGGAAGGAGAATCAAGCAAGTCCTCCCATAAAAGGAAGAATCAATCCAGTGATGACAAAAGCCAACATAAAAGACAGAAGAAAAATGTCAAATGTCATTTTTATCATAAGAAAGGACACTACAAATATGAGTGTCAGTTGTTCAAAAAGGAAAAGCAAGCCTCTTCTAGAGCAACAAATGAGGAAATGGTTGCTATGATCACAGAGATCAATTTGGTAGAAGATAACACTACATGGTGGATTGATTTTGGGGCTACTTGACATGTTTGCAAGGACAAAAGTCTCTTTAAAGGATTGAAACCAGTAATTGATGACACAGTTGTGTACGTGGGAAATTTTACTATAGTTCCTATTATGGGAATTGGCAAAATAGAATTGCAATTCACTTTTAAGAAAGTCATTACTCTTACCAATGTATTCTATATTTCAGAAGTTAGGAAAAATTTGGTTTAGTTAGTCTGTTGAACAAATATGGGTTTAAACTCGTATTTGAGGCTAATAACTTCATCTTCTCTAAAGGAGGTGTGTTTGTGGGAAAGGGTTATCTTTGTGATGGGATATTCAAACTTAATATTGTTACTAATAATAATACTACTAATATTTCTACTTATATTGTTAAGTATGTTTCTTTATGGTATAATAGATTAAGACATATAAATTTTAAAAGATTATATAATATGGTTAAATTGAAATTGTTGCCACATTTTGATGTATCAAAAGATAAATGCACACCATATATGTTAACAAAAATAACTATAAGTGCATTTACAAGTATTCAAAAATCTTCTAATATATTAAAATTAATTCATAGTGACGTATGTGATTTGTATAACACACAAACACTAGAAGGAAAAAGATACTTTGTGATATTTATTGATTATTACTCTAGATATTGTCTTGTTTACTTATTGCATACTAAAAATGAAGTTCTTGAAAGATTTAAAGTCTATAAATCTTTCGTTGAATTACAATGTGAATCTGTTATTAAATACTTATAATCAGATAAAGGAAGAGAATATTATGACACTGCATTCCTTGAGTCCTTGGGAATTATTTATCAAATAACTGCTCCTTACACATCATAACAAAATGGTATTGCTGAACGCAAAAATCGAACATTGATGGAAATAGTTAATGTCATGTTGTCAACTTCTGGCTTAAGCTATAGATTTTGGGGTGAAGCATTGCTTATAGCATGTCATATTTTGAATAGGGTTCTAACAAAAAGGAACATAACAACCCCATATGAATTATGGAATAAAAGGAAGTCAAACCTTAATTACCTGAGAGTTTAAGGTTGTAGAGCAATTGTCAAAGTTCCTAAACCTGAAACTAAAAGAAAAAAGTTGGGTGAAAGAAGAATTGAGTTTATCTTCTTAGAATATGCTCATAATAGCAAGACATATCGATTCATAGTCATAGAACCTAATAACTCTATACCTGTAAACACAATTATAAAATCGAGAGATGTTATTTTTAATGAACATAGGTTCATCTCTATTCCTAAAATTTCATAACAAAAATAAGTTCTTGATAAGGAAAATGATATGTTGGTAAAAGGAAATGAAAATGATGAAGTCGTTGAACTTCGGAGGAGCAAAAAAGCAAAGAAAATAAAGACTTTCGGTTCTGATTACTTCATATTCCTAGTAGAAGGAACAAAGGAATCAATGAGTAATAGAATTTCATATTGCTTCAATATTGAAGATGATCCTCAAACATTTAATGATACGATGAGATCGCAAGATGCCATGTTTTGGAAGGAAGCAATAAATGATGAAATAGATTCCATTATGGGTAACAACACTTGGAAATTAGTATACCTCCCACCTGGTTCAAAGCTAATTGGATGCAAATGGATTTTCATAAAGAAAATAAAGGTCAATGGAACTATAGACAAGTTTAAGGCTAGGCTAGTGGCCATAGACTTTACACAAAAATAATGTGTCGATTATTTTGACATATATTCACCAGTGGCTAAAATTGCCACAATTAAGTTACTCACTGCATTTGCTTTGATTCATAATTTAGTAATTCATCAAATGAATGTAAAAACAACATTCTTAAATGGTGAATTAGAAAAAGAAGTGTATATGGAGCACCTAAGGGATTTGTTGTACCTAGTTAAGAGGGAAATGTCTGTAAATTAGTTAAATCCTTATATGGGCTAAAACAGGCACCTAAGCAATGACACCAAAAATTTGATCAGGTGATACTTGCCAATGGATTCAAGATTAATGAATCAGATAAGTGTGTTTATAGTAAGTTCAAAGAATGAAAAGGTATGATTATCTGTTTGTATGTAGATGACATGTTAATCTTTGGAACTCACTTAGAAGAAGTTAAAGTTACCAAAAGGTTTTTATCTAGCAATTTTGATATGAAAGACATGGATGAGGCAAATGTCATCCTTGGAATCGAAATTTTACGAGACCAAAGGAGCATAATGCTTTCTCAATCACATTATATTGAAAAAGTTCTCAATAAATTTAATCACACAAATTATATACTAGTCTTTACCCCATTTGATCCCAACATAAATTTCACTAAGAATGTTGGAAGTCTAGTATCACAATTGGAATATGACAAGGTGATAAGATGTCTAATGTATGTAATGACATATACAAGGCTAGACATAGCCTATGCAATTGGCAAAATGAGTAGGTACAAAAGTAATCCAAGTGACATACATTGGCATGGAGTAAAAAGAATCTTGAAGTACCTAAGGAAAACAAAGAATTATGGTATAAGTTACACCGGTCATCCTTCTGTTATAAAAGGATAATCAGATGTCAGTTGGATCACTAATAAAGAAAATCATACTTTTACCAGTGAATGGATCTTTATACTCAATAGGGGTGCAATTTCCTGGGGTTCTAAGAAACAAACTTGCATAGCAGATTCCACTATGACTACAGAATTTATAGCATTAGCTTCAGCAAGTAAAGAAGCAGAATGGTTAAGGAATTTGCTTTATGAGATTCCTTTGTGGCAAAAGTCACTGACACTCATTTATATACATTATGATAGTGCTGCGACACTGGCAAGATCATATAGTCAAGTATATAATGGTAAGTCCAAACACATTGGACTTAGACATAGCTATGTGAGAGACTTGATCATGAATGAAGTGATCACAATTGATTTTGTAAGATCAAGTCAAAACATGGCTGATCCTTTAACAAAAGGGTTAACGAGAGATATGGTGAATAAGACATCAAAAGGGATAGGTCTTAAGCCCATAAATACAAATCACCCATGATGGAAAGTCAACTCAACGCTTGATACAACGTCAATTCTTGAGTTCAATGAGTCAAAGTACATCATCAATGTGATTGAAACACTATAATTGATTTTATTTTCATCCCAGAGTTATATAGTGCTTAGTTCCCGCAGTAAATTGGGAAGATGAATGTTTAACACTCTTAACAGACTTAAAAGGGTGTCTTACAGCGAGGGCCCCAATCTGCCTATATGAATGTGAAATATTTAGGTCGTTCCATTAAGCTAAAGGGCTTGGCTTTAAAGCATTCATGAAAAGGATATGGATACAATGGCCTTAAATGTGTCAATTACTAAAAAAAGAAGTATAATATTGTACCGTCATGTGTATAAATTGTTTTTACAACTTATCAAAAAGAATAGTTGGTTCAAAGCTTGTCTACCATATTATTCAGATGTGTTATAATACACTTTTCACTATATAAAAGTTCAATCTTTAAGACACTTTTATTTATGCATATGATTATAGACTTACTGGAGATCTTGTATATATTTTGATATTTTGAAAATAGTTGGGGATTGTTGGAATTTTCAAATAAAAAGGAAGGAAAAGTTGTGGCTATTACCTAGGAGGTGTGATTGGTGGTCAACGAATGCAACCATTGGTCTAAACCCTCAAACAGTTATTTATTGTGTCCGTTGAGTAATAAGCATGACTTTTAATAAATAACTATAAAACTGAGACCTTTGAATCAAAGGTGAGGGTCATAACCACTGGACCAAGCGTATATTATTAGTCAATTATTAACTAACTGTCTTATCTGTCATTTATAATAACTGACAGAAAATAACTAAAAATTATATCAGTATAATTCGAACTTACAACCTTTCAAATGAAAGGTCGAGTTCTTGACTGTCAGACGAAACACGTCCCCTGATTAATGGTCACTAGTACATTTATAAATACCTCAGATCTGTCATTTATTTAATATATAAAATTTATTCCTTCCTCTCTTAGTTTCTCCATCTTTATATCAAAAATCCAATTGTCTATATTATTACTGCAGAAATATTATAGACATTCTAAAAAAGTAATTTTAAAAGTACAACAACTTATCAAGAACTTGATTTTACTAAGTGTAATCTAAAATCAAGTGTGCTTCATTTTATTATTCTGTGAAAAAATTCGCATAAACCTCTATTACATATTAATAAGAGCGAATTTTGCCTTAAGGTGAGTGACATTGATATACGACTTGAAACAATTATCTTTCAAATTCTAAGATAATCAAGAGATTTGCGCCAATAGAAAGAGTCAAGAACTGATATTGAATTCTAATCTTATTCCAATGACGATGATTAAAATGTTAACTTTTCATAAAAATAAATGTTGGTTTCCTCGTAGAGTGAAAGGTCCACTTCAGGACTAAAACTACCAATCAAAATGTCTCCCTCCCTTTATTTGAGTTAAACAAATTAGTGATAATAAGTGTATACAAAAATTATGACTATTTCATATGGTGATTTTTAAATGAATGATTATATATATATTTTTTATCTAGTTTTTCGACTAAGTTATTCAAATTCTTATTTATTTATTTTATTTAGTGCATTTATGCAACCTAAACAACCAAATTGGGAAGAATCTTCTTTCCCAAAAATAGAAGGCATTAAAAGATTTATACCAAAGATTATAAAGATACAGACTTTCAGTACATTGGGCATATTTGTGATATTTAACCTTTTTTTTTTTTTTTACCTTTTTTTTTTTTTAACCTTTCAAGCGAGCAATGAATAGAGAAATATAATGAAAAAAAAATTCAAGATTAATGTAAATTGTCAAAAAAAAAAAAGAATATAAAAATTTTTATTGGTGGTTATAGTCATGATACTGGGGACCTGTTTTGTGTCTGTGAATGTCTGGTGGCTAACGAATGATAGGGAGGCCTTTCGTTGATCTTCAATAAAAGCAGAGCAATGGTTGGTTGCTGGTTGATGATGGCATTTGATTGCACTTTTAGGACCCTATACACTAGAGGCGGAGTCCTACACAACGCAATGTTAGCACATGGCAAAAGCCCCTGCTTTTTTTTTTTTTTACTAATTAATTATCCATGGAGGAGAAGCTAGTGGCCGAGAATCCGAGTTGGGTTCCCATTTTCTGTTTTGTAGCCATTAGTCTGAACTCTGAAAAATTGAAAACTTTCAAGATACCCACAAGCAAATTTTTTTGGCAGTGACTCAGTGACATTAGTTTTTAATTAGAAAAGTCCAAAATACTGCTAGCAAAATAAATAAAGGGAAAACCAAAACCAGGCTCCTGATGCATATGGGTCTTGCTTGGCAAATCCTATTGCCGTTACTTCACAAATTTTCATTGCTTGCTTTGGGAGTTGACATAACCAATTAACAAAGTGAAAAACATGCAAACGATATAGGAGATAAACAACCAAGCAAATTATCAAGATGACTGGCATTGCAAATTTGCAGGGGTCCTCCCATCGCTTACCCTTACCTTCAGATTTCCAGGTTCTATCCCATAACAGGATGGCAGCGACCTTGACATTTAGTAATGTAAGGCCATTATAGGTGGGTTGAGAAGCCGGTGACTTTTGGAGAAGTCAAACATTTTCTCGAGTTTGTGTTTTAACGTAGAGGACAAGACAACTGTAATGATGTCCACTTGCCGCCAGAACAACATACACGTGGAACCATTTGGTAAGGTTGGTGGTACTTTTGCATCGTGGAAGTTGCACGAAAGAAACCATCATAGCTGCTCCAATTACGTAACATTATAACTTTGGAATAAGGTGAAACAGCCTTTCTAGTCCGTTTGAGCAATCAGCCCATTTTTTGCACTTCCATTTGATGATCAATCATAGATGTCATTTTCACATGCAATTTGATAATCAATTTGTATTGTAATTCAAACTAGATGTATTTTCACCACTTTTTTGTTAATTAACTTTAATCAGGTCTCTGACTCAATACTTCAACCTTACAGACATCTTTATATCTGAGCAAGAACATCCTTGTATTTGACTAAGTTTGGTGTTGGGTTATTCTCTTTTGCAGACAACATGCGGTTGTGCACAGAAGCAAAAGCCCCCATGTCCATGCACATAATATTGAAACAAAATCTAATATTTTTGTTTAGAACTAAACTAAAATTTCCTTTCCCCAACCCCGAGGACGGGCAAATAGATAAGAGATTGAACAACCGTAATGGATCCACAAAAGTTGGGCCTCAGCCCAAACATGAAAAATAAGAACCCACCACAAATTGGGTTCTTTTTTACTTTTTTTTTTTTTCCGTTTGCCACAAAATTCTTTGTAAATCAGGCAAAGCTCCATGGGGCCCGAGACCCTAGCAATTCACACGTGTGAAAGGCCTAAACACTTCCACTGAGCTGAGGCTGGGGCCGGAGCCGGCGATATATATATATATATATTTTATAGTTTTTTGGCATTTTTATTTACTTATGCAAGTAAAGCAAAACGGGAGCAAAAAGAAATATAGGAATAAAGAACAAAGGCATAATGACAAACAACACCGCAACCTGTCAATCATTATTTCTTTCTTTCTTTCCTCGTTTTTAAACCCTCCTCTTTGCTTTCACAGAATCATCTCAGAAAACACATCTGCCATCTCTGTTCTGTCCCCGCCGTTTTTTTCTTCTTCCTCATTTCTCTCTTCTCTCTCTATATTTATATGTACATACTTTATTGTAATATTCTGTAAGTTCTGGTGGTATTATACTTTTATTCCTTCATTGGTTAAAAGAAAATAGAAAACAACAGCCACCGAGAGATAGACAAGTTATTGTTTTGAATCTCGATGGAGCAGCTTGTCAACTTCATCATACGGCCTCCCAGGTAACAAAGTTTCCATCTTTTTCCAGACTGGTTCCTTTTCATTGCTTATTTATTTATTTATTTATTTATTCTTGAATTTGCTACATGGTTTCTTTTTCGCTTTTCTGTTCGGTTTCCGAGAAATTTGAGCAGACGAATGATAAATCTTTAATCTTGGTGGGCCGTTATCTGGGTCTGCATAAAAGTTTGAAACCCTTTTGTCTTTCCATGCATAATGTTTGATCTTTGAGTAGAAAAGGTAAAATCTTTGATCTCGATGGGTCGATATCTGGGTTTCAATGGAAAACTGGGCCTTTTTCTTGATAAGCATAATTTTTTACGTTTTGGCTAAATGGGTGTTTCGGACAAATATTATGTGGTTGGAATCTTGATATTCTTTAATTTTCTCGGCAAACAAATCCAGGATCTTTCTATGTTGGAGTATTGGTATAATTATATGGTTTTGATGAAATCGTATCAAGAAAACTGAAATGCTATCTGGGGTTTGTTGATCTCCTCCATTTTAAGAGAACTCGTGATTGATTTGATTGGTGGAATTCAGTTCTTCCCAGAAGAAAATTTTTAATTTTGATCAAGTTTTCTCATAAATATTTATAGCTATGATGTTCATGTATGCCCTTGGAATTGCTATTGTTGTTTGTTTAGGTACCTTACACAGCCTTGTATATTTGTATTGAGTAGTCATGGAGATATTGATAAGCCTATATGAAGTTAAGGACCCCTCTTTTCTTTTGCACTTATGACTTGGTTTTTGTTCCTTTGTGGTGGTTCATCTGAAGCTAGAAATTTGGACCAGAAGTTTGCTTCCTTTGATATTTATTGAATTGGTAGTTGACCTGAAAATAGTTACAGATTAGGTGAAGTTCTAGATACTGTTGGCTGTAGGTGATCACAGTGACTGTGTCTGTAGTTGTATCCTTGAAATTTTAACGTTTGAATTTTAGACAGTTACCAAGATTTACTTGAGAAAACAACTTCAGTGTCAACATTTTGGTGTCCTTAGTAAAGAAGGCCCACAAAATCTGGTTTTCTAGATCTCAGAGAAATTCTATGCTTATAGGAAGAAGTGTTCAATGGACTAAACAATAAAATTACTACATGCAAAACAAGTGAAAAAAATATACATGTAAAAAGATGGTAAGAGGGTAAAGAAGCCAAATTCCACGGTCTTCTAAGCTTGTTGAAGAATTGTTTTGTGGTACTGGGATGACCTCAGTGCTTGAAACAGCTCAAAGCCTGTAGGGATTAGGTAGATGAGCATTTATTTAAATTTCAGTACTTTTAATTGTTGGTTGTTGATTTGCTGCACTCTTTTAGCATTAAGTTTGAGTTAATTAGATGTGATGGAATGCCAGTTGTAAAGGTTCTCTAAAGTCTATCTCGGGAGAAGTTATGAAATGTCATTTTTCTGGTTATGTTTTTTTTTTTTTTTATAGTTTTTATTAAATTTTCCATTTATTTCTCAAAGTTTAATTTTCTTGTCACATATTTTGGACTGCAGAGCTGAGTACAGTCCAAAACATGATTTGTTAGATCAAGAGTTCATGCTAAGAGGGAAATGGTACCACAGAAAGGATCTGGAGGTAATTTTACAAACTACATGTGTAAGAAAAAGAATCTTCTTGTTTATTTGATCTTCTTGGTTTTGGGTCCTCCATCATTTATAGAAATGCGGCTGTTGAACCACTGAATATCCTGCATCCCAAAGTTGTTCTTTTTTTCTTTTGTCAATTTACCTCCTCTGGCCTTTCGATTGCTATAAGGGTGGACCAAACTGGCAATTAAGAATATTTATAATATCTGGCTTCTGAACCCCTAGTGTAGCTTTTCTAAAGTTTCTTGAGATTTGATCTCTTCTTCCTAGAAGCTTTCTACCACTTGCAACTGTAGTAGGAAAGTAAATAAGTTCCTGTGCAATTGCAATGTGGAGAGAAAGGCTCCAACTCTCACACATCCACACTTACACCCACACCCACAGCTCAGCTTATATAATTTGTGGATGCAACTTTGTTAGTCATTCACCCTGCAAAACTGACCTAGAACTAGAGAGAAGGATCAGAAAATGGTTTCTTTGCCCTGTTTTGCTTAGCAATGTGAGCCTTCATGTTCCAAGATTACTGACATTTAGCCTACATTCAGATTGCCTACTCCAATTACAATGCAAGAACACATGACTTATTAACTTAACATCAATTTAACAAAGAATTTATCTATTTGCTTATATTTTCTTGCATTTCTTTGATGCAAAAATAACCTTGGAATTTAACGTGCCTTTTAAATTATCTCCTAGGGAATTTCTTTTAACCATTACCTATGTTCTTCTTGAAGGCAGTTATAGGTAATATTTCACCTCAAAGCATTCCCTTCTGTAGCCCCATGGAAAGGTCTTTTTGAGCAGGAATCACTCTGTCATTTATCAGATACCCTAACAATGAATCTGTCCTTATTAACATAGAAACATGCACAGAGGAGGACACAATTGAAGGGTGGCCCTGTGAGGAATGTTATGATGATTGTGGCATTATAGGTGGTAATAATGGATTGAAAAAGGAATGAAACTGTGATGGATTGTAATGATTCATTCTTTTTTCTAGACAACTTTTGCTGACTTTATGTCATTTTTAATATTCATCTGAATGTCCTTAAACAAATGATGTGTGGTTTCTTCCTTTGTTTATGTTCTTTTGATGAGTTAGATATGGTTTGCATATGTCTTTCAGTGAGTTGAACTCTTCGTATGACTATCAGTCTCATTTGTAAGGCTATTGTGGTTATTCTGCAGCTTAAAAATAACCGAGGTGATGTTCTCCAGTGTAGTCATTATATGCCCATTGTCAGTCCTGAAGGGAAGCCCCTGCCCTGTGTAATATACTGCCATGGAAACAGGTAACAGATGAATCATTGGTGATTAGAATTAAAGTGTCTTCTGCTTCAAGCCTCTATAGAGATGCTTCTATTGTGTATGCTTGTGGGTCTTTGTGTTTTCTGCTTCAAGCCTCTATAGAGATGCTTCTATTGTGTATGCTTGTGGGTCTATGATAATCTTGTCAATGCAAAACAGATTGTACGTTTTGAAAGGTATGTCTTTAATGACTACACCTTTTCTAGGAAAACTTTATAATAAGTGCTAAAGCTGCCTTTGCAAACTTCATCACAAGTGCTGAAGTTGCTTTGCATGTCTGTGTTCTGGCAAGAAATGGGGTAGATGAATGTTGTTGACAAATAAGGTTTTGCTTCACAAAATACATCTACTGACTGACAGCATGCATTTACCTTTGGGCAGTGGGTGCAGGGCAGATGCTAGTGAAGCTGCTATTATGCTGCTCCCTTCTAATATTACAGTTTTTACTCTTGATTTCTCGGGATCTGGAGTTTCTGGAGGAGATCATGTCACCCTAGGATGGAATGAAGTAAGTAGCTGAGTGTCTTGTAAAAATATTCAATGATTGAAATCGGAAATTCATTGAAATCATTTCATTTTCCTACTTTTGATCCCTTGATGTTTATCCATTACATGCTATTCTAAGATTACAGTTCATATCTCTGTCACAAGTACAAGAGATTCATATTGAAGTTGTTTATGCACCTCATCATCAACTCACCATAATGGTCATTACTACTGTTTGTTTTTGAGTTGGCCATCTGATATTCTTCCATTGTTCACAGAAAGATGATCTCAAAGCTGTGGTTGAATATTTGCGGCAAGATGGAAATGTCTCTCTAATTGGCTTATGGGGCCGATCAATGGGTGCCGTCACTAGGTGCTTTTCATATGCTCTTGGTGGTTTCCTTTTCTCAGCATGCACAAATTTCTTCTTTCACTTCATGGGTCATAAGGAAATCTTGCCTGAAAAATTTGATTGTCATCTACTCACTAGCAGTTTGCACTCCTTGTTCACCTTCTCTATTCAACTTAGTGCTCTGTTTGTCACTTTGTGACCAGTCTAAGTTCATACTTGCAGGGTGTTTGTACCTCCTCCAGTGTGGAGGCATTTTTATTCACTTTTCTTTTTGGGTAATGTGCATTACACTGTGCAGCTTAATGTATGGAGCTGAAGATCCCTCAATTGCAGGAATGGTTCTTGACAGCCCCTTTTCTGACTTGGTTGACCTGATGATGGAACTTGTGGATACATACAAAATTCGTTTACCAAAATTCACTGTGAGTAGATCCAACTGGTCACATTGTGCACTGAAAATTAGTGGTCTCTATTTCTTTTTGTCTCAAAACTCTATCACTATCTCTTTTAATGATTTGTGAACTCATCCGTACAAGTCTGGAACTTTCAATAAGGATGTTCAAGGCCTGGTCCTTGCATGCATTTCATGACCTAATTTTTTCTTTTTGCTCCTTGTTTTAGGTGAAATTTGCAATCCAATATATGAGAAAAGCTATTCAGAAAAAAGCGAAGTTTGACATAATGGACCTTAATACTATCAAGGTTATACTCTTCCTTTTTTGTTGTCCCTTTCATAGTTTGCCATTTGCTTGGGATGGCTTATGCCTTGCCTTTTGATGGTGCTTTTTTTCATTTTTAGTGCAAATGAAACTTTTTTTAGACATAGGAAGAGTAAGATTCATCTGTAAGTTTTTTCATAAATGACACTGTTTACCGTAGCTGCTATCTTTTATGATATGTTAATGTTTTTGTAGTCTATGCAACTTCTGAAACTATTTTGTAAAGTGTCAGATACAAATGATGTTGGAAATATTCTGGATTATTTCTTATCTTAGTTGCATAAGCTATTTGGTGAGATGGCTCCATTGATGTGATGAGAAGTTTTGGTTGGTTTAAAGCAAAGAATATTGGTCTTATTGCAAATAAAGATATGCAAAAAGAAATATATTTTAAGTTCAAATAGAAAATTTAGGTTTTTGTTTGATTGCTTTTGATATTAAAAGTTTATCCGCCATCTGAGTAGCTATTATTATTTACCCATTACAGGTAGCAAAATGTAGTTTTGTCCCAGTTTTGTTTGGGCATGCCATAGAGGATGACTTTATACAACCTCATCACTCTGATCGAATACATGAAGTTTACATGGTAAGTTTCTTTCCTTGCACCAGCAAACATCTTAAAATATTGTGTATTAATTTTACAGGCATGTTGTTTTTTCTTGCGTTCAATCATGCCTTATTAACTTCTTAATGTTTAAAAGTAAGAAATTTAGAGTCTTGCACATCTTATTTAAATATGGGCTGAAGCATCCTTCATACAGTTGTCCTGGATGCTACTTCTACTGGATTAGATATGTGCATGCACACATGGTTGTATATGTGTGACAATTTCTTTGAATTTCCTGTAAGGGGGGATTGTAACAGTGAACAAAAATTGACATCATGTAGAACCCTCTATAAGTGATCGTAATGGGACACTGATGGAGGGGGTATTTCCTTGAAACAAGATGAGGTTTCACGTATGTGTTTATTTTGGGGTTGGGGGGGGGGGGGGGGGGGAGGGGGGCAGTTTAGATGGTGCTTATGAAATGAAATGTAACTAAAGGGGATGTTTGTATAATGAGGCCTTGATATGTTGGTGATATTGTCTGGCATGTGACTTCATACTAATCATGAATTTCAGGGAGACAAAAATATCATCAAGTTTGAGGGGGATCACAACTCACCACGGCCTCAGTTTTACTTTGATTCCATAAATATCTTCTTTCACAATGTTTTGCAACCTCCAGAGGATGAGGTGGGGGCAACATATTTCGACACGATGTATGATTATTTTGGCAAGGTCATTTAATCCTGCCCTAGACTTGACTTTGTTGAAGTGCTACATGTTACATACATTTTCCTCTGACTAGCATTGGTTGTTTACCTTCAGGATAGTGGGAGCACTGTGCATAAGGCCAGCTATGGTTCATCCTCAGTTCCATCCAAAGGCATGACTCATGTATCTTGTGTTTCTTTCTTTGTCCAATGCTGATTTCCATCCAAGCTCTTATCTGGATTGATATGTCATTTGTTTGCCTATTTGTTGATTATAACTGCAGAAGCAGCAGCGAGCAGCACCCCAGATCCCATGAAACAAGTCTGTCCTAAAAGACCTATGAGTCAAATGGAGGTCAATGATCACCTTTTCATCCACTATATGCAATAGCTTTCATGATTCACCTTTTCATTTCCAGAGAGTAAAAAAAGGGTTTGTGTCTGTTTATATTTGGAGGGAAGGGGGATGGAAGAAAAAACTATGCAAACAATAACAGAATATGAAAATTTTGCATCGGTTACTTTAATGAGAGTAAAAAAGGGTTTGTGTCTGTTTATATTTGGAGGGAAGGGGGATGGAGGAAAAAACTATGCAAACAATAACAGAATATGAAAATTTTGCATCGGTTACTTTAATGCATGATCACGAAACAATTTTGCTAGTAGGTTAAATTCATGAAACTGAAGTCATATTGAAGTTGATTCCCTATTTATATTGTAGGAGTTTTATGATATCATAGTGGCAGGGCTGTCTGTTTATTGTTTCTAACTTTTCAGGTTCCTTTTGACGTTCCATCCAAAGATAATCATCAAGCCGAGGTATCCTCTGTCTCTGGGCTAACCTTGACAACAGTATTAGTGGCCGACTGGTATGGGTGTTCATGGTTTAGATAACTTAAATGTGACTCCAAATAATCAACCAAACTGAAATTTTTGGTTCCATCATTTTTTAAACCAAAATTTTTGGTTTAGGTAACCTAACCATGACCCAAAAAACAAACTGAACCTAAAGTTTTGTCTTGACCACTTCAGAACCTGAAATTTTTGGCTAACCAAAAGTTTTGGTCCAGTTTACAAAAATTTTGGTTTGGTTGAAAATTAGTTTTAATTAAAAAAAATATATAAAAATCCAGTTTGAATGTGAAAAAAATAATAAAAAATAATAAAAAACAAATTTGATGTAATTTTCAAAAGAATTTACAATTATCATTATATATAAAATAAATGAATGATCAATATTTTATTTATATAGAGATATATGTATGATAAAACTTCAGTCCGCAATTTTATACAACTAAAATCAATTTATATTAGATTGATCAACCAGTTAAGAATTCAGTTTGGTTAATTAGAATCTCAGTCTGGTTTGGCCAAGTAGCCAAATTTTTCAGTTTTCTTGAACACCCCTACCTATTAGGCAGGTTTTTCCATGGGATATTACCAGGTGCTTGAGATCTCTGCTTAATGTTTTGCTGTAGGATGACGATCATTTGCCATCATCTTCCAAAATGATTAACTTTGAATTATCAAATGGTCATCCATATGGCCCACATGTTCCAACAACAATGGATGATGATCACTATGTTGAGTATCAATTGGATGATTTCGCAGGTTTTCCATCTGATGTAGAGGAGGAAGAAAGGGTAAGTTATGTGTTGTGCTTGCAAGGTAATGTTTTCATTTGTTGTGACTTGACTTGTATCCTTGTTTTAGATGTTCATGGAAGCAATAATTGAGTCATTGAAAGACATGGAGATGCAAAAACCCCCTGCGGAAGAATTACCGGCCAGTGCGAGCCCTGCTTCTATTGAATCTTCACAAAAAAATAGCTCTGATACATCAACAGATAAAGAACATTGTGGTTTGTTAAAGACAAGACCTCTTTCCACTTCAATAGAGCAACATGAGCCTTCAAAGGTGGAACCTGCTTCCTCTTCTGCTGTCATCGGCCACAGTTCAGCATCTAAACACCCACCGTCTGATACAAGCACGTCCTTGGAGCCTCCACCTGATGCCCAGCCTTCAACGGAGTCAGAAAGCACCACAACATCTAGTAGCATTGATACTTCTCCAAGTGTCCAGAGGTCAGCTGATACGGACTTGTCAAGTAATACAAAAGCCACATTAACGGTAGAGCGCAATCCAGCAAACCACATAATGGATGGTTTGATGCGCCGCTGGGATTTCAACTTGTTCCGGGGAAATCGATGAACATCTGTAACTACAGGCAATATTTTTCATTCGCCAGTGTAAATTACACAAAACCAAAGGAAGAAAAAAAGTTTCTTTCTGGGTGTCAGAAAAATAGCTTCTTTTTGTATGTGCTCAAAGTTTGATTACACCTTACCAATTAGGGGAAACTGATCTTTCAAGATCATTTCCTTTACTGTTGTAATTTTTGTGCCTTTAGAGAATGATCCATTAAAGAGTGAGCCAATTGACAGGTGATGAGGTGTTCCTAGATGCTGTATACTCACCTGTGGCTTTCGTGATTCTCTTAGCGCTTGCTGACATATCAGACCAAATGATATCAAGCTTCGATTTTCTAGGTGGTTTGACGTGCTTAGCAAATCAATGTGGAAAATTTTGATTAACCATACAATGGACTCAACACATTGTTCCTTGCGATCTAAGATTTTCTAGGTGGTTTATTGTGCTCAAGGAGATAAAGCTGGTTTAGTTCCGAGATTTCCCTTTTAACAAATGAAAAAGAAACTGAGACTTTCGTGATTCTCTTAGCAGCTAATCTTATATGTGCTTTGTTGTAGGAAGTGCAGTTCAAAGCTTTTCCTCTCCACTTCCCTTCTGTAGACGCAACTCTGTTCTCCATGTTTTCCACTCTCCCCTCACAAATGCTGCTTGTCTCTGACGCGTCATTCGTTCCATCCTGCCGATTCACGTGGCCACCTTCATTTGCACGTAAATTGCCGCCTAGTTGTGAAAAATTGAAAAGATGATAAAAAGAGCTTCCCTTTCTCACTTCTGGGAAGAGCATGCAATGCTCTACCTGCTTACATTAATTGACAGTAGACTGCTCTGTTGTTTTTAGCCTTTCTGTTCATCTTTACCTTAGAATTTCTCAAATAAATTCACAGAATACATCACAATTCTAAGTGATATTCCCACTAGAAATGATATTTCGAGCATCATTTATAAAATTGGATGGTATAAGAAGAAATAGGACATTTTCATTATTTGTATAACTTGCAAAGCTACAGCAATGCAATTATTATCAGTTGTAAAAGAAAATAAATAAATAAAAGAATCTCTCATAATTTAATGCATGTAATATTTACAAGGCTGTTTTTTCACTTGTTTGTGATGCTATGAGGAGGAGCTGCCGATATGAAAACCAGGTTTCTGGTCTCCCGCTCTAGTTTTCTGTTAGCATCTTCAGCGCAGTTCCAACCAGAGAGTGAATAGTTGTGCTGTGGTGGCTTAGACCAACAATTCCAGAGAATATGTTGAAGCTTTCAACTTCCGCTGTGGTTTCTAAAACAATTTGCAGCTCCCTCTCCAACCCCAGATCCTTGAATATGCGCACATTTGTTGTGTTTTCTCGCATCATCCAAATTGCCAACTCTATGGCAAACCTTCGTATCCTTGGAACCTTGATGGGTGGATGCTCATACTTTTTGAGAATCTGTATAATTCTGTCGGCTAATTCAGCCTCCTTTGCTCTCTCAAACATTATGCTGTACTCTTCTGAAGTAATGAACTTGAAAACTTTAGCAGCTAGCCCAATCATTACTTCTTGTAATTTGATCTCTTCTGACATCATAACTGCCTTAAGCACCTGCCATTGGGGGAAAAAAAAAACGAAGAAAAGGTTGACTAAAGTAATTAAGATTCTTACTCTATACTATTTAATCTTAAGGGACCAAAAAACTTGTGTCTTGTGCCTTTGCTCAGATCACAAATGTACAAGACCGTGAATAGTATTGGACACTTACAGTGGGCACAGAAGTCCTGACTCCCCTTAACTGGTTGAAGCAGTCTCCTCCACTATATGCACACAAGTTTCGTAGGATCCTTGCAGCATTGATTCTAAGCAATGGAACCTCAAGTGTTGCAATAAGCCTTTCAAGTACATTTAATTTCAAAATGCGATGGCAGTTACCTCTGCTCTCTAAGGCGAGCATGGCTAGAGCTTCTCCTGCAGCAATTCTTACATGATCATGACTCTTGGGATTGAAGAAAATGTTGAATAACTCCTTGAGAACTCCACCTGTGCCCCCAATCCTCTCTGTTGCTTCCTTTTCTATAGCTAGACTGGTTAATATTTCTATCCCAAGTTTTTGCAGCATTGGTTGTTTTGGTCCGTACTTCAAAATATCTCTTATATTGCTAATGGTGAAAACTATCTCTGAAAAACCCTCTCGCAGTTGTCTACCTGTATTGCCTGTTGTGCTCACCAGCATCTTTACCAGTTGCAGAGACCGTTTTACTGTCAAAATTTGAGATGTTGTTGCATTTTCATCATTCAACAGCTTCTCTCCTGCATGCATAAAATCAATGATTTTTGGTAGAAGGCCTCTTGTATTTCCAATCTTGTCACAATTATCATGGTCACGAGCAAGCTTCTTAAGGAGCAGGAGGCCTAAGTGATTGAATGTCCAGAATCCATAATTTGGGTGATCAAAGATGATTTTCTTTTCACCAATTTCATCAGCTGCAGTGCTTGAGCTTCTAATGGTCTGAAGCAGAGATGAAATTGATTCCATTGCTCCTGGAATTCCAGCAACTCGTAGTGCATTTTGCCCTTTGCCAGCCAGTTTTGATAGTATCTCTGCAGCTGAACGCCTGATCTCTTCTTCTTGTGGATCTTTCCAATTCAGCATCTCAACTAACCGTTCCATCACCAATATGTTTGTTCCAATCTTTCGGAGAGTTTCATCAGAAAATCGATCATTCACTGTGAAAAGGTGAAGAACTCTAATCCCAATGAGTTGCTCGTCAGGAGAATTTGAAGCCAAGAGATCCATAGAAAATGTAACCATTTCCATTTTCAGGCCATCAAAGACGCTTCCATAAACACACTTGGAATATGCATCATAGAAGAACCTTTTAATTGAAATCAAGCCCGAAGGTCCTAACTCACACTCCTTGTTC